>JAGPOW010003447.1:22142420-22316621 GCA_030014935.1 Caiman crocodilus
CCCCGGTGCTCTTTCCTGCCACGGCAGGGGGTCGGACTAGATGATCTGCCCAGGTCCCTTCCGACTCTAACTACTATGATACTATGATACTATGATACTGAAGACAGACGATCCGAGCAGGGTGGGGGCCTGGGGCAAATCAGCCTGTGCGGGGCCCTGCCCCCGGATGCAAGGAAGCCAGTGGCAGATTTGGTGGGGTGGGGTGTGCCAAGCAGCCGGACATGAAGCCAGCGGCAGCACGGAGTCACCGTGGCCACTCTGCCCGGCTCTGCGGAGGCCCCCAAAGCACAGGGCCCATGGAGATCGCCCTGATTCTACCCCCTCCACACCCCAAGGGACAGCCCTGACTGCAGATTTCAAATGGGTAATCTGGGGCATTTATAGACATGTTTCTGGAGGGGTGGGGTGGGAAGGGAGCTTTAATTAGTACAGCTGTGACAGCCACGCTAATTAAAGCACCCGGATCATCAGGTGTATCAGCATCCCTGCATTGAAAAATGGCTGTGGGGCACTTTGAACTAAAGCTCATCAAACAAACTTTAAAGTGCCCTGCTACCATTTTTCAGTGCAGTGACGCTGATGCACGTGACACTGGAGTCTGCTGGAGCGCAGTAATTACAACATTCCTGCAGACTCAACTAATCGAATCTGCTCCGACGTGCTATAATTACAGCACATCGGAGCAGCCTCCCTGCACACGTGTAGGGGGAGCCCCTGGAGTTGGAAGCTTCACAATCCATTACTAGTTTCCAAAACTGCACAGCCTTCCAGGTAAATAATATTTATCTCTTCCCTGTACTGTGCCTGACTGGATTTCCTTATTATCTGTATCTGTATAACAGCAAAGCTTTGAGAGTAAGCACCCTCTGCTGGTAATAAGCAGAACCAGAACCAAAATACTCTACAGGAGTACTGGTTTTAATAAATTACTTTCCCCCTTAACCAGCACACATATTTACCAATCTCCCTGCAGCTGTGAAGGAGCTGCCCTGTGAGCACGGACATCTTCCCCAGCCCCTCACAGCCCAGGATTGATCCCCAGGCCCCCTGCCCGCCCAGGGCTAGTATCCAAGGGAGCCAAGAGCTGCTGCAGCAGCATAGAGCAGGGCAGGACAGGAGCACCCCTGGACTGAACTGCTCCCATGGGGAGCAAATTTGCTCCCAACAGATGTGCATTTAGACACATTCCCAGCCAAATCTTAATGCACCTGAATGTACTGTGCAGTAACATTCAGGAGCATTAACTGCACGTGTAGATGCACCCAGAGAAATCAAGACAAAGAGGAAGGAAGCAATTTCTTCTATGTCATATAACCCCTGAGCAGCAGAGCAGGGACTAGCACCCATGTCTTCTAATCCAGTATTCATTTCACTTGCCCATTTAGTGTCCACTTTAATTTTGTACTCTATCTGTGTACAAAATTAAACAGCTCATCCATACTGACAAATCAGTCAGGAAATGCAGCTCCCCTTCCCTTCTCAATAATGGTGCAGCAATGTTAAACCCTGTCAGTACTGGCAAGCGTGAATATAAAACCTCTGAAGGAAGTCGGGCTGACAGCTAAGGGGATTGAGAGGCCATGTCCTGCAAAACGCTGTGTACTTCTTAGGTGTGTCTAGACCTACATTTGATCTGGGAGCAGTTTACTCATGAATATACTACTTGCAAGTAAATACTCTCAGACAGGTACCTACACATGCAGGAACTCCAGAGCAGATTTGCTGCTCATGGCAGCAATCTGCTCCTGCCCTTGCTGACCCTGCACCTGCCCCCTGCAGCAGTGAGGGGGAGCTCTAGACTCCCCCTGGGTGCTAGCCAAGGGGTTGGCAGGGAGCATGGGGCCAGGAGACAGCTGTCTCCTGATGGGGGCTGGGACATTGCTCCCTGTCCCCAGGGCAGCCTCCACCACTGGAGCCCAGGCAGAGACAATGTCCCCCTGTGTAGATGCACATGCTTACTACCTAGTAAACTGCTCTGCTGTGCAGTAAAGTGTCTCGTGTACTTCACCCCCTGAAAAATAGCGAGCACTCCTAGAAAGGAGTTTGAATGACTCGAATTCTTGCAAGATTATCTCAGGGTGAAATACTGAAGTCAGTAAACCACCTTTTTATTTAGTTATTGGCTTCCTTGCTGAGATTTCCACTTAGGACCAATTGCCCTGCTGGCACTGACAATATGGACAACAAAGTATGCATTTTGAGGCACGGTTGTAGTACCCATGGAGTTCTCTCTAACTTCTCTCCCCCTTCCTCCCTCTCTCTCTCCACGGATGAGATTAGTTAGAGCCATTGAAGGAGGTCAAGCTGTAACTTTAAACTACTTGACAGTTTCTTTTTGAGCAAAAAAATTAGATTACAGACATTTCAGTTCCTCTTCCTTCCATCTCCTCTTCTTTTGTGGTAGATAAAACACAACATCAATGAAGTGGGATACTTTGATCATAGAGAACTGTGCTAAATACAAAACATTCAAAATAACTGGTAGCAAAAGCTACAAAAAGAACACAAAATGCTCACCTTGTTATCAGCAAGTACCCAGCTGGACAAGATGATTGCAGAACATTTGTTCCACATAGTCATTTCATAAACAATATCAAATAGACTTACATGTCAAAAGAAAAGGCATGGAAAAATAGAGGTAGGAGCCCCAAAGGAACAATCAGGCAAAAGATGGCAAGGTTTTAACTAAAAGAAGCTTGACAAACCTCTTGTTTCCCTGCCAGAGCTAGTTTATCTTCTTTGATAAATTTGTGTCTCTTAAATTATTAATTTAATGGATATACACCTTTCAGCCAAAATCAGTGAAAAAGGACGTAAACTGCAATCATCTTCAGTTATTGTTAATCAGAGTGGTAATTGAGCTGCACTGATTAACACCATCTGAGGATATGGCCTTTGATGTTCAAGTCATTTAAGAATAGGCAAGGGCATGATCCTAACAGGTGTTGAATGAGTGATGTACAGAAAAGGTTTTTTGGTGGAGTTTTTCAGAACATAAATTAAGCTTTTGAGCTGCCTATTTGTTCTCTAGAAAAAGAGTATGGCAGCTTCTACCAAAGCTGGTCACAACTCTAGGAGGCACCTGCAAAAAGGACATAATAGTTCAGTTATATTTGGGATATGATGACTATATTTGGTGCTGCTACCCAATGAACTGTCTCATGGTTTGATCCTTTATTACAGTACACAAGCTATGCTTATGACAGAGATGGAAGGAGTGGAACAAAATAGGCATGCTTCAAGGTTGCTTTCAGGTACACCAGCTACCACATCTCCCAAAAGAGGATCTAGAAGCTGTGGACCAAACGAGTCTATGGCATTATTGCTATGACACCAATGTACCCATATAGCAGGAGTTGCGGGAAGTTTTGAGGTAAGGGCTGGCTCCATTAATCGTATTTCTTTCTGGATATATGCATATTTTGTACCTTTTGCATTTGAACAGAATGGCATAAAGATGAGGGTGAGGGGCCTGATCTTCAGTTTTCAGTATACTTTGAACTATTTATTCCTCTCACAAAGGTATGTTAGCTGAGGAAAGCAAAACTTATTTGTAATCTCCTCTGAGAATGAAGGGATCTGGTAGGCCACATGTTGGCTTTGACTAACAGATGTCAGAAAAGGCGATCATAAGGACACCTGGATACAAAAAGGCTTCTGTTCCACCTACATGTAGTAGAGAGTCTGTGGTTGAGGCTGGAGCAAGGAGTAACTGCACAGCAGAGCATGCACACACTACTAGAGCCTTCATTTGGGGTCTTCTGACTTGCACCAGACTGCAGTGCTCTACCGAATTATAAAAACCCTGAGAGATGGCAGCCCAAGAACTTCTAATCTTTTACAGCTGAAACTTCCTTGTTTGTAGGCACAGTTTGTACCAACACTTCCTTAGCTAGCTGATAAGGTTCTTGGTTTGTATATTGGGTATCTAGACATCCAGCTATTAAAATCACTGTCTGAAGTTCGACAGCTAATGCAAAAAGGGCATTAAAACAGCTTCCAGAATGGAAGATAAAGATCAACTGCTCAGCTCATTGGACAGTGGACAAAAGCTCAGTCTTGTTGTAACTGAGGTCCACCTTTCACCTCTGGATGATCATAAATGTGGACCTAGATCAGGGGCAGGCAAAATACAGCCTGTGGGCCAGATCTGACCCACCAACTGATCGTATCTGGCCCACAGGTCAGCAACCACAAAGCCATAGGATCTGGCGCATAGGCAGCTGGCAGTTCTAGGTACTGCGTCACACCAGGCAGGCAGGCACATCCTGGCCCTGTTCACAGCTTACACCAGCTCCTGCCCCATGGACTGGAAGCAGCACTGGGTGTATACTGGCATCAGCTGTGGATGCTACCTGCAGGTGTCTGCTGGGGGTTGGGGCAACTACCTGGGACTGCAGCCAACATCACCAGCATCACCTGCAGACCCTGAAGGATGCAGACCCAGGTGATGCCAGCACTCGCCCGGCACTGCTTCCAACACATAGGCTAGGAACGGATATAAACTGCAGGGCTGTGCTATATGTGTGGGACGGTTGGTGGGGGACAGAACAGGAGGGCAGGAAGTGGGGGGAAGACGGAGAGAGGCAGCCATACCCATGATGTGTGGCAGTGACCAGCAACAAGTGCCAGGCAGAAGCAGGACCTGGCAGCAGGTACACTTGCGGTTTCTGGGGTCCTTCTGGCTGTAGCTGCCTGGAGCCTGTGCTGGGGCTGCCCTGTGGCTCCTCCCTGCTGCTCCCACCACCCCGCAATCCTGGAGTAGCCTAGAGGTGGTACAGGGCAGGAGGAGTAAGGCAGGAGCCACAGGGCAGTCCCCGCACAGGCTCTGGGCAGCCACAGCCAGAAGGGCCCCATGCCAAAAGTGGTGAACACACCTGCTACCAAGTCCTGCTTTTGCCTGGCACCCAGCACCAGCCACCGCCACTTATCATGGGCAAGGCTGCCTCTCTTTGTCTCCCCTCTCCCTTCCTCCCCAACCATCCTGTACCTACACTGTGGCCCTGCAGCTTACACCAGCTAGTGGCCTACATGCTGGAAGCAGCGCCGGGCGGGCGCCAGCATCAGCTGTGGAGGCAGGTGGCAGCTTCCTCCTGGGAATCAGGGCATCTGCCTGAGCCCCTCTTTGGGGTAAAAGGGTGGCCAAAGAGTGAAGCTGCCACCTGTGCCCATACCAGACCCCTCCCCCCCACCATTGCCTGCAGCCCCATCCTACATAGGGAAGTTTGGTGAGCTGTTGCAGGGGTGGGACGGGTGACCTGGCCCATGACAGCTCCTCAAAACTCCCTATGTGGCCCATGGGCCCAAATAATTGCCTACCCCTGACCTAGATTGAGATTTGGTTCCCCTCTTGCCTAAGCTATCCTTTTCTGGTTGCTTACACTGAATCTTATGAGAGTTGTACGTACTCTTGCACCCTGATTTTAGAACGATTCTGTTCTCGTAATGATTATACAGTACTGCGTTCTCTAGGGCTCTTGCAGCATGTCAGGCCTAGCAGGCAACATTACCCGAATTTTGTGTACATGTCTCCGGGCTTTCCTATAGATATCGTCATCTCCGCAAACTATTGTACTGCACCTTGGAAAACTAATCAGGATCAAATGAAAAGAAGTTTCCCGCTCTATCTGATGTGCCTCTGCCCTGACGGTCAGAAAGCACCTTGGTCAATGGCAGATGATTTCTGCTCTGACTTTTTCTGCACAAATTACCTGTGCTGAAAGTACCTCAGAGAAGGGGAAAACACCTCTTATAGCATTCTGGGGTTTTTTTGGTCCTTTAAAACATGAAGATACTCCACCATCTAGTGGAGGCACTTGTGAACAGACAGGCAGTCAGGTTAGGTCATTTCAAACCAGTGGCCTGCCTGAAGTTTGTAAACACTGACCTATGTCCTCTAAGCAAGCCAAGTCCTCCCAAGACAAATTAGTCTGAATTTTTATTCTGATCAATAATGAAAGTGAACTGTGAGAGTATGCTGTATTACAAGGTTGCTTGCACCTGAGTCATATGAAAGAGGCAGCGGTGCTTGGTAAAGGACCACAAGAAATAGCTACATGAAGGGGGAGGAGGAGTTGAGGCAAGCTGCACATAAGGCTTTTATAAAGCTTGGGAAAGGATCCACAATGCAAGTTTCTGAATGGATCCTGCACTACAATATTGTGTGGCTTCATAGATCTTTATAGATCAAGCCAAAAAGGACCATTTTGATGTAGTCTGACCTGCTCTGTGACTCCCGTAGTAGATTCCAAGCTTCTCATAAACATTAATACGTTTTTCCTTGTGGCAGCCTGGTGAGACACAGAGATGAGAACTTCACAGTACAGATGGGGCACTGAGGGACCAAAAGAGTAAATAATTTGTGTTAAGATTACACAGTGAATCTGCAAAGGAGCTGGGAGCTGAAACAGTCATTTGAGTTCCAGGACAGTGCTTTAACTATAGAGACACTGTTCCTACAGAAGGAATGCATGAATGACGAAATAAAGGAGGTTTATCCACAAGAGTGGCCAATCATTACCCTAAAGCTTGAAATTTAAACCTGTATAGGTTTCGTTGCAATAGCAAAGGTGTTTCTTTCCCCATCTGCTACCCTCAAATTAATAGGTACAGCAGTAGAGCACTTACAGTGTCTTGTTGAAGCTCCAAAAGCATAAATTTCAGCCCTGCTGCGGACCCAGGCTGGGCCCTGCTGTAATTAGGTGCCTGGTCACTTGGGCCAGTGTCGAAGGAGGCTGGATGCAAGGCTAGTCACATCAATCTTAATATGCTGTTTACTATAGGAAACTGATGTCTCTGGGGGATTTTGACTTTGCCCCCAAATTATCTGTTTATACTAATTTGAGAATTATGTATCCAAAAATCACTGACAGCATAGGTGGTGACTTTGGTTTCTGCCTGTGGGTGCTTGCAGACATAAAACACCCAAATTAACACCACTTTGGTTCACTTGCTTATCAGTTCACTCTAGGCAATTTAGAGAAACCTGCAAAGATTGAATCAATTCAGCCTCAGGCTTTTTTGACTGTCTGTACTTAGCCTTCAAGTTTAATGACTAAAGAGGTTAGTGTGTACGTTTCCACACTTTTAGAGAAGCGAGCATCTGTGATCAGGATTTTTTGCCAGTTAGACAGCATAAAAACATAAATATTTCAGCCTCTCTCTTTGCAGAGTCCATCTGATGTTCACAAATACTGCTTGTTCCTCTGTTCCTCAGATGGTTTTGTAGTAAGTTCATAGTAGCGTCTGTGTAAAACCTGACAGATGGCTCTTGCAAACTTTTGAATTAATAGATGCCCTTGCATAGGAGTGTTTCATAATTATTTTGTTCATCCTCAAGCTGTGGAAGGTGAAAGGGGAGCAGACACTGCAGGTCATTTTACATAGGACATGATGAAACTGTGCCTTACTGAGCACAGCCACAAGCATTGGAGACTGGTCCAAAACTTAATAGAATTGGTGGGAAAACTTCTATCCACTTATTTATTTTTGGATTACGACCAGGAAAATAGAAATGAGTGGAGAGCTCCAGGAAGAAGGTGGAATTAATAAATTAGCTGCATTCTGTGGCCAAGGGGCTCGCGTGGCGAGCTGGGTATTAGACGATGGAGAAGCCTGAGCCTCTCAGCTCTGCAAATGGCAGTTCTTGGGGGCTTGAGAAAATGTTGGGGATGGTCCTGCTTTGAGCAGGAAGTCAGACTAGATGACCTCCTGAGGTCCCTTCCAGCCTTAATTTTCTATGATTCTATGAAATTTGACAGTGAATGGCACTTTACCTTTATTTTTTAAATGATTTTAAAATACTTTTCACAAAAAATACAAAAACTGAGTTGCCAGCTCAGATATGTTCAAATTTTAGCTTTACTCCACTAAAAAAGAAAGCACTGAACTGTAATCAGATGCCTTGTTTGTTTGTTTGTTTGTTTGTTAATTGTAATGGACTAAAACCATATGAATGGTGAACTGCAAATAATATGGGGCATGTGAGATGCATACAATTAGTCCTGAACCTTGCTTCTGAGGACTTCTTTTTTGATTAAGCATCAATATATCACACTCTGGATTTGGGAAAGAGAAATAATTAATTGACTGGACATCGTTCAATGAAGTTAGTGTGTAGTTACATAAATTTAATGAACCAGCAATACAAGGTACAACATAAATTAAGAAACCTCATATGTGACATTGGTACTATCTGCTATCCTGTAAACTTCGCTGCAACTCCTGTATGCCAGATGTATTTTTAGATCTTTTTTTTTCTTGTTGTTCTTATCCAAGTCTCTGGCATTTTAGACCTACATACACTCATTTTGAAAAAATTAATGACAACTTTGTCAGTAAAGGATGTGAGTTTTACTAGCATAGTTACATTGGTCCCTGGTGCATTTGAAGGATTATTGTTTATATACATGTATGGAGGTTTGCCACTTTAATTATGCTGAAATAGTTTTAACAAGGCAATACCCTTGGACATAAATATTATTATTATGTTTTTAAGCATAGTATTTTTAAGGCCTCCATTTCAAGTGAGAAGTGTGCGTACTTAATACTTAATTTAGATGAGGAATTGAGCCACAATCTGTGGATAAAACTCGTATGCTGTCAGATTCTGGCAGAGGAGGTTTCCCACATTCTGGGTAGGTGCTCTAACTACTGAGATATTGTAAAAAAGGCAAGTACTGTTGTTCCATCATCGTGGAAACTGTATTTTAAAAGAAAGTAGTAGCTGTTTCTGCACTTTGGGTAGAGCCCAGTCCAGTAGATGTGCTCAAAATATTGAATTAAGCCCTTGGGAAGGAGGAAGCAGGTAAATTCATGCTTTATGGATTCCAACAGGATTTAGGTATGAGAAACTGGGGCTGCTCAGACCCAATGGTGACACATAGGGGATGCACATAGGTGCATGTGCACCCCAAGTGTGGCAATGCACCCCTATGAAAAGGCGCCACCAACACTGTTGGCGGTGCCTGTGAGTGGTCGCTGCTTACCAAACCCGCTGCCGATGCTGCCGGCGGTGTCTACCGGGGCATCAGTGATTGCTGCTGGCCGCCACCAATGCTGCCAGCGGTGTCTGCAGGTGGTTGCTGACCCCTGGTCAACACTCACCACCCCGCCCCCCCACTGCCAACAGCGCCAGCGGTGTCTGTGGGAGCTCCCTGCTTACTGCTGTCATGGTCCCGCTGCCATCGCCACCAGGACCGCCGTGTCCCCCCAGCCACTGAGGGGATGGCAGGAGCACGGAGCTCAGGTGGGCTGGGTGTTGGTGTGATGGAGGGTGGGGGACCCTCCATCACACCAACATAATGCAATGCCCCTGCCAAAGGCAGCAGCAGCAGCAGACAGCAGATGCTTGCGGCCCACACAGGCACTGCCACCTGGCAGCACAGCTCTGGCCAGTGCTGCATGTGGCAGCAAGGAGCCCAGCCAGGCTGGCCCCCTTCTATTGCACAGGGCTCCCCAGGGTGCACATGCAGCTCCAGCCACTCACATGCCAGTGGGAGAAGCCCTGTGTGATGGAGCTGGCTGCCTTCCCCAGGGCTTGCCACAATGGAGGGGGGGAACGGGGCTCCTTACCACTACCACCAGAGTCCCAGCACCTGCACGTGGGGAAGGCAGCTGGCTCCATAGTGAGGGGCTTCCCCTGGTGGTGCACGAGTACCAGGAGCTGTACATGCACCACAGGGAGACCCTCACAATAGAGATGGGCTGGCCTGGCTGCACTCCTTGTCACCATGTGCAACGCTGCCAGGTCTGTGCACCACTGGGCAGCAGCACTTATGCGGGCCACAAGCATCCCCAGCATCCCCGCCTGCTGCTGCTGCTGCCACCAGTGGCAGGGGCTGTGCACTATGGAGAGGAGTTGGGGGGGGTCCCAACACTCCCCACCCTCTCTCACACCCACACCGTGCCCCCACAATCTCCCAACATCCCCTGTGCCCCCCCCACATACACAAACCCCCCAACACCCTACCATATATACACACACACACTCCAAACACACCCCACAAACAATATACAAGAGTAAGGCTTTATTTTTGCACTATTATGCAATCACCTCTATATACACAATGCAAAAATCAAGACAAAAATATTTTTTGTAATAAAATGAAAGTATGTTATAGTAGATGTTTGACTTTTAGTGTATGATTTGTATTTTTTGTATTTGTATTTTTAGTGTATGGTTTGTATTTTTTCTGGTTCCAAGATGGCAACCCTCCCCTCTCAAAAGGATTACTTCTGGGGGCAAGGAGACAGACTTCTGATGGCAAAGGACAGGGGTTAAGGGTGGGACTACCTGTCCCAAGATGGCAAACGTAGAGGGGGCTTGTCAAAGGGTAGGGCCACTCTTGCAGTCCTGGACAGCTCACCAAAACTCATTAAGTGGCCCTCCAGCTGAAATAATTGCCCACCCTTGGTCTGGGCACAGATCATGTTTTCTTAACAAGTTCACATAAAACATCTCCACTGCAGAGCAGGGAGCAGAAAATACCAGTACTGTTCTCCTGGTTTTGCTTTGGCAAAATCCACCTTTTAAATTTGGAGAGAGAGAAGTGATGAATTGCCATACAATGTAATGGTTCATTGTTGCAAAAGCAATAATACTTTGCAATTGTAATGCACGCTTTTCATGAAAAGATATCAAATCACTACAAAAATCAGCTAGTTGAGTATGCTCTCTCCTTTCCTGATATCACACAGAAAACTTACCCTGTGAGGTAACAAAACTTGTGTGACACTAAGGTTCTCAGGAACTATGCATTTCATAAACTTTAATTGTGATAGTCACTTGCTATATGCCCCTGCGACAGGATTCACTTGCTATATGCATGCCCCTGTGATGCCCCCGGTGGACATGTGGTAACTGCTTCCTCCAGCCCTGCCCTGTTATTCCACTTAATGCCACTCAAAGGGCTTGGGAGGGTCTTACAGCAGGTCCACCACAAACTTGCCACTTGGACAATTAGTTGTGGCCCTTCAGGGCCTGTTAGCATGACAGAACACCAGGTGCTTTATGAGCTATTTGTGGCCTCTGTCCATTCCTATAGCCATGCCCATGACTTGCAGATGTCACTCCAAATTTCCCCACACTGTCTTGTACAGGCTTCATCCCTCTTGGCCTTGGCCCACCAGTTACTCTAGCTGCAGAATCCCAAACTTGGGCCCACTGACATTGGCCTGGCTTCTCAGTCCCAGCCTTATCATCAGCTGCTGCCTAGCCCTTGTCTGTCCTTCTGGGCACAGGCCCTCGCCTTCTTCAGCTTGAGGGAACCTGTACCCACTCCCTGGGTCAGGCTTGAGGCCCCCCTTCAGTTTCCGCTGGCCTTGGTCTCCCTAACTCGAGCCCCTCCTATGGCAACATCCAACTCTGGCATGTTGAAAGGCTAGCCTACTACCCTTTCCCCTTTAAGTAACGGGGGCCTTTGGCTCCTTGCTGCAGCTCCTCCCCACATCATTTTACTTTTCTCTGTAAAACATATATAGAGTATAGGTTCAACGAGCATTTATTGCAACTTATGTCCCATACATATCTATTAGGCAACCTTCTAGCAGATAGCATGTCTTCAATTAAAGGGACCAAATGTGCAGAAGGAATTCGGCATGAGGGTAAAGCAAATGCAAACCCATACTCACCCTCAGCAAAAAAACTTGTCAGCTTGATTCAGGGCAGAAAAGTCATCTGGAGGTTTAGAATAATAAAAAAAGGTCTTAGAAAACTTAACATAAAATAATTCCTCAATCTAAAAGCCAACTAAGACAAAGTAATACAAGCCCATGGAATGTAATTAGTAAGAGAAAGACTTTTTGCCTTTAGACCTGAGCCTCTTGTTTGAGAATTCCCAAGTGCTCTACTGGCATTCATTAAGAATTACAACCAGCTTGTGGTCCAGGCGGGTATCCTAACCAAGCAGGAAACGAATATAATTAACCACTACAATGTCCTTTGAACAGAGTGCAGTTCAACTTACCAGAGAATCTATTTAGGGCTTTACATACTGTAAGACAAGGGTGTAATAAAATCTGCATTTTCTGGACTCCTGTTGCCACAACCTTGATGTTGTCAGTCTCCAGGGTTGAACTAGTGGTGACTTGTAGCTGGACATTCTCAAATTATTAAACCTGAGTATTAATAATATACTAGCTACGGTTCAACTAAGAATAGGCTACATGGTGTGGGTCACAGTACAAGCCCAGAGTAGCGAAGAGTTCCTGCCGCAAAGAGCTCACATGCCAAACAGGCAACACAGATGCAAGAGGCAGGCGATACAAGTAGAGAAAACCAGGTGAGGGCAGCAGATATTTGTTAGCTCCAAGATTTTGAGGGGTGGATAATTAGGGGATGACCATCTAAATGGAAAGCGAAATGGACTGAGGAGGACAGGACGGGAAGAGAGGGTAAGTGGGGAAAGTGGCAAGGGCAGCAACAGTAGAGAGAGCCAGAGAGGCCTGGAGCAAATACCCGACCAGAACAGGGCACAGACAATTCTTGGGACGTTCTGCACCTCTTCTGGCTGCTTCTGTATCTGTTCCCACCTGCTGCAGGGCCTGGTTGTCACCTCTTGGGGGTTTTCTTCCAAGGCTATGTGGCAAGGCACAGTGCCCCTGCAGTGAGGGAGGGAGCGGGGCTGGGGCAGGCACTGCCCAGCTGGGGAGGCGCGGAACGGAACCGCTAACGGCTCGTCTGGGGGGTGCAGGAGAGGGGGGGCTCCGGCATACCCCAGGAGGAAATGGGGGGGTGCCCCCAGATCTGTGTGCCAGGCAAGGGCAGACTGCTGCTGCGGGCTGGGGTGGCACTGGGCTTTTCCTGGTTGGGGGTAGGCCAGGGCTATGCTTGGGGCAGGCAGTAGCAGTGCTGGGAGGGATGCTACAGGGGGAGGGAAGGCTGCAGTCACCCCAAAATTTGCAATAGCCCCCTCTCCCAGTGCTGCTGCCTGCCCCAAGTGCAGCCCAGCCCAACCCTCCTCCAGGAAGAGCCCAGCACGGCCCCCCAGCCCGCAAATCCAAGGGCACATGCCCTCAGGGTGTACGGAGCAGAGGGAGCCTTCCCCCCTCCCCCCGGCAAACCGCTCATGGCTCCATCCCTTGCCCTATCCCGCCCTGCCCTGCCCTGGCCCACCTGGGCAGTGCCCGCCCCTGGCTCAGCCCCAGCCCCACTCCATCCCTCACAGCGGAGACCCTGATTCTGGCCACCTGTGTGCTGCGCTGTGCGCGTGCAAGTGGCATTTTAGCCACGTTATCGGGCACGTCAGCCAAAAATAGCCAATTGCCCATACCGTCAATTCTCCTTATACTGGTGCCAATCCAATTGTCTAGTTTAGACGTTAAAATAAGCTCACGGAATCAGAGAAAACGAGGGTTGCAAGGGACCTCAGGTCATCTAGGTGAACCCCTGCTCAAAACAGGATCATGCCAGCTAAATCATCCCAGCCAAGGCTTTGTCCAGCCAGGCCCTAAAAACCTCCAAGTGTGGGGTTTCCACCACCGCTCCAGGTAACCCGTTCCCAGAGCCACCCCCGGGGCACGCGGGGCGCAGCGCATCAGCCCTGCGGGGCAGGGTGGCAACGCAGAGCGGGGGAGGGACGGGGGGAGCGGCTGGAGCGTGGAGCCGGCGGGGCCTGTACAGCACTGCCCACGGGGCTCGGGGCGATCCCCCTCATTCGGCCCCGCTAGGGAGAGGCCTGCCTGCTCCACTGCTTCACCACTCTCCGAGTGAGAGTTTTTCCTAACATCCAGTGTAAACCCCCCTTGCCACAACTTGACTGGTCTGGGGCTGTATCCTGTATTCCTGAAGTCTATTACAGCAGGCAGGCTGCAAAGATCTGCTTTTGGGACCCCTGAATGTACTCGTCAGTCCTACACGGCCTGGCAAACAACTTACCTAGGGGGGGAAAGGGGCCTGAAATCGGATGCGCTTGTGGAGGACTAGCGTAGGTGTCACAGCCACTCGGGTTTTCATGCTTGTGGTCCCCAAAAAGCCTCCTTGGCAGAAGGGCTCCTGAGGGGGGAGCGACTTCAGACCGCCCGGCTCCAGCCAGCGTGCCCCACCTCACCACATGTCTCCACCAAGCCCTGGGCCCGGTGCCGCCTGCAGGCATCCCATGCACTGCTCGCAGCGCGGGCAAACGCGCTGGGAGGGGCAGTCACTCTTCACTGGCCCCGAGCAGGTGAAATGCACCCGGCCTCTGACCACGTCTCTGCCGGGGGGCCGGGCTCAGCCCGCGCTCCCGAGTCTGCTCCCCGCAGTCAGCGCCCCGGCGGCGTGTGGGGCGGCGGCCCGCGCTTCGCGGGCGCTTCCCGGCGGCGGGGCTGCCGCACGTGCCGCCGCTCCTGGCACCCGAGCCGGCTCCTTTGCGAGACCTCTGCCTGGCGGCCAAGAGCCGCGCTGCCGCTGGCCGACGGCTGCAAGGGCCGGAGCCGCAGGGAGGCGGCGGAGCAGTTGTGGCACGAGCGGGACGCGGGGTCAGGGACTGCGACTCTGGGCCGGAAGCCTCGGACTCC
The DNA here is from genome assembly GCA_030014935.1 of Caiman crocodilus. Classification (NCBI taxonomy): domain Eukaryota; kingdom Metazoa; phylum Chordata; order Crocodylia; family Alligatoridae; genus Caiman; species Caiman crocodilus. The sequence continues at coordinate 22,156,917 of JAGPOW010003447.1, forward strand.
TGCCGAGGGAAGGAGCCAGGCAGCGGCTCTGCGGGTGCTGCTGGGCTCGAAGGCTGGACACAACAGGACCTGGACAGGTTACAGGGGTGGGCGAATGAGACTAGGATGCAAAGTGCTGCACTTGGGCAGTAGGAACCAGCAGCAGACCTACAGGCTGGGGAACTCCCTGCTGGAAAGCACAGAGGCAGAAAGAGATCTTGGAGTCATGTTTGATTCTAAGACGAACATGGGCTGCCAATGTGAGGATGCGGTCAGCAAGGCTAACTGCACCTTGCCCTGCATCACGAGCTGGTCCAAGGAGCTGATCCTCCCTCTCTATATGACACTGGTCAGGCCGCAGTTGGAGTACTGTGTCCAGTTCTGGGCGCTGCGCTTTAGGAGAGATGTAGCCAACATCGTGAGGGTCCAGAAGAGGGTCACCCACATGATCCGGGGGCAGCAGGGCAGACCCTACGAGGAGAGGCTACAGGATCTGAACCTGTTCAGCTTTCACAAGAGAAGGCTGCGAAGGAACCTGGTGGCCACCTATAAACTTACCAGGGGGGACCAGCAGGGAATGGGAGACCCTGTTCACCAGAGCACCTCCTGGAGTAACAAGGAATAAGGCCATAAGTTGTTTGAGAGTAGATCCAGGCTGGACATTAGGAGACAGTATTTCACAGCTAGAGCGGCCAGGATCTGGAACCAACTTCCAAGGACAGTGGTGCTGGCTCCTACCTTGAGGGTCTTCAAGAGGAGGCTTGACAATTATCTAGCCAGGGACATAAGCCCAGTATTCTCTCCTGTCCACGGCAAGGGGGCAGACTTGATGACCTACTTCGGTCCCCTCCAACCTTACATCTATGAAAGAAGCTGCTTGTCTGCTGTCCCCTCTTCCCACGGGGCCCAAAGGGTGCCTTGTGCCTCACAGCTCATCTGACCTCTCTCAACTATAGTCCAGGAAAGGATATCACCCCAGGCCCCGTTGTTTCTCACACATTTCCATCACGCCTACAACACTCCAACCTTTGTTCCACCTGTGAGGAGGAATTGGGGGGGTTAACCCCCAAACCGGACAGGCTGGGGACGAAAGGGTTCAGAAACGTTTCGCCCCATTTTTACTTTCCCTGTCCCGCACAAGAGACTCCGAGTCAATACAAGAAATATTTCACTCACAACTTAAACACCGTAGACACTTTGTGAGTCACACCATGAGACACCTAAATGCCCCGCTCCGCCGTGAGATACTTCAGCGCTGCGTACCTCACTCTGTGGCGGCACTTCCCTTAAACTTCGTAGCAAATGCCACAACCGAGAAAAACTTCAGCCGTGGGAACTTGAGAGCTATTTATGCGTATCTGCTTGCAGACTATCGGATGGCAGCGCCCGGGGGGGGGGAAGAGGGAAACCGTGGGCGCAGGACCTCGGTGAGGGTGATCAGCTCTCCTGATGCTATGCGTGGTCCTGCCTTTCCTTTTCCCCGGCTCTGCTTTTATACTGCCCCCTCAACCAATCAGCTCAGGTCTTACGTTCGCGCGTTGTTCAAGCAGCATGAGCCGGGGATTTTGCAGCGTGCATGCTGCGCGCAGCTGATCGGGCTGCACCCACTGCTTCCCCTGGCAGTGAGCACAGTTCTGCCGGCGTTTGGTCACTTTTTATCACTACTGATTTATCACACCACCTCTTTTTCATTCATAGATTGTAAGGATGGAAGGGACCACAGAAGATGTATTTACAGATACTGAAGCGGAGGAGAAGTGGTCTAAGTTTACCTAGAAACTAGTCTGTTTTGGTCCTTCAAGAACTGCTTCTTTATTATAAACATGCTTTAAGACATGGTGCTTGGTTGTAAAGCAGGCAGGGTGTTTTGTTGTGGAAGGGGTGTAGGTTGTAGGTGCATTACTCTTAAGGACATAGGCGGACAAGGATCTTTGGATGAATCTGTGGTTGTGGACAGAGATAGATGTCAGGGCTGGTTTTTACAGAAGGATCAGCATCAAAGTTTTGCTTTCAGTTACAAAGTGACATTGGCTTGCCTGCCTTAACTCCAGATTCACGATCTTTGGCTACCTGGAATTCAGCTGTATTGACATGAGTATTGGGTAGTAATTAACTGAAGTAATTTAAAGCACTGGATCTTACCCCAGAAATTTATTTCTTACCAGGGAATTCCAACTGTAAATGTGGCCTTTAGCTTGCCTTCATTTAGGCAATAGGTACCTCTTTGAAGACAGGGAAAATAAATTCATAAGATAGAATCAGGCTAAACAGAAGTTTCTGATTTTTCTCCACGTAGACATGCACAGCCGACTGTCGTCTCACTGCAGTGCTAGTTGGAGAAAGTGCATGTAGCTGGTATTAGTTTGGGAGGCAGAGCTCCAACTTGGCCTTTTCAGACTTGAAGTACACCCTCTGGCTACTTTGTTAATCTGTGGATAGGTTAGGGTTGCAACTTTTCCAGCCAAATACTTATGAAAAAATTAAGCTTATTTACAACCTGCCTTGCCTGCTTCTGTTTTTCCTAGTAAACTCACCCGTCATCTGCATGCATTAGCTGCCGGTTGATCTGAATGAAATCCAAGTCCATGATTTGAATTCTTTGACATCTGGGATATGGATAGCCACTTTTCTTCCCCATTCTGGAAAGTCTGGAGGCTGATCTTGTGCATATACACCACTAAACTCTGCAGTTTGCATACACCTAGGCTGGAAAGTAGATCACTTTTAGTTAGCCCAGGATTTCCTGAATTTTGAGAGGCAGGGAGGTCTAGATGTTTGTGCTCATGTCAATTTACAAACAGACATCTCTTATTAAGTAATGGGGCATACCAGTGTCACCATGATGCAGTTGCATCTTGATGTCTAGTTTAAACCAGTATCTGTACCCTGACATACACACTGCATGTCTATCTGCAGCACGGAGAATCATGAGAAGTTGTCACTCTTTCCATGTGGTGTTTAGGTTTTACTTGGGGTTCATATATTAATTTGTGTGCCAACACTTCAATACTACTTTGGGTGAAATTCCCTTAATCTGGTATCATAACTTCAAGAGATCAAAGGAAGAATCTGGGTTGTGCAGACCAATAAACTGACAGCCCCTATCCTGACAGGGGAAAGAATGCTAGTGTAAAACACACTCTAATTTAAGAGGAGAGCTTTTTTTCCATCTTGAAACTTAGAAAGTCCTCCACCTTTGCTAAACTACAGGGTTCCAGACTCTAGTGTACAAGACTTCTTCCCATCTGGCAAGCAACCGGCCACTTAAATTCAGAACCCATCTGGACTGACTAGTTTAATAACCTGCTTCCTCACACAGGAGCTAATGAGATGTTTAAACAGCATTTATAATTCATTCCCATTAATAAGGAGGTGGGGGAGAAAGAGAGAACACCAAACAGGAGCTTCATGTCAGATATGAGATGCAGAAAGAAAACCTAGGTTATGTTACTAAAGGATTTCATAGACATTAGGGCTGAAAGGGACCTCATGAGATCATTGGGTCCAGCCCCTGCCCCCGGGGGGGAGGTTGGGGGGAGTCAGCTGAGATCAGATTACACCAGTAAGATAAGCATCCAGATATCCTTTCCTTGAACACCTGAAGTTCTGCAGAAACTTAAAACCCCAAAAAACTAAAGGACAATGTATAGAAATGCTAATTTTTATATTTGTATTGAAAGTATCTTTGTACAGTAGGCAATTTACAAGCATCTTTGTCCAAATATTGTAGTATCTATCTCTTGCTGTCCATGTGGCTGTGACAAACTCATTTGTTTTTTTAGATGAACGGTTTGTATCAAGATACCTGATGTTGCGTTTTGCTTTTCTTTTAAAACACATTTAACAAAATGCATTAGGCATGTACAATCCATATATAAAAAGGGTTGGTTTATTGTAGTTCAAATACATAAACTGAACAATCCCAACATTTCAAAATTAAACTTTAGAAACACAAGTTTAACATTCAAAACAGGAGTATAGTTTACAAGAATTGCCCAGAAGGCAAATCCACAGTCTAATCCAGAATCCAGTAAAGATCACTTTATGGTAAATAAAAATGTTTTTATACAACCGTCCTGTTCTGGGAACCACTGTTTACTGTGTCTCCAATTTTGAACGAAAATTTTCAGACAAGTTTTCACTTGGGCAAAGCAACCTGATTTTGTCTATATATCAGGGGTTGGGGAGGTAACAAAGCAGACCTGTGAACAAATTTAGTTTGGTCTCTGCGATCCTAATTCTCATCTCACAAGTGTAACTCTACTGATTTTAATGGAGTTAATTCTGGTCTTAAAAAGGTGAGAGAGCAAGTGAAAAACCAGGCCCCGCTTTTCAAACTAAAAAAACTTACTGTGGCCATCAGCACTCAATAGTTCTGTCATGAGACAATGTTTCATCTGCTCAAACAGCTGACTGCAGGTAACCATCTGACAGTTTGTGGTACTTGAGCAAGTTAAGTTCAACTCACAAATGTTACTCTTCCTTAAGACTTGCATAACACTGCTGAGAAGAATGCCTCCAAATATCACTGACATCCATACCCCATATACAGATATTCCATTGTTCTGAGATCTAATATTACTAAACACAGCCTGCATGGTTGGGATTTTGTCAGTCATGCCACACACACAAAAATAAAAGCTTAAATATCTTAAATGTTCTCTTTGTACAGAGAGACCCCCTTTATGTTCACAAACGCTGCTTTTTCCTCTGCTCCTCAGATGGTTTTGCAATAGGTTCACGGTAATGGATATGTAAAAACCTGACAGATGGCTCATGCAAGCTTTTTGAATTAACAGATACCCTTGCGTGAGAGAGTATTTCTTAACTATTTTGTTGTTCGTCTTGTGGGCTCTGAAGCTGTGGGAGGTGGTGGAGGACCTCGGCGGTCCAGGTCATCTACATAGGACACAATGAGTTTGCGTCTCTCCTCTGGCACACAGTCAAGTACCAGATAACGCTTGTCATTCTGTAAGATCTTCTCTACGTCTTTCAGATGCTGGTCAGATTCCTGGATCAATTTTTTGGACCTGAAATATAGGATAAGAATTACTATCTGATGGCAGCCTAGAAGCCAACTTCAAATGCATTAGGTGTCTTAATCCAGTTAACTGGGGGTTGATGCCAAAATCATGAAAGATGCCCTTGTCATTAGAACCTCTCAGTAGTGCCAAAAGATGGAACAAGTGCAGTGAGGGCGCAGGCCCTCAAGCCATCCCCACATCTACAGATACCCCTTCAGTCAGTTGAGTCTCACTGGCAGGGAATTCTGTTGCCACTGCCTGTCCTTTATCCATTGGGAGCATAAAAAAAAAGTCCGGTCTCAATGGCTGCCAGAACCTTTTATCAGTAGTAAACGAACTACAACATGTAAAATCAGGGAAGAAAAAGAAGTCACACAAAGTTAAGCAAGCCATTACAATAAGGATGATAAGCTCCCAATTACAGACCAGCGTGACTGATGCATTAATCTGGCCATCACTGCACCACTGACAGTTGAAACAGAACTTCAATATGCAACACAGTACTGACTGCAAAACAAAAGGACAAGTAACTCATTGGGATCTAATGAGCCTGTAAAGTTCCTATGTTTAATGCTTTACTTCTAGAATAGGAAACTGCCCAAAAGAATTACAAGTCTTTGAAGTAGCTTCAAGGTCTACTGGAATCAAATGCAGCCATTAAGTTTCTTTTGTAAACCCTTCGACTGAATTTCTGGCCTCAAAGTATTTAATGGAAGATTAGGTATTGACTGTAATGGGTCCACAATTTATGAAGTCTCTTCTCCAAACTAGCAACACAGAGGTCTTGTGGCTGTTCAACTGGGTCCTCAGACCCTTCCTACAATTCAAAGCAAGTACTCCAAACAAACATGAAACTTGGCCCTCAGCACATGAGGGTAACAGCCTGATAGCTTTATTCAATTTTACATTTCTTAACCTGTCCATGAAGGTTCACAGTATTGAGAAATCCATCATTTTCTGCTATGTGCTTTTTTCCTGCTGCAGGTGAAAGCCTGTCTCAATTCAAAACAAAATGGAAATGCCTACTTTATCTGAGATACTGGGCTACAAATGTTGGCTAGGGGAACAGGAGTCAGTATAACATTTATATTTAAGTCATGGTGAAATGCACTTCTACAACATTACTACACAAACCTGTATGTTATAAATTTGGTCTCTTTCAATAGCGTTCTGAAGTCAGCTTTGGCAGTAATATATTTGTCTCTGATGTACTCTTCAAATTCCCTTTGCTTTTTCTGCATGAAGGAAAAAAAAAATAATATGCCTGAAATTTGATAAATCCCTGAAAATCCTATAGACCAAAGGATTACACACATTAGTGACTATAAAGTATCTAGGAAATGCACATTTTATTACAGGTTATAGTAGATATCACTATATGGAAAAAAAATCATTTAATTACAGTTGCAAAATATGCAGTAATTAATTAACACCACTTATTTCATGTAAAAGGGAATTCACTGCAACAGGTAATAACTTTCTTGTGATGCATACTGCACTCTGCAGAGCAGTGACACAAGACTTACCCTATCACTGGAAGAAAACTTAATGCATCTGGGATCTTCTTTAATTATTTTTTTCACTTCCTTCCATGTTGATGTTAAAGTAATCTTGAAAGAGGCAGAAATAGTTAGAAGCTGCAGGCTGGTATTTAGAGTTGAAGTACAGTGCACTAGGTTACTACCTACTTATCTGAAACCACTACAATCCTCAAGTTCAATGAAGACAAGAATACAGTGAAAGTTTAAAGAAGTCGTTTGATTTTTGCTGGTTTCTCTTATTTTATTACTACTTTCAAGTATCTTCTTATTCAGACTCTTCCTTAAATTGGCAGTGTTTCAAAGAAGTCTTTACAAATCCATGACAGTTTGTTGTAGGTTAGATTCTAGCATCTAACCCCAATACACATTTGGAGAAATTTAATAGCATGGGCATATGTATAATAATTGCAGCTGAAGTCACAGTTCAAATTAAAATGTCAATCTTTAAATTTGTTTTTGACTACTGTGCTAAAAGGGATGAGAATGTCAGATACTTCTCCAAGCAAAATTCTAACCTAATAGTTTAAGAGACTTAAAATTTGAATTCCAGGAATCTATAGTGAAGTCATGACATGACAACAATATGGAAAATCAGGAATCAAAGAAAATACAAATTAGGGAAGGGATGATGAGTTTAAATCGTACTGACAGAAGCGAAGTACAGGAAGTACACAAGACTGACAAGAGAAGACTGGAGGTCAGACACCACAGTGGAAAGACTGTCAGATTGCCCACCGCCATTCATCCACACAGGTGTTAGATAACAGCAAAACCAGAAAAGCAAAGTTGATTAATATCTTGGAAAACGTTTCAAAACACAAGATAAATAACATAACACAAAAGAAATGTGGAAAAACCAAGAGACTACTGACTACAAGGAGTCTACAAAACAGCTTAAAAGGGCAGGAAAGAAATGGAGGTGAAATCAAAGCCCAGTATTGAGCATTGCCACCCTAGTATAACTGGTCAGGCAAGAAAAGGTTCTTTTTTCAATATTCCCTATCAACAAGATTTTAGAGCAGTGAGAGGACAGTGGGTGAGACAGAAAAGGATGCCCAGAGAAATATTACTGAGAAGTGACACAAAATCCAAAAAAACCCCCCCCAAAAATGATCACAATCAACTTAGGTCTCAAAGGTAAAGCTACAGGATGCAGATCTCTTACCGCAGAGGTTTCATCCAGAAGTTGCCTAAAGTGCTCCCTTTTCTTTTTGGTAAGTGCTTCAATGTGTTCATTAAAAAGCTTCTCTTTCTCTTCTCTTTCTAGGAGGGAGCCAGATTCCCACCGATGATCTTTTCGAAGAGTCCTCCTGGTATCAGACCATGAAACATCTGAAGATCGCACCTAAATCAGAAAAAAAAATGTACATTTCACATAGACAATATTGTTCCTATGATTCATTAATGGACAATTTTTCAAATACTTGACTTATACTTGTCAGCTTTTAACTCTTAGTTGAAATGTAAGTGATGAGACAAATTGTGGCTTTCATACAAATACCAATGCATACTGCAGGGAGACTCATTGTTCATCAGTTCAAATGAAGATAAATACACTGCTTCCCCGCCTTCTGAGTTACCCTGTATTCTCACAAGAAAGAAGTCAGGCACTCCCCCCCTATGCATAATATACTGTATTAACCACCTGTGGCCTGGGAAAGCAGTCTCTGAGATGCATCATAATGACTTCCAACAAGTCTCTAGAAGCTTTAATCATTGCAATGATTTGTTTCCTGCCCCAGAGAACATCCCTGAGGAGCTGCTGCATGGCCGTAGCAAAAATGCTGGATCAAAGGCAAAGCAATTTATATACTGCCCTATCTTAAAGATTTTGAGACTGGAATCTGTGCTCAGTCACCCCTTGATGTCCATCATATGCCATGAAGCCCTTAATTCACCAACATGTACCAACCAGGGATGGTTAATTTCAAGGCCTGGGTCTAGAGTACTTTCCAACTGAGAAACCTAACAGGGTCAGATGCTATGCTGGGGTATACAGGGTGGGCAGGGAAAAAAAACCCCAAACAATAAGGTGAGAGGAATACTCTTAAGTCAAACAAAACTGATTTTCCACTGTGCATAATGGAGCTTCTGTCTCGAGAAATTAAGTTTTCAAAATTAATTATTTATCTTTTTCCTTTTCTTTTTTAAAAAAACCCCATCTATAAAACTAAATACTGTGGATAAAATCTCACTAACTGTTAAGGCTGAAGCATATTTTCCCAAGAAAATGAAAATCTTCAAAACTATGAAATTATCATGGAAGCAGAAGTTTAAGAAGTACTAAGGCTTTGCACTGTAATTAAAGGAATTTTATTTTTGGTATAACAAGTAACAAGTTCCCTCAAAAGGATGCAGTTCTAGAGTAATAAGAGGGAGAGAATCAAGGGAGTCTCACCATATCAGATAGGAGAGCTTTGAAATTCTGGATAGCCTCTTCACGTTTGTGCTGTTCACGTTCTCTGTCAATTTCCTTGGTCTGCTCCGAACGAGCTTTTTGAACCTCCCTTTCTCGCTCACGCAAACTTGCCTCAATACGAGCCTGCCTTTCCAACTCCTTTTCTTTTTCAGAGTCTAAATTCTGAAACAGATGCAAGAGCACAGTAGTTTCCCCATTAACAACAACAAAGATGCAACATTCTGAATAGTTAGTCAAGCAAGTTGAAGACTTACAGTTAATGGAAACATGACAATGATGAGAATCACTGAGTAAACCTATATACAGACAAAGGCAAGCCACATTTAAAACTACCAAGGTTTGCCTGCACAGGGGCAGTTTTGAAAAAAACAAAAAAAAAAAACTGAACTGGCTTACTCCTCAAGCTATACCAGAAATGGTAGGACCAGAGTGTAGACAGTTCACTGGCCAGCACTCGTGTCTTCAGAAATATGTCCACTGCAGACTTAGTCTGGCTAAAGATTTTTATTTTGTGAACTGAAAGCTGAAGAAGTCCAGTTTCAATAATGAAAACATAGTGTTTGAAAATACACTGCAGACTATTCAACCATTCGCATAAGAATATTTCGAAACAAGCATCCCGGAAATGGCATTTTTAGCCCATCCCAATGCAGGTGAATAACCTTGTCATTTGGAGACAACTGACAGCTAAATCCTGGGTCTAACAGTTCATGCCAGATATTCCCCTCTACTCATGCACACAAAGGAGCAAACCATGCTGTACACTCCTTTTAACAAATAAATAATAAATATTCAGCACTAATACATATTAGAAAGAGCCCATCTGCCATGTGCAGGAGAAATAATTCACTACCAGGCTCGGTGACAGACAAATTACTTAATCTCTGCTCTATGTAAAATGGGGGTACTCCATTGGGTCATGGAAAAACTACTCTATGGAGCTTGTTTCATTCATACAGTGACAAACCCAACCGCAAATCGCTGGATAAAATGCTAGTCAAATCAATTTTAAGTTCTCATCCATGGCATCAGCTCCTTGAAGAGGGAGGTAGAAATATCAGATTGAAATGAAGGAACAAATGGATGAATTATATAGGAGGCAATTATACTCATAAAAAAAAACAAAAACAAAAAACCACCTCTTTTGAAAGGTCATGTGAAAAGGAAAACACCTCTGTCTGGAAATCCCTGGTTTTGTGGCCTGCAATTTGTGAAGCTCCATAGCGAGTGGAGGTATCGCAGGCTCCGCCATCCTCACTCTACTTGACTGATTCTCTCCAGTATCTTTTTCTCTGCCATGGTTTTGCACAGTGGTAGAAGCAGCTTCCATGTACTTTAAATCTGTCCATTAGCAACTATGGTATATGCCTGTCTAGTTGTGCCCTATACAAATACAGAACTGGGAAATGTCTTGCTGCTTTTCATAATCTGCATCAGTAAGTGCAATAGCATTAAATATTGTCCTCCCATTTGCTTATATCTCAAATATGCTAACGATAGTATAAACAACAGTATAAGCAATATTTTGTACCCATGTATTACATGCACACCTTGGCTATTTTTTCAATGTATTGTTTAAAAAGATCTTCCCTCTGTGAAGAACTATCCACTGCTTTGTAACGGGGGTCAGTCTCTACTTTGTCCTTCACTTTGCTCCAGCGAGACTGACTATCCAAGTGGTGATTAGACAGTAGTTCAAAGAAGTCCATTTTGATCTACATTTTAACACAAGATACGGGAAGAAAACAAAATTTATGAGTAACAAGCTTTGACTCCTGAATACTTACTACTAGAAAAAGGAGGCAGACTTACCTCAAAGAAGGGAACTATTTGAATTTTACATATTATCAGAAATTGATAAAATTGCTTATTGAATTTTAGGGACTAAAATCCTCTTTCACTTTAGGGAAAAGTTTTATAAATGCAAGAGAAACTAGGATGATATTGTAGATGTAAGATAAACTGTACTTTTAAGGAATTAGTCATTTGTACAGTTTTCTTGGCTTGCTGTACTTTAATTTTCCTTGTTCATTTTTAAAGGCCAATCTGTACAACATCTATACTGCACAAACTGGTACTTTAGGGCATCCACAACAAGTTAGAGAGAGCAAGTAGATTAAGCAAATATTTCACACTCCAAGCATACAATAGATAGAGATAAATATTGCATCTGATATTAAATAGGCACCTGTATAATCTACCCTCTCTAATATGGCGTGTGATATTTTAATTTTATACCATTAAATCCTTTTGAACCAAAATTCAACAATTAAGTCCATAAATGATCTTAAGCAGATGGACATAATCAAAAGTGGTGCCCAAGTACTGTAATTTAACAGACCAATAAACATGTCTGTGTGAATATATACTAAATGTGTGAATATATATTAAAACAAACAAATGTTTGTATCTCCATTTTCAAATGGAAATGGCATGTTACATACAATAAAATCCTCCCCCACAGTGTATATGACCAGTGCATTTTGAAGGAGGCAGAGCTGCTCCTACGCTAACTTTGTATCTCGGGACAGAAGAAGCAACCTAGAAATACAAAAGGACTGGTACCTCACTAGCCCCTTGGCACTAGCAGTTGCAAGAGCAGCCACTCTGTTTAAAGATCGTGCCTCTGTGAAAGTTCCTTTTTGTCCCTGTTGGGAGCTCAGATTTTTTCTTTTATTTCCACCATTTTACATCTTAGAAGCCCTGGCGTGGCATTTCAGTTCCCATGTTACAAGAGAATAAGGAGCCAGTTACCATCACTTGTTGAATGACTACAGCCCAGTGAATGGCTCTAGACACTCCCTGCACAGGGGCTGAGTATGCTGCCTTCACAACACTCCAAGCCCAGGGAGCCCACCAGGTACGATCTTTTACCACAGCAGAATAATGTCTAGCTGAGGCTGGCATAGCTATACATTTTGCACATCCCCTGCCCTCTGACCCTCCCCTGAACCTCAAAAATCCCTCGACTCCCATACAAATAGGTTAACAAAGAGAGCCAAAGGCTAACATAAGACTATCAAATTATGTACCTTACCAGCCAACTGAAATCTTCCAAGTTTCTTAAAATGACACATATACAATTATCACATGTTAAGATGAAATGAAGATCAGAGCCAAAATTCTGCAGGCTTCCCCACTGATGAACTTGGCTCTTCACAATGCTTATATTGCTTAGGTTTTAAGAACCAATATAGACTTTTCTGCGCTATCTCAAAGGAGAAGGCAAGTATAACAGATTAGGAAACAACTCCTTAGCGTTACTTTGTCTACAGTATTGCAGGCTTTACTGTAGGTGTGTTGAACAAGATGCAAAACAAACCTTTCACTTTTTCTTTTTCTTTTTTTTTTTTTTTTTTAAATAAAGCGAGGTATGTTGTTCCCAAATCGACCTTAAGTAAACATGCAAGCAGTATCAAAATATGAAGCTTTCTAAGCCAACAGTATTAGAAATTTATGTTTAAAATGTAAAACAAAAGGAGTTCTCAGATGTTACTTTAGAGAAGTCTGTGAAGTAAGGGCATCTTGCTAAAAAGGTGTGGACAGGAATAAATGCTCCCTGTATGGATGTATACTGCACTCCCACTTCCTTTTTAGAAAAACATTAATTTGACTATTAAACCCATTTCAATAGCCTGAGGAGTCCTGGTGAGTCTCCCACAAAAGGAAAAAGAAATTTCAAAGCACTGGACAAGCAAAGCACAGCTGCCAGCAGGAGTACACTGACACTAGCTCCTGTCCAAAAGTCACACAACATGGTTCCCTGTTTCTATAAAGAGTGAGAAAGACAAGCTGGCACTTTCTAAATCCTGGATGGCTTCACCAACTGGCATTGTTTCTTCATCCGAGAGAGACCAAAAATTCTCTTACCTGTCAGGTTGCTACTGGTTTATTTAGTAGCAAACAGGACCACATAACCAATAGCTTTCTACCTTTCTGCCTCCTCAAGAAAAAGTAATCATTAACTAAACCAGGGGTGCAAATCTCATCTGGCCCTATGGGCCAGTCTACAAGCCAGACCACAGCAACCCGCTGTGCAGTGCCTGTGGCCCCGATTCCAGACTACACACTGTACACAGCATGTGCCAGCCTGAGGGACCAGCACAGGGCATGAGCTGCCCACTGGCTGGACCTGGCACTGCAGGCAGCAACAGACCACCCCCCGTGCTGAGTGCAGTGCCAAGTCCAGCCTGTGTGTCACGGGCAGCATGCTGGTCCCGTGTTGGGCGCAGCACACACTGCCAGTCCAGCAATGCAGGGCTTCATGCACCAGCCCTGAAGCTTATTATGCACACAGTATGTGTGGCCAGCACAGGGTGCACGCTGCCTGGACCCAGCACCACATGCAGCATGGGATCCAGGCTGTATGTGCCGACATCCCCACGTTGTGCCAGCCCCACGTTGTATGCAGTGCAAGTGGGGCTGTGTCCAAGCTATGCACCATAGCACGTAGGGCAAAAGCCAGCATGTGGGGTTTGTCTAGTAACCCACAGGTCAGACCGTACAGTTCCATAGGCTAGATCCAGCTCACAGGCATGTTTGAGACCCCTGAACTAAACCCAGAATAACCTAGCAACATCTTATCTTGTTACACTGGACTTCAACAGACTATAAACTTCAAATCTTAAAGAAATAAAATAGGAACAGACCAATTGTCTTAACTTTAATAGACTGGAAAGTAGAAAGCTTTAGGAGAGCTTTCTACTCCTAAACAAAGACAGGGACTAGGTGGTAAAGCTATCTAGGGGCTAGGGCTAGAAAGGCAGTCGAGCAACCATATAAATTTTAGCACCAACTGAAACTGCACCTTGGAGCAAGTTTGGTGGCCTTCTACACTACTCTTGCAATATTCATTTTGAAAGGCCCAGGGACGATAACAGTGTTCTAAGACAGATTACTGGCAAGTTGGTAGAGAAACTTGCATACCACAAACCTATATTTAATTAGTTGTTTCCCTTATGCAGAACTAAAATTCAGCGACTGGTCCAAACCTTGATCACCCTACTTGCATAAGGAATATTTATCAAGTTTCACTTAGTAGCAGGCTTTGACCCTTTACCATGATAAGAACAAATTTGTGCCCATCTAGAAAGAGCAGCTGCCAAAACCATATGCTTCAACACAGGAAAACCAAAGGACATAAATTTCAGACCCTTACTTTAAAGATTTCTGTGAAAAGCTAACTTCCTACATAAAATCTTTGTATTTTTAATATTGGCTGAGAAAGCTTCATGTTACACTTTAGTTGCCTTATTTATTTTAAATTTTTAAGCAATTTTAAAAGCAAAATAAAAATAAGGCTGAAAATAATGTAGATGTATTTAGAGGACTTTTTTTTTTTTTTTTTTTTGCAGATAACACATTCTGGGCACAACTCTCATCACTTCACAAGGAAAAAAACTAAAAAAATGTAAAGTACCGGAACTGCGGGAGGCTAAAGTCACCACACAGAGATACCAATTCTTTCCTCACTAGGGAATCCCATAATACTTTGCGTGTCAGTGATTGACAGCTGTCAGACTGAACTGATTGACAGGCCGCACAGCACATAACTGTAAAGTCTATCCACTTGTTATAAAACAGAATACATAAAATGGTTACAAAAGGCTTTTGGAGAAAGAACATTAGTTTCAAATGCAAATAGAAATACAGTCTTTCTTCTTTTAACTTGTCTAAGTTAGAACAATCATGCAATATCAAAGCAAAAGATATTTACATTTTTTCTTTAAATCTTCAATTAGGCTATTGTTATGATGTAAAGATTTAAAAAATTCCATATTTTTGGTTCAAATAAAATCTGTAAAAGTTAATGTAGAACTTTCAATAATACATTAATTTTCTTCTGTAAAGCATAATCATTCATTGGTAATACTGGCAATACAATCCAGGTAATTTCAAGACCAATAAAGTATCCAATTAGAACAATCAAATTCTTTACTGTGGAGCTATCTATGGAAGAAAGGTACTACTTTAAAGGCCACAGTAGCCCAATGTTGCGTTATACAATATCTTCCTTTCTTTTGGCATGAGGGAAATTTATATTAGTTCTCTTTTACCGAGTAAATCCTGCAGATTTTAAATGTCAAAAATGATTAGGCAGTACAGATTTCTTTACCATTCATACAACACACAGGGACATTTAGGGAAGTGGTTGAATAGTTTGCTGGTAACACTATGATGCCACCTCCGTAGCAGTCTGCTTCCCCAGTGGTGAGTGCTCGCTCCCTACTATTGACATTGCAGCCAAATGACATTTGAAATTCATCAATCTTTAATAGCTGACCTTTAATTCTGATAAGCAGCAATTTATATGTAAGATATATGTTTACCAAAAACTAGAACCTTGTTAAAGCGCTACCTTTCAAGTAAAAACAGAAGGTTTTTCTTTGAAATTTAAATGGAGTGGGCTACAATGAACTCTGAATTCTTATTGCCACCACTGAGAGAACAGGCTAGTAATGGCCAGTTCTGGGTTTTCCAGCCAACTAGGACATGTGCTTCAAGATGACTTTTTTTTAAATAGACATCTTTCCATTTAAGAAAGCACAGTATTGTTCGTTTATGAAAACGCCTGTTGAATTTACATAAATAAATTCAATTTGATACATTTAAATACATATACTCAATGGATTTGACATGGTACAGAAGTTGAGATCTACAAAGTGGATGAATAAAAGGTGATAAAACCGTGACCCAGGATTTGTATTTGAAAACTGCTCAGGCAGGGAAAGGATAGTCTCAGAGAAAGCACACTGGAAACCAAGCACTGGCTTTGTCCCATCCCATTCACACTCCCACCATTCACACCACTGGAACAAAAACCACCTTACCTTCTCACCTCTGGTCTTCGAATCTTCTTTCTCTTTCTTTCTTGCCGCTGTGATAAACTCATTAAACAAGGCCTCTCGATCTTTCATCTTTTCAATTGCCTTGAATCTCGAGTCTTTAGCATGCTTGGCTGCAAATTCACTAAAAGTAGTTCTGTAACAAAATGGCAAGTGTGCTGATTTGGTAGACCTGTCTTTGCCAGAACAGATGTGCAGCAGAAAATACCATCTCTTTTGCTTGAATACATGCCAAAATACAATAAAAGAAAATCTCTGTCCTCACTACGTGGCTGCTTGACCAATGAACTACAGACACAATGAAAAGGATTGTTAGAGACTTATGCTATTTAACAGTTATCTGCACAAGTGTGCAAGTATGGAAAGAGAGATTACACGCAACCAAGGACTCAGTTGTCCACAAGAACCTTAATTTTTTGTGGGTTAACACTGCAGACACCAGCATATCCATGTATTTCATAGCTGTGAAATTTAAATTTGACATGCACTCACTCACAGCCAAACCATGTTAAAAGTGATACTGGCAAATTCAATGTTTGGTGTTAGTCAAGGCAAAACACTGGATGAACAATTTTCCCCTGCAGACGACATTATCACTAAACCTTAAGACACAAGAAGATGGGATTTTTCTTTTTTTAACATTTTTAAAGCAGGCGCAGTAGTGTAGGGCTTTCCACCCATTATCCCAGTAGCACTGCTACAGTTCTCTCACCTCCAGGGCCAGATTCCAATCTCAGATGTGCAGTAGATATAGTACTGCCACTTACCTCGAAAAAAAACACTACTGTGCTTTTTCCAAGATCAGATGCAAATCTGGCCCCAAGAATACGTGAGACACTTATAATCATACGAATGTTTTCATCACAGCATGGTAATAATTAGACTTGGAAAATCCCGCCTACTGTTGCTGTAGGGTAAATTGAAACAAGAAAAGAATTTGGTAGCTTATTCAAAAAATAAAAGATTAGAAAGTGAATGTAGAGCTATACTGAAGAACACGAGCTGTATAAGAAAGATGGAACACAAACTTTTGAGTATGTTAGACTGGGAAAGATGATTTCTTTTTAAGTAGCTTAACACCCAGGGAAGTGCAGCTATGTCTTAGAGAAACACTGGAACTAGAAGATGAAGGATAGGGTTACACAAGACATGAAGTTCCTCAATTGAAGATTATATTTGTCTACTTCCCCACCCCTTTTTTTTAATCTAAGCAAAAACAGTGTTGGTTCAATATACATACACCCTTTATAAATAACATCCCTCATTTTACTTTGGTTGCAAAATACAAAAAGAGTTTACAGTTAAACATACTGTAGGATATGTCACATGCAGCCATTAAAGTATGCAAAATACGCTTGTTCCCTCATCCCCAAGAAGCAGTATTTCATCTACCTCACCAAACGATTAATCACACAAGACTGTTTTGAGAAACAAGAAGTCTAGTAACAAAGTTAATGCCCAGGTATGCCTGCTCCCAGCACATTTCAGTACGCATCACTGAAACAAAGTTGTGAAGTGAATTGAACAAACAGTTAACTTAGGTTAAAGGAATTTCTGACTGGTCTAGGTTAGAACCATTGTTCCATTTCAGACCATATCATTTATTTCCTATAGACTACTAAGTGACACAAGGACAGCACCTTAAGAGTTGTATGTATGGGAATTGGGAGGACCATGTCAACAGAAGCTTAAATACCCAAAATACATACCACAAACACTACACTACTATCAGAGTAGGTATCCCTGCGTGTTGTAGACTCACTGTAATTTTTATCCTGCAGAAAGTTAATATTTTCTGTATTATGTTATATAGGTACATAGTCACAAATACATGCTTTTAACTGAAGTTACACATGCGCGCGCGCGCGCACACACACACACACACACACACACACATGTTCAAGGCTTCACAAAACTAAGGCCAGTAGGAACCCTATAGGCTATATGTCACTCAAGAACATTTAAGGGAATGTACTCTCTCACCATCCATCCAATATGCAGATTTCTTCAAATTCACAAGCAGTGTCTTAAAATATATTTTACAAAAAACAAAACCCAAGTTCTAGTACTTTGTTGGATAAATGGTCACAATCATGCAGAGAAATTTTTCAAACAATGTTTATATTTCATTTCCCTCTTTCTGTATAGCCATTTTGAAAAAGGAAGGACTAAAAGTGGAATTATTTACTGCAAAAAGAAAGAGTATTTGACATGGCAAAAGCTTTTACATGGGATGGCAAATAAGTCCCCTACCTTGGATTAATCTTTGCTTCTTCCATCATTTTCTTGAAATCCTCCTTGGCCTGCATTATTTTGTTTTTCTTTTCCTTGCGCTCTTCTTCTGCTCTGGTTTTCACATACTGGTCAAATACCTAGAGAAAAACAGACCAATCTGACCCAAGATGTACAAATTTGGACCCATATTGCCCCCTCTGTGAGAAAAGCCTACTTTGGAAAGGTAAGGGTAAGGGATTCCAGTATCTTCCAGCATTTTCGCCTACCTGGTTTGTGTGATGAGACAGTGTGCTTGCATTAGCCCACAAACCCAACAAATCTGACTCCAGATCAGTGGAGAAATCTTATAATTACACAGGACCTTTGTACAAGCCTCAGACCCTACATTTCCTTCCCAGATTGCTGATCAGTCCTTAGAAGTAATCAGATTAAAATAAACCACTGCTCCACCACATAGCATATCCTGACAGTACCCAATATTCAAAAGTAAATCGGCATCTTCCCTGTTCAGAAAAAACTTTAAAATTCCTCCATTTTGGAAATAACAACCTACCCACCCCTTGACAAACACAAGAAAGCAGTATAAGTTTTTGTCTAAGAAGGATTGATATAGTCTGTATTACCACTGAGATTTTGCTCATCCCGAATTCTGATGTTAAGTGATTCACTTCTATTCTAACAAACACTATCCATTCATACCAAACTCACATTTGCATAGCAACTGAACTATAACATAACCCAGGCTTTTTACAAATGCAGATATAGTTGGCAATGACATAAAAGGCTGTATCATCACTTTACTGATAATCTCTTTGCTGAAAACTACTTAGAAGTATTAAAAATACCAATATAAAAAATAAGATTTAGCAAATTCCTGGTATTATGTAAAGAAAAATATTTCTCATAAGATTCAGTTTTTCAGTTAAGTAAAGGACATAGACTGCTTGGCCATATCCACGAGTGCAGACATTTGTTTCCTCAGGGAAAAGCAGCAGCATACCTTGTGCTGCTGCTACTCGCACTGAGGGAATGAGCGCCCAGGCCACACGGGAGGTTACTCCAGGTGGGGTAGGGGAAGCTGGACCCAGCAACTGTGCTGGCCCCAGCAGCCTTACCTGGGGTCCTGAGGGTCTTAGGGAACTACAACCATGGTGCTGGGGAACTACAACCATGGCCAGCTGAGAGACTGACTGGCAGCCAGAGTGTGGCTCCACCAGCACAGGCTCTGGTTTTGGCCAGCATGCACTGCCATCATGCACGCCATCCCACTTTTTAAAAAGGAGCAGGTTTTTTTGACCCCGGGATCTCGTGGGGTAACTCCCCACACTGCAACATGGCAGCACAGGGCAGCACAAAGAATGCCTGCATGCGCAGTATGTGGCACCACAGCTGGGTCTATGATGCCACATATCACATGTCTGCGCTCATATGCGCCCTTGAGTTTTTTCATTGCTTAGATTTTTCCCCTTAATACTCTAAAAGCTCTCACTACTGGAGCACAAGAAGGGTAGTAAAGCACTGGAACAAGTTACCCAGAGAAGTTGTAGACTCTGTAGCCTCAGAGGGTTTTCAGACCTGAACTAGACAAAAGTTTGGTGGGGATGATATAGTTGGGGCTGGTCCTGCTTTGAGCAGGCGGTTGGACTAGATGGCCTCCTAAGGTCCCTTCTAACCCTAATTTTTTATGATTTTATGATACTACAGCATTTTTGGCAGCCTCCTGGGCCTGTATAATCTTCACTTTGCAAAGGAATAAAATCTTACCACAGAAGACGTACCAGCTTCTGTTCCCCTTACGGGAAAAAAAACAACGCATATTTGTAACACACATCCTCTAAGAAGTTTAAAAGTTTCAGTCAAAGATTATTTTACTGCCTTTAACACCTGTGGTGGAAGTGAACTGAGCTGGTCTTCCTTTTACCTGTTTTCTTTCTTTAGGATTGAGAAGCAAGTATCGAGGATCGAAAACAATCTTGTGCAGCTCCTTTTCCCATGTTGAAAAGGCAGAAACCTTTAAAAAGAAGGAAGGAGGGGAAAAAAAAAAAGATAATTCTGCCTGCTAATTAAGTTTTCCCAAAGATACAAAGGATTTGCAGTTTCACTTGAAAACTACAGGACATCATTTAAAAAGGAGATAACTGAAACCAATCCTGAAATTTCCATCACTAATAGATGATGAGCAGTGGGAGGTTAGCATGATACATTTCCACACTAATTGGCTCTGAAAACTTCTACATAATTACACAGAAGTAACACACAACCTAATTACTCATTAAAATAACCACTACTGTGTGGCATTTAAAAAAAAGCACTACATCACAAGAGAGTCTTGAAGTTCTGCATTTTGATTTCCTAGGCCTGCCGTTTCTTTGGCAAATGTTATGAAAAAACTGAATAGTTTATATATACTGGATCTTTTCTTTGGAAAAATACACACGCAAGCTTATCTCAATTGAAGTAATTTCTAAGACACCCGCAAGCTGTTATTTGCCTTTGGGACAAATAAAAGCTATAAAAGCATTACTTCATGCTTAGACTATTGTTACCATTCTGGGAAGCCAGTGTACCTGTAGTAGTCAACTGATAAGAAAATAAGCTTTAAATTTACTTAAATTCATTAAAAAGGAAATAGCTAGTTCTCATTTTAGCAGCATAGCCTAAGGGAAAAAAAGTAGAATTACTAGCTTCACACTGTGATTGTAAAGATTTTCAAAGGCATAAGTGGGAATCAGGGCTGCTGACAAAAAGTAAAAAAAAGTGATGTACCACAAGCAGCAGCACATTAGTGCAACCTGGCTCTGCAGCATCTGTATAGATCGGGCACTTCAGTGGGACTTTTTGGCACTTTTATCTAATAGCTGTTTAATCAGCTATTACATAAAAAGCACCAAAAATCTATACAAATGTGGGCAACTTGGGTCAAACTAATGCAATGCCTCTTCTCCGCACGTGGAGTTTAAAGCACCATTTTGTTTTGTTGTTGGGTTTTTTGTTGTTTTGGGGTTTTTGGGTGGGGGGCAGAGGGGGAAGGAAGGTAAGCAGCCTAGTTGTCCAATTCACGTTTACTGTCAATAGGTGTTAGGTGTCTACTTGACTCGC
Source organism: Caiman crocodilus (assembly GCA_030014935.1). Classification (NCBI taxonomy): domain Eukaryota; kingdom Metazoa; phylum Chordata; order Crocodylia; family Alligatoridae; genus Caiman; species Caiman crocodilus. The sequence continues at coordinate 22,178,059 of JAGPOW010003447.1, forward strand.
ATACACTGGAAATAAATTAGGGGCAAAAAAGGTGAGATTTAACTTTAATTTTAGTTTTCACCCAATTATTTTTTAATTGAAATCTTTGGTGTAAAGATTGAATTCTCTTTTCTTTTTTGTAGGGGTGCACAACCCTGCGACTGCTTGAAAACGAACATCACAAAATTAAAAACCAAGAGAATCCTCCAATTCACACTAATGACTGTCTCATGGATTACTGAATACGAATGAAAGAAGATAAAACATCATAGACACAGTTTGTTCATTTAGTTTGACAACTATAGTTCTGTGTTAATTATTTGAGATACCACTAAATAGCACATACAAATGATCCCCACAATTATGGGATATTGGCACAGCCCTCTCATGTTAATTTTTCCCCTGGAAAGACAAAGAATGATTGCTTTGCATGAACAAGCATTTCTGGACTTTAATATTAGAAAAATGCAAATGAGCAAGGTTTTATTTCAAACCACCAAAAGGCAAGCTTCTCCTACCCCCCTCTCTAGCAGCATATCCTTGAACTGTTTCATTCGAGCCTCCAGAGGGACGATGGCTCTCTCTCGAGCAGCTTTAATTTCAGCTTCCATAGCAGCCTCTTTCTCTGAATCAATGTCTTTGTTATCATCTTTCCTGTATAAATGAAATGCATAGTATCTGCTGAGAAGTGAGATATCCGCTCTGTAGTTAAGAGCTCTAGCTGTATTAAACAACTCACACAACAGAGCACTCCAGTAACACAGGTTTGCACAAACCATCATAAGCTCCTGAACAAAGACTGGGACATTACAGTCCTTAATGCAACAATTACAAATAAGTCTTTATTAAGAAATGAATCACAATTAATTTCTAAACCCTCCTCAGCATATTAATCATGACTACTAACAAGATATCAAAATGGAAAGCTAGTCTTGTAACAAGTTATACAGACATAGCTATCAGAGCAATAATGCACACCTCAACTCCTACAGAAAAAATGAATACAAAAGAACAGCTCCCAATCCTCTACTATAAACAACATAATTAAACACAGTTAAAAGTTGTTTTTGGTGGGTTTTTTCTGAGAGATTCTAGCTAGGAAATCCAGATCTGATCTGGATTTTGGGCAACAAACATCTGTGCAAGTACAGTAAACACAAGAAAAAGCAAATGAGTGGCATATGCTAATGCCATTGTACTATATAATGTAAATAGAGCTCAAAATGCTCCTAAGGGAGATCTGGCTATTGCCGATAGCTTCTATCCCACACACATTTATTATTTATGACTTCCACAGAGGATAGAATTTTCTCTCAATGCGAATACTACCCAGCATCGAGATGCACCAAACCCTCGAAATAAACAACTTTAGCAAACAACAAATACTATAGACCCTCTTGCTACTACACCCACTGAAACCCCGCTAACTCAACAGCATTGCAAATAAGTATGTTACTCTATATCCAAACTAAGTCCATTTAAGAATGAAATTTAACTTACTTCCGCTTCTTTGTTTTAATAGGCTCATCCTCATTGACTTCTTCTGTTGATTCATGTTCTTCTTTAACTGTAACACAAGTCTCATTAACAGTCTTACAGAGGAAGAAAAAACAATTTCATAACTTATCATGAAAACTCATCCTTGACACAAAGTAGCCGGATGGTAACTGTCACCTGTTCTTATGCCAAAATTAGCATCACCTCAATACTCCTTGGAGAATTTGGAAAAAAAACCGCCCTAACAGCCAGAAATAGACACTATTTCTAGTATTCAACAACTGCATTCCAGTTAATGTTATGTTAATTAATCTCTATAATCCTTCAGACCTTTTGTACAATTTAATTTTTTCTCTAGATTAAAAATGTATTTCTGTTCCTCATAATATTCTAAAATAATTTTTTACCTCCTCCAAGAAAATAAAAGATGCTTTCATTTCCTCAGCCTGTAAACACAGCATTTTTCCTAAATCTAACTAGGATCCCCCTTGTTCTCTGGTACGCTTCCTTCCGAGCACTTGACATCTGCAATTCACTGTCCCTACCATGAGCTCAACTTAATGAAGTATCTGCTTCACAGCTGTAACTTCAATATCTGCTTACAGTTCACTTTTTTATGCTCCTTGTTCTGGAAATGAGCACACAATTGAGTTTGTATGGAAACTTGATTACAGCCTATAATGAAGGGAATTGATATTGAGGATGATTTTGCTCTCACTTGGTTTCTTTCCTTCTTCCATTCCTCTTTTGTGAGGAGGTTCCTGAATAATTTTGTCAACATCAGCTCTTCCAATTAAGTCATCTGGCCGGTCCCACATAGAGAGACGAGTGGTAGGGTTGTAGAAGAAAACCCGTTCATCACCAGTCCACACCACACACCTAGGATTTTTTTTTTTTTTAAAAGGAGAGAAAGAGAAAGTGGATGCACACACGTGCCTCTTTTAGTTCTCTTGGGTTTAGAGAATATCAAAACTCCCAGAATAAGTCACAATGCTTTCTAACATTCCCTGCCAGGAACCCTACATTTCTAATCCAGTTCAGCTATTTCTTATTCATTTTGCAGAAACAGAAGAAGCCAAGTAGCTGCAACATGAATTAAACTGTATTCATGAACAGAGTGCAGTGTGGAAAAAAAATATCTTGGGCTCACCTATAAAACAAAGTTCCCTTCTGGTCACATGTGGCCTAAAGCCATAATTTTCTGCAGAATATAAACTTAAAGAACTAACAAAACCCCTTACTTTTAAAATTACCAAAAGCCATCATCATCTTACTCAGTCTATAGAACTACAACTTTCACAGCTTTCTCAGACAGTAAAAAGGAAAATATTTGCATTATTGATGTAGCTCAGAATACTGTAAAACTGACCAGAGAATTGTCAAGAAAATTTCTAGGGAAAGACCTCAAAAAGAGAGGCTACAGAAGCCAAGTTCTGTGGGAGTGATGGAAAGCAACTTTGAATGCATCAGCTGTAATCATCTTTAACTTGGCCAGAAAGTGCTTCCAAGGAGCACAGAGAAATGGATAGCACCACACCACAAATCCACTTAGACCATTTTTATATATACTTTTTTTTTTTTTTACAAAATTACAGAAATAAGAACATTCTTCAAACAGGTAGCATAAATTGCTTCAGCTCTAGTAAAATGACCTAGCATGTTCAGATGCATTCCTGAATGACTTTGTCTCATTAAGGTAAATATTATATAGGATAATAATGTTAACAAACTTAATCTGAGAAATGACTTTTACCTGTCAAGAATACGTTTCTCCTGGGTTTGAGCTGGGCTTGGAAATGGAAACTAGGAGATGAATAAACTGTTTCAGGCTAAACTCTGAAACAGCGTGAGACAATAATTTGTGGAAGCTACGAATATCTGCAGCTGAGGAAGAGGCACTCATTCACACAAACTGAAATATCTCTGTTTTTAACTTGATGGCTCCATCCACCTCTGGGACAGTATAAAGAGGAGAAAGATACTGTCTAAAGGAAGCTTGACATTTACCTAACTTTCTCTGGGGCAGCAGGGTAGAAAACCATAAAACAAAACCAGGTTATGGCACCTGAATGGAAATCTCCTATTCCAGGGTGAACTTCACTGGATAATTCCTAATGAATAGAGCCAAGAGCCTTCTTTGTACAGCCACCATTATGATCACGGTGCATACAGATGCATCAAGTACCTCCAAAGCAGCCTGCAGGGAAGTTTTGTATGTCACCAGCCCTTCCAACATGAACCTCCTTGATGCTTTTGTGGATATCTTTTCATAAAACAGAGGCAATTCATCTTAGTAAGAAGCGCCATGTTTTGCCAGAAGCACTTGGGAGGTGGTAATGCACATTTGGAGATCAGGAGAACAGGTTCTCCTGCTGAAGAGTTCCAGTCAGTCTCCTTTCCCTATGATGTCTCTCAAAAAGGCTTTAACCAACTAAACTGTTCCTGAATAGCTGCTACAAGATGTGAGCTTGCCACCAAACATGAGCAACTACTGAAACCCTTTGGAAAAAATCTGGCACCACCTTTCACCCTCTTAGAAATGGAAGGCTTTGATGGTGAAATTTGCCACAAGTCTTTTCGCACATTCTAAAATTCCTATCATTAGTTGATGGATTTGATATCAAAGCAGGCATAGAATGGTTCAAACCATTTGGCGTCTGCTCATCACCACCAAGCCTTCTGCAATGTATTACAGGGAAAGGAATATCTATGAAGTGTTCACTGGGCAAGATCATTACATACCATGGGGTACCAGGTATAGGAGTGGTTGCAACTGGCTTTGCTTTCTGAGCTGCTTTTTCTTCTTCTGTCATTTCTTCCTCTTTTGGCTCCTTATAGGGAAAAAGGTGGTTAAGATTCAGCCGTACTCTCTATACAAATATTTGTATATCAAAATAAGAAAATAATTTATTTTAAATAATCTGATCAGCAGCTCACACTTACTTTCCATCCATCCTTCCAATTACGAAAGTGTTGTGGTTATCATACAGGTATCAGTGTCTATTTAAGTCAAAGCCCCGATCCAGGAAAACACTTAACCACTTGCTTAACTTCGATTTCAATGGAATTTTATGTAAATGCTTACCTGCATCCACATGCTTCCCTGAAACAGGACCTAAACAAATGGATTACGGTATGATTTCTATTTTAAAGAAAAAATTCAAAAAAAAAAAAAGTTGTCTATTCTAAAAGCTAAGTGACCTTACAGACAAGACTTGTACTATATAATATGTACAACATAAAATCTATAACTGCCTTTACAATAGGAAAATCAAACTCAAACTAACAAAACAAAAGCAAACAAACAAAAAGACTCCCTCCAAAATAAGCATAGCAAACTGATAGTATAGCATTTGTACTACTGAATACAATCTGCCCAATTTTAATGTTAACTAATCTACACTGCATTTTTATGGCACAATACAAATTTTAATGTTTAGCTTAGCATTTTTAAGCACTATACTTTATTAGCATACAAAAATACTTTACAAAAGGAAAAGGTTTATTTTGGTTCTTGTAATTTAAAGGAAACAAATGTTCTATATTGAGACAGAAAGCTTTCTATAGCATTTTTTTTTTTATATAAAATAGGGTTCAGTTGTACTGTATATAGAGGAAATTGAGTTTTTGCCTCAAATATGCAAATATTCAATTATCTTAAAATTCTAACTACCCTGACATCCAGAACAAGTTTTGTTTTTCTAAACATGTCAAACCTAATGAGAGAACTCTATACAGAGTATACATAGCGCCAAAGTTTTATTCTACTTTTCACATGCTAACTGACTGTACTACCCCATACATTCTGTTTTTCTCTCTGAAGACTTTTTTATTTAAAAAAGCACTAGAAAACAAATAATAAAAAATAATAATTCTCAAATCATCCCTGAAATGTAAGAATTCAAATCACTATCTCCCAGGAATATGTCTGGTCTATAGGGGATCCATACATATACACAGGAAAAGGATTAAAAATAGAGGTCCTGACTATTTGGCTGCAGTGTCTTACCTCCTTTATAAGTTCTTTTAGAGGTTCTTCTTTGGGCTCCTCTTCTTCTGTTTCCATTGGCAAAGGTTCCTCAGTAGGTTCTTTAATGGGTTCTTTAATCTTCTCTTCCAATTTTTCTAGGAAGAAAAAGATTTTTCATTAATAGTTTGCCTGTAGTCACTCAAATTCTTATAAACCACCTCAGATTTGGTTTATAAAATGTAATATTGCTAGCAATAAAAATAATATTCATGAAGTTAAGCTGTGTTTTCTTGTTTGCCATTCTCCTTTCATTGGACTTGTCTATAATGTGCTCCTGAAAGGGCTAGTTTCTCTTCTGCCAATATCAGCTCAAACAGAAACAGGAAGCTGGTTCCCTGATCCAAAGATGGTCACAGACCTACCTAAATTAGAGTAGTTGAGGCAAGGAAGATAAGGCACGGAAAACTGTTTAGAGATATAACCTGGATTAAATAAATTGAGGATCATTTATTTTAGACACTGAATTTTCTGCTGCCATCCCAACCCCTCCCCGTTCTCTCCGTCTCAAGATTTTGCATACATTAATTTCTTCAATGTCTAAGCTTTTCAGTGGTCTTCATTTTAATGGATTTCGTACCAAGGGTAAAATATCCACAGAATGTCTTTTAAAAGTATTCTTTTCACTTTCTCTGCTAATATGATTGAGCTGTCTTCTAGCACATTAACATAAGAGGTGTTCATTTGTTCCTGGAGAAAAAAGTATGCACTCACTGGAGTCAACAAATTAAGCCCCGCTGCCCTCCCTGAGTGCCACATCAATCCCCTTTCCCTTGTCCAATCTGTAACTGCTCCCTGTCCCCTCCCTGATCTGCTGTGTGCCACAGAGAGGCTGCCTGTGACACTTGTGGCACACTTGCCACAGATTGGCCACTCCTACTATAAATGAACACAAATTTTCCAGCACCACAGCAGAGGATAAAAGAACTACAGCTTTAAAACTTATGACCCACTCATATTTCCAACTAGAAGCCAACTTAAAAAGTCCTGATTATGAGCCAAGAAGAATAAAAAGGAATCTGGTTCTAATTTTAAAATGGGATCATAGAAGTCATGAAGTGATCATACCTGGCTGAACTCTAAAATCAAATACTGTACCTTTCTCTTTTAGTTCCTGGGGTTTTTCCCATGTTGATTCCAATGTCCTATTGTTATAATAATAAGTCTTCCCATCAGCTGTTTTGTACTCTGTCCATTCAGAGACTGCTGTTGCTCCAGCCAATGTAGCAGGTGAAGCGGCAATAGCAACCTGCGGATGGATCATAGGTACAATAGGAGGGGCCATTCCTGGCAAGACACCTATATAAAAGGAGCAATAAAAACACAAAACAGCGAGGAACAATGAAGCAGCATTTTGTGACATAGAATCAAATTTAGTAAAACAATTATGGAGGTATTTAAATTACCTCTTGCAGATGAATGCAAGCTATTTAAAAACACAGGCTATTTCATCAAAAACTGGACACTGATGTATTGTAATTAAAATGCACTTCCATCTAAGTCACTAATGCTTACAATCAACTGGGGAAAGAAGAATTATTTAAAATGTAAAGTAATTTGAAGAGCATACCTTCTAATGCTGAACAGTACAATACTTATTAGAATTTCAGATGTTCAATTTCAGTGCTTTGAGACTAATATAGCAACTCCTCAATGTGATGCTCAGAAATCTTTCAGTGGTTGTAGCATATAACTGCTTATTCCAAAAACATGCTCTGCAGTAAAATGGTATTATTTTTAAAATGAATAGGGAATGTGTTAGTGCTCTCCAAAGTTATTAACACTGGCAAGCTAAATTAAAGCCAGATCATCATAATGTAGAGTTTGCTTCTTCAATATAGCTTGACCTGTAAAATCCTTATTTCAGACTTAGGCAAAAAGTGACAGCACAATTAAAAAGTCATATGGAACTAAGCTTGGGTGATGGTTTTGTTTCACACTTGAAATAGGCTGGTAAATCCATTTAATTCGTGTTCTACGGCAGGGCCGTCCAACTGGTGGCCTGCAGGCTACATGCAGCCCACAAGATGTAAAACTGCCCTCTTTCCATGCAGGCTTCCACCTGGCTGATGCTCCTCCACATTGCTCCAGCTGCAGAAGCAGCTGGGGGCTCTGTACCCCTTCTCTGTACAGTTTCCCCTTCCCTGCCCCAGGGAGCAGAGCAGTGCAACACAAGGCAGCTCACAATCCGGGGGAAGTAGTGTAACTGAAGGGAGCATTCAAGGCAGCAGCTCCAGATGTTACCTTTGTGGGGGAGCCTATGACTCAGGGCACCAGAGTGGTAGGATGCAGCAAGGGAACTTAGGATGAGACAGGGCACCCGGTACAGCAGAGGAGTGGGAGCAAGGGATTGGGGGACTAGGCAGCATGTGTCCTTGGGGGTCCATGGCCACCACTGATGCAGCCACAGCTAGCGTGGCCCATGGGGTATGCAGCGTCTGGCTGCTCAGGAGTTGGGTAGCCCTGTCCCGGGGTAAAAAGGCAAGCACGTGCCCAATAAACTAACTTCTGTCCAGGCTGCCTTTTCTTCCCAGCAACAGTGACGCACCAGATTTTTGAGGGACAGTGTTCATTAAAGAAAACAAAACTGATGTCAAAGTAAGTGAATACGGAGCAGTAAGATCATAATTCAGAGCTGTTTAGCAATACAGTAAAAGCCTATTTTTTAACCAAGACAAAAAACACTTATTCCAGAGAACAGCTAATTTTTAAACAGTGAACACTTTATGCTAAGACGTACACATACACACACACCAACATGCAAACACAATCATGTCATTATATACATGGAAGTAGAAAATACATAACCCCCCCCCACAAAAAATAAAACAAAATAAGAAATATGGGCACAAGAAGGTTCACATTTATCACAATTCAACAGTTAAAACAATCTAGACTTGAATAGCTTTTTGTACTAAATAGTCTAACACTACTAGTTAACTGGGAAAGGTATCTGCTGGCCAAATATGCATAAATGCTATCTTCTCTCTTTTAAATAAAAGTATATAGATCCATTTGTTTGGGGAAAGCAAAAAAATAAATAAAAAGATAAACAACAACATTCACTACCATGCCAACTTACAGACAAAACAAACTAAGATGGTTTGAAAAATTACCGGTCTTGGTGGTAGCGACTGTCTTTACATACGGGCAGCTGACTATTTGCATCATTGCTACACCTGTAAAATGGATAAGCAAGCATGTTGGAAAGCTGCCACTGTATGTCAGCTACCACTGGGTGTCAGATCTTATCAATCTCCTGCTACAATTTGGAAATCCATTTTTCAATGGCAAAAGACAAAGCAAGCAGGAATGCGGATATTCTCTTTTGCTCCAATATTTTATAAAAAGCAAGAACTATAAAATTAGTTTTAAGTTACAACAGCAATTACTATCTACATTGAACCAGCAGTTTTAAGTTTAACTTATATTAGGACTTTGAAAAACACTCCAGTGTTTAAATTCTCACTCAGGGGTTTAAATTCAGCATGGGGGAGGACACACTTCTTCACAGGACAATTCTCAAAAGAAGATTGTGCTTATATACAGTTTCTGCTGACAGTATTTGCCCAGAAAAAGTCAATAGAGGGAGCCACAGCAGAATGAAAGCAACAAAGCCTACTTGAGTTTCACCCTGTTACTGCTAGTAACAGTAGTGCCACAGGATTAAAACAGTAAGACAAGGAAGTGAGTTGTGTTGGTAGAGGCCAAATTGAAACCAAAGGGAAAAAATTATGGGGAAATGGAAAAAAGAAAAGGCATAGGCTGAAGGTAAGAGAAGAAGGGGGTAGCAGGAAGGACAAAAAAAAAAATGGGAAAGCTGTGAAAAGGGAAACAAAAGTCTATAAATGAGGGGATACTGGGGAGCCTGTGGTAGCATATAATAGATCTGTCTTTCACCCTCTGGAGCACCATGGGCTTCAAATACTGTAAAAGTGGTCCAAAACAGGTGTTAGAAAGGAAGCACCATGCTTTGCTCTCTAACTCTTCAAGAAATGACATATAAAGGCTATGGAAAGCACAGCATCTAACCTCCTTCATGAGATAGGAGAGAAGAGAGACTAGAAAAAGAAAAAAAAAAAGGAGTTTAAAAGACAGTTCAGTTTAGGAGGAAGGATAGTGACTGTGTAAGATCTGAGTATCAATCCAGGGTGTAAGACTGGAAACTAAAAAAAACTCAAATGTACACTCCCTAAAATGTTTTTATCCCACCATCTAATAGAGGTGGGGTAAGAAATTCAACACTAAATGAAATTAAACCCCTGGGTTTGTAACTAAAATAAGTAACTTTTTTGCCCAAGTAATCTAAAATATTAAAAAATACAGCCAATTGATTGAAAAAAATAAATGTGTCCTTTACTAGAAATTTTCAATTAAAAAATTCAAAACTAGCTTTCTTAAATGTATGGATCAAGACAAAAAAACGGTACTGAATGAAGTGTTTGTCTGGGTTTGGTGGCCTTTTTATGCTACACATCTTAAATAAGTTCATGCATTTTAAATAAATGCCAAAATTAATTATAAGGAAGTTCTGCATGTCTTAAAACTAGGTCAGTATAAATAATGCCACCTGCATGATCAGTGACACTGGCTGTACTACGGTGCAGATAGAATTAACTTATATGGGTGAGTTGGAGAACAGGAGGAGAAGAAACTGTTTACTTTGATAGATTTCTTGTTCTCCAATGTTTAACTAACGTTTATCATATGAATTAAGAGCAAGCAGACCTACTTTTCAAGATACGGGATCATCAGGCATTGTTAAATGCACTCTTCCATTGTCTTATTATAGAATAATATGTAGACTGCCACAGAACTTACTGTCAGGATCATTTGAGAACTAAATTACTTCTTCTGTTTTCATGCAACAAAGTGACCTCTCCAGAAGGTTTCATGTATATGGCAACACATTTAAACAGTGTAAACATCCTCGTCTCTATTTTAATAGGATAATTAGTTTCTTGTCATGGTAAGAATGCTGTAAAGGCTTTTTAGGATTATCAGAAAAAGCCTTCAAGTCAAACTAATATCCAGAAAAAGAAAAAGCAGACTAATTTTGTTCTGTAATCAAGGAAAGTATGCACTTAGAATCAATGAAGGAACAACACTGTCAATGCTGCATGGAGTCCTATACAATATGGACTTAATTTAAAGGGACATTTAGTATCAAAGTAGGAGTATGCCAAGAGCTAAGCCCTCCATACCCTCTTCAGAAATAATATTTATGTTTTTAAAAGAATGAAATAACTACAGAGTTTAATTTTTAATTTTCCACATTCTCTTCTCTTCTGTATGGCAGTGTTTGGACTGGAAACAGCCTAAAATGTTTAGACTAAAAGCTTAACAAAAAAACCCTCTCATCCCCGACCAAACAAAACAGTGTCCATTGCTCATCAGATGTGGAGGTTCCCCCCTATATTAATACTAGTTTTTTCACTGTATTCAGCATTCACATTTACCTAACAGGTTGTATTTAAAGTAGCTGAATATGGATCATTCATGCTCTTCTCATCTTTTGCTGGCAGCGTCAGAAACTGAAGTTAAAACAAGTCACCTTTCCCTTACTTCATCTAAGTATTAACTGCCCAATTCAAATCTTAACAATCAATTTTTCTTTCCATTCAACGCTACAAGTCCATATTCACTGGAACACTCTTCATAATACTTACCTAACAAAGTAAGCCCAATTGATATTACACTTAGCTGGCTATCATTTGGCCTTAAATCAGTGATGACCTTCCTTAGAAGTATTTTTTTTTTTAATTAAATTTGTTTTGTACAGCATTCTGGTTCTTTCTAAAAATCATTATTTCTCCTACCAGGTTTATGTTTCATGCTAATCAGCAAGAATTAAGCTTTGGAATGAAGCTTTCACATATGTTCATAGCCAATGACTTGATTTTGTCAATATCTAAATTTAGCTATTTTAAAAAATGGTTTAGAGCAGGGGATGGCAACATTTTTGAAGAGAGTGCCAAAAACACCCACAACCTCAATTTGTAAGGCATTGGGGTGCCAGGGGCATATGGCAGGGGAGCAGCCAGGGGCCCAAGCCTTGTATGGTAGTGCAGCCCTGGCCACTAGCTTCAGGTGGTGATTTAATATGGAGGAGATTTGGACCGATTTGGAGGCTGCATCTCCAAATCCAAATTGAATCAGGGGAGCAATTTAAAAGTCCAAATCAATTCAAAGTTTTCCAAATCTTTGGCAAAGATTCAAAGACCTTTGATGATGAAGGCAGTCCCTGGTGGCTGCAGCAGGGAGCTGCAGCTACTCCAGCTGGTAAGTACTTGGGGTAGAGGCAGCTAGGGACCATAGGGGGGGACCCCTGCCAGCCCCCCACCCCTCCCCAGCTTGGTACTTTAAAGAAAAGCCCCGGTGCTCACTGGGTACTGCCAGGCAGGGGGGAAATCCCTGCTGCCCCCCACTGCCCCATGGTGCAGGGGGTGCTCTGCCCCCCCCCCCCCACAGGTACCCTGCCCAAGCCAGCTCTGGCCCTTCAAGATCAAAAAACCTGGAGAAAAGTGAGCCCCTGGACGCCTCCCTGCTGGAGTAGCCTCAGGGCTTCAGGGGCTCATGTAGAGCCCCCAACATGGTGTGGGGCAGCAGGGATCACCTCCTGCCAGCAGGAACAATGACTTTGAGGGGATTTTTGGTTTCGTTTTGTTTTTTTTAAAGGGCCAGAGCTGGCCCATGCAGGGCACCTGCAGGGGGGCTGGGGAAGCAAGGGGGTCAAGGGGCTCGTGTAGAGCCCCCCATGCAGTGTAGGGCAGCAGAGATCGCCCCCTGCCCAGCAGCACCTGATGATCTGGGGCTTTCTTTTTTAAAACAGGTGCCAGGACCTGGGGCAGCTACTGCTGGGCTGGGAGAGGGGCAGGGGATGGGCCTGGCCTAGCTGATTCGGAGATTCGGCCGAATCAAATTGGAATAGTTATTCAAATCACCGACTTGAATCGCTGTCCTCCAAACTGGCCAAATCCAAATCCAAAGTGAATGCTAGCTGCTTCTCACAGGCCTACTGGCCATTTCCCCACCATTTGCCCTGAAGTGCATGTGCCAAGCAAACTGCCTTTGCGTGCTATGCTCTAGCAGCCAAAACAGGAGTTGCCCATCCCTGGTTTAGAGATTCCTGATACCACTTTTAAAAAGCATATGTACGACAGAAAAAGCTATAATCAATTATTAGGATATAGTTCATACAACAGTACTTTGAAAGCACTGATTATTTTAGATCCTATTATAGGGATTCAACTTTGTCTTTGCTACTTGGAACATAACATTCAAAACAGCAAGTATCGTTAAAATGATTAAACCAGAAGGCAACCCATGATTTTTGTAACCCTTGTTATCTCCTTTGATATCCAGATATCTATTTGTCTAGAATTTCTTTATAAGGTTTTATGTCTCAAAACAACAAATTACATTCCATCCCCTTGACATAATTCATTACTGCCCTTTTTATTAAGCAGCTCAAACTATGTGTGTCATGGTCCAGCATTATAGTTGGTGGCTGCAGAAAACAGGTCTGGAAACACCCACCCATCATTTAAATGTAATACATTAGAATGGTAATCTTTTCTGCTTTGGAATTTGTCATTAACTTTGTTTCCTCTATTGTTTTACTCCACTTCCAAATAAACATGTGTGAGGTAGATCCAAGGACTAAATTCATGTTTGGAAAGTAGCAGCCATTCTTACATTCTAACCTCAAATTCTGCTGAAAATAAAATAGTGCTAGAACATATTTGCAAGAAATATTTTTACATATGATTAAACAGCCTCACATTCATGTAAGGAATCAAACCAACTGTTTCTTACTTTGGACTGGGCTATAGTATGGACCCCCCCAAAATTCCTCGTGTACAAAACAGAAATTTTCAGTGCAGAACAAATTTTTCCCATGATCCAAATAAAAAAGTTTTACATGTTTAAATGTAATCATTTACTATGAATTGTATAATTAAACTTAAGTACATTAAAAAGTTGCTGTCCCTTATGACTTAAAAAGTCCGTCTGCTAACCCTAAATTCTTACAGCTAATATTCTAAATGGAGAGGATTCAGGCAAATTCTATACACAGTGGACACATGAGTGCAAACAAATTGACAACATGGACACGTAGAAGACAAGACAATTACAGTTTGTCAGTTTACCTGGAAGTGGAATAGGCATACCCGGAAGGGGGACACGGAACGGAGGTACCATTACTGGTGGAAAAGCAGGAATTGCTGCAGTTGGCTGAGGAACTGCATGAGGAACAGCAGGAGGCAATGTCTGTGGGACGGGCTGGGGTACTGTCTGCACAGGAGTAACAGAAGGAGCAGAGGTTGAAACACTGACTGAAGGTGTGGCAACTGAAACCCCGGAACTTGGGGTCTGGTCTTGTGTTGTAGGTGCTGATAAAAGAAAAAGAAAAGTGTATCTTAGTGCAGCAGATGAGCAGAAAACATCTTAGCTCTCGTTAACATTTCCATGCCTACCACTACATACTAGCTTCTTCTCTCAAAGGCACACATCTGATGAAAAATGCACTCAGAAGCATCACATCATTAAGGAAAAAAATATTTTCCTTTCCCCCCACTCCCCGAATAATATACCCAACACATTTAGAATAGTAGGTAAAAGGTTTCTGTGTTTTGTTTACCACAGCACCAGTGTAGTCTGTTGGGGGTGATAAATGCAATGTGAACATGCTCCTATTGAGTCAAAGAAAGAAGAGAAAATTAGAGAGCCTGAAATGAAAAGAACTAATGTACCATGCTGAATGAACATGAAGATAACGGCAGCAGTTCAGCTGCATGATTGCAGGATCATATTATGTGCTCTGCAGTTAAGTGCAACTGCAGTTTAAGAGTGGGTAAATGTCAACCTAGTACCTGTATAATGAAAAGTAAAGAAAAAAAATCGTTTGAGTCATGAGCTGGAAGAATTCTACTGGTCTTCAGTGCCTCCTGATGGGAAAATGGGAATCAGTTGGCCTTTAAATTAATGCTGCAAGTTTCTAAGTAAGATAACAGGAAGAGGAACAGAAGACTAGTATATTTAAGAATTACACAGCAAACTTCTGCAGATGATTAGGATTCTGTTTAAGCTTGAAAGCAATAGTAACAGCTTTATATAGGCACACCATATATCCTGAAAACTCATTCACTTTCCTTGCACTATGGAACCAGGTGATGGATATGCAATTTGAGCCACAGGTATTCCACCAGGTCCACCCCTCACTCCTACAGCTGTTATTACTGAAAGCACTAGAAGAGTAGCAGGTTCGACTAACACAAAGAGCAAATGGTTTTAAACTAGAGGTGCTCAACCTCTGGCCCGCAGGCCAAATAAGGCCCATGGAACCACTGCATCTCACCTGTGGTCACCCTCCCCCAACCAAATTTCCAAACCCCAAGCCCCCCACTGCTGGTTACAGCCAGGCCACATCCCCACTCCCCATGGGCCTTACAGGGCTATGTCACACCCCTTTCCCCTGCAGGGCCAAACTACACCCTTTTTTTCCATGGGGCCAGGCTACAGTTAAGCTGTTCTGCACCCCCTTCTCCATGGTCAAACAATGCCCACTGTACTGAGCCCAGTGCTGGATCAAGACCACCACTGGAATCCAGCCTGCAGATGGATGGGACACTGCCCATACAGCCTGCTAGGGAAAAAGGTTGCACGCCCTTGTTTTAAACTAGAGTTCACAGATTACATGTAGATCCTAAGAGTGTCTGCAGATCTGGCCTGAAGGCCATATCTTGCCCACCCCTGCCCTAGACACATTTTTGTAGGGCTACAAAACTTGGAGGGAGGGAGGGAGGTGGGGAGAAAGGAGAATGGAACACTGTGGGATACTGGGGGTCAGAGAGGACTCGAGCCCATGTTAAATGCATTGTGGAAAAAAGTCTCCCATGACAAATTTACTGCTGCTTGAAACAGCAACTCTTGCATCACAGGTACACCATTTCTGTGATAGATAGACCTTTTCAGTGCAACAAACCGCATGAACGCTTACTTTTTATTGTGGTAAAAGAATGTATATCATGTAACAAATGCAATGTGTCTAGGCTCTTAAATGGTTTTGTCAACTCAACTTAAAGGATCATGCTTGGATAATCTATTGGATTAAATGGAGAAGTTCTGCTCCACAACTACCAATTCCATGCGATTCAGAGTAGCACTTACTTGTCCACCCTCCTCCTTAACATAGAACCAGGTGACACAATTAAAAGAAGAAAAGGCTTTTTCTTAAAAGCCTGACACTTCCTCCAAAATTTTCTCTCCCTCTCAAAAGATTTGCAGGTTTGCTTTGAAGTAAATTTATAACCAAATGCAAGTATAATAAGGTTTGTTTTTTTAAACTATTATGAGGCTACAACAGAAAAAACAAATACATGGCAATGAAAGGGACTGTATGTTAAACTAAGGGCCTGTCTATGTAGAAAAACAGATCAGCACAGTCCTTCCAGAACAGTCACCCCGGGAAAGAGGTATCCAACACAAGAGTTTATTCTGGAATGATGATGGTGTTTTACATTCATATTCTACCTTCTTACAAAATGATTTCCTTATATAAACAAACCCTAAGGCTTTACTGAAGGCTGCTCAAAAGGCAGTATTTATTTTCAACCTTCAAAAACCCAAAATAACCCACAGTTACTCACTGGAAATGGTCTGAGAAACTGAAGTGGATGTGGTTGTAGTGGAGGTTGTGGAGGACTGAGTGCTCGATGATGTCGATGGAGAAGCTGCAGATGCAGGACTACTGGTAGTTGGTGTGGAGGCACCAACAGCCTGTGCCTGGGCCTGGGCCTGAGCCTGGGCTTGGGCCTGAGCTTGAGCTTGGGCTTGGGCTTGAGCCTGAGCCTGAGCTTGGGCCTGAGCCTGGGCAGCCAGCATCGGTGTCAGCTCTGACTGCTGAATAACCTTCACCCCATCTGGCTTGGTCCATGCAGACTCACGTGTTCTTGCATTATAAAAATAGACCTAGAAGGGAAAGTCAGTCATTCTCAGTGTTCACAGTGAATGGCCTAGCCCACCATCCTCAAAAGCACAACAGGTAATAAAAGCTCAATGTCGACATGAATAATTATTAAT
This sequence comes from Caiman crocodilus, assembly GCA_030014935.1. Classification (NCBI taxonomy): domain Eukaryota; kingdom Metazoa; phylum Chordata; order Crocodylia; family Alligatoridae; genus Caiman; species Caiman crocodilus. Next base: position 22,194,647 of record JAGPOW010003447.1, read on the forward strand.
AAAAAGAAACTGTCCTATTGCCTATCTACTCAGGATGATGAAAAGCATGTTCTTACCATCACAATCTGCAGCCTTGATAGCCAAGCTGATAACAATATTAGTAAATGATAGTTACTTTTCTGTGTCTGATTACAGCCTTACCTTGCCATCTGGAGTTTTGTTTTCTACCCATATCTCTTCAGTGGGTGGCATTGTTGGTGTTCCAGGGGCTGTGACAGGTGGCATCCCTGGAGGAAACATCATACCAGGAGGGGGTGGCATGCTACCCATAGGAGGTGGCATGAATGGTGGTCTCTGTAAATTCACATAATAGCCATGTCACAGGATGATGTCAAATGCAGTTTGCCTTTATATAAAGTATCAATTGATTGCACAACCTTGCAAATCAGGTTCCAAAACAATCTTCTAAGCTCCTCTAACAATCATGGGAACAACATTAGTGTTCATTAGTTACCATAATGAAGCTGTGCAGGAAGACATGCTCCAATGAGTTCCCTGTGGCAGGAATTGTCAACTGACAGAAAGCTTGAGAAACAGATAAGCCACAAGACAATCCTTGGAAGTTCTGCTGGCATAGCTGTATCAGTGTGGTTGGATGCAGCCAGGCTGGCAAAACCCCCAGTAAAAATGCAGTGTTGGATGCAGCCAGGCTGGCAAAACCCCCAGTGAAAATGCAGTGTTGCTGGCAGAAGGTTTCTGCTGGTAGAGACTCTGGCCTTTCCAACAGCAGGAAACACTTTCTACCATGGGGCACCGTGTCTACACCAGAGGGCTCTGTTCCCATAGGAATGGCAGCAATGGCCTCCTAGCACAGGCAAAGCCCAACTGTCACTACAGCCCAGCCTCCCAGGACTGCAAAAGGACCTTTACTTCCTAGGAGTTCAGCTCTGCTAAAATCAGCCTACCAACAGAGAAGGGATTTCTTCCAGCAGTTCTACCACTTCAACACAACACATATGCCAGAAGCATTGACATAGCAGCACCTACACCAGGTGTTTTGCTGACAGAGCTACATGAGCCAGAGAAGTCCGATGCTTTTACAACCTCAAGCCTGCAGAACTGTCAGCAAATTCTGTGGTACAGACCTGGTCTGGACATCTCTAGTGAGAAATCACTTTGGTTCATTGTGCAGACACAGGACAGTCACACAATAAGAGATACAAAGAAAAAGTAAAACATAAGCAAGTTTTCCATTACAACAGCAGAGTAGGCAATTCCATTACAATCTGGCATGGTTTTCAAGGTTTTAATATGAAAACATTAGGGGAGAAAGACTGCAACTTCAACACAGCAGAAACATTCAATAAAATGTTTTCCTCAGGTACCTAACAGATTCTCCACTAGAGGATTAATTTGACAAAAAACATTTTTACCACATGTTCAAAGCTGATCATAAAAAAATCCTAGAAGTTCGATAAATTGGCATTAATTTGATACAATCTGATAGCATTTTAAGTTGTTATATTAATCACCACAGCATCTGGAATCTTCTCTCAACAGTGCCAACTCTTGTTATCTATTCTGATCAAGAAGCGCTCTTTTTTTAAGTTACTGTAAGCGTTTATAATCAACCTGCTTGCTCAAATAAATTTGAAATTTGTTGCATCTGAGGGGGGTGTCATGCTAATGATTCAAACTGGGGGTCAGTTAAGTAAAAGGGTCCTGCAACACCATCCCATCTGAAAACAGCATTTTACAAAAATCACTAGTTTTTCAAACATTTTGTACACAAAGAATGTTCAAACTAGGGCCCTGACTCTCCCCAAACTCATCCCAGTCAGTCTAATCTCAATGAATGGCTATAAACGGCCCTGAGGGGAGACCAGTATAGTTTTTTAACTCCAGGTCTTTACCAAGCTGACACCCTTAAGAGTGAAATGCATGCATACAGCTAGATTATTTACAGGCAGGCTATTGCCACAGAAACTGGGCAGCTCAAAATGACCCACATTTCCTTTTGAAAGTTTTTTCTCAGCACAAAAAACTGTCTTCCAACTACATTAAAGGGTTGCTGTGAATTCCAAGCAAACTCACAAAAGTGAGAAGCATGTAAAGAAAGTAAGAATTAATGACAGAAAATATGAAAAAAAAAAAAAAAAAAGCAGGGCAACAATTCTGGCTCATGCTCTTCATCCATTTGCTGTATTGCCGTCTTGCCTGATTGCAATAGGAAAAGAGCAAATCTCAGTGGCAGCTGGTCAAAAAGTTCCTCAGGCCTAATAGTCCAATGTAAACTAACTGTAACATTTTCAGATTCTTGGGGCTTTTCTGGTGCATGCTTTGGAAGTATGGGCAAAAGGGTTAGGATCAAAACAGGGAGCAGGAACAACAGCTGTGGGAGCAATGTCAAAAGTATGGAGGCAGTTTCTTTGCCAACCTTTGCCTCTTCAGGCTGTGCTCCGGCACCGCCACTGAGGGACAAGCAAACCCTTAAACAATAACTATTATAAGTTTAATATCCCAAAGATCACTTATAACCTGGATATACAAGGACAGTAATCAGAGCTCTGTCAAAGAGCAATGTTTCCATAGAATTATCTTCCCTATAAACCCTCAATGATTAAGGGGTCACCCTCAAAAGGACCTTTACTCTCTAGGAGCTCAGCTCTGTGAAAAGGAATGACAGCTGGGCCCGCTTCCTTCTAGTGACTTTTCTTCCTCACAAACCTGTCAAGCCATCTCTCTCTCCTTTTTCCTCTTCCCTCATACGTATACCCAGGTATCCTCCCTACAGCTTCTGCACCAGACCATGGGAGGGGCCTTTCCCTCCACTGCTCCCTAATCAAGAATAAGAGCCCAAAACTGCCCACCTTCTTCTGCTGCCACCAGCAATGGGGAGGGAGAAGAGAAAAAAAAAGGCCTTAGACCGACCTACTTTTCCACCTCAAGGAAGTTCCAACAAGGCAAACTTGATCCCTCAACATCTGCATCACATCACAACCATTCCAACCAAGCTCTTTACCCTTAAATACAGCAACACTACACACTGACTGCAGCTGCAGTGCATACTGGAATTTATCTGTCAAACATGAGCAATAAATACCACTCACATCTCTTACTAAGCCACTCTCGCTGACCCCTTCCGAGTGGCTATGCAGGCTATGTAACAGAAAGGCAGAAGATACCTTAGCTGCGTAATGTTTAGTTTTCAGTAATTTTGAGCATGGCTGTACCATGCCAATGTTTTCGGAAGGGTTTGATGCACTGCAAGACAACCACAACTCTGCATTAGCCAAGAGATTTTATTAATGATTTTTTATGTGATTTTATTAGGTTAGTACTGATGACTTATCAAAACAGTGATCTATAATTAACACTTCCAAAACTGATGCAAAATGATTCATCTAACACAGGATAAGGCAATTATTTCAGGCGGAGGGCTGCTTACCGAGTCTTGGCAAGCCATCGAGGGCTACGTGACAGGCAGCCAGGGGCAGATAAATATTAATTTTCTAAATCTTTTATGGGCCCCGTGGGCCAGACAGAATGCATCTGGCCCACAGGCTGCATTTTGCCCGCCCCTGATCTAAGAGGATCTAAGAGGACTCTGACCATATCTTTTTCAGCATTTATTATCGTATTTTTCTCTGCTTTAAAGACTTCTGGCTGTTGCTTGCCTTATCACTTCTACCCACATCAAAGCAAAAAGAAAGCAACCTGCTCATTTGCAAGCTCTTTACCTGTAAATGTGGAGGCCCCATCGGTGGAGGAATCCCTCCCGGAGGTGGCATTGGAGGCATGTTCGGATCAAATGGAGGACGTCCAAAGGGCGGCCGAGGCGGCGGAGGTGGACCGCGCATCATACCGAAAGGTGGAGGTGGACGCATGAGAGGTGGCGGGCCTCTCATAACAGCATTTGGTGGCGGAGCTGGACCACGAAATCTCAGTGCCTGCTGCTGAGCCATTCTGTGTCAGGGCAGAAGGAAAAAATATATTTTTGTTTGCTGAATAACTATGGGATGGTGTAAAAATTGTGTGTTGTTTTTATAAAAAGTGAAATTAGAAAAACCAAAAGGATGTGACAAATTTAACATTCAGTGACCAGGATTTAAAGCGCAAGTGCTTTAAGAGTTTCCCCACCCTTATCTCACCATTTCAGGTTCACTACTTGTGTATAATTTTCTTTTTCAGTTAGAAAAACGAGTGACGTACGGATCAGACCATTTCAGAAGGAGCAGGTGCTGTGCAAGCTTCCCTCCAACCGATCTGTCAAGCACCTCAAACGTAACCTGCTATATACCCATGCCTATAAAAATGTACACCCTGAGCTCTTCGAACAACAGTGCCAATTGCACCCAGGGTTTTATTTCTTTCGTAACGTGAACAGGCAACCACCAGGGACTCGGACGAGACCACCTACGTCCTTTTCACTTGTGACCCAAGGCAGGAGTCAAGCCCTGATGTGAAGCAGCAAAGGGCTGAGATGCTAAAGCCACGGTGCCACCCAGCCCAGTACACAGGTAGCTTAATAAGTGCACAGATAAAGAAAAAAGCAACGTTCACCTTTGCAACCAACAAACGCTCTTCTGATGCTCTCAGGAAAACAATTTTGCCCACCATTTAGTGCCAGTGCAATACCGACGTTGGCACGAAGACTCAAAAAAATAAAAATAATCTAAAAAAACCAGAGGTTACAATAAGGCGCACGGCAACACGCACCCGACTCGGCGCTCCGATTACACCGCGTCTAATTTAAGTTCGTCAAGCACACATGGTATGTTAGCGGACGGCGGTGCTCTCCCCTACCCTGCGGGTCTTTCAGAGGAGGGCAGACGAGCACCTGGCCGGGGCTGTCCGGTCCCAGCGCGCTCTCCCGCCCAGGACAGGGGGTCGGACTCGATCTGCCAAGACCCCTTCCAACCCGAAAAAATCAATGAAAATTAAAACTTAAATCTTGTTGAGTGGCGGAGTTGAGGCGATGGCCGGAAGCGGGGCCCGAGGCAGCATCGCCCGAAGCCTCAGCCAGGCCCGGCGGGGGAGAAGGAGGGGGAGAGGGCGGGGGCAGGGCCCGGGAGGCCACCTCCCCCGAGCGCCTAACGGCCGCGGGACCAGGGGGGAGGAGCGCGGAGCCCCCCCAGCGCGGCGCTACCTGATCTCGTTGTTGTAGCGCTCCGCCGCCGCCGCTGCCGCCGCGTCCCCCTCGCCACCTCCACCCGCGCCACCACCACCGCGCTCCGCCATCGCCGCCTCGCCAGCCGCAGCGCCGCCGCCGCCGCGCAGGCCCCGCCGCGCCCCCATTGGCTGGCGGAGCCGTCGCTCGCCGCGCGCGGGGGCGGGACCGACAGGGATTGGCCCGCGCGCCCGCCGACTTTGAATGAGGGGCGGCCGGCGAGTGGTGATTGGCTGAACCACACCGCCTCACAGCCTCCGCGACCCCGCGTCACGTGGCGGGTGACCTCGGGACGCGGCGGAACTGAGCTCACGTCCCGCGTCAGCCAATCCGAGGTAGAGGGAAGGGAAAGAACCCGCGCCTCTCCAGGCCCGGCGACTGGGATTGGAACCAATCAGAGATCAGAAAGCGGCCAATCAAAAACCGGCGTGATCAGGCATTCCTAACCAATCCCGGGAAGGCACGAGTTCCGGGCCGCCGCCCCACCCCCCAGAGCCTGTCCGCCTGCCAGCCCGGCAGGAAACGAAGTTCTAATTCGGTAGCCAATGAGGGGCTGGTTGGATAGGTGTCAGCCAATCAGGCCGCGCTCGGTGATGCTGAGCTCCGTCATAAAGCCGGGGTGTGGCGCGGCGCGTGTCTCTACGTTCTGAAGCCTGGGGCTGGATGGGGGGGGGAGGGGGAAGTAGCACGTGGGTTCGGACCGACCCAGGGGTTGCATCTGGCTCCCCTGATCCAAGGCACGGCCTGTGCACTGCCGCATACTCCCACCCCCACTAGATAGATGGGCGTAATCTATTTTATTTATTTATTGGGAATATATATATAAAAGTTCTGCCTCTTAAGAGCCTGATGGCAACTAACGTGTTGAAATTTATTCCCAGATTGCAGGGGTTGTCTTTGCCTACATGGGACAGGCATAACTTGGTTAGTTTAGCTGTGTGGTAACAAGTCTTATGAGAAACAAGCTAGCAGTTGAGGTAAAGAATGTTGCCTACCCTCAATTGAAAGTGCTAGGCTGTAGCAAATCCTTGTGCACTGGCATTGCTGAGCCCTGAAAACAGGAATTGTCCAGGCAAAACTAGATCTTCAGAGGTGTCAAAAACATCCCTAGATAATTTATTGGGTATTACGTGAGTTAACAGATACAGGGCCCCGGTACCTACATTTTGCCAACAGGAACCAAGAGAGTTGTTAAAAATAGCAATGAAATCACTAAGGTGGCAACAATGTCACGCACAACCACTCACTAACTCCCCTGGCTGTGTTAGCGTGAGCAGAAGTTTGCCCACACAGCAAGGCGCTATGCTAAAAGTGTCCAACTGGGCAAACTGGAATCCTGTAACTTTCACAACGGGACAACGTATGTGGAAATAAACACTTCCAATTCTCTACAGTCTCTTTCTGAAGAAAGCCTATTTATAAAACGTTTGTTTTTCCCAATATCCCTCAGGTCATACTTCTCACCACCGTTTGGCCCCTAATTTTCACTGACCCAGGCCCCAAGTGACTGGTGGTGTTGTGAGAGTCCAAAACCCCATTGTTATATGCCACAGATTTTCAAAATAACCTTGAAACATAATTTAAGGTTAGGCTAGTCAAAGTTTTTAATAAAGTTAACAATTACAAGAAATATTTAAGTAGAACTGAGCCTTAGCTGCAAACTGGGGATGTATCACTTCAGGTGCAATAGCACCTCAGAGCCTGCATGATTAATAAGTCATGGACCAAGAGCTCCTTGTAAGCTTTTTACAAAACTGGTATAAGAGAAGAGACGATCCTTTTTTCCAAAGACCATAAATAAAAGTTTCCTTAAAGTTCTAGGAAATGGGATTACCTAAGACTTCTTTCCAGTTTACCAGCTGGGTCTATTCTGCACTTTGCTTCTGTCCCAGCCAGAAATGGCTTGTTGGTCTGCTAACTTTGGGAAGAGCTCTAACAGAGGGGTGTGGTGGTGAGGGGAGATTGCTTAAGGAAGAGAGAATTTTGAGTCATGACTCCTTCAGATTTTGCTTCAATATCTTTGCCTTTGCTTTTCATGCACGGTATAGATGTCAAAGATGACATGCTACTTTGCTGAAGGTTTGTCTTGATACAAAATATACAAGGTTCCTTCTATACAAGCTCTTCTTTGCAATTCTCCTTTTGTTCACTAGGAGATCCCCTTGAACAGCAGTAGTGTGAAGTGATCTCAAGTTTCAGTCTGTTCAGGTGCTGAAAAACTTCAGGGCCCTGGTTTTGATTTAACATATATGTTAGGAATCATAATAAATACATGCTTAGAAATATGGCTCCACTTTTATGTCACCCTTCATTTAAAGTTCCCAAATTGCGTTATAGATATTAATTAAACCTTCTAATGCCCACATGAGGTGGATGTTTTTATATCCATTATTAAATTACCTTAACCTTAGGCAGCTTTTACAGCCTGTCTCCACCTTATTACTAAACCAGGCATCAGATCAGGCTTCAGGAGTTTTTCTTGGCAACCATGGATACTAGAAGAATAATTAGAATATTTAAAAACAGAAATGAGAAAGTAAGAGGTGTGTAGGTGATAACAAATAAGCATGTCATGCTAGATGTTATCTATTGCTTTTTATATAGACTGAAAATTCCCCTGGGACAAAAATCAGTATGCTAGAGAGATGCCTGAACCAAAACTCACTTCATCCAAGTAGTGTTATGCTTTGAGGTAGTCAGATCATCTTGGACCCATCTGATGTGCAGTAACATTACTGGTGATATAAGTAGCAGAGTCTAGGGATTGCTATGGTAGGCAATGATAAATGGACTTAACTAGGAATTAAACAGGCAATGTCTCAAATGAGAACATTTAAGAACAAAGACAAGTGTAGTATCAGAAAATTCTGTGCCAGGGCACAGGCTTTTCACCTCTTGGGGACACTTGGGTCATTTCAGTGAGGTCTGATGCTTAGAACAGAAGACAATTTAGGCTGTAGAAATCCTGCCTTGGGGTGATGGCTAAAACCCGGCATGTTACCCTGTGTCTACAAGGTCCCTCTTTCCCAATATGTCCTATTTACAGCTCCCAGTCATTTGGATTATTAGGATGTAAAATTCTTTCCTATGTGGCCTAACATGTAAAATTTCTAACTGGAAAAAATATTTCCCCAGCTCCTTTGATGTTGCTAATGAATGAGCTCTTTTTAAGTTATTCTTATGGCTGATAATTGTACAGTAGCTTCTGGGCAAAAGTATCAGTAATGTGGGCATGTAGACTGGCCACTGGCATCAAATATTCATGCAGTCACAGATGGGAGTCTACAGTGAGTTTGCACAGAAGTGGAGTCCGTTTCACTTGCTCTTTGGTGAATGTATCTGAGCATGAAAAAGAACTTGTGATTTGCTTTTTCAGCTACATTTTATTAAAATATAAAAAAAGGAAGAAGTCCTTTTGCCAACTGGCATTTTGTGCAGGAATAAGTTAAGCAACTCAGAAAGCAAGCATCAGCTACCCCTTGTCACATCAGACTGCAGCTGGCCTCTGAGTGGATGCATAAAGTTGGACGAAAGGCTACAGAGAAGTTTGCCTCCTGCCCCTAAATGTTATGCTCCCAGAGCAGGGGACTGCCAGAATGAGAGCCACAGCAAGCAATGCTCTTCTAGTAGTGGTAGCTATTCCTACAAGGAACAGAGAGAAGGCAGGGCATGGCCTCTAGGCTGGCTCCACTCTGAGGAGCAAAGCTGGCAGGAATTCAAAATGCATCTTCTCCCTGTGCCTGGTTGCATGGGAGGCATTGCATTCTTAAGTCCAGGGAATTGTTCCTTAGGCTGGGTCTACATTACAGACTTTGTACTAGTATAATTACGTCCATCAGGGATGTGAAAAACTATGATGTGGTGACACATGACTGCTGGTGGAAACCCATTTTTAGCAGTTTAGCCTGTTTTGCTCATGAGAACGGGTTACTGTGTGGTTCAAACAGTAGAGCTTCATGCTCTTAAGGAGTGCTCATTCAGTTTAGTGTACGGATATTTTCATACCAGTGTGGATTTGGCCTTACTTGGGTCCCACTTCAGGAGAAAGTGACAGTGTTTGCTGATAACTCATGCTGCAATCTTACCTGCCTGGCTTGAATTTCTGCAAATGTATAGCTTCCTCCAGCACCACTTAGTGGCTAAATACAGAATTGCAGATTCCCATAAAGTTGAATGGGGAAATTCAGCCGTGCTGGTTGGTTTGTTCTGTGTCCTGATAGCACCTCACTTCCCGAAAGCCAGAAGATGTTAAAGTGCCTTCCTACCTTCATGGTTACAGTCAACCACAGGAGTTATGTGGGCAAAACATCAGAGAGACAGGTGAACAGGACTCCTGTGCTAAAGCCAACATAAAATAGGACACAAGGCCAATGAAAGACCATAATAAGCTGTTGCACCTCCTTCTTCATCAGGGCTTTGAAATTACTAATTGAATGGATGCCATATGGTCTTGTGAAAAAAATTCAATCTAAGTTTTAAGGAATTTTAAATAAAATACCATTTTTGGTACATGACCTTGTCCTCACTTTTAGTTAAACCCAGCAAGAGAAAGACCACTTCACTCAGACCACTTCACTCCATGAAGATGATAGAGAGAGCATCTTATATTGCCTCTGCATCACTGGTGGATGCATAGACTGGAAGGACCAACATGAGGGTAACTGTCTGTAGGCATGTTGGCAGAACCTTCCACACCAGCGAGGAGAAGGAAATCAGTGGTAGAAGGAATACAAAGCTGTTACAAAATGTGGTCCATTTACATTTGTCATAAAAAATAGTGTATTGTTGGCCCCTCTTGTCTATTTGGCATTTAAATTCTTCGGGTCAGCTTACGTCTTCCTCTTTATTTGTACAGCACCTAGCTTATTGTGGGGTAATGCACAGAATAAACAAGAACCAACAAATCTGGATTGATTCTTGGTCATTGCACTACGTTTACAAGATGCTGTTTACGTGCTACTGTCATAGCAAGAAAAGCCTAACTGGGCATGAATTTATGTACACTACTAAAGATACTCTTAGCAAGGAACAAGAATACAGGGATAATCCATTTAGAAGAACTTTAAATTCACACCCTAGCTATTTCCAGCTAATTCACTGTGTAGAGAAACCCACAGTTCAGAAAAAGGAAGAAGAGTGCAGATCAGCATATAGCTACCTTACTAACTGTGGCCAAACAGCCAGTCATTTTCAGAACCAGCATAATAACCCATTGATACCTCCCATTTGTCTCCCTGCTGGAAAACAGCTGCCTGTGTTTTGGTAGTGCAGCGCAGTTATAAATACTGTCCTTCTTTCCATCCCAAATTCTGTTGTAGAAGGCAATGAATCAGCCACCCTGAATAAGATACTGGCATGCTGAGCAAGTTAGGCAAGAAGTAGGTTTCCCAGGAGACTCTGCCATCAGGATTGCCTGAGGATGCAAAGGATGCAGTTGGCTTTCTGGCTGCTACCAGGTCCATGGAATGTGCCCCGTGACTGAAGCAATGTACTTGGGGAATTGGTGCATCGCATGCTGCCTTATGCAGGAACCAGGAGTAGGCTGAGCCTGAGGCAAACCACGTCGACTTGGCAGAATTCCTCCTTTAGCCTCATGTTGGCTTGTCAGCCTCATCATCCAAGAACAGTTAAGCAAACGATTAGCATGGTGCCCAAGCCACCTGCCCTGTATTCTATTAGATTCTTCCTTTTAGAGTAAATCATTTTTTTGTTGAACCAGTATAATTGGGAGAATTAAAATCTTGAACCTTTACAGTCGTGTCATGTTAAAAGCTTATGAGTTCAGATGCCTCTTTCCTCCATCCTCCCTCTCTTCCTTTCTTCAAGATGTTTAAATCAACTGACCCATTTTCACTGCAGACAAGAGCAAAACCCCTTAACATACTCAGCATTTTGGATACTTTTTGTAACCAAATTCTTACTAAAATGGCAGGCAGTACATACTGGGAATGATCTAAAATGCCTGCAGATGGTTTGCTTTATCTGATACATTCCACCAACGTTGATCAGGTATCAAGGACAGATCTAGATGCTGCTGCTACTTGGCCAAACATCTTTCTTATCTCTGAAAAAAGGAGAAGAGTCTCAAAGCAGTGAGGAAAGCTCCATAATGCATGTGTGGAGAAGAAGGGGAGGTAAAGGCTTTTCTACAAAAATGAAGAGCATGTAAAAATCTCTCTCTTCTCCTTTCCCTCCTTGCTTCTTTCACCATCAGCCCTCTACACTCTCTCCTACTGCAGGCTTATACACACATTCCTCCCGTTCTCCCATCAGTATGAACCCCTGACATTCTCCAGTCATTCCAAAGTGAGAGGAGGACAGGGAGCAGGTCTGCCTGGTGGATGGCACCTGCAGAAGCTACTTGAAGCCATACTTGAAATCAGTTCTGAAATGTAATCTGCAGACAGTGTCTGAGTGAAGTTTAAACTGTTCCATAATCAGATTAGGTTAATCTGAATCTAGAAATGTTCCTGGATTTCTTGTTAATCTGTTACAAATCATCACATTCCTAATTTTGGGGTATGGACTAAACCAAGTCTTCTGAACTGATACATCACTGGGGCTGGGGCTGAGAAACAAGGGACTGAGAAAACAAAACAGCTGCCACAGTTAATCGAACCTTGTGAGGGGGGATGTTTGAGGATGTACGAATTTTCTCCTTCCTCCTCCTTTTAAGACTTCATCAATGTAGTTATTACGTTCTCTGGGACATAAATCCTTTGTGGTCATGCTGTTGTGTAACAATAAGGCTTATCCTTTAATTCAATTTTTAAATTTGTCCAAGTTTGCCCAAATTAGGCCATATAGAAGATACGATACAAAACTAAAATGACAAAGCTGTGATTTGGAGCTATAGCAGAAGCACACGACTGCATTTTAAATACATCATTCAAGTGGAGCATACATAACGCTTTAAAAGGAGGAATGAAATATTATTTCCTTCTAGGAATAAAATGGGGCAGCATAAATGAGACTTCTCCAGAACTGTTTTACAGCATCTAGTTCACTCTTTGTCAATGGTCTCACAGTAGCAATACTGTGGACCAGAACTTCCAAAAACTTCAGTTTTAGCTTGCTTGGCTTCACTGGTTTATTTTTTTTCCTTTCCGATCCCTTAGGTTTAGGGTGGCCATCATAGAGGACATGCCAGTTTCTGCTACTCTGTCCTCTAGTGATACGAAACTGGACATCTTTGTGTCCTCTATTTTTCTCTTGAAGAGAAAAATGACATAAAAGCATCCTGTTTTGTATCAATAGAGGACAGAGGACAACCAGGCTGCACTCTATGATGGCCACCCTAGTTAAGTTGCTTTTTTCCAGGCTGCTGCAAGCTTTCCTGCCCCTGCCCATACCTGTCCTACTGCAGCTTCTCAGCCTTCTCCTCATTCCGCAACCTAACTACCGTTTAGGTCTATGGTGGGCAAATTGCCACCCCAATCCCTTGTGTAAACTAGGAGAAAAGTTGCATTTTTCTAATCCAGAGATCAATCCATCTACCAGCACATACCAGTTTAGACATATTTCAGCGCTTTTAGTTGCATGCTAGCAGGCTGACTTCTTAAAGTGAGAGTGTTAAATAGTCTTCATATTGGGGTGGTGGGAGTGGGGTTAAATCCAAAGAAGCTAGGCTGCCTGAGCTAACTGGATTGCAAAAAAATGTTACATTTCCTAGTTTAGACAAGGCCCACAGAGCTCTGAAGCTGTTTCTGCAGAGAAGATGCTCCATCCTCTCCATCCCCCTCCCCATATCGTACTCAATCATTTGATTGAGTGATTCTCAACCAGGGTGCTCTTGCACCCTAGGGTGTCCTGAGATCCTTTCTAGGGTGCTAGGGGTGCCACAAATGTTAATGCTGTTAGATGTGCAAACATGATCACAAGATAACCCAAAGATTTCAAATACCAATCCACAGTGCTAGAAACACTCTGACCTATTGTGGTCTTTCTGAGTTCTTTGCAGTAGAAGAATTGCTCTATTATTTTTCTGTAGTCAAAAAAAGTAAAAACCTAAGAGAAGTTCCTTGGGTCTAAAAAGCCAGACTTAAATCTAAGAAGGCTGAAAACCACCGCCCTAATACAATAGTACCCAGCCATTGACCATTCCCAATAAATTCTACCCTGTCATCCAGCTGCCAAAATTACTATGGTTGAAGGAAGAGATGCAGTTCTGGAAAAGAAATTTGACTGAAGATTAGTATTCAATTGTAGTGATAAATGTGCAAGCTACCACAGTGGGCCAGTTTCCACTAGAAACTCACCTAAAAGAGCTGAGGTTGGAAAGTTAGTAGCAAGTCACCTACCTAGGCTGATTTTTTTTTTTTTTTGTGGTTGGAAAAATTTTGATTGAAACATTTGACTATAAAGGTTTTCTGCCTGAAAAGCCTGTTTTCTTAGGAACTGAGTCTCCTTGCCCTGATGCTTTACACCTTTTGATAGTGTATCACACCACATTTGCACCTCATTAATTTCTAACAAGGCTAGTAATGAGGCCCTTGGTGTTTTCAGCACATAAAGACGTAAAAAGGATTGGTCAAGACAGAGAATGAGAATGAGAATGAGAATTAATGCACTTGGAACATTATAAATTCAAGGTCTGGCAGATTGTAAAGAATGTGAGGCTGCTTAGAGATAGTTTTAAGGTCTATACTCCAGTCTCTTGGCACTTATCCCAACAAAATATGAACTCCAGATTTTTTTTTTTTATGTTCACCCATCTTTTAATTCAAATGTGGAATACCATAGCTATTTAAGAATTAATATTGGTAGAATTCAATTCTTGCTAAACTCAAGTCTAATATCAGTTGAAGTTTACTGGCAAAAGACAAAAGTAGGGTTTTATGGCTTCTTCACTTCTTTTTTGGTATATGAAAAGATCCTGAAAGCTCTTTTGATTTCAAAACAAAACAGTTGTTTTCTGCATTTTTTATAGTGGACATTCAGGTTTTGTCAGTCTTGTAAAGCTCCTGCAAAGCTAGCTCACTTGGAGGACTGGAGAACTGCAGTATTATCATATCAGAGATGCTTTGCACATGAAATCTGACAATGTTAGATGCATTCATTGCTCAAACAGCTTCAAATTCTTTATACAACTCAAAAAGCAAGGAAAGAGTTGAGAGAAATACCGGTTTTGGTAAAAAGTCATCATCACCTCTTTAGTCATGGCCTTAGAAAGCTCTAGGCCCATTTCATGCGTCTCCAAGGAGCCCTCCAGAAAAACAAGAGGAAACCTGGCTTTAATGATACATTTTAGGTGAAAAATCCACCAGAAAAATAGAACAGTCCATTTATACATCATAAAGGAAGCAAAAAGAGAGAAACACCCCTCCCTTTTTTTTCCCTTTTCAGGTCATCTTTAATACCGGATCCATCTTCTCTCAGGGGAAATTATAATTTCTCTTTACAGGGGGCAGACTTACTAATCTAATAGGTCTTTCTGTCTCCAATGACTTTGATTCTTATTTTTACCAGGCACTCTCTTCCGATCAAAAAAGAGCTGCCTTTCTTAAATAATAAAAATAATCAGAATTATTGAGGGAGCTTTTGATGGAGCTTCAATAAAGAGACTCTTAGAACTTTGATTTTACTCTTCTGTTTCTTTAATTTTTATTCATGTGTTTTGCTTAACACCGCTGGTGCGACAAGTGTTTTGACAGTTCAGAGGGTGCCTGGTGATCCCTAGAGCTGAGCGCATAATCCAATTCATCCCTCAAGTGCTCTCCCACTCACTGTCTCCTTTCAAGGCTGCCACATTTACTGAGGGTGACAGGCAGTGGTGGTAAGTCTCTGGAGTGGATGGGATTCAAAAGTGTCTTCTTTGTAACTCCAAGGAGCATCAGGGAGGCGTTCAAGATAATCTCTACTGGCTCATCCTTAACAGTGAGATGAAACATATCTGTCTCCTGCACTGGAAAGGAAGAGGAGATGAAAAACATACACATGGAGTCCCCACCCCTCACTGTCCTCGCTCAAAACTGCCTGCTTCACATCTGAAGTGCTCAGTGCTTCCTGATGGCAGGAGATTAAAACAATTTCTGGAAATGATAGGTTAGATCCTCCCCAAACAGTAGGGGTGTCTGTCTTCCTTTAAAATCTTTCATCCCCTTTTTCATCCACTTGTTTCAGGATTGTCTCAATAATTTATTAATTACAGGGCTGGCAGATAGTAGCATCTGCAAGGCCTTTTTTATGTTTGGGGAAGAATTGGCCCCTTTCCAGAAGGAGGACTTTCCACTACTTAAACACAAGTTCTGCTTGCCCTACCATTTTCCTGTGGTTTATCCTCCTGTAGGGACCCCCCTGGATAGGGGTTCCCATCTTTTAGATTCAGGATAGAAGTCATTACATTGTGCTGCCCTATTGTCTTGTGTTGTGACCACAGCCAAACATATAATTCAGAGTGAATAATTAATCATTGAGCTTCCTTATCTGTTGTCATGTGCAATTTACTATTTTCTCCAATATATACAGTATCCAGTGTTGTTTGCTGAAAAAGACCAGCCTATAATGCTCAGTCTGTAACTTGTTCAAGAGCAATTTGGTTTGAGACTGCAAAAGTTGAGCTATTTGGATCAGGTTTGTTTCTGTTCCCTAGGTGGAAACGCGACTTTTAGAAACCAGAGCCATTTAATGAGTTCAAAATAAGCTTTCTGCAGATTTTGTCCAGAACTCATATATAATTAATTTGCATTTTCCATGAACAGTCTTACCAGTTAACTGGTTTGCTAGATTCAAGGACTGATGACACAAAACAGGAATGATCACAAACCTTCCATTTAATTGAGGGTGTTTCTCTGATAGCATTCTTACAGCTGTGGTTCTGATGTTAGATAACATTGCATCAACTGCAAAGATGTTTTGAGGACTCCTTGTAGCCTGTCACACAGGGCATTTGATATCCGAGCTCATTTTTAGGGGTCAAATTTTTAGACCCCTGAATCAAAAAAACCCACCTGTTTCTCCATAAGACACACCCTAGGCTCCCTATGCCTTCCTCAAGTCCCTACAACTCTGAATTGCTACTGAGGAAAGGTCTACACCGAAGAACTGTACTTGGGAGAACAACAGCAAAGCACAACACACCTTCTGTGCTGGGATTGCACCCTGAAAACAGATGTAATGTAGTGCTACACATGTGCCAATAAGCAATCTCACACAGGTGTGCATGTGCCCAAGACCAGACTTTGGTAGCTATTGCTACACCTGTTTGGGGTATAGCATGCGCAGAGCTGGCACATGTCAGTGTGCCACGTCAAGAGGATTTTCAGCACCCTGAAACATCTTGCTCCCAACACTGAGGGCTTGATGTCACATCTACCTGGGATCTTCTAAAGCTGCTGAATGATTGTTTCTTCATCTTGAGTCTTTGTTGGGGCCCCCTAGCAGGGCTGCTGCTCCCAAACCCCAAGGAAGATACTCTGAGGTGCTAGTGGTTGGAGGATGTGACCTCCTTTTTTGCATTAATAAGAAATTGTCCCATTTCTGCACTGCCAGCTGTTCTATACCATAACACCTCATTCCATGGGTACTTCATACTATAGCTACAAACCCCTTGGAGCTGCTATCCAGATGATGCTGGAAGTGTGTTCCTGGAGCTGTGCATGTATAAGATTCTGAAGCCATACCAAGGCTGGGACTGATCCTTGGGAAATGGGACAGATACCTCCAGGCTACCAAAACCAAGTGGGGAACACGGAAAATGGGACTTCTAAGAATAAGAATTTAAATAAATGTAAATTTTTGTTTAATTTTAATTGAACAGGTCCTCTCAGGAAAACAGAACCAAACCAAGCCTTAGAAGTTTTCCCAACCTATCTAAAATTATGTGAAGATCTTGCAGAGAAGACTTTGAGGCTTTTGGGGCCAGTCTGGTGTCCACAGGGAGTTTTCTGTAACCTTATATGCATCCTCTCCTCTACCTCCTGGTTTATTCTAATTTCATAGAAGCAGGAAACAGTAAACTCTTTCCTTTTTTTTTTTCCTTATATCAAACAAAGGCCAATAACAGGCCTTTGGGTTGGGTTGCTTGTGTTGGGTTGCTTGTGGACTGTGACTGCATGACAGAGAGCTGCTGATACTATTCTCATTTACGAAGGAAATATTTGTTTTGAGAGTAAAATGTCAAGAAAAATTGCCCCAGACCTTGCAGAGAAATGTACAGGCCGGTATGAAATGGATTCTTTTTGACACTGTCTCTTAAATCAACTCACGTCCTTAAGCTTTCTGGCCTTTTCCTTTCTGTTTGTAATCCTGTAGCATTAGCTGGTATTTGGCATTTTCTTTTAGATTTTTTTAGGCTCTTTTGCTATTGACTATCATAGTCCTAAAGCCTGTAAAGAGCCCCAGAGGGGCAAAGGCCCTCTGTGTAGCTGCTAATCACTAGCCTTTCCTGGGTACCGTGTGATCTACGTTAGTGGCATTTAGAAGTTCAGTTAAATAGGTCCAGAGACATTGACATCTTGTCATTTTTTAATTTAATTTTTTTATTTTTTCAGATTTCAGCTTGGAGTTTGATGTTGAATTAAAAATTTTGCCCTGGGCTGTCTGCAGGGCCTCTGGGCTATAGCAGTGGCAGCATCTGCCATGGGAGACCCACAGGTCCTATTTCGGACTGTGGCAATCTTCAGCTGGCATCTGAACACAATAGTAAGGGGAAACTCCTGCTTAGGAAGCCTAAATGAAGTATTTACTTTCCTAACTCTGTATCCGGGGGTTGTTTGTACTTGGTGGGGGGCATCTAGGAAGGCATTGTTTGGGTTTTGTTTTTTTTTTACCTGTAGACAAATGCCTTTGTTTACTGGAGGGGGTAGGAAAAGGTATATTATGTTGGTATTGGTAGTACTCGTATCTACAGATGGGGGTCATTTAATTTAAACCAAACCTTCATATAAACAATAAGTTAACCCAAATGTGATAAATGGGGACACACAACTGCCTGGTTTGTGCTTCAGTGTTTCCAGACGCCAGGAGTGGTATCATCAGACAGCAGCAGGAATATATGAGAAAATCCTTCCCACCTCCCCAAAGCACAGGCGATGCAGTTTGAAAACAAGATGTTATTTACATGGAAGTTCAGCAGCCGAAAATGGGTGTCGGGAGGGGAGGAGGGGATATTAGCCATCTGTGCACCATGCTCAGTCTTTTTCTTGGAATTGCCTCCAAATAAACTGCATCTTTCCCTTTTGTGCATCAGACTGCGCTGCATGCCAATCTTTAGTCACGCTGAGGTGATTAATGAATGTTCTCCAAGGAGTTTGCAGCAGAATGTTCTGCAGACACTTGCTGTGAATGGCAAGATAAACAGAGGGGGCCTTGGACGGTAGTTCTGAATTGGATCCATTCCTAATTGGTTTGGGAATGCATTATTTTTTCTACCTTTTTTTTTTTTTTTTACGTAGGACAATAATTATTTTACTACTGAATGATTTCACTCCAACTACATACATTTTATGATAAGCCTAGTTGTAGAATGACTTTCTATCCTATTATGTGAAAGAGTGAGAAAAACCTGCTGTGACTAGGAAGGTAAATGCGGAAAAGAGTATTTAGTGCTGTAGGTTTCCATGAACATTTAAAATACATTATTTTGAATTAATAAATAGATCTAAAAAAACCAGAGCATGACAGCCAGCCTGGGAGACCAGGACACCCATCTGCCCTACAGTATAACTACTGTGACTTCTTTGGAGCTCCTGGATCAGTCACTTAACAATCCACTAACCTGGCTGTAAAATAGAGATAATGATATTTATTTCTCTGAGAAGATTGCAAAGACAAATGCACACAATCTTCTTATAATTACAGAATCTGACATGGGTTGTGGATTCTGCCCCTGGCAAATCTACTGGATCAGCTGGAAACCAGCATGGTCTAAGCCAGGGGTGGGCAATTATTTTGGGCAGAGGGCCACTTACTGAGTTTTGGCAAGCCATCGAGGGCCACACGACAGGCAGCACAGAGGAGATAAATATTAATTTTCTACATTTTTTAGGGGCCCTATGGGCCAGATAGAATGGCCTGGCGGGCCGCATCCGGCCCCCAGGCCGCATTTTGCCCACCCCTGGTCTAAGCAGATGGAGAGAAGTGACTGGTGCTTTCATACAGGTTCATTACTTGTTCTGATCTGGCTGCTACTCTGCTGTGCCAAGACCTCGGTGCATGGGCTCAAGCACAATAACTGCAAGACAAGTAGTTTAAAGATGTGGGGATCAGCATGTTTTTGACACTTCCTTTACACCAGACCAGCATCTTTGTTAAGGTGCTATATAAAAATGGGCAGAGCGGAATTTTGTATTTGAACAGCATCAGTTTAATGCAAAACTCTGTCCTCACTCCTGAACATGAGAACATCCTGAGATAGTTTAGCTATGACAAAGTGAAGCAGGAAAATGGAGCCATTGTTGTCAGGTGAGTTCCCTGCTACAGAGATTCCCTTCTTTCATTGGTGACATTGCTCTGCTGCCAAATGATAGTATGTGCTACCTTCACCCACTCTTTCTCTCCCTGGGAAACTCTAGAAGCCCTGTTTTGTTTTGCCCAATTATACAATTAAGGGCCAATCACAAGGCAATTTGAAGAACCCAGGTCTGGGTTCTACCCCTGTTAGAATTAGAAGCTATTAGATAAGTCTTTTATATATTTTGATAATCAGCAATAGGCTAAGAACCTAAAGAGAGAGAGTGTCTAGTGCTCTGATGCAGTCCCTTCTCCTGTTCTGACGGGACGTACACTGTAATAATGAATTCTGATATGGTATGATGGGGCATATCCATGTGTTAAATCATCCCCATAATACATAGTTTGGATATGGTCAACATAATTAGAATTTGTAAAGCACTACAGCCTTAGATGTATTTGAAGAAAATGCCTCGTGCTCTGTTGCAGTAGCTGTCATGATCCAGGGAACATACAAGAAGAAAGGTTTGTTTGGCCTTTTTACTGGACCAACTATGCAGGTGAGAGAGATGCTAGACAAGCTTCTGGATATGTTTTGAATTTTGTTTCTTATATGCACTATAGCTATTCAAACCTTTATAAAAATGAAACCCCACTCCAAGAAACTATAGAAAAGGTTTCCTGCCATTGGAACCAGTATGTGATGGGCTTGAGCCAACCCTGAACACCACGGCAGCCTGCCACTCCTGGGCCTCCAGGTGCCTCTCCAGCCTCCAGGCCAGCCCAGCTGACTTACCATGGTCTTTGGGCACCCATGCATGCAGGACCCC
Organism: Caiman crocodilus; assembly: GCA_030014935.1. NCBI lineage: Eukaryota > Metazoa > Chordata > Crocodylia > Alligatoridae > Caiman > Caiman crocodilus. The sequence continues at coordinate 22,214,978 of JAGPOW010003447.1, forward strand.
AGTCTGAGCCCCTTGGTACAATGCATGTTATCTCAGAAACTTGCAGGTAGCAAATAAACTGCAGAGTAAACCAATTTACTGTGCAGTAAGCATCTGCACATGTAGACAGTGACTCTTACTGTGCAGTAAATTGGTCTACTGCACAGTAAGATGTCTCATGTAGATGCACCCTGAAAAGAGTTCCATTTTTTCTGAGCCCACTGTAAGCTACTAACACTGTACTCAGAGCTTTTGCTCTACTCATAAACATGTACTTTATATTTTTTATGCTCTGTGATCTGGTTTCTGTCTGCAAATGCACCTAACTCTCTTAAACCTGGAAGAGAGGCACGTGCCTCCTTCATGTTGAGACTCTGCCCCTGTACTTGTGGGCTGGGGTTTTCTATTACAGACAGCTTCACACTGTTCCTTCTCACCAATGGATAGAAATGTCATAATAGAGATCAGCTGTCATGTAATATATGTACATTTTTTGTTCTTCAAGTGTTCCCCTTCAGATGGCAGTTGCAGCAAATTAAAAGTGCTGCGAGTATGTGTGGGAAACAGATGGTCCTGAATATTGTTAAACTTCCAATAATGTGTCCTCATACCATCAGTTCAGTTGTCACACGAAGTGAGAGACTGAAGAGTTGCTCGCAGGCCTGGAATGTCCATCATTTGGCCTGTCTTGTTTTTCTATCAGTATATAATAAAGCCAAGCTGTTTTCAATATGTTGGAATGTTTTATGCTTAGATGCTCTTTTATAAGCTGTAATTGAGCCATAGAAGCTATCCCATGGCACAGACTGTTCTTAATCCATGCCTCAGCCTCTTCTCTCTCTCCTTGCAGAGTGCTAGCAACCCTCTTCCTACCACCTCCCTCTCCCATCCTCCCTCTGCTTGCCAGGTGCACTGGTTATCTCTTTCTTTTCCTGTGCGGGATACTTGTTCCTTTCTTTTGGATAACTATCTTTGTCTATGTGTATCCTTCTTTCTCTATGCTTTTCAGACTTCCATCTATTTTGTCATGACCCTCTTTCCTCAAGGATCTGTCCTTGCTTTACAACCCTCTAATCTACCCAGAGGATATGCTTATGCTTCCATAGGGAAAGAGGAAGAGCATTTCCTCACTTAACTCCCTTTGTTTTTACTCCAGTTCTTCAGATCAGAAGCAGGACATCTTTTTTCTCTCCTATAACCTCCTGCCTTCTTAAACCATGTATGATGCTACCACAAAACTGGACCACAAACTACCTAATGCACCACTTAAAAGTTCATAGATAACTGATTTTTAAAAAGCACCAACCTTTGCTGAGAATTTCTCAGCTCAGTGTGCAATGTCTGGTATGATAACTTCTCTTTGCTCGCTATCCTATATAAATGAAATAGGAGGGTTACTTGTTTTGAAAGGTATGCCTGCAGATAAGAATCCATATCTAAGAGTCTGTGAACACTGACCCTATATCTCATTGGCCTGTTTACTAGCCAACTACCTACTTAATTCCTGTGGGTACAGAAATGGATATACATACTCACAAAGGAGGGCAGAAGAACTTGGCTAAGGCTTCCTGAACCCAAGAAAAATGGAGGTGACCAACAAAGCATGCATGTTCCTTTTCATGTTTCTGCCTGAGTCGACAGACACGTGTAGTTGTTGATCTTTACTAAGAACAGCAAGATATCAGATGACGTTGGTGTGAGGATGTACCCTTTGCTACTTTCCATATATTATACCTTCCTTAACAATACTCAAAGCCCAAACCTGCTTTCTGACCTCACATAAGTGTTTCATAGAAGCTGATGCGTTGCCGAGAAGAATGACCAGGGTTTAGCTCTAAATCATGTTTTGTAGGACAAATGCAAAATTCGTCTTACAAAATACAAAATATGAAGACGGTAAATATTAGAGTGAGATTACCAACAAGGGGGTATAGCTATGGGCCTAATAGTAGATGCGAGTATGAAGGCATCAAGTTGCAAATAGGAAATAAATGGAACGGAAATTTTAGACTGAGTGTCAGGGAAAGCTTCCTAACAGTATACTCTATTAGCTGGTGGGATCATCTTCCAAAGGAAATGGTGGAAGCTCCGTATCTTGAGCCATGTGGATCTGGATCCTGCAGAGCATGGGTGCAGAGCACTGCATGAATGAACACAAGTTATAGTGAAATAAGTAATGATAGGGAGAACAGCGGAACCTGACCCCACTCCTGTGGGTTGCATGGTCGCCCAGCTACACCTGCCTAGTAACAGAACTAACTACAAAGAGGAAGGATGAAGCTAAACATTTCTGATCTTGCCTGAACCCATACCTCCTCCAAGACATCCAACTCACCTTGAAACTCTTGAGAGTCATGGGGTTGATATGCAGAGCCAGGTGCTTCCACTCAGCATGGAGGACTAGGACCAGGCCTTACTTGTGGCCCCATGAAAACTCCCTCCAGATTTTCCTGACCCTGGTGTGCCCTGCACAAGGGCTAGGAGGATCAAGGCCTTGGCTGGGAAAATGCTGCTCACAGATGACAGGTTTGTGATACTTCGCTAATCCCTAAAGGAGAAAGTTAGGGTGGGGATTAGATATACACATTCATGTAGCCAAAAAATAAAATAAAAAATGTTAATTAAATTACTGGAAGCCTTTCCAGTATGAGTCCACAATATTATTATTGTACTGGAACTCCTTTGCAGGGCTGTACTGTATCTGGCCTATTTCACACCTCCTTTAAAATGCCGGCTCCTTTAAATAGCATCAGCCACCCAGTAACAGATGATATTCAGCTTTTGAGACTAAACACCACTGCTAAGGAAGGCACGGTTTAGCTATTGTCCCCGGATTCCGTGGGAGTTTTGGAAAACTTCCACCCACTTGAAAAATGGTCACATATCTGACATTAATAGAAAAAGACCATTAAAAAGCTTTATGATATTCTGTTCTCCTCGTTCTGGTCCCTCTTTCCCTTTGTTGCTGCTGGCATTTTATGAATTATTGATGTGTCTAGGTGCTTCTGCTCTCCCATTTCCTCTGTAGTGCTGTTCCTTGTGCCTGCATCACATCCTTCCTCTGAGCAAAGGACCACGCAGCATAGAACCCAGATCAGTGTAATTAGCGCCTTTCACAGAGCTGCCTTGTCAGGATTGTTTCCATTCACTGACACGGCTCCTCCAGCCTGCATCACTTTGTTACAAAGGTAGTTGTGTGTGTGGATTGCCACTGAGCCAGAGGATTTACTTCCCTGGGACAGGGTTTATCCTTCTGCAAAATTCTGCGCTGCCTTTCCCATACCCCCAGAATGGGTACACAGGGGCAGCTGGTGTCTGCAGTTCTGCTACCCGAACAAAGAAATCTGGTGATTAGCAAAACTAACCTGAATTTACAAACCTTACATGATCATTGAAAGCCATTTGTTTTTCTTGGATAAATCTGTTTCTTTAGATAAAAGGAAGCTTTAGCCCTATGACGGGAGGGTACAAGGAAGTTTGGCAGCCCCAAGTGGTTGCCCTATCTATGCAGCACAGGGGCTATGTTTAAACTTTCATTTATCAGGGTCCACTTTTCCTCTCCTTGATCCATTCTTTAACCTCCTTGGTTTTCACCCCTGGATCCATTCTTTAGCCTGTTATCATGGGATTATTTCTTCTCCTTTTCTCACAGTCCCTCCTAAGTAAAACACGACACACAAGTGATGAACTTTTAAACCCACCATGACTGAGAGGATTTGACATTAGGAACAAGCACCCTAACCCTTAGTTTGTATGACTGTGGTTCAAGTCCCCATTGTGCAAGGGGCTGTGCAAATAAAGAGGTAGATGTTGCTTCTGCCCACACAGACCTACAATCTGAGACTGTGATCCAGCAATGGACATGGACGGGTGGAGCTCTACACTCTTGTGGAGCCCCAAGGCTGTTCAAGAGTCTACCCACATGGAGCTCATTGTGCTGCTGGGACCTGAACAGAAGATGACAAGATCCATTCACTCTATTTTGGTGATCATATCAATAGATACATTATTCTGGTGGTGACGGCATTTGACAGAGTCAGGACATCAAGGGTTCTGCCCCCAAATCACTTTACCTCTCTGTGCCTGCAATTTCCCTCCTACTAAGAGGGACCTGCCTTCAGGCAGGGAATTGCCTCCTACTCTGTGTTTACACACATCCTACCATAGCGAGGCCCTGGCATCATTTGGAGCTATAATAATTAATAATAATCTTTCCTCAGGTCTTGAGGATTACGTTGTTGGCCAGTTTTCTGTAGCTGTCCTAAAGGAGGCAAATCTTGAGACGGGATCTTAAAGGAAGAGGGTAGCAGACTGACACATCTGTTCATGAACAGTGGGCAAGACAAAAGAAGGGGGCAGGATGGTCAACAGAGCATAAGCCAGGGATTTCAGAGATGTGAGTGCAAATCCTGTTCTGCCACAGAGTTCCTTTTTGACCTTGGCCATGTCACCTACTTTCTCTACACTTCAGTTCCTCTTTTGTAAATACAAATAAAAGCCATTCCCTCCCTGATTAGAGTGTTGTGATATAAATATAATGTAGACGATGAGGAGCTCAGATATTGCAGTGAAGGTAGTCCATAAAAGTACCAGAGACTAATAGGAGGCAGCATGGAAGAAGGCATTCAGTTAGCAAAGGGACAAAATGAACATGCTGAATCTTTGTAACTCCAGTGACTGCTCCTGATTTACATCCGTATACAAGAGCAGGATCAGGTCTGCTCCTGGAAGGAAGAGTACCTCAGAGACAGAACTTTACCTTTGGTTTTGAATCCCCCTTTCTTTGTCAGTCTGTATCACAACCAAAAGGATGGCTGGCAGGGGTGGGGAGGAGAATTGTTATTATTGCTATTCTTATTTTCTTTTGTTTTATACATTACACATTATAATATTTTCACAGAAAAAAAATTCTTCCAAGCAAGGTTGCAAATGTGCATTTCTTTTCCTTATGACGCCAGAAATACTCTCTTGGGTTAATATTTAATTAGGCAGTTTTTAAGAAGTCATGGCGTCTACCCAAGGGAACAGCGGCCTCTGCTCTCTCTTCCCTGATACAGAAGCATAGCAGGCAGTTCAGGAATTATTTTTGGAGGAATTAGTGCTGCTGAGATGCGTTAGGTTAGTGGTGGCTCTGAAGACAAAAGACATCCCTTTATCCATTGAATAGTTATAAGGCAAACTGCAGCAACATTGTTGGCTTTACCCCACACACTGCCCTGTGGACATGTAAACTAGAGGTGAACATTTGAATTACTCAGTAACATGCTGTAATGTTGGACAGCCAGCCTCATCCTTACCCCATGTTCCTGGACCAGGGATAGACTATCAGACAAGTAAACAGTCAATAATAATTAGGGAACATAGGTAGAATTAGGCAGGGTAAGTTGTCAGGAAAAGGCTGTAATGCTAAGACATTTTTAGAAAGAATGAGCCTGAAGCAGGACCCTGGCATTGACCACTCCAAAGTGAGGGGAGCTCTGAGCCAGATCAGAAGTTTGCGGTGCAGGATTCATTAGTCTCCTTCTTTTCTTAGAGTTGTGTGCGGCCTTCAAATGCTGAGTGGTTTTCATGCAGTATCAGTAGTAATACCGAAGCCTCCCTTGCACTTTGGCTTCCTTATGTCTTGTTTAGGGCTGAGTGCACTGTTGGCTCTGAACAAAATTAATTACTAACCATCATCTCTTTAAGAGACAGAAAGAGAATTAAGATGGAGACAGGGAGAGGGTTAAATTCTTCAAGCAATTAGTAGAAACGTTTTTGTTGTTTTCTTTCAGATCAGTGACCTTCATTTGTCTATCATTTACTTATATATTTAAGGCTTTGCAGTGGGCTCAGAATAAATCCACCTTTCTGGCTCAGTTTCAGGACTGTTGTTGCGTGATGTCAGTGCCAGCAGTCTGGGTCCTACGTTAAATCCCAGAGCAGTGAGGCTCACAGCCCATTTCATCAGAAGCAAAGGTGGGTAGTAATGTGTTTTCCATGTTAATGCATGTTCACGTGGCATTAAACCCATCTGCAATGTGGCTGACAGTACACAACTCCTTCAGATGCCCATTTTGCATGGTGAACTGAGAGTGAAGTGCTGTCCTAAAGAGCTATTGCACATTACTCCATTCCCTGCTGGCTTTGTATTCTTCACACCTGGACAAAATGAGTGGATTAAAAAAAACTACCACATCATATTATTCCACTAACACTGATGACATGCTCCCACCCCTTTGTACTGCTGCAAATGACAGCTCATGGCCATGGTCAAATGGAGCTATGGTTGAGAGAATTGGGTCAGCCCCCACCAAAATGATACAATTCATTTGTAGCTCCCTAACAGTGGCTCCCAATTTTAAACTTTGTTGGTTTACTGCTGCTATGCTGACCTTGGATTACAGCTGCTTTTCTAAGGATGGAAGAGTTTAAATACTAAAAGCTGATGCTTTTCGGGAGAATGATTCCTTTTGCCTTGACAACGAAAGGAAAATTCTCCAGCATAACCACCTGTCTTGTGCTGGACAGAGATCCCATCAGTGCTGAACAAACAATGGATTTTTTTATTTTCCAGAACTGTTTTTTTTAAGTTAGGGTTGTCACAGAATGGAACGTGTTCAGGTTTCTTGAAGGAAAAAAAAAAAGAAATATTTAGTTGATGCAAAATGTTGAACTGAACCCCAGCATTTCCCTGCCACTTTTGGATTATTTAACTGCTTTTTAATTGTTATTTTTTTTACATTTAGATCAGTTTCATGCAAAATATTTCAAAATTCAATGTTGAAAGGTTTTCTTTGACAAATACTTTACCTTTTCTAAAATATTTTCCTCCAGGTCTTCTTTGACTGCAGTGGTTCACCAAATCTAACCTGGAATCACAAACAGTTTTAGTCCTGTGAAACTTGGAGAAACTTGGTTACATTTTTGGATAAAATTGCTATTCAACAAAAGCATTTTGCCCGGCTCTAAATTCTACCCTCCATATTGCCAAAAGAAGTAGAGATTGCTTCTTTCATGTGCTTCAGAGTATCCCAGACACACATGGCCTTCCAGGACCCTCATTCAGAAGATGATTCTGACATAGATGTCCTCCCTTCTGTCACCTTCCTCATCACCATCCATTTGCTCCAGAAGAGGGAGCAGCTGGCCATTTCTCTGTTTGTCCATCCGTACTTTTCTAATGTCTCCGTCATCCTCACCTTGAAGCAGGAGAAAAAATTAGGAAGCAGAAGCCAAGTGGAACAGAACAGCAGGTAAACACAATGAATTTAAGACAGGTTTCTTTGGGACCTGGGTTTTTGGAGAAGGGGAATCAAATCACTAATACCAATAGGAAGCAAAGCTATGCTCCACCATATACCTATGCTTGGCTGTGATGAGCAAACTGCCAACAGGACTGGCTCTACTGTTTAGCAGCCTCCAGCTGTCATACATTCATCCTCTGCTTACCATACTTTATTATGTATCCAAGCAACCAACCAAAAAAAAAAGAGCAGAAGAAAGTTCTTAGCACAGCTTGTACACTTGGGCTGGTCTCTGGATGCTGACTGCCAGCCTCTCTCAGTGTGACAGAGGAGAAATAAGCCATCCAGACCACTGGGGACCACATTTGCTGCTGCCTCGTCATTAGCCATCACTCTCACTTTTGAAGCTTGCCAAACAATGACAAATGCCTGACACTGGGGGAATTCAAGTGAGGACATCTCTTGCGTTTGTGTTAATGTTTTTTTTTTCCCTCCCCGCTCCATGCAGGGGTGGAGGGGGAGGAGCATGGCATATGATGGGGAGGGAGGAAACGGGATGGTCTATGCAGTGGAAGTTAAGAGGGAAAAAAATGAAAAAGCTCAAACAGGAACAGACCAGTTCATAGGTTGTGGAGTATCCTGTCGCAGTAATGGCTGCTTGCGCTTCCAGACCACAGCACCACTGCAAGGGAGCTGTGCCAGGCTTCCCAGTGGGATCATCTGATATTAGACCTTGGGGACTCGATTGTAAAAATTCAGGCTGAGATGCTACAAGCCAAGTCAGCCCTTAAGCATGTGGGTGACTGGCTTGTATTTTTCATGATTCATTACTGTTCATGAAAATTTGACACCTCTGGCTGTCTGAGGTCCTGTATTTAACTACAGGCTAGGTACAGTACATAAAAGCCGCAAGACAAGTGTCCCTTAGCAATGCCCCTATCTGAACAGTGGTGGAAAAAAACAATGTCCATGGCTCATATGGTCCCTTCCTTCTTTGCCTGCTCCACAGAATATCCCCTCCCCTTTGCTCCAAGGGAAACTAGAAACTGAACTGAGACGTAGCATGTTGGCTTAGGTGAGAATGGAAATTTGGGTGGGCCTCAAATTGTGCTGAACAGGCAATGACCAAAATTGTGACATCACAGCAAATAGTCTATATTGCCAGTGCAATACTTAAGTTTGCTACCTAAGCTCTGGGCTTCAGGGTACAGGGTTCAAAAAATGTGCACTAATAATTTTGCTTAATGTGGGAATGCTTGGCATTCCCACGACCAGATTTGGAGCATAGTTACAGGTGGGTTTGTATGTTAATTGAGCAGGCTGTGACCCATACACCCACCTGAGTCCTTTGTTTTTCACAAATTAAGCTGAAAAAAGCTAGGGGAATACTTAAAGCTGATAGACTACAAATGCATATCATAATGACAACTGTAAAGCCTTCAAAAAGTAGCAACTTTCAGCCACCACTGCACTGGACTGAATCTGAACTTCTGGCAGAGAGCTATATGGCTTCACATCCCATTACCAGTCCCCTAAGTCATAGCCATCAGCTGTTTGGGGGTGTAAAGAGGATAAAAACCAACCAAGCAACAAGCAGAAATTCTGATGTTTTTCCTAATGCTTTTACATGTTCTTACTGCATTACTTAAAGGAGAATTGTCTGGGTTTTTTATTTTATTTTTAGAGGGGAAAAAATTGCACTTAGTCCATAATGTGGTAATGTTTATGGACTAATTTGTTTTGGCGTTTGGAAAAAACAACCTATTTTGAAACAGCAGACATATCAAACTTTAAATATTATCTTCTGTTCAGACCCGAGACATATTTTTCCCTTGTTCACAGAGCTACTAAAGGTATGTTTTAACTATCAGGCTTCAACAAAGGAACGTAGCAATTGCATCTGGAAAAGCCCTATTAGGATGAAGCCACGGTCCACCATAGTCGAAGACCAAACTCCATTGATTTCGGTGGGCTCAGGGTTTTACCAATAACTTGTTCTACTCCAGTCCCTTACCCTGTGCAGGCCTGTTTCTTGTAATTTATTTAAACTGTTACACTATTTCATATGTCCATAGGAAAAGGGAATGGTTCAGTAATGGGAGATGGGCAACAGTACTTTCATCCAAAATAATGCAAATTGGTAACCATCCAACAACTGTTTGGACATTCATATGGAATCAGTTTAACAGTCTTAATAGGGGTATCTACACATGCTATTAGAACACAGAGATAAACTTTGGCGTTTATCACGCTGGAGTTTATTGCTCCCAGGCGCTGGGTTTGCACATGCACCCAGGACTGCAACATATTGAGGCAGGTCGGAGCAGCTCTAGCTAGCAGGGCGCCTGTAGGGACAACCTGCCAGCCCAGGGCTTCTCTTACCCGGCTCAAAATGCTGCAGAGGGGCTGGCTGTGCTACAAGGATGCTCCAGTGCAGGGCTAACCAACAGAATACGCTGCACTGAAGCAGCCTCATGCCCCCACCAGCCCTGGCAGCATCTATACATGCATTGCTGCACACTAAAGAATGACACTGCAAGCCACTATTTGTATTTACAAGTACTAACCTATAGCAGAATTAATTAGTTTCCTGTGGCGGTGTAGACATTGAGACTTTACTGCAGAACTAAACAGGCAGTTCTGCAGTAAATGCTAATGCAGAGCTAAATAGGCAGCTCTGCATTGTGTAGATGCACCTATTAATCACAGAAAAATCTACCACTGCAAAGGATATTTAAAACACCTCCTTGCTACTCTCTCAAATTAGTTTAAATAGAGCAGACACAAATGGGGCTACTTTCTGTAGTTGTTTTTTTTCTCTAGTTCAAGCACAATGGTGGGGAGTTTACAGAGAAACATACAGTAGTACATGTCTAGGCTGGACCTGTCCGGGACTGTTCAGGTAGACAATTGCCAATTCCTAAGCACAGAAAACATTTCTGAAAAAATACATGCAAAGGAGGATGCAGTACAGGGGAGGCTGAATATATATTGTGCATAAGGGAAATATGAATCAGGCAACCTTCCAAAAGTATGTCAGGAGTTTACCATCCAGGATTTCATCAGGAGGGCCTAAGCACAATGGGATTCTTGAAGGAGTCTTTGCTATGCATCCTGTATTAGTTAGGTCTTGAAAGTTTAATCTCTCTCTCCAAATCATTTCCTGACTTCTTCTAGTGGGTTTGTCTTCTAAGCCCAACGTTCTTTTATGTAGCTTTTGTTGTGTGAATTATACAATGTATTCAGGCAAGCTCTGTGTACCATTGTCCCACAGGTAACTCCAAAGAAAATTTCAAACATCAGAGATGAAAGGGATGTTCTACTGTGTTCCATAAATACTGCAGTTTCTACTTGTGGCTCTGCTCTCTGTGCATTTGAAAGGCAGGAACATCCATGATCCACTTTCTTGTCTTTTCTTTTTAGAACAAGTAGCAGAGGGAAGCCCAAATATATTAGTGTCTGATCAGTTTGCACTTGCCTTTCCTGCTTCCATGTGGATCTTAGCTGCAGGTGAGACCCAGGGAACAGATGTTTTATTGAAAGCCTGACCCTGAATATATTTTCCTGGTGCCAGTTTTTTCTCCCATCTTCCCTCAGCAGCCTGATTTGCTCCAGCTGCTGTTCAAAACTGACTTCAAGAAGCAAAGTTGAGGATGGCTAAATCTGACTGCAATAACAAGCAAGGAAGCTGGAAGGGGACTGTTTTGTATGAGAACCTAGAAGACAAGTTTCCACCTGGGCTAAGCTTACTAGCAACTTATCAAGAGAGAGGACTTACCTATTTCCTGCAGCCTTTCAGTCCAGAACGCTTCACTATACATTTCAGCATCATTGTTTGACATATACAGACTTTTCAATGGAGAACAGCAGGTAGACTTAGAACTTGAACTTAGAAGTTAGAAGTACCTGCTGTACTTAAAGCAACACCTTTGTGCATGCAGAGTAGGCAATTATGCATGCAAACAAGCGCTGAGACAAAGATCTACAGTGTACAGGCAATTGCTTGTTTGCACAGACAAAGATTCAGAGTTTTTTCCAGCACAATAGTTGGGTGTTTTTGCAAATGCTTCTCCTGTGATCTGCTCTGCAGATCTAGACACGCCAGGGATATAAGAACTTGCATATAAAAACTAGCTACCCATAACTATAACCAGTTCATTCAGTTTTTTTCCCATCAGTCAGGCTCAGGATACAACAAACTAGGTGGGAACCTGAAGCCAGTGACTGTGGGTGCTGATCTGCAAATGCGCACACTGACACTCCTCACACTGTGCATACCAATGCTAACAGTGCTCCTGTGACCCCCAAATGCTTCAAAACGGAGGTGCAAATTCTTGCAAAACATGGACAAATCTGATGGTGTTTAGGGATGCACTGTTTTATTTTTGAAAGTTCTCTTATTGTTACTCTCAGTTGTAGGGAACCAGTGAATTAGTTGAAATAAAAATAAATTTAAAAATAACACAATAGGGTTGGATAAAACCTGACCTAATTTTGACCTTGCTTAAAACCAGTAAATATCTTATGTAGGGAACTCATTGTGCTCAGTCTTTAGGGATTGTTCTTTAGGGATAGTACAGAGAACAGACTTGGGCATAGTTAGACACCTCTGTGTATGTAGGTTTACATTTTTTAAATCCAATGACAATTTAAGCACGTGCGCACCCACGCGCGCGCACGCACACACACGCGCACAGAATAGGCTTAAATTAGCCAGACAAAAAGAGATTCAGAAGATCAGATTCATTTTGGAAACTAAAAATACACTACAAGCAGTTCATAAAAACTGCACATACTTCATATTAAGGATAATTTTGCAGACTTCCAAATAAAATAAAAAAATCAAAGTTTCATCTAGAATTTAGGCAAAACCTTAATGCATTTTTAGTACCCCAGAAACATACAGCTAGTCTATTTTAAATATCTGTCTTTCCTCCTTAAACATCTTAGCACTTTCTGGGTCTGAGCTAATTGAAAAGGAGAGTGCAGAAGACAATGAACATTTTTTTTCACTGAAACTTTTTTAATATACCAAAAATTGCTTTGGTTTTCATAAAAATATAATTTTGAAGAAAATTCTAAAAGGAAAATTTTGCTTCATTAAAATTATTTTTCTTCTTTTAAATGCTTTAGAAACTGGAGCATTTGTAAGAGTTATTCTCCATAGTCTCACATTTTTTAACTTTTTGGAGGAAAAACAGTAAAAAGAGAGAAAATGGGGGAAGGAAACCTTTAAAAAATAGAAAAGAAAAGAATTTTTTTTTCCAGTTAGAAACAAAACATTTGGCTCTGAATTTTTTTGTTGAAAAAATTAAAATAAAAAATTATTAAGATAATTAGTATTAAATAGTAAATAATAATTTATTTTAAAATATTTGCAGAGAATAAATTCTGTTTTTCAGTAGTCTCTATCAAAATACCAGAAGAATACCTGATCACACCCAAATCTTCCGCTTCTTTTTGTAGACTCTCCAGGACAAGTGAATATCTAGTGTAACAAGAGAATTACAGCAACTGTTGGCTTGGCCCAAGAATTTCAGAATAATACAGGTTTTTTCATGTGAACTTCTGAAAAGAATCTCCCAAGCAACTCATGTGTATGCCCTTGAGTAACCAGTTTATACCTTTACCAAGCAAATGTTCTTTCACAAGGACAGTTAGTGACACTAACTGCACAGTAGCCAAAAAGTACTGCGCAGTAGTGTACTAGTACGGGTTTTGCTATGACACGCTACTGCGCGGTAGTATTAGGCTACTGCTCATTTAGCATCTCGTGTAGACGCGCCCAGTGCGACCATAAACTGCCTTCTGACAAGTTTAAAAACCTTTTTAAAATCTATCTAAGCAAGACTTTCAGTTTTCAGTCTCCTAATCTTATGAGCTGTCAAGGTATTTGGGTTATTCTGTTGTTAGCCAGCTGATAATGGTACATTCAGAAGACACACAGTACAGTGAAGTGCTATTCCTATGCCCTTATGGAGACTCTCAGCTGCCTGCAAGAGTTACACAAAGCAGCTGAGCATTTGGCCCCCAGTCTTGCTGACCAGAGATGCAAGGGTAATTCGGGCAACACTTTCATTAACATTAAAGGCACGACATATACATGTGCAAACAGGGATACATAGAACAAGGAATTAATTATAAAATTTAAACTTTTTACACCGGGGGGCTGTAAAATTTTGGGGCAGAGTGCCAAAAACACCTGCAACTTTGACTTGTAAGATGTTGGTGTGCCAGGGGCACAAAAGAGGAGCCATAAAGGAGCCAATCCTTGCTGTGCTAGTGCAGCCCCAGACCCCTTCCCTGCCATCTGCCCTAAGGTGCGTGCGCCGAGCAAAATGCCTTCGCGTGCCACACTCTGGCACCCCTGCTTTATGCATACTGGTACGCTCTATGGAAGAAGCAAAATCATAGCATATCTTGAAAACCTGGAAGCCCTGTAGTTCCTCATATACTTTGCTTTCCAAACTTATACAAGTTTAAAATCCCAGTAAATGCTGAGAATGTGATTAAGCTACCCACCCACTCCTTGCTCATTTCTTTCTTTAAGAGAGGTCTTCCCATGCCAGGTGGGAACAGCTCCTTCAAATTCGGAGCTACACAAAGTCAGACTAAGACGGTTCTGTTGAAATTACAAAACACTATACTTTTAAATAGCTGCTGAATTATTTAGTGCCTTCACACTGTCCAAATGCTGTGCTCTTTTGGTAGACGATGGCTTGGTTTCCCTCCCAGCTCTTTTGTTATGACAGTCGGTAAATAGAGAGATATTGCACTCCTCAATAATTTACAAATAATAATCCATAAGGATCATGCTAAACCACTGAGTTTGGGTTACAAACCAAGCACTGTGGGAGATGAAGTTGTTAGCTTACTTCCGGTCCTGGAAGAAACGGCTGGCTCTGGACTCCTCCTGGATGTTTAAAATGGAACGCTAGATTTGATTCATAACCACTCACTTCCTGAATGTTCACGATTCATTATCTGACAGGGGTCTCGGAGATATAAATTACATCGCTTTGGATCAACTCTTCATTCTTGAATAGACACCTTCGAAAAATAATAATAAAAATGCTTACTATACAGCAGGAACATACATAAAGCAAGATGGTCTGAAGAAATGGTCCCAGAGCTGGGCAGTTATAATTTTAGCATATTAATCCTAGCTTTGGCACACAACCTGCTGTCAGTCTCCCCATCTATCTGGGGTTTAGTATTTCCGTGCATCACAAGGTTGTTTTGGAGACACATTCATAGAAACAGTTTGAACATGCAAAGAGCAGCATAAGTGCTAAAGATGATTAAGTATTAGCATTATTATTCTTCATTATTTCTACTGCCTAGAAGTACTTAAAAACTTTTAATGAATTACTGCTCACAACTGCCTAGCAGGAAAAATTTTGAAGAGAGGATTTTTTTATAGATTTGGTTATTGTTAAACTCTGATGATACACTACAACCAGAATTGTACATCTTGGGTACATAAAGCTGTACATGCCCAAATCTATGTCCAATAAATAAAAGCAGTCTGATTTCAAGCTATGCTGAACATCTTTACATCCAATTGACTTCAGTGGAGGAGACAGGTGTTCAGCACCGTGAAAACCCCATTACATTTATGATGGGGTCTAAATGCAATTTAGAAGGTTAATTTTAGACGCACAGGTTGGAAAAGTTTAGCTTATGTCAATACTGTCCCAAAATGGTTGTTCTGAGCTATCTAGCACTATTACAGCTTTAAAATTCTGCACTCATTTTAAAATTGTAAAATTCTTTCATTCCCTTTCATTATCTCCATGTAAAATCTCATTTATAATACACAGTTCTACATTTGCTTTACAGAACAAAATCCAGATTGCACTGGATTTGAAAAGAAAAAAATGTATCTAACACTCTGCAGGCACAGAAAACTGGAAGTCCCAGCTAGTGCAATTAAAAGACAAATCCACTTGCTGACTTCAAAATGTAGCTAGCTGAAAACAGCTAGTGAAAGTGTATGACTGAGAAAAAAATCCCTTCACTTTATACCAGCCTGGTATAATATTTCCATTTCGAGTCACTGCATTCCTGCACTCATATCCCTCTGCTGTTTGCTCTAAATGCCCAAGTGAAGCCCATGGCAAAATGTACTTAGTATCCCAAGACTGATTAAGTTGAAACAACAGGTGGAATGAATAGAAAGTCCCATTTTCCCTTGCGGAGCTAACTGTTCAGTTTATTTTAATAAGGATGAGCTCACAGCATTACATTCCCATGCCTGGTGATGCTCCTTCATGTATGGGTCTGCCAGTATAAATCTTCATTTGCAAGTTCAGCCATTCACACCAGGACGGTTGACCTAGAAAGAAAGATAATTGTTGTTATTCCTGAAATAAATCTATGCAGAGTAAGTTTTCTATTCTGAGTCCAGCCTGAGTAGCTGGCATGGGCACTGGTTGACCTCTTACAGCTAGAGAAGAAGAGCTCTTCTTCCCAAGGCTGTAGTATAGCATTGTATCCATTCCATGGTTGCTAATAATGTCATCTCAGGGCTGGATTAACTTCCACATGCCTTGTGCATCTGCTCCTTGGGGGAAAGTGTCTACGTCATAGTTTCTCAACCTGTGGTACATGTACCCCTGGGGGTACGCGAGACACAGGCAGGATAAGCGGGTACCCCAACACTCTCTCTCTCTTGCCCTCTTTTCCTCTCAAAACTATGGCAAAAAAATTTGGTGTGCTGTGCATTAAAAATCCCCAGTAATAATTTGGCATGCCTGGGTTCAGCCCTCCTTGCTTTGGGCAACATCACTTCTAGCCCAGGTACATACTTGAGTTGTGCACCCCTGGTGTAAAAGGTGGCAACTCTATCCACACCAGATCTGACATCTGTCATATCATGGCCTTATATACACAGCCCTTCTTCCAACATATAGCACACATTAGTCTGTAAATATAAAATCCCCTGAATTGAGTGTTGGGGTACTTATTAAAGTTTTCGGAAGTTAGGGGGTACTTGCTACTTAAAAGTTTGAGAAACACTGATCTACTTGACCCTCCTCACTAGCATCTGATGAAGAAGCTGGGGGTGCATGCAATAGGGAATTCACAGGTTCTGTCCTTCCCTTGCCATTCGGAGCTGCTGCATGTGGCTTGTAGGGAACACCTGCAAAGCTATGTTCCAGTGCCTTCTGTGGACTCCCAAAATTTTGCCAGCCAAGCAATAAACTTTGCTGGAACCAGCACCTCTGGACTTTCTGCACCTGTACATTGAGTGCACTCAGAAAACACCAGTTGGCACATGCAGACTGTGTACTGCTCAGTTATCCACTCCACCTGCATAAATAGAATAAAAGGTGGTTGATTATGGATATATACTGGCAATAACTCCAGAATGGCATACTAGACCGGAGCGCCCCAGGGAGTAACTAGGAATAATGAGTGCAAACTAGTGGAGCATAGATTTAGGTTAGACATTAGGAAGAAATATTTACAATGAGGGTGGCCAGAGTCTGGAATGGGCGTCCAAGAGAGGTGGTGCTGTCACCTAGCTTGGAGGTCTTCAAGAGGAGGCTTGACAGTCACCTGGCTGGGGTCATCTGACCTCCGTCCTCTTTCCTGCCAGGGGCAGGGGATTGGACACGATGTTCCATTGGGTCCCTTCTGACTCTATAATCTATGAATCTAGATATATTAAGACCAAGGTTTGGAAATTTTGTGTCTCAGGTATTTGCATTATAAGTTGGTGTTATACCTTTGGAAGCATTTCGCCTACGGTGCACTGTATCTATACTATACATGTAAGTCAACTAACATGGAAATAATAATTTTTGCTTTGAAATTTATAGACTGAAAATGACGTATCCTAAAACTGGTTGAACATTATCTGTTAAACATTTTTCCAACATCAAACTGGATTTTCAGTAAAAAACAGAAGAGCTCACTGGCCTAGTCTGCAGATGACACCAAGTTATGGGGAAGCGTGGTCACGCTTGAAGATAGATGGCAGATACAGGCAGACCTAGACAGGCTGGCAAGTTGGAGAGATCAGAATCCGATGAAGTTCAATGTTGAGAACTGTCAAGTGCTCCACCTCGGGACGAGCAACCCCCAACACACCTACAGGCTTGGTGGCACCAAACTGACTAACACCACAAATGAAAAGGGCCTGTGGGTAATAATAGACCACAGTATGAGAACGAGCCAGCAGTGCAGTGCTGTTGCCAGTAAGGCAAATAATATTCAGGCATGCATCAATTGATGCATCTCCAGCAAAACCAAGGAGGTGATTCTTCCACTGTACTCAGCACTGGTGAGACCGCAGCTGGAGTACTGCATCCAGTTCTGGGCACCGCACTTTAACAAGGGTGTAGACAAGCTTGAGAGAGTCCAAAGAAGAGCCACCCGTATGATTAGAGTCTTACATGGCAAGCCATATGAGGAAAGGCTGAGGGAGCTGGGACTCTTCAGCCTGACAAAAAGAAGGCTGAGAGAGGACCTGGTAGTAGCTTACCCCTACAGTAGGGGAGTACATCAAGGGCTCAGTAAGCAACTGTTTAACATGGCACCCTAGGGAAAAACCAGGAGTAATGGTCACAAACTCCTGGAAGATCGATTCAGGCTCAACATTAGGAAAAACGTCTTCACAGTTAGGGTGTCCAGACTGTGGATTAAGCTCCCTCCAGTGGTGCTGCAATCACCTACCCTGGAAATCTTCAAGAGACTAGACAGGCACATTGCTGGGGTCACTTGACCCCAGTTGTCTTTCCTGCTTGGTGCAGGCGGCTGGACCTGATGATCTTCTAAGGTCCCTTCTGGCCTTACAATCTATGAATCTGTTGTTATGATATGTATATAATATTGTTCAGATAGGTATTGTTCAGATAGGGTTATAATGTGTTACCAAGGCACACAACATCTGTTGTGGACCCAGGTTTTTCCTACATAAAGGTGCCTTAGTCCCCTTCCCTGAAGCTAAACAAACAAAGCCCTTTTAAAGTGGTGTAATTATATTCTTTCATTAGACCAACATGGTTGAAGGACTGACTTGTATATTTAGCTACAGCCTATACTATCCTTTCCTTTCATATCTTCACTTGCAGATATGAATGAAGACAGGAAGCATGGAGGCACTCGGGGAAAATGAAAACACCAAAAAGTTAACTGAATGTTTCCGATCCCCGGCAAGATTTGCTTTGAGTTTCACATGCCGATTCAGACCAGCTTCAAACCATTCATCCCTGCCTTCCCCCGCCCTCCCCCTCACTTCAGCCCAAAACTTCCTGGCATGCTGTGCAAATGAAGCACTGGCTGGTGAAGTGGACAGCACCGCCTGTTGTACCACGCCAGGTCCCCTTGGGCATATCCCTGACAGGTGTAACACAGAGAAACAGCGTCCTCTCAAGCACCCGGCCCCTGTATTATGTAGCAGCCATACATTGCTGTGTTGCTAGGTTTGGTTTTGTTGCTTTTTTTTCCCCCTACCCCCTCCTCATCTCCCTATGATATCAAATGTGCTTCTATTGATTTCCTCCCTGCATTTGTTTTCGTTATTCATTATTAATGAGATCATTTTTCCATCCTTCGTGCATGAAGGCAAATTTTGTGTAAAAATCAATTGAGTGAGCGCCGCCGATGGCTTGTTTGGTTTTCTTTGCTTTCATCTCCTGTGCGCCATCCCCGGGAGACGGAGAGCAGGATATTAGGGAACAAGCACAGAATGGAAAAAAAAAAATCAATTGTTAGTGGTTCAGAAACCATGTAAAGGGACCTGTCTTGCTGAATCTCTTTCTGTGCCTCATATGCATGCATTTTACTGAGCTTTTTTTTTTTTTTATCTTGCAGCCCAGGTTGGATTTTACCTCCTCCTTCCCCCTCCCTTACTGCAATCATTAAAAGGGAACTCCCTTTCCCATAATGATGGCAGCCACAGAAAGAGTTGGCTTCATTTTTTAGAGGAATCAATTATTGCAGGATGATTCAACAGAATGATTGAGCGTGAATAGGATTTGATCCAGCCCAATCCCTCCTGTATATGAAAGACCAAATGGTTCAGGGCCCAGACTTAGAAGATGCTGAGCTCTGCATCATTTATTGAGACTGATGGCAGCAGACAGCATAAGCTATTGGTCCCTGTAGTTTTACAGGATCAGATCCCTAAAGAACAGCTTGTACCTGGTGGGAAACTTTCCCACTATGCTGTATGTTTTTGTGCAGTGCAATTCACTATTCCATTTTTCCCCCTTGAATTTTGATGGAGTTACTGCAGAGGTAAATTTCTTCCAGGACTCTGGGGCAAGGGCATGAAGGGAACAAAGATGGATGCTGAACAGGTCCATGTAGAAAAGAAAAGAAAAGAAAAGGAAAGGTAAGAAGCTGGTTCTAGACCTTGAGGGGTTTTTTTTGCTTGTATGTCTGCTTGTTTTTTGTGAGTAGAACATCTTCCCCAACCCAGCCTAGAAGCAAAAGTGTATGCTCTGTACTAACTCATGGTGGGGCATATTTTCACACCTGGAGTATCTCCTGGCAGTGCGGAAGATCATACAAATTCACTGCCACCATGTTACCACTTCACATTCTTAGTGTTGAAGTGTAAGAAAGCTGTCTTAGCTCCTGTTCGTAAAGAGCTTCTGACAGTTGCACTGCAGACACCCATCCCAGTTTAGGTCTAGCTTTCCCTGCATGGCTACAGGGTTTGAAAAATTCAACAACACATCATCTCTATATAATTTTCATTTGGTCTCCAGGGTTTAAAGAAATATAATCATCTCCTGCTGCATGTCAGAGTCTATTTAATGTAGTATATGATCTTAAAGTAGGGCTATAGGAGGTTACATTTATTTTAAAAAATCCCCAGGAAACCTACAGTACAACAACCTTTTTAATACCACAAACATGGAAACCACAAGGGACTAGGCTAGCGTGTCTGACTCAGAGGCTCCATTCAGCCCCGTGAAACAGTAATGAACAACTCAAGGCCCCAAACCTACTCATGACTGTATATATTTTTTTGCATCACATAGCCCCCTTGAAACATTTTGACAGTGTTCCCTTGCTGTGTAAGACATTTGCAGCTGTACAGCCCCACATTCGGTATATGTTACCAGTAGTTTGCAAATTACCTTCTCTTGATTAAAATATTGACAGATCCCCCCCGAATATGTTACCTTTTTAGAATTTGCCATTTCAATGTGTTTGCAGGTCCTCAACAGTTCTTGCTCTGTAGGGAAAAAATAAAGTGAAGCATGAAAAGATATATGATTGTAACATAGGGCAAATAATTATGATGGTGCAGAAATAGTCCCAACTACTTGGAGCAGATGAAAAGCTGGGTATTTTGGTTCCTGAATCTCAGTGAGTTATTTTGGAAGCTAATGGGAATTTGGTTATGGAATTCCTTGGCAGCTGGAATATTAGCTCTGGTTGACTGAACTGGAGTTGAATAGAAGTGAAACGGAGGCAGGCAGGTCTCATGTAAACTTCCCTTAAGCACCTTCCAAATTACGAGTTTGCAGTATTAGGTACCATTAACTAAATAAGTGTGTGGTGTTGATGGGCAGGACTGAAGAGTCTTGGATGAAAAAAGAAGTGTAGACACTCAGCAGTTAGGTGGGTTGTAAAGAGTGGTATGCTATTCCACAGAAAGACGTATAACTAGCATGAATTGGTCATGATCAGGCCATGATGTAAGAATGGTCAAGGCAGCTGGACATAGCTCCAGGGCTGTGAGTTTGAGCCCTGCTCTGAGGCTGCCCTAGTTGACCCAGCAGTAAATAAGTAGCCGATCATTCAGGCTAAAGAGTTAAAGGCAGCTAAATGAGATGCTAGCAGCATTGCTGCCTTGTGTGCCACTGGCTACAGACTCTGGCATGTCTTGCCCACACTAAGTCTTTGAGATGTAAGGTTTTGGTGGAGTGTTGTTCGTTCTCTTTTTCTTTTTCTTTTTTTTGTTTTTTTTGTTTTGTTCATCAGGACTGAAAAGCATTGGCTAGAGTGGTGAGGAAGAAATCCGTGTGACACATGCCAGCACTGTGCTTGTGCTAATCAATTCTTTTAGCCCTGCACTTTAATAGCCTTTAATTCTACCGCAAATTATATCTCAAAATGATCAGAGACAATAGTTAGGGGAAAAGTTCTGTGTCAAATCTGTTTGTCTTCTTGATTTCAGGGAGTAATTTGGAGCTTTGCAAAGTCTCAAACAGATGAGTCCTGTATATTTCACATCTCTCGTACAGAGAAAGGCACATTTTAACTCTATAAGCAGTAGCCCAGCTGCTCATTCATTCAAACATTTTTAAAGAATAATTGAAGTGAATATTGTAAGGTTCTGAGACAGGCCATCATCACACCATCTGGAGAAGTGATTTTGTCCACCACAGAGACTCTCTTATCCCAGGGGTGAGCGTGCTCGCAGAGAAATGCTAAGCAAATTCAGAAGCAAAGTAAAACTGAAGCTGAAGTTAGACTCTCCTTTTTTATATCTGGAATAGAAATCTATGGTAGATAGGTCGATTCAGAGAGAGGACACAGCCTGAACAAAACAGTCTGTTTTAGTCAGCCTTTTATCTTCAGATGCAGAACTGCGTGATAAATACTGCTGCTACCTATAAGCATATTTGATAATTTAAAAAAAGGATTTAAGGCAGGGATTTAACTTTTCCTGGTTGTGATCCCACTTACCAACAGACAGTTTCATGTGACCACCCATTTAGTGTTGTGTGCCTGCCATGAATAGGGAGCAAGGACTTACTATACCCCCACTGCTCCACAGTAATGGTCCCGGTATCTTCTCTTATCTTGTGGTGAGAGATAAATTACTGGGGGGCCAATTTACCCCAGAATAAAACTGAGGTAAATTGCACAATTTTAGCTTTTAGCTGCCACAACATAATTGCAGGCACATGGGTACAGAGGTCTAACATGACAATCTTGCACCATAGGCATGAGTTGCACAACCATCCAACAGCTGTGATGGCTTCAATTTTTCTTCTGAAGTGAAAATCCAGGACTGCTGGGTCCCACACCCCGGCCTCCCCCATTCATAATTATGCACTGGGCAGTTATTGCAGAGCAGGTAATATCCCATCCACTGTTATTTGCAGGCATGTTGGGTAACTGTCAGCTGGGGGAAATAGCAGCACGTGGTGCCACTCATAACTAATTTTTTTGCTAATTTTTGTTGCCGTCTGCTGGACTCTCTCCAATTGATCCTTTCTGTAGTGGGAGGTCCAAAACTGCACATAGGACTCCAGATGTGGCCTCACCAGTGCTGAATAGAGGAGAAGAATCACTTCTCTCTATCTGCTGGCAACGCTCCTACTAATGCAGCCCAGTATGCTGTTAGCCTTCTTCGCAGCAAGGGCTACACTGGTGGCTCATCTTCAGCTTATTGTCCACTGTAACCCCCAGGTCCTTTTCTGTAGAGCTGCTGCTAGCCAGTTGGTCCCCAACCTGTATGGGTGCATGGGATTGTTTCATCCCAAGTGCAGGACTTTTCACTTGTCCTTATTGAGCCTCATGAGATTTCTTTTGGTCCAGTCCTCTAGTTTGGTTCAGTTCTCCAGTTTGTCCAGTTTGTGTGACTGAATACTAGCCTTATCCTACAGTGTATCTACTAATCCTCCCAGCTTTGTGTCATCTGCAGACTTGCTGAGGATGCACTCTATGCTATCTTCCAGGTTGTGGATTAAGATATTGAACAAAACTGGCCCTAGGACTGACCCCTTGAGCACTCCACTTGATACCAGCTGCCAACTAGATGTCGATTTAGTGATTTAGCCTGGTGATCCAGCCAGTTTTCTATCTACCTTACAGTCCATTCATCCAGCCTGTGTTTCCTTAGCTTGCCTGCAAGAATGTTGTGGGAGACTGTATCAAAAGCCGTGCTAATATCAAGGTATATAATATCCACTGCTCTCCCCGCATCCACAGAGCCAGTCATCTCATCATAGAAGGCAATCCGATTGTTCAGGCATGACTTGCCTTCGGTGAATCCGTGTTGACTGTTCTTAATCACTTCTCCAAGTGCTTAGAAATGGATTCCTTGAGGATCTGCTCCGTGATTTTTCCAGGGGCTGAGATGAGACTGACTAGTCTGTAGTTCCCCAGATCCTCCTTCTTCGCTTTCTTAAAGATGGGCACTATGTT
Source organism: Caiman crocodilus (assembly GCA_030014935.1). Taxonomy (NCBI): domain Eukaryota; kingdom Metazoa; phylum Chordata; order Crocodylia; family Alligatoridae; genus Caiman; species Caiman crocodilus. The sequence continues at coordinate 22,238,308 of JAGPOW010003447.1, forward strand.
TTCCCTTTTCCAATCATCTGGGTCTTCTCCTTATCACCATGAGTTTTCAAAAATAATGACCAGCAGCTCTGCAATCACGTCGGCCAACTCCCTCAGCACCTTCAGGTGCATTGCATCTGGCCCCAACCTTATATTCAGTTTTTCTAGATAGTCCCTAACATGTTCTTTCACCACTGTTGCTGCTCACTTCCTCCACAACTTGCCCAGTGCAGTACTGTACTTGCCCAGTGCAGTAGTTTAGGACCTGACCTTTCCTGTGAAGAATAAGGTAAAAAAAAATATTGGGTACTTCAGCCTTTTCTGCTCTGTCCAGGCAGGGCTGGTGAACTCAGACTGGTGGGGTGGTGTAGCATCCCATGGTGGGGGGAAAGTTTGCAGCTGGCTGGAAGCGGGGGGGTTTTGCAGCCTCCACGCTATTGACTGAAGTGCCCCGGCCAGCTGCAAACCCCACCAGTCTGAGTTCACCAGCCGCATCTGGCATTGTCTGTCACTAGGTTTCATCCCCCATTCAGTGAACCCACACTTTCCCTGATCTCCCTCTTGTTGCTGACATACTTGTAGAAACCCTTCTTGTTACCTTTCACATCCCATGCTAGCTGCAACTCCAGTTGTGCATCGGCCTTCCTGATTTCATCCCTGCATGCCCAAGCAATGCTTTTATACTCCTCCCTAGTTGTTTGTTCAAGTTGCCACTTTTTGTAAGCTTCCTTTTTGTTTTAGCTCACTGAGTTATTTGCTACGCCAATCATTATATCTAAGGGTCAAAGGGCATGTCTACATGTCCATTTATGTACAGTAGTTACTGCAGATTTAATTGAGCACTTAATGAAGCACTAACTAAATGTGTGGTAACTAGAGTTACTCCAGAGCAGCACCAGCGCTTGAATTTTTAGTGATGCTTACTACACAGTAGCCTAATACTGCTGCACAGTAGTGTATTAGCACAGTTTTTGCCTGGCATGCTACTGCGCAGTGTTATTAGGCTACTGTGCATTAAGCATCTCGTGTAGATGCGCCCAGAATGACTTAAAGGATTGGTAATAATCCGTTTTTATTTAGTTTCCGTATTTGAATCCAGCCTGAACCAATAGTGACTGAAAGTAATTATCATCTAGTAATTATTTGACATTCCATAAGCAGCAAGTTGGGGTCCTAGTGTAGGCTGTCTTCTTTCCTCAAAGTGACCGATCAAGGTTAGGCTGAGGGAGGTACTGATGGGACATTTCTATCTGTGCAATATTTGAGAATAGGGGATTTCACTTCTCAAGACTCTAGTGTCTTTATCCTTTCAATAGAACTAAATGCACCAAAAAATATGACAAATATCATATTATATATGAACTAGTTTCCCATTTTGTAAAGTGTCAGACACTATTGTTATAATTATTACGTAACTAAGAAACGTAAAATGTTTGAAGTAAGAATTCCTCAAATAGTTTGCAATCAAAGATGCAAAATACAGCAATTTATGTGTAATGTATCCCTGCAAAGGCAACAAAGCTGCATCAAAGATTATTTTGATCCAGTGCACCCCATCCTAAAACCAGCACAAAGCCTAGCTGTAACAATAATCCGTAGCCAAAGGTAGACCTGAAATAAGCATATACAAAGCTCATTGACTTAAAAGAGCTGTATTTGTTTACTGGAATTCCAGATTAAACATCAAGGGGGAAAAAGTAAAAGGTTCTGTGTTATCTTATTCAAGGTGCATTAATGAAGCTGTATGGGAGAACTGTATACATAATCTACTGTGGGACCTAAGGCTTTTCTCACTTGAGCTAATAAACCCAATTGTACTGTTCTTTAAGGGAAGCAGTATTTGAGGTCAGAATTTGGCATGAAGTCACGTTTTTTTCAATATTATAGCTATCCTTAATGTATTGTTTTGTGCCACAGTTTATAGTTTTAGAAGTTTTACATGTTTTATACATCAAAAGAAACATGCATGTCTTTTCTCCCTCCTAAGCAAGAAACAGAGGCTCTGATACTATGGCTTCATTGGGATAATGTTAGCAGTGCTCTAAAGGACTAATGCAAAACTGTCACAGAAGTGTACCAATCTAGACATGGAAACAAACTAAAACTACTTTCCCATCCTTTGTCTGGTTGGGGATGAGAATGAAAGTCAAATATATTTTACCATTGCATTAAAAACAATTTCCTTATCCTAGATGCAGGGCCAAAAACGGCATTTCGATGCTGAGGTAATGTAATCAGAAAGTAGCTTAACACATAGTCCCCGGGACTAATGCCCATGTTATAATTTGTACTGGCTGGAGAATGACAATTTCATTTCAAGACACTGAGGTTTTGACATTTGGTTTGGTTTGATGCTGGAAGAAAGATAAAACCTTTCAATTGTTTTTGTGAAATGGAATTGTGCCAGAAATGTCCATTTTTGGATCAAAGAGGTCAGGGTTTCAATTTAGGTCTCTCTCTCTCTCTCTTACACTGAATGGAAAGTTCACCTTGGACTTTGGAAGCCTTACAGTTGAAAACATAATTGAAATGTTGAAATTAGTGTCAAAAATCAACATTTTGGCTTTGAGAGCACATTTCAACATAAATAATATTCCCGTTAGCTCTAGTTAGACGTAAAAGGGGACTTTATAATAGATTACAAATGGAATGAAGAAACAAGTGCAAGAATCTTGTATATGGGTAGAAGTCCTGGCCCTCTTGAATTTTTGACATTGACTTCAATTATACTAGCAGTTTCCAACTGCAGTAACAGATTTCAGGTTGTGTTGGACTCAGGAGCACAGACTAACTGACTACAGCAACAGCTTCAGTATTTGTCACACTCCAATGTTTTCCTATTGGTAAGAGAAATCTGTATTTGCTATAATCTGCTAAACAAAAACCCAGAAAGCATAAACTTTTAAAATTCTGAGAGGAGTACAAGGCTTTTGTATTTGCTATAACTACCCCGCATGGCATCTTTTTTGTCCTTTGTACTAATAATTGTATTTTTTATTCATTCAATTACAAGGAAATTGACACGAGACATTTATATTAGCGAGCTTAAAGCCCAGCTAATGGAGGAGCCTAATGACTAATTGATCAGATCCCAAGCACAACTACAGTGCAGAGTGGCCTAGAGGAATTTATGCAATTAGTTTGGGTTTGGTAGCAATTGAGTGCATATAAAAGTAAGCTTTTTATAGCCTTGATTTATGAGGCTTGGACATTGAATATATCTGCCAAGGAGGTGAGGAGGCAAGAAGGACCCCAGGCACCATCCAGCCCCAATAACAAGCCTTATTGTTTTAGCCAACTGAAGCTGAAATGGGTTAAGGGGGGAGTATAGAGGTAAGTGTTCAGGCCTGGAGGCAGGAACTTTCAAGTCCAGTGTGCAGAGGATCATATTCACAGGGCTTCATTACAGATTTCGGGTCTCCTCCAGGCAGAACAACAAGGATAGATCTGGGTATAAAACAGGAGGAGAGGGTACTGACAAGCCCTTTTCATTAACAGGAAAAAAAGGCTGTCTCTCTGGAGGCTGGGAGCCCAAGCCAGCTGCCACTTCTCCCCATTTTAGGAGGCAAGGGGCATGATGCTGCTTCTCTTTGAATCCAAGGGGGGGTTATGTTGTTGTTAACAGAAGCAGGATCAGGCGCAAGCTGATCAAGTAAACTGTTTTATTTTCTTTCCACAACTTTCCTAGGCAGGCTCACAAGCTGCTCAGGCATTTTGTGTTAGCATCTTCTGTGTGCATGTCTACACCAAGTATTACTTCCACCTTATTTACAAATCACAGGGTTGGAAGGATCCTGAAGACTCATTTAGTCTGAGGCCCTGCAGTAATGAAGGTTAAGCTGGAAAAAAGAAGGGGTGGAATGAATCCCTTGACCTTCTATTACTTGACCTGCTTTTACTTTCCAGTATGCAAAAGGCACCTGCAGGGGCAAAACCTTTGCATTTAGGGGACAATTTGAAGAAAATATCCCTGGAATTGGCCTTATTGCAAGCCAACCCAACTGCCACAATTTTTTTTTTAGTCTTTTTTTTAAGTCTCATTTTTAAGAAGAACTGAACGATCCCCATCTCCCAGTCTTACAAGGCCAAAGAGTCTTGGTTAAAATCTGGAGTACTTCCAGGCAAATAAAAGCCAAAAGTCCAGATTTTCACTGGTGAAACCAAGATCAATTTTTGGCCCTTTACCTACTCTTGAAAGAGTTTTCCCGTCTAAGAAAGGGGGAGGTCATAGTTATTATAATCGATAAAAACAGCCTTGAGAGGACCCGTAGTTAGGACCTGCTTCTCCACAGGACACAGATCGGCAGAGGATGGAGGGGAAGCAGTGACATATGGGGGTTTGGAGGGAGGGGGGTTGTTCATCGGAAGCTGCTCTGATCCTTGCATATAATATAATATATAATATGTTATATAATAATATAAATCAAAGCAAGCAAGCAAGCAAGCAAAGGCCCACAGCCACCAGTCGCCTCCCGCGATGCAGAGGGGGACCCCCCACACACAGTTATGTGCTTTAATGGTGTCCGAGAGCCCCGGGTTTGGTAGCTGCGCCCCCTGCACACGTGCGCTCTCAACCCCGCAGACACACGGCGGCCGCCCCGGAGCGCTCCAGGTCCCGCCGGAGCCCGCGCGGGGCTGCCCTGGGCGGCGGGTTGCACGGCGGGGGAATAATAAAGACACGTTATAAGTAGAAGAGAAGAGGCGGAAAAACTTGGGGGAGGGATCCTTGCCGAAGGGGAGAGGCAAAGGCTGGAAACTTGGAGGAAGTTCCCGCTCCCAGGCGCAGGGACCGGGGAAGCCGGGCTGGGAGGGAGGGAGGCAGGACGAGCCCTAGCCCAGCAGTCCCGGGCGGACCCAGCGTCTCCAATCTTCAGGATCGGGCTGGGTCCCGATCCTGAAGGGAAGAGCCTGCCCTCTTCCTTGCTCCGAGGAAGGTTTCCCACTCCTGGCTGCGTCAGGAGAAACATCAAAAGGATGAGACAAACTCAGGCAAGAAGAAAATCGCGAGCTGGAGAATTCCTCGCCCTTTAAATGTCTTGTTTTCAGTGATTTTTACGTTTTCTTGGGTTTTTTCTTGTTTGTTTGTTTTTTGCCCCGGTTGGTGTATTTGTCCGAATGAAATAAATTAAATTCACTAGAATGAAAATACAAGAAAGACCGTCCAATTTGGTCCCCGCCTCGGTCTCTGGGCTCAGTTATAACTGTAGATATTTGTCGTGGTCACACGTAGGTGACCTCGGATTTAGGAAAGGATTTCTCCACTGGAAACTTCAAAAGCAACTTGGAGGTACTCTACGAGCTCTTTGATCTTGACGCCAGTCCTGTATATTAAAAAAAACTCAACAAACCCCAAACCCAAGCCAAGCCAACAATGACATGCAATAAATGAAGCTGCAAGAAATTCACAGGCTTGAAGAAAATGCGAAAAAAATATATCTTACCTGGGGTTTTTTGGGGGGTGGGAATCCTAACCATGCCCTTATAGAGTATCTGCTGAAATCCTAGTGGACAGTTGTGAAAGGCTGCAGCCGGGATTGCTTTCTGCCCCTTTTATACCACGATAGCCAATTAATATTGCATCACCCTTATTTTAAATTTTCAAAACCCACAATATAATGTAATGGCATAAGGGCATTTATTATTAAAGGACATTTGATTGGGGGAAAAAAATCATTGGGGCTGATCGGAAAAAAATAGATCTAGGAAACGAAGAGGTGCAGCATTCCAGTTTCTTAAGAGTCCTAAACTTGAAAAGATTAATTTTGTAAGGTGCTTCCCCAGCAAGCTGGGGTGCGGGGGAAAGATCCCCGGTTTAAGGTCTGCTGTTGGACACTCATTGAAATGCTACGGTGAAATATTCAGAAGATACTTGGGCGTCCATCATTAATTTTTAATCGTTAAGGTGCTTCTGGGAATCATAAATAAAAAGCCCTCTTTTCCCCCCCCCCCTTTTAAACAGCATTAGAAATGAACCTTTGATGGAGTTGCTCGAGAAGGTTTTAATGACATTTTCGAGAGGGGAATTTCGTTTGGACCAATGACGTTTCCGAATAAGAAAGCATCTTTCCCTTCCAAAACTTAACTAAACTTTTGTTTTACAGAGGGAAAACTGGTCCGAGTCCTCCCTGAATTACAATAATCCTTATACTGCTTGGGAACTATTTCAGAAACACGACAAGATTCGCGCACAATGATCTAGAGGAGTGTGAAAATTTACGTCGTCCAGGTGGAAAGAATATATTTCATATATGTATAAATATAAATATATATATTTCTGGAACAGAGAAATCATGATCACACTGAAAAACAATATCGAGGCAAATCAATACACGGAAAATACAGCAGAAAAGAGAAAAGCGGATGAAATTTTACAACTCCTCTACACAATCATAGCAATAGAATATAATCAGGGTAACTGAAAAGGAAAATGTCACCGTCATTCAAGCGGCTAGTCAAAATATTAAGCAATGAAAACAGCCAAAGCAGCAGTGGAACTGGTAAAGTTGATTCATTATGAATTTTAAACCCCTTTCCACTCTCCAATAGAAAAGCGCGAGCTACAGTTTATCATTAGCATCACATACTTTGCTCGGGCGCTATCAGCTCCCCTTCCCTGTGAAAAAAGGCTCCATTCGGGTTGAAAAATAAAGCATTTATTTCAGAAATGAATCCAAGGGGAGGGGCGGGCGGACAGCATTTATTTCAGGAGGGATTCCGAGGGCAATAATAAATAATTAAATAAGTAAGAGGAAGAGAAGGCCACACAAGCACTCAAACTATCTGGGATAAAAACTAAACATCTGAAACGGGCAGGGTGAGAGGGAGAGAAAGCTCATTGCAAATACTAAATCCAAAAGAGCCCCGGTCAGCTTTGTGTATTACACAAACGGAGATCCAGGCTTGCACGAGAGAATTAACTCGATTGAAACCGAAGGAAAGGATGGGGTGGAGGGACACCGGGGAAAGGCTTGCCCCCAAGTCCATGGAGTCGCGGGGTGAGTCGCCTCTGCGCGGGCAGAGCCCGGGGCCCGGCTGCTGACTCGTGGTGCGCTGTACAAGTCCGTGGTAGACGCTGCAAGACACGGAGCTGTGCTCAAACCCGCGTGAGAACAAGCCCCGACTCTCCCCGCAGTTTAATCTCTTTCCCTTTCTTCCTTATTCTTTTTCCTAGCAAGGAAACAACTCAAGAAGTGACTTGAAAAAATCCCTACAAATCTAGCTAGTGAGAGAGTGTTGGTGTGTGTGTGTGTGTGTGTGCGCGCTCGGAAGAAAAATCATAGAAAGAGCAGCCCAAGTATGTCGCTGAGTAAAAACAGGTTTCGTTTGCTTTCCCTGGCCCAAAGCGCCGGAGTAGAAAAGGACTGGTGTCGGACCCCGGGCGACGGACGGTTACAACCAGGAGAGCCGGAGCGAGCAGACGGCGGAGCCGAATTTACCTCGGGTGCAACCGGGACTTTCTGAAAATAGCCTCTCTCCTTTCCAAATATAATTCTCACATTTCCATAAACCTTGCCCCGTCCCCTCCACCTGCCCCCCTCAACCTTTCCCCTTCAAATCTAGCCTTTCATTTCTTATTGCGACGCAGTTGGAGAAACCAAACGCCCCCCACCCCAACCTGCCCCGAAAGTGACACCCTAGTGCACAAGAGACACCGCCAACAACCGCGGGGCGGCCAGACACGGGTCTTTGGAGGTTGCTTTTTTTTTTGTTAGTTTTGCTGTCAACAAGAAACGAGGAGCCCAAGGCGGGGGGAGATCAGCTGGTTGCGAAGTCGATGATTTGTGGGTCGGTGGGTCGGAGCGGAGATCCCCGCTCCTGCCGAGCACCCAGTGCACAAGAGTCCAGCCCTGCCCCGGCCCCCCAGCCCCTCGCCCCGGGCCAGTCAGTGCACCGCCGAGTACTTCATGCGCTTCTGTTTCTGTCTCTGGTTGCAGAACCAAACCCGCACCACGTTTTTTTTCAGGTCCAGTTTCTCTGCGATGGCCGCGATCTTCTCGGACGAGGGTCGGGGCTGGATGGCAAAGTAGGCTTCCAAGGAGCGCTTCTCCGGGGCGGCGATGGAGGTCCGCTTGCGCTTCCTCTCGCTGCCGTTGAACAGCTCGGGCTTGGTGTTTTTCTCCCGGTAGGCAGCTTCAGCCTCCTCCAGCCAGGCTTGCAGCACGGGCTTCAGGGCGATCATGTTGTTGTGGGACAGGGTGAGGGACTCGAACCTGCAGATCGTGCTCTGGCTGAGCGAGCCCACGCCCGGGATCTTGAGGTTGGCCAGGGCCGCCCCCACGTCCGCCTGGGTCACCCCCAGCTTGATCCTCCGCTGCTTGAACCGCTCGGCGAAAGCCTCCAGCTCCCGGGGATCCGACTCCACGTCGTTGATGCAGGGCATGCCATTGTGGGTCGAGACCGGGTGGGGGTGCCCCATGCCCATGGCTTGGTGCAGGTGCCCCATGGCTCCCAGGTGGTGCGGGTGGATCTGGGCGGACATCACCGTGTGGTCGGGGGCCCCCATGCCGCTCACGGTCAGCGTGGGGGAAATGTGGTCCAGGAGGTCTCCATCCAAGCCTTGGTGCACGGAGTGGTGCGGGTGCGAGGTGAGGGCCGAGGGGTGCGAGATGGGCACTGTGGAGGAGGTAGACGTGCATGGGACACTGCTCATGGTATGGTAGGTCGCGTCGGGCTTGAAAGGATGGCTCTTGCCGTGGGAGACAATATCAACAGCCGCCAGAGCTTCTGCACGGGCCAGCAGACTCTCATCAAAGCTTCCAAATATATTGCCCTGGAGCTGCAAGCAAGAATGCGCATATTGGAGTCAGTGGGGAATACTGTCAACTCAGGATTAAAAAACATTTCCAAGCACAGAGATTCCTCCTCAAAGCTCAGGTCATAAAAATTAATATGAAGGCAGAAGCTTTGCTTGAATAGACATGTGGATCAGAGACAAGAGTGAGAGAGGGGAGAGGGGGAGAGAGAGAGAGAGGTTCAGAGATATGCGATTGTTCTGGCGACATGAAAAAAACATTAAGCAAGTGCCTGTCAAAAAATGTGCCTTAAAGCAGTAATTATGCTTAATCTACATACCTGCGGGGCTGGAAGGCAAACTCTGCGCATCGCCTCTGAACTGGAGTGCAAGCTGGAGTACTTGGGCTCCTGGAGGGCGGCGTGCATAGTGAACGGCTGCTTGGCGTTCATGGCCATCATCTTTGCACACCTTGCAGGTAGGCAGCCCCTGACATAGATTCAGGGTTGTCTCTCTGGCTTGCTCCTGTCAAAGTGAGCTATTTTCAATGACAGAGCTTCCCTCTCCCTCTCTCTCCCTCTCCCTCTCCCTCTCTCGTTCCCCCCACCTGCTTCTTCACTCATCTTACAAGCAGCCTGCCAGGAACGGGACGAGCGCGCTGTGCGCAGGCGCTGCACGGGAAGGAGACGAGGAAAGTAGCCCTGGCAGTCCAAGGCACTTAGGAGCTCAGATGCCTGTGCCAGGGTCCGGCCATAGGAAGGAGGGAGGCATCGGGGTTCTCCACGGGGCTGGGCTTGAAGGCAGATGTCACCTGAAGCTCCCCCCACCCCGAATAAATGCTTTGCTCGTATTTTTAAAGCGAAGTAAAATGGAACGCAACAGAACATGTCCATTCCGATGCTCTTTGGGCTGGGGGGGAGGAGGGGGTCTGGCCAGGCCCGCAGCAGAGGGCTCAGTGCAGGGAGAGGTGGCTGGCAAAGGGAATTCGCCTTTCCCGGCCATCACAAGGACTCCTGCGAAAACTGGGAGAGACAAGACAACCCGGTGGGGCCACGTCCCCGCCCCACGCAGCCCTCACACCATGCCCACGAGGACTGCAAGCGAGCACCCCCCTGTGCCTCCCTCCGGGGGCTGAACTAGTCACGTCTGTGTGCAAGGAGTGAAGTGCAGGGCCTGGTCTTGACCCCATGGGACCCAGTGGCCAATCAGTCGCCTTGGCTTCAACCAGTCCTCGCACATGGGCTCGGTGAATCGCCCTAGCACCTCTCTGCTGGTCTGGGATCGTGCAGCTCCCCCCTCTCCCAGCGCTCGCCGGAGGAAGGGCTCTGCTAAGTGGAGCGTCCTGCCATGTCAAGTCAGCGGTTTCCAAACTTACTTTTCCAATCCTAGAAGCACTGCAACACAAGGAGAGGCATCAATAATGGATGTGATACCAGGTACAGCAGCAGCCTGGCTAAAAGCTACGGCGAGGTGCAGTGCGTGCGGAGGGCTGGAGCCAGCAGGCCGAGAAGCCAAGCAAAGCAGGCGGGGGAGGACTCCGCGCTCCGGCTCGGGAGCGGGCAGACACCTGTAGACGGGCGCCGCGCCTGGTGCGCCCCAGCGCTGCGCTTCTGCCCACGTGCACTAAGTGTCACCGCCTGCGTTTCAGGAGACAAGAAATGGCCCCGGGGGCAAGTTCTGTTATTTCTTGTCCTCTCAGACCTGACTTCACGTCTGCACGGGCTGGGGATCTTTTTTTGGGACCAAGGCAAATCAGGTCACTGTCACCTCATGGCTCTGGCAGTCTATGGCCAAGTCCCTGGAAGGACTAGTTGCTGAAGTTCACCCTATTTGTCCAGTCAGGGATTTCTAAGGAAGGAAAGGCTGTCACCCTAGGCTTCGCCATGTCCCCACGCCACTTGAGGGGAGCTGACGCGCCAACTTGGAGGGATCGCTGCGTGCGCTGAGCATTGGCATTGCCTAACATCCGCTAAGGAATGCTCCCTTTTCTTTCAACTTTCGAAGAAAGTATTGGGGCGATTCTCCATCTAGGGCGGGGGCAGGATCGGGCTAGATATGGTGGAAGAGATTACATATATTTCAGGGGGGAAATGGAGCGATTGTTTTTTGTGGTTCCAGACCTGTGGTTTCACAAACCTCTGGGAATCTCAGAAGCCTTAAAGTGGGAGACATACATCCCGCGAGCCGAGACAACAGGATAAACCCATGGCAGTCTGATCCGTGTTAGCAAGAGTGCTCCGTGCCCGGGTGCAGCTGAACAGAAAGGCCTTGAACACTTGGAGTCTCTGACATTTGCCCCCGTTGTTCAGAGTCAGACCCTCCATGGGATTAGCTGGGAAGAACAGAGCGGGCAGGCTGCGGCCGGCTCCCGGGAGCCTGCCCTCGGTGAGCCCTTGCCGGCTAAGCCACAGTCCCACCAGGGCCACTGCCTGCTCTCCATCCAATTAAAGGATCTGCTTTTATGCCCCTGCCTAGAGAAGGCAGAGTCGGCCTTATTATCATTCCTGGCCTTTTGAGTCCAGACAGCTAACACCCCCTCTTCGCTTATGACTTTTAATCTCAAAGCGCTATTCGTATTCCGAGCAGCCTCCTTGAACTGGGTGTTACTGAAGTTGCAGCAGGCGGGAAGGGATGGGGGGCAGGGTTTTCCAGCAGGAAGCACGGCCTTCCTATTAACAATGTTTTGATCCTGCCAAATCTTTCTTCCATCCCCAGTGCCTTGCAATACGAAAAAAAAAAAATCAACAAGGCTACATCTAGTTTAATAGATTTGTCCAGAGGGCATCAAAGCAACTCAATTACAAAGAGGACCGTTTCATTGCGAGGACTAGCTTGCTCCTACGAAAATGGTTTGAATTGTAAGCAGGTGGCTGGACGGATGATGGAGTGGGCTCTATAGACGCACGTAGGAACCGACCCTTCGCTAAGGGAAGTAATTGGGCAAACTCCAATCGTCGTTGATGAAAGCAGGTATTAATTCCCTCAATTTGCAGTGGTATGAGCATCTGTACACTACACCATCCTAGACCCACTTTAAGATTAAATAGGTCCTTCTTCATATGGGCTTTGGCCCTGCCCAATGGGGACTAGACACTATTAAAACAGGTCAATAGACAACATATATCCGCTGATTTTGTACAACGTATTTTGTCTCCAAGCAACCCTCCACTCCTTCCATAAGCATCCCAAAGCAAGAGGAATAGAAGGGTAAGTCTGAATGGTGGTTGCTCGCAGGTGGACATTCATTTACGAGTGGATCCAGCAGTTCTTGCTCAGGCAAGTGCCCCACTGAAACCAGAGCTGCGAGGTCAGGCCCCCCAGTACGGTGACACTCGCCACACGGCTCCCGGTTACACAAGAGCAGGAAGCGAGAGGAAGAGTTCAGCGGCTGTCAGCATAACCGCAGCGAAGAGCAGGACATTCAGGACTCCCACTAAAAGAGGAGGCACTTCGACGAACTCATGTTAAGCCAAACACGATAAGAAACCTTCTCTCTCTCTCTCTAAATGTAGACCACACATCTCCCAGGCAGACACAGCAGCCCAACCTTCTAGCTCAGACATGCATGCTCAGGACCACAAGACCGGCTAAATTCAGTCGAGTATTACTGACACTGCTTTCTCCGAGGGAACTGGAATTACTTTGCAAACAGACACTCACCCAGATTCCTCTCTCCAAGACCGTTTTTGCAGCACATACTACAGGTGTATGGCACAGGAGGATAAACCTAAGCCCAAAGACGTTAAGTGATTTAAACTCCTACAAGCTAGACAGTAAATATTAATTGTGCCATGGGCACATATATATTTAATAGGGTGGAAATACCTGTTCCTTGAGTCTTCATTTATTTTTAATAGTACAGTAAGGAAAAGAAGAGTCTTGATGTAAACATAATTTTACTATTCACTGGTTGGTGCCATGCTTCAACCCTCCAGCTGTCTTGAAATATTTCTAGACTTTGGCCAACTTGTACTTCTTGGCGGTTTGGAGGTGGAGATATCTTGGCGGCTGTGGGATCTCCGGGCTGTCACAGTCTCAGGTCCTTAGTGCAGGGCAGCCAGAAGTGGGAAGCGGTGTTAAAAAGAAGCGTTGTGTTGGCCTCTTGACAACAGTACTCAGCCTCCTTTAGTGATCAGAGACAGCAGGAGGTCTGGCTTTGTGTTTAAAGGGTTTCTCCCCACCCCACCCCACCCCACCCCACCCCTGACACTAGCAGCTCCATGACTTTGCGTTTTCCTGCCTTGAGTCCATTCAATGCAGCGAGCGATGCGTGTTGTAGTCCGGCCCATGCTGAGAAAGGAAGAGGAGGGAGCTTCTCGCAGGCCTTGACACCTCTCCAGTAAGGAGCTACCCGCACACCTTGACACCTCTCCAGCTGCCAGAAGCACTCACGTAGAGAGAAAAAAAAATGGATGGGGGACAAAAACTGAATGAGAGACTCCAGAAAAGCTACCAGAAGCTTTGCACAGCGTGGGGGTTCACGGCTTCAAGCGTACCTAAAGCCTCAAAAAGTGGTTTTGTTTCCCAATCCAGCACCCTCCTGCCAGGAGCGGGGTCGGACAGGGGCATTTACGTTTCAGCAGAACTAAGTGGATAAGACGCTGTACACAAGTTGTTCAGTCGTACTTCGCAAAGCGCTTTGCAAAAGAAAGCGGCCCCGAGAGCCGGATGCAAGTGTCTGCGGTCAGTGCCAAGGCTCGGAGACAAGCTGGAGAACAGGGATGTGAAGTCACCTCGGGACCAGCAGAAAGTAAACTCTGGCCACAGCCTAGAGACTGTGGGGATCCCTCTTTTCAGCTGCATTGGGGCGGGGGAGAAGGCGAGAGGGGACCCGGGGGGAGCAACCCCGTGTCGGCGGCCCAGGGCCGGGCGGGAGAGCGGCGCGGGTTCAGCACCACGGACAGCGCCCGCGGCGGCCCCTGCCCCGCTCTCCCCTGCCCGGGCCGCCCCGGGCACCCGCAGCCGCGGCCTCCCGCCGGCGCGTTCTCGCGCAGCTCCGCGCCCTGATTTATGATAAAAAATTTAAAGGAAATCATTTATATTTCAAAGGGCCTAAATAGCGGCATGAAAGTTTTATCTAAAGTGGCACCGTATTTCTAGGCGGCCCTGCCGCGTTGGAGGTAATTAATAGAGGGATGAATTGCATGCCTTTGTCTAGTTATTAGCCGGCCTTTCTTTGGCACAGTCTAGTTACGGTAAATAAATAAAAGCAGGGAGGGAAAAAAAAAGGCAAAATCGTGGCTCCGCTGCTTGTGCACCAGCAAGCTGCTCTGCCCCGCTCCCTTCCCCGCACGCGGGCACCCCCAGCGGTTTCCTGGGGGTGCAGGGCAGGGGGGACTCCTCCTCCCGCAGCCCCCGGTGTCGTGGAAGCCCAGCCCCTCGCCCCACAACGTGGTCTGGCTTGAAACAAGCCGGACTGGTTAGTCTAGCTGCTGAGCTGGCTTTAATGAAAGCTGTAAAATATTGATGTTCCTGGCCCCCGCTGCTGCTGTTACACCTTACAACCAGAGGAAAGAAGTCCAAAGGATAAACAATAACAAGTTAAAAGAGCCCAGATGGTTTGCCATCAGAAAGGATCTGCAGACCAAAGTATGGCACTGCAGTTGGTGGGAAAGAGCATTCACCTACTTGTCAATTATTAAAAATATTTCGGGGGTGGGGAAAAATAGTGATAAAACACCATGGCTGGCCTCACTCAAAAGTGCCTGTTCCATCCAGTGTGCTAGTTTTGTCTCTGTCACAAGTCTGAGACTGGGGAGAGGTGCAGCAGTGAAAAGACTCCATTCACAGACAGGGCCTAAGTCAAAGCCCAGAGGGCTGCATCCAGACAAGTGTGGATCTTCAGCTTCCTAGGGACAAGTAGCAGCAGCACACATTGTGCCACTGCTAGTTGCCCCTGGGGAACACTTGTGCCATGCACAAATCTGGTGTGCGGCAGATTACCCTGGGTGGGGGAAGGGAAGCTGTGGCCTGTAAGTGTACTAGCCCCAGCAGCATTACCTGGGGTCCTGAGTGCTGGGGCAGTGCTCCTGCAGCTGGGAATCTGGCTGGCAGCTGGTGTGTGGGTCCAGCCAGCCAGGCTCTGGTTTTGGGCAGCATGCACACCACCTTGCTTTTTTTCTGTGCATGTTTTTTTGACCCTGGGATCATCCAGGGTCAATCTCTAACCTTCCCCACATTGCAAGGTGCTGGTAATGCCTGAATTTTTTGGTATGGTGCCATAGACATGCCTGCATCGCCACAGATCACATGACTGTACTCATCTGGACATAGCCTTAGAGTCCAAGGCCTAGCATTTCACTGTTACACAATTTGCTTAGGAAAGAGTACGCATAGAAATAAATGAAGTGAACTTTTGCAGTATAATACAACATGCTACTGAATATATACCAGCCCCTTCTACTTTTCAGTGGACAACAGTCTGGTGGGAACTTTTATAACTGCAAAAGCAAAAAAATTTGAGGGATCTTAACAATATTCGGGATTTTAATTAAATTGCCACTTGCATCAAATTCTACAGAATTTTTTTTGCTAGTGTTGCTCTTTTGCTAAAAAATTCATATTTAGAGATGCGTAGAAAATAAATTGCCCCCCCACCTCTCTCTTTTTTTTTTTTTTTTTTGCAGGCTCTAAAACACAATAGTATCCTACTTGCTTCCTAGTCCAGATAATTTGATCAGATGCTGTAATCATTCAATGTCCTTGAAGGGGGAGGGTTTCTTGTTTTACTCCCTGGCTTGTTTTTCCCTCTGCTCTGGATCTGACCAAGAGCTTAGTCTTCAGTCTCTAAGTCTTAAATTAGGCCTAAGTTGGCCACATTACAACTGGGATTTTCAGTCCCAGTGATTGATTACAAAACTTACCACTTCTTGAAGGAAGGATTAAGGGCTCCCTGTGCTTTGGGTTTTGAATGCAGATTTCTGACACCATAAAAGAGCAAGAAACTCTGCACATGGTATGATATGGCCGTTCCACTGCACAATCTGATCGAGGAAATATCTAGGGTTACCCAGACAGTCAATTATTCATCAGCTAAACGGCCAAGCATCAATTACCTTGGCTTGATTCTCTTATTCATTAAGGAGATTGAACAGCCCAACTTAACAAAGCAAAAAGAAAGTTGCTAAGTTACCAGAGCTACCTGGCATAGTCACAAGGCTGGCTGACTGCAGTGTCAGAGTTTCAAAGCAAACAGGTCCTACTGGGGGGAAGTTTGGTAGGCTATAAAGTAACATGCAGGGCTCAATTTTATAGCAGCCAATGTCAATGCAGGTTGAAGACAGCAGAAGGGAAGAGGGTTAAGCAGGGATATATAAGGGCTTTGCTCACTCTTAACCACATGAAAGTTATCTGAGGAGCTGATCCATAATAGTGTATACCAGCAGAAAGTCCTTGAAAATGCAATATATAGATAAGGCAATGAAATTAATTTAGACTGAGATGCAGACTTACCAAGAGACAACCGTCTCAATAGGGAGAAATAGGAATTGAATGGGAACATCTTAGTGCAGCAAGGGCAGACTCATACAAAACCAGCACCAATGTTTTCTTTGGGCCTTTGACACTGACCCAGCAATTCACAAAGCAATGGGACCTCATGTGAAAAATTTCTTTGTTTAACCCTGACCATCAACTCCTGTAGTGGATACAAGGTGTGATCCAGCCCATTTTGCCCCCTCTGACTGGCCACTTGAGCTATGACTGTGTAGGGAAAGGAGATAGGTTTCTTAAACAGGTCTTGATTGCTGCAAGAGGGGGAGAAGAGGACAGAGAGCTGCTTGGAAAAGGGGATCTGATTTCTTGGTAAAGGAGCTATAGCATGTGTTGATAGCAATGGAGATGGTTAGAGGAGGTGTACTATTAAAGTGCAGTTTTGCCCTGAAAAGTGACTTAGGAGTCTGAAGAAAGGTCAGATGCCTGATGACTAGAAAATGACAAGAACAGCAGCACAAAGTGGAAAATGTCTAAGTGGTCAGCAATTATAGATTGAAGTCTACCAAAGTTCAGAGGTGAATATTTTTACATTGTGGGATTGGGCAAAGGATGCACCTTGAAATACTACTACAAAAGTTCTCATCCATATTCAAATGTATGCCAAATGTTTTTATGTAATCTTTGGGTTTGTACAGATAAAACTCACTGGATTTTTCCACCTGTGCGCTGCACAGAGACCTGCTTGTATAATAAACACAGAGTTTTGTATAGAGGATTTATTCATTAGCATTATTGCAGAAACAGATAGAGAATCTACAACAAAAATGTTAGTCACACCTTTTATTTACATTCCCTAAAATACTTCACAAACTTCAGTTAAGCCTCAAACTACTTACAAGAATGTCATCTCTAGTTCCCAAATGAAGAAACACACAGGTGCCAAGATGCTAAATAATTTGTCAAACTCTCATATAGCAGCAAGTTTCTAAAGTTTTCAGTATATATTTCTGTAAAAAAGTGTTAGATGAAGGCCCTGAAGTTCAGGTTCTGCCGAGGTGTAGGTTGTAAAGACAAAAGTAGATTTATGCTCTTCTTTGTTCACTTTTTGTCCTGATCCCCGGGTCTGCTATGAAGTGTACAAAAGTAACAGCCCTTTCAGATCCCCTAGATTGCTTGGGAATTCCTGGAACACAGCAACATAAATCCAGCTCGTCTATCAGATCAAAAACAGAAAATGTAAACCCTGCTTTACCAGCACCTAGGGACTTCCATCTTCCCAAATCCAGCAACTCAATAAAGAGCAATGCAGAAGGCTCATATCAGGGCCTCCTACAGTAAGTTATGTGCAATACAGCTAACTGGCAAGATACTGCCATCATTTGCAATGGCTTCATTAAAAACCTGTTAGGCACTGGTAGGCTTCAACCCTTTTATTTACATAGCTCAAGGCAGTCTCCAAGCCATTCTGAGGAATGTCATACAAGTCTGTTCAGTGATTGCTGAGAGGACTTAAGAAAATAAAAAGACCTAGAGCATTTCATTGAGACAAAGAAGCAAGACTTTTATTAAGCGGAAGTTTCCAGTAAGTACCCATCTCATCAGCAGTATTGATCTGTTCTGGCAACAATCATTCCTGGGCCATATAATAATTCAGTAGTCATTATCAAAATGGATCAATGGACTATGCACAAAAGAACAGGCTTTCACCAACAGTTGAAAGTTGCTTTATTCTCTGACACCATTTGATGTTGCATGGCCACAATTTACTTCCCTGTAAATGAGAGATCACCAATCACCATTCAGAGTTTGGTGACAGCATAGATATATGTCAGCCCATGAGAAGTCATGGTTCAGGCTGTTGATTAGGCAAGAGCTCTGACCACAACTGGTGTGTACTTTAATAAAGTACTGATAAATAGTAATAAAGTAATAAATAAATAGTAATAAATAATAAAGTACTAATAAATACTGATTAGGTATACTGATTAGGCAAGAGCTCATCATCTCAGTCACACTCTTGCCTCTGCCTGTTACTTTCAGACAGTAAACTCTGTAGAGCAGGGACCATCCTTGATTATTTTTGTGCAGTACCTGCACAAGAGGATGCTGACCCAGCCCAGGTCTCCAGGTACTAGAACTAGAGCAATATAAATGCTTTTAAACAAGAACAAGGGAACAGTCTGTGCATATGTCAATTTTGTGGCCATGGAAGAGGTAGTGAGCACTCTGGAGTCTTACTTCTTCACAGCACACCTAGGACAATGCACATACTGCCCCATGTCCACTCCACTTCAGTAGCTCAGTCCTGATGAGGACAGATTCCAGCTGCAGATATGAGAATTTGATTCTTGGAGATCTCTGCAGAGACTGACCAAGTGACTGGTGGCAGTGGTAGCAGAAAAGACTTAGATTTGTAGTTCCTGAAGTGGAGGTCACAAGCCCCACTGAAAGCATTTTGAAGTGAGGCTTAAATTAGAAGTGTGGTCAAGAACCCAGAAAAGACTGAGAAATAGGGACAAAAGCAGAGAAGGATTGGGAAATGCTGGGTTAAATGAAAATCCTTCACCACTGGCAACTGGGCTGGGAGCATCCAACTCATTTTTAACCTAAAATGTTATTTATGAGTGGTAACTGTGTGATTAAGCAACCTGAGCTGAACAATGGTCAGTCAAAAACCCCTATCCCCCACCTCAGGATAGGAGTGAAATAAGACATCAATTAAATTGTTTTGCTTTATGGAGTCTGTCCAGAAGAACTGATAAATTATGAAAATAGCACTCGAGGGTCCAGGAAATATAGCTTAATGAGTTGTACGCATTCATGTGTATATTATATATCCATATACACACACACACACAAAACTCAATTTGCATTTCCTAAATTAGTGTGTGAGCGTGTATAAAATATAGCACCTTCCAGGAAATTAAAATAACGATGCTTGTAACTTATGCAGCTAAACCCATCTTAAATGAGCACTCATGGCAAGCTACTTGTTACCAGGCCATCACCATTTAACAAGAGCAGAAGAACGGTACAGAAGGTTTGGGCACATTAGGATTCATTTTGCAGCAGGAATTTTCTCATGAGGACAGGCGATTTGAACAGGTTGCAGTGTACAAGGAGGAGACTTTTTATAAGAAGCATCTTGTAAATGAAGGGCTTTATTAGTGAAAAGCAACATTAAAAATGATAAGCAACTGAATTTCACTTGATGCTCACTTTATTTCACTTCGACGTACAACAAGCAATGTTCATACATACCACAAGCTTAAGGACATTTAGAAAAAGGATGTGGGAAGCAGAAGATGAGATTTTTTTGATGTAGTCAGTATGTTAGAGCCACAAATTGGGGTCAGACACCCAAAGTGGAAAGAAAAAAAAAATCCATTAAATTGATGCCAAAGTGGCCTGTGTTTGAAAAATCACATCCCAAACTCAGGGTGGAAAACCCCCACATCATTCGCATTTGTGCGCCATGACTCAAAAACTGGACATTTACCAAAAAGTATCAGAGAAGTGCTTTACCATTTGGAAACTAGGACTAGCACCGTACATGTTGATAAACTTTTAAAAATAGCCTTAAAAAAAAAAAAAAAAAAAAAAAGCTTGATGATGTTACCACTGAGTAACTATGAGGAGTCTGAACAATGGTAAAACTTACTGAGGTTTGAATATCTAGTTATTTCTGCCTATGTTAATTTGACCAAGATGATAGTATTTTCCAAAGGGGAAAAAAAGGCAAGATTCTTAATAGTTTGACAGCTCGATAGTTATATTTGTTCTTAATTCTAGAAATATATCTAAATGTAGTCCTAACAAGACTCTGTTTCACTAGAAATTAATGAGGAACAAACATTAATTATTCATGTCCTGAAACAGTAGGCCTGCTAATGTTTCTGCTAATCACCAAAGCTAAACAGATGTATCTTTATAAAGGCAATCGTGGAGAATATGGATAGGATGAGAGAACAACAGTGATGCATTTCATCAACTCTAACAAAGTTGGCTTTTCAGTCCTGCAAAAGTTGCGTCTACCTGAATTTACAATATTAAAAATGTTACTGTAAGATTCCTTCCTAGTCAAAAGACATGTTTTGTTTTTAAAACTTAATCTAGATATCAGACTGACATACTGTAGCAGAATCCAATGGAGTCAATATCCATCGACGTCAACGGGAATTAGAAAAAGGGCATTTTGAGAAAAAAACTGGAAGGATCAGCTTTTAGTATATGTTCAAAGACTGAGAACCAAAATAAATACTAGAGTTACTCTACAACAGGAGTTTCTAATGTGTTGAACCCCGATCCTAAACCAGAAAATTCATTGCTTCTCTTCAAAGACAGCCATGCACACAAAGAACGATCAAAATAATGAACAATTAAAGATGCAAATTTTAGAGCCTGGTTTTTAAGTTGTTTCACCATTTTTGTGAATGAGAGTTTAGGTCTACAATAAATTGAACCTGCAAATGCTAGTATTTGGATATTTGCCTGCAAGAACACACTTCAAAAATAGTGGTCTGGTCTAAAGAAAAATATCAAACCCTGATTAGAAAAGTAGAGGCCAAGGCTACTTTTAGCACACTTACAACATTGCATAAAATTATGTAGAATTGGGCTTCTCAAAAAGAGCAAGAGATCATGTAGTTATAGGAGGGCTGACAATCTATTCTGTCAGAATTTGATAAGCTAAACACGGTTTTCAATTTCTGTGACACTATTTCATCCTTGAAAACTGCAATCAGAATGTAGGCTATGCATTATGAGTTAACATATTTTCCCCTTACACACACTATCTTTTTAAAACCCTTCCTCTAACTCTGTGAAGCCAGACTACATCCTTCCAACTATCAACCAAAGGGGATCTCTAGAGTGTGTAATATGAGACCCTGCTTCCATTCACACCCTCCAGGGATCAAATATTTTTTCAGGTTGGGAGCAAAATTCATGGTAATAACATTATGGAAAGCAAGTTCATGTCTTCACACATTCATGCCAAAGTGCCCCATTCACATCATATTTAATACACATTTGCCACAATCAGGAAGGCAGCAAGGAGATAATGGTTTTTCACTTCATTAAAATGCCATCCATGGTGATTAAGGTTGAGATTTCAAACTTTCTTCTCCAGGGAACTCATATCCAGGCATCTTGAGATAATACTTTGGACTTCTCTCCTTAGATGGCTTGGGGGTAGAGGGGACACTTTACAAAACATTTATCTAGTCCTGCAACCTTAAAATTCCACCCATCTTCCAGGGTTAAGACCACTGAGTTCTTGGGAGACAGGAAGAATTGCTAATTTGCCTACACTTAAAAATGTTTCTGATGCCTCCAACCTGACTTCAAACCTAGTTAGTCACAATAGTCTCAGAACAGGTTCATTAAGAATGGACTGAGACATCTTAAACCCAGACATACCTTGCAGTTGAACCTGCAAGAGTTTAAATGGCTTGCCCAAGGCCCCAGAGCATGCTTCTTCCTATGTGCTCTGAGGATCCTTTCAATTTGTTCCTATTGCATACAGAAGTCAGCATGGAGAATTATAGGATGCTTCTAGACAAAGCAACACCCCCATCCAGAAAAAAAATCACTGATGCTTTTCAGGCTGAGCATCACAGGGAAGAAGGAGGATTTAGAAGTGGCGTGTGCATGCATGCCCTGTAGCTCCATAAAATTATTCAGCTTTGTGCCACCTTCACATCCCTTTTACGTTAATGCTCCCTGAAATCTTCATTAAAATTTGAAATTAAAATGTAATAATCAAAGGGGAAGGGGAGAAATCCTGTCACCTGACATTACACTCAAACTTTCCACATTTACATTCTTAGGGGTTTTAATTATAAAAATCACACCGTCTCCTACGTCAGAGTTTGGGGAAAAGAAGCTGTGCGCCTTGTTAGTTGTACTTCCCCAGCAAGTCCCTTGCATGGTATCAGTGTTGACAAGACAAAGCTTCCCGTGCCACTTAACTATGTTTTATTAAGGAACAGAATCTGCTGGGCCGTGTAGTTGGCACTGGCTGCTGCATACACACCGGCTGAATTCCCTGTGCTGCTACAGCGCTCTCCAGTCTTATGCATTACACTGTATTTTTAGAAACTCTGCATCTCCTTTCTAATGTCTCTCCAAGTCTTACATAGCTTTTCACCCAAACATACCTGCCATAAACAGGAGGATTAATATGCTCAGGAAAAGAAAATATAACATTCATCAACTACATTGGGTAGAGGGCTGCGTTAAGACAATGCAAGCTTTCCAAGGGAACAAAAAGTTTATAACTCAAATGTTACAGCAAAACCTGAGGGAGTTTCTGCCTCAAGCACCTAGGAGATTTAGGAGCACCAGTCCCTTATGTGCTCCTGCATAAAAGTGGGTACATTTTTTTCTGCAAGTAGTCAACTAATTGAAAATAAACATCCCACATACAGAAAATAGGTTCTCCCACATGCGTTTATGAAAAGGGGTCAAATTTGCAAGATTATATTTTTGTGCAAAACAGTCACAAAAACTGCTGCCAGTGTAATTATTTCCCCTTTTCTTCTAATACACAAGGGTTAGATCACTCACTTAGGATGTGGAAGATCCAGATTCAATTTCCTTCTGTGTTGCATAGGACAGAGCCCACATCTTCCTTGCCAGGAGATTGCCCAACCTTCAGGCTATGTGGTGTTTTGGGGTGAAACTCTCATTCTTTATGCCATTTCACGCGAACATTTCTCAGGAGTAGAAACCAAAAAATGCGTGTCCCTTCTCCGCAGGGGGTGCCCTTTTTACCTACTTGGTCTGACTAGGGATTAGGCGCTCACCTGAGACGTGGCGGACCAGAGGTCAAGGACCCCCTCAAATTCAGGGTGGGGGCTTCAGTCAAGATCTCTTCTCTCTCAGGGCAACACCTCAACCAGTAGCCTGTGAGGCAGTGGCTCTTAACTTCTCAGATTCAAGGAACCCCTCTGAAAATGCCAGCTTTGATTTTTCTCCAGGCAAAAAGCGAGTGGGAAGTATTACAACGTTTGTTGGAAAGAACTCAGAAAAACCACAAGTCAAGGGGTTTTTGACATTATGGATTCATATTTAAAATCTCTGGGTTTATGTTGCGATTCACGTTTGCATACCTAGCAGCACTAACGTTGCATGACACCCCCATAGCACTGTTAGAAGGATCTCAAGTCACCTTGGTTAAAATCACTGCTAGATAGGGTGCCGAGATGGGCCTTCCTCAGTTTCTCCCTTTGGATCAAGAGAAAACACTCTGACCTGCCAGCTGCTGACATCTGTTTTACAGTCCCTCCTCTCCGGGGAGTTTGTCCTAATCACCAGTGTAGAGAGTAGTTGCTTATTCTTGCTCTGTCCCATGAACATTGCATTATTCTATACAACATGAAACAGTGTCACTGATAAGACGGTGAGCCTTCGTGCCAAAATACCAGCTAGTCTAGTGGTTAGGGTACTCTCCTAGGAGGTGGGGGGAGGCATGGATTCAACCCTCCACAGGGCATTGGGTCACATGAATTCTGGGTGGATGCTCTAAACCCTGAGCTATTAACTGACTGATGGTGACATTTGTCATCTCCTCCTCTTCCACCAGCACTTGTGTTGATTATCCTTCTTCCCCTTCTCCCTTTTTTGGGGGGGTGGGGAGAGTAAACACCTAAAACAAAATAGTTCAGGTTTTCACTTTAAGAAATTGGACACCAAACTTCCAATGTTTCTCTTTTTGTAGTTAATGTTTAGGTCAGTCATTAAGACAAAAAAAAAAATAAAAAAAATCCCCAAACAGTTTGCATAATCTTACCACTACATTTTTAAGTACTTTTAGAAATCCTTTCCCTCACATGAAAATAGTCTCTCGTCTTCCTTTTAACAGAATATTTTATTCAGTCAGATGCAGAGTTTCTGTCCCTTCTAAGGCTATTTTAGCTGAGACTGCTCTATTACACCCCCTTTCCAGCCTTGACCTTCAGCTCACCTTTCCATGTGATTATTTTCCTCTCATTAGCAGTAATTTTTACCTCCCTTTCTTTACTTCCTACCAGATCTATTTATATTATATTTATATTTCCATTATTTTTCTCAAACTATAAACTCAAATGTTAGTTTTCAAGACAGTCCAGATGCCTTCAATCACATCAGCTCCCATAGATCAGTCAGACACTATACCCAAGGTTAATACAATCCCACAAGTATTACTAGGCATGATTGTTCCCATGTTACATATAGGGAGACTCTCTCACTTTAGGAGTCAAAACTACCGTGTACGGCTCAGAGTGCACAGATGTTTCCGATTCCTTCTTTCTATGCTTCTTTCATATATTCATTTTCCATTTCCCTAAATTTACTTATTTGCTGTCAGTATTTATAGCATATCAGTTTCTTGCCTTTAATAGTGTTTGGCTTCTATCCTGTACAGAGAAGGAGGTGTGTGCAAGTGAAAATTACATTCAGGAGAGAGAAGTGTAGAGATCTGGTTCTGCTTTAGGGCATATTTAAACACTGCCTAGTAAACAAAATAAGGCCTAAAAAGTAACACATCAATAACCTGTTAAGCATGGAGCTTTGGTTTATGTATTAGATGCAGCTGTTTTTTATGCAAGCCTTTTTCTGTCATTCAGATTGTACCAGTCAGTGCAGAACCTTCTGTTTATAACCTCTGCTTCACTCCCACTATGCTATGCAAGAGCTAAGGGTAGCAGTCAGCTAAGACAGACAATTCGGACTAGATTGAGACCAGGTATAGGGATTAGGCAACAGTCCACTACAAGCACATCTGTACAGATATTTCTGAGGTTAACATAGGCACAAGGCAGGCCCAGAAGAGAGGCTGCCCTCCAGTGACTGTCCTCAGTGATCCTGCTGAAGTAGACTATTACCTCACATGCACTTCGTTTCATGGGTATACCAACCTCTCTCCAGCCTTCCCCAATTTCCATACA
The DNA here is from genome assembly GCA_030014935.1 of Caiman crocodilus. Classification (NCBI taxonomy): domain Eukaryota; kingdom Metazoa; phylum Chordata; order Crocodylia; family Alligatoridae; genus Caiman; species Caiman crocodilus. The sequence continues at coordinate 22,263,385 of JAGPOW010003447.1, forward strand.
TTTCTATATGAAATGATAGACCCCTAACATGTAACCCCCTGCAACCCCCCCCCCCAGTAAAAACAGATATTTAAACTAAATCAGTGATAGGATCTTATTTCCTATTACCCCTGTTCTCCCTTCCCATTCCTGTCAGCAATATCCTAAGGTATGGTCCTGATTTTGATAATCTTACCCATAATAGCAGCTCCTCAGAAGCCTCACTGATATCTGAATAAGGGTGACTGTGAGGTCTGAGATTCTGTAAGCTAGGAGACCGAGTTTTGTCTGGCCAGACACTTATAGCAGAACATAAATAAAGAATACTATTTAAAAATAATTTAAATTTGCAGAAAGTCTCTCTAGCTATATATAAGAACACGCCTAGCACAAATTCCAAGAATACATCCAGGGTCCAATTCTGGCTGCATGCTGACTGCAGCTTTTGCTGACCTTGGAGTCTGTCCTCACAACCTTGGGAATTAGGTTTTTAACCAAAACGAATTGTAGTATTTGGAACCATATTTAACCATCCATGTGGACCAGTAGCAGGCAACTAGAGAAGGATGAGACCCTTTGCTGGTTGACTTCAGCGATGTGCCACTAGACAGACATTTTTAAACTAAAAAATGCTGGGTTATAGTGGTCCTAAACGGGCCTTGCCATTGAATTCCTGTTGTCACCCCACCTTCATCCCAATATCTCCCACCCAAATCTTTTCCCTGCCTAACTCTTCCTCACCTCCGCATTTGAGTCAGGATACTTAGTAGTTGCTCATGCAAGTGGTAACAAGGTATCCCAGCAGGGGAAACATTGAGTGCAAGAAAGTCTGCTGGCCCTCTGTTATGATTGTATGATTTTCACGCACACTTCAAAAGCAAGCTTGAGGTAGACACCTGGCATAGAAAATTTCTGCCTGAATGGTTCAGTTTGGCAGAGTTAAGAGAACAGGGCTTAGGAATGGAAAGTGTTTGGTAACCAACAGGCAGGCAAGGCTTTTTGAGTAGATGGGATATCTTTTATTAGACCAACTGAGGAGTTGGAAAAAAATTCGTAGCAAGCTTTTGGGCACAATCACTCATCTTCAGGCATAGGGAGTCTCTGCTGTTCTTGGACTTCAAGGAAACTACAGGCATTTTAACTAGCTCTACCTAGAGTAGTGCTCTTTTGTTTTGGTTTCATTTTTTTTTCTGGCAAAGAGATAGATGAAGACAGCGGACAAGGAGAGCTTGCTTCCATTCACTTAATTTGTCAAGTGGCTAATTGGAAAAAACAACAACAAAAAAAAAAATCACATGAACTGAACCAAACATTTCATTTCCCCCAGTAAAAATCAGATTGTGATGTTCTGATTGTATACTTAGCAGCACAAGCAAATCTGACAATTAGTGCCACTTAAAGACCACCTTTTCCTCCTAGCCCCACCACATGAAAATTGATTGGATTTCCTGGCAAACAGTTTTCCTTCTAGCCAAGTCAATTGTGCAGCCCATTAACTGAATGAGTACATGTGAACAAGAACATGTTCTAAGTCAGGACCAGCAAATACAAGTCGCAGTCAAATCATGGACCCAAAGTTTACTCAAATGTAACTTCATAGACATCTTGATGAACTTAGCCAGGAATGGCTATAACTACTGCCCACACTTATATTAAATAATCTATTATCCCAAATAAGTTAAATCAGAACTCAAAATACTTGGGAGTAAAATCACATTCCTAATATATCATGTGGCAGGCTGACAGCATTTATTCAACAGCATTCAAAATGTGGTTCCTACTGTAAAAAAAAAGAACAAACTAAGAACGGCATAGAAGATTTCTATGGCAGTCTTGCCTCAGCAGCATTCAAATTAAGTTTGCTCATCTTATATGAATATTTTTACTGTCAAGGCAGCCAAGTAGACATTTTCAGGAAAAGCTACATCAAGTGTTAGATTCTGTAGTTTGAACATGGCCAATACTTTTGATAGCATCCTCATAAGTCACTCATCCACAAAATTTACTCATATCACAGTATGGACTGGAGATAAAGTATGTCACTAAATTAAACAGGTAGGACTAGGAACAAGCTTGTAAGAAGCAGGCCTCTTGACTAAAGAAGAACTATTTTTTTTCAGTAGGACCAGACTTAATTACTAGACTACACACCATTAAAGATTTTCTAATGTTGTTCTCGGTGAGAGAGAGAAAAATATACTGAAGTCCTATCAGTACATTATTAGCTATCTTTAATGGAGGATCTTGAATCAGCTTTCACAGCACAGCTTACTCCTAGCTCTTAAGTTAATTGAAACAGCTGATCCCAAGAGTAGTGAATACTATGAAACCTTTCAGGATGTGGTATCAAACCAAGTCTAAATAAGATGCAATTCAAGTTATCTTGAGACTCAACTCCTTCCATAATTTGCCTTTAGAAATGCTGACAGGTAACAAATTGCAACACACAGATAAGGACTGAAGTGAATGCTAGTGCCAATGATGAAGGTGTAATTACCATCCTTGCAAAGAGAAATACTGCAATTATGACCACTGTTTATGGTCCCCTTCATGCATTTCCAGCATGAAGCAATTCACAAAAGAACCAAACAAAGTAAACCTGTTTCAAGAAGACATTTCATAACTGTAGACTCTACCCTTATTTGGATAAAATAATTTTCATGAATCTTTATTTTTAAATAAATAAATATTTTAAAATAAATATACGAAGTTTTGTCATTTGCTCTTTGCCAACAGCATCAATTAGGCTACGTTCTCTTAGTTCAGAGATTTGTAAGCTGTAGCCCAAAAGGTTTCACTTCCGAACTTAAAAGCTGCAGCTAGTAATGCTTTCAGGTTATGAAAGCAGCGTAGCCTACATCCTGTCCAGGGAATAAATAGGGCATGTCTAACTGCTGTTAGCAGTGAAGACATGGCCACAGAATAGTTGGAACAAAGAAGAAACAATATATTTGAAAGTTTACCGGTGCTTAATGCATCTTCCAGAAAACAAACAATGCTGCACTTGCTATCAGCTAAAATACCTATGTAAATCTAATCCCATTTACTGGATATACATAAAATTATGAAGCACATATCCAGTGGCAAACAAGTACAGCACAGCATTGGACAGGCATACTGCATAGAGCTAAGGATTCAAGCGATACTTCCTGACATTACCTACCCTCACTTTGACCTGAGCAGCTAGCCAGAATCCAGGCTCTTTTAAGTTAAAAAACAAAACTGGTTTACGAGTAAGGATCCAATTGCATGCGTTTACACAATGTTTTTACTGTCTTCAACATCAGAGGAATTCATACAACTAGGCAACAACCCGGCTTACAGCACTGCTTTTTCTACCATGAAGCTTGACCTAATAGCCTTGCCTAATCTCCTTCCATAACCTCAATCACCTGGGTCCTGCCTCCTCCATCTTTACCAGAGTGCTAAGCTTTCACAAACATGCAGCTGCTTCTCCACCAAATCATTCAAACTCATAAACAGTGTTGCACTTGACTTTGGGATCATAAAGTTTGTTCAACTATTTAATAGTAGTCTTTAATGAAGAGCAGTGGTTATTTGGTTTGAATTAAATCAACTTTTTCCATATTATTATGAGTTTCAAGCCATAGAAGCAGCTAGTCACTAAGTTGATATTATATAAACCCTAAATATTCTACTCAGAGGGTAAGTACTGCTATCTAACAGCTTCAAATCCTGGTTCCTACTCCTGCTTTTGCCACTGCCTTGTTGGAAGACTCTCTCAGCAAGTGATTTAATGAGTGCCTCAGTTTACCTGCTGTGCAGATTGTACAATGAAGCCCAACCTTCCTATCAGCACCACCGTTTGTAACTCAATTTAATTGCTGTTTTGAAACTATTTTAAAGCAAGCATACACGCTGGCAGAAAGCAAGTTACATATGCAATTAATGAAATGCAACATATTTAAATTTAGTATTAGCATTTACCCTGACATGTCCAACACATCAGAAAGAGGCTATCCAGAGATGACTTCACAAAATATAGGAACTGCTGTACTGGAGCAGGCCACAGGACCTATCCACTTGGGTATCTTGGCTATAGTAGTCAGCTGATGCTGAATTAGTAGACACTTGATATTACAGAAATGGGGCCCCACTCCCTCTTAGTTTGGCCCTAAAAAAGATAGCCAATTGTACAGTACTATTATACTTCCAGATCCCACAGACATGTCAGTTATCCAACAAATTTTGCTTCTGGGCAGCTTGAAACAGAGATTTCTGGGTTAATGGAGCTATTGCACCATCTGTTCAGCAAATTAAGCTTCATGCACAATGCTCTTGGGCATTCCTTGTTCTGGGTTACTTATATTTGGGTCTTGCTAGATACACACTGGTTAGACACCATTCAGAAAAATTGGCCCTTTCCAACCTGCTATATTCAGATGACCAAGTGAACTATTAAAAGCTTACTGAACTGAAGCAGGGGAAACTGTACATATAATACTTTTTTAAAGCTTGCACAGTGTTTTGTTATCTGGAAATAGCTGGGCAGAAGACCCCTGCCTGAATAGAAATAAAAGCAATGACTGGTTTGGCTTTCTGTAGAAAGCCCTACTACTGTTGCAGCTGCAATTAGCCCCCTCTGCCCAAGGCTGGACTGAAAAGACCAGAGATTGGGAGCTGTATCCCTTACCCATGAGGTGGATGCAATGAAGGCACACACCATGTTCTTCTGAAACTGGGCTTATTCCAGAGGCCTATTTCCCTGAGAAACTGCATTTACATCCAGTGACATGTTATGTCTGCGTGAATGATTTCAATGGACACCTCCAGATGACTCAGTAAGTTAAAGAAGGCTTGTCTTGCTGCTACTGTTCAGGTATCTGTAATTCTGGTTTCAAGGCAGTTAGAGTTTCTCCCTTTCAACTCTGTGACCACTTTTTACTGGATTGGGTCTTTGTACTGGATTTGTCTTCCATTGGAAATTCCTCAGGAACAGATGCCAGGATCCTCATTATTTGCATCACTTTTTGCTCCTTTAAGAGGAGCACCTTCCACCTGAAAAGAAGTGTTGGTGGGGATATCTGGCAAGATTAAGGCTCGAGGCCAAATGAATTAGCAAGTTCCACACCATTCAAGACACAAAGCTTTTGTTACCCACGGTGACATCTGTAGAGGTGCACTCAGTGAAAAGCAATCCGTACTCTGCCTGCATCAATACAGAGATGGCACACATCTAGAATCAAAGCTTTTGCTACTGTTGATCAGTACTTCTACCCATCATTAATACAGTAATGAAACAATGCATATATTCTGTTAGTGCTGCTTGTTTAGGGTGATCATATGTCTCAGTTTGCCTGGAGCAGTCCTGGTTTTCAGAGGCTGGCCTCAGCCAGTTGGGGAAAATTAAAATGAAGAGTCCTGGATGTGGGGCACAGTTCGACAGGGTGGCAAGGTGCGCCAGGCAGCTCCACCTCCCCACCACGTTGCACCCGCATCCCTGCAGCAGCACCGCAGACTGGGGGGAGGGACAGCATTCCAGATTTCCATATGGTCACCTTATGGCAAGTTACCACCGTTATTTGCCAAACCCACATTAAAGTTTTTTTTTTATAAAGTTTCCAATTGTTTGATCAATCTTTTGCACTGCGGTTAAAGTGTTCATTATATTATGTATGCGAAGCACGTGTATGTGTTACATTACACACTAACAGGGCCCCTACCCCCTTACTGGGGAGGCCGGGTGGTTTAGGGTTGGGTCTCACTGCTATGTTCCCCCTCCTCTGCCCTGAAAATCCCAAACTGACACTGCTCATCTACACTGGGAGAAGGATGTAGACAGTTTGGACACAGTCCAGTGCAGAGCACCAAAAATGATTCAGAGCCTGGGAGGCAAGACTGATGAGGGCAGGCTGAAAAAGCAAGGTGTGACAGGTCATCAGTCAGGGCTGCCCTCAATATGGCCCCACACCTGTCTCTGGGCAGCCACCCACCTTGTCTTGCTTGCCACATCTTTGATATTAATTGATTAATCAATCAATTAGCAGGAGGCTGCCCATGTCCCTGTACTGCCCAATCCACTAGGGGGCACTGTCTGGGGCTCCTTCCTCCCCAATACCGCAGCCCAAGCCCCACAGAGACTTCAACTCAGTCCCTGCGCCCCACCTGGGCCTCTCCCTAAGCAGGCCCCCTTCCTGGGGCTCACTGTGCCCAACTTCGGCTCTCCAGAAAATGCAGCTCCCTATCGGGGCTTGCAGTGCCCAACTTGGGCTTCTCAAGGCTGCCCCTCTCTCAGGCTTCTCAATGTGTTGCCCCCCCCCCCCAAAGGGCTTCTCTAAATGCTGCCCTCCCTCAGGCTTCTCAGTAATTGCCCCTCATGGTCCTGGGGTCACTGCCCCCACGAGTTGCCCCCTCGCTGGCACTAGCTGTGCCCCCATGGGCACCAGGATTCCCCCACTGCTGGGGTCCCTTTATGAGGGCAATGTGCCCTAGCTGGCGCCGGGGGGTTCTCCCTCTGCTGGGGTTGCCCCCTGAGGGTACCGCACCTTCTCCGGCACCGGGATCCCCGCTGAGAATACTGCACCCTGACCAGCGCTAGGGCCCCACACCCTGCGAGGCCTCCTCCATCCCCTACAGCCTCACCCAAACCACCGGTCATTCATAACAACAACAAAACACAAACTCCGGCTCTTCGGCTATAACTAAAATATAAGGCACCCGGCCATAACAACAGAAGCCCATCGGCCCAAACAGCATTCAGTGCTACCACAGCCCTTCAACTCACAGCTACAGCCCCTGCCTCCAGCTTCCTCTCTCTCCCTGGACAGAGCGCTCCTTTCTCTGTGGTAGCTGGTGAGGAACTGCCAGCTTGGCCTCAGCTCTGGGCCTTATAAGGGCCAGGCCCTGCCCCTTTTGGTCAGCTGATCTTCATTAGTTGCCTAGGCAACCCACAGCTGCACTGCCAGGGCACCCTCTCTGGTAGTTCCAGTCCTCTTCAGGCACAGGGCAACCCGAGTGCCCAGTCACACAAGGGCTATTTAGTCTGGAGGAGACTGAGTGGGGGGATGTGATCACAGTTCTCAAATCCCTGAAGGGTGATGACAGAGGAGATGGAGGAGAACATTGCACTATGGCTGTAGTGGACAGAATAAAGCAATATCCTCAAGCTACAGCAGGAGAAACTGTGGTTGGAGATGAGGAGTCTGAGGGTGGCCGAGCACTGGAAAAGAGGCAGCTAGAGAACTTGTGGTATCTCCATCCTTGGAAGTTTTCAAGCAAAAAGGTTAGCTAGACCCTTGTTTGGGATGGTTTAATCAGGGATGATCCTATCTTGAGCAGGAAGCTGGACTAGGTGTGGTGACTATCACAAGTTTTGGAGCCTGGGGGTCACAAAGTGTGACCAAAGCTGAAGCCAGGAGCTGGCAGCCCTGAAGAGTGGGCCTTGAGCTATAAGTCTCAGCTACAGTAAAATTGGGATGGGGCTGGGGAATTCCAGCACCACATATGGATTTGTTCCTTTAAGTGTGCCATACCTTCTGGGCAGCCTTACTGAGTTTACATCAAGATGTGGCAGGGGACAACAGTGAAAGGGGGGCAAGGACAGAGGGTATATATGGGTACTGGGAAGCCTCTAAAAAGGTAGAAATCCTGTTGTGATACCCATCAAGTGCATGCGCGTGCACACACACACACACACACACACACACACACATTGCCAAAGACGCATTCATGTATATTCAGACCTGTAAAAAGTAGTCTATATTTCTAAGCTGAACAATGTGAAAGTTCTGTCCCTTTAATAAAATGGATTTTAAATGTTTGAGATCTGTTTACTTAAAAAAGTGTTTCTGTTTTTTGCTGACCTACAGATAACCCAAAGTCACTTCAAAAATGTGAAAATGAAGAGTGGATGAAATTGTTGTTTGACATATTTTTGGCCACAAGAGACCACACAGCAGTACATTATATTGAGTTGACTCCAAATAATTTTCACATGAATTACTAAAGTGCCATAAATGTATAATTTATTAACATTTAAATAAATCACAGAGTAGAAGTGCTTTAAGGTTATCAGTATAAAAATGCACAGAATACCAAATTATAATTACCTAAAAAGGTTATCATGTACAATCATCCCAACTGTAGCATATTTTACATGACCAAGGCAAGACAAAATGCAAAAGGGATTTGACTCAAAATGCATTGAAAAATCATAAGTAACTAGCTTTAAAAAATATTGCACTAATAAAAAAACCTGACATTTGAATTGTCCCATTCATTTGGATCTACTCTTCTTCCTGATGCTTCAGCTGGCAACAATTCTTTGTGATGTCTAAAGCACAATTTTTTTCTTCTCATTCCCAGACACAAGAAATGCTTGAAACCTTCATGTCTATCAATTCGCAACCAGCTTACAGGTGCCGTACTAAATTAACCTCTTTATTCCTGTCTTGTTAGAATGTCTCATATTCATCTTATTACTTAATCTGCTGTCCTCAACCATGCATACCACAAACAAATAAAGGTTACATTGGGCGGGCCACCACAAATTGAGCTGGGGTCATTCCATTATGAAACTGTTGCCATTACTCATTTTCAGTATAGGCATACTAGGAACTATATCAACACTTACATTTCCTTTGGTTACTGGTTAAGCATTTCTAACAAATCACATGGCTTTTTAAATTCAGCAGGGAAAAGCTACATGTTTTAAAGATGGAATACCCTCAAAAACAAATGCACAGGACACAGGGAAGAGGGAAATGGGAAGGGCAGGAGTGTATGGCGAGAGAGAGACCGAGAACGCTTAATGAGTTTTAGACAATTTGTGGTGGTGTGTATGATTTCACCCTGGTAAAACATTTGAAGTAAGTACTAGCAAATCATCAAAAAGCATGTCTTTTGTCATTTAAGTTTACAAAATGTGAAGTTAGAAAAAAATCAAGACCCCTGGTAATGTTTAAAAATTGCAAATTCTCTGATAAAATAGCACAAGTTCTCTGATGTAGAATACACACACACACATCTTTTATATCAGTTGAACACAATGTTTTATTGATATACTTAAAACTTTAAGCAATTTGGAAGCCTATCAGTGCTTCAATCCCTATAATAAAATTAATTCTCAATACTTACACATTTTGGTATTTGATTTTGGGTTTTTATCTGGGGGGCAGTGGGGAGCGGAAAAAAATCAGAGCTTCCCCTGCCTCCTTTACTCACTGGGACGCAGAGTCAGCTGCAGCTGTCCCTCGCCCCACTGCTTTCTGGCACTAAGCAGCCCTAAGATGCCAGTGCCCTGACTCTGTCATTGCCCCTCAACTCCTGACCCACAGCCCCCCAGCACTGCTGGTGCCCCTCACTCAACCACAGTCCCCCAGCTCTCCTGGTTCTGCCGGGGGTGGGTCAGCTGCCAGAGCTATGGGGCTGGGGATCCAGGTCCACAGCTCCCTGGCCCTTGCAGCAATGCCTGAGCCCTGGCTGCCACTTGTGAGAGATGGTGGCTGCTGTGGCAGAGCCCAGGGGAGAGGGGCCAGATGGGGCCAAAACCTGTTGGGCAGGGGCAGATGTGAGCTGCTTGCTGCTGCCCTCTGTCCAGGGCCTCTGCATCCCAGCAGGCGAGATCCAGCACAGTTGGGCAGAGTGGGGCTAGGCAGGGAAGCTTGTTGCTGCCATGGCAAGGCACTCCCTGCCAACCTGGCAGAGATGGACAAGGCCGCCCCTGCCGCACGCGCAAATCTGGGGGGCATATACCCCCCCATGCTCCTCCTAGGAGTGTACACAGCGGTAGGGAGCCAGCCCCCCCCACCAATTCAATGAGATGCTCTCCGGGCTGCCTGGTGGCTGTGTACGTTTGCACACATATGCACATGACACCCCCTGTCTGGCTGCCCTCCTCCCACTCCTTGCACCCTCTTGCAGGCTGTAACCCTGCTAGCCTGCAAGGGGAAAAACACTGTTTCTCATGTTTTTCTTCTCAAAATGAGAAAATCCCAGGTTTATCATGTTTTTCCATGGCTGGTAGAAATCCCAGATCCCTGGTTGTTACAGAGGAAGCATTAACAACCTCCTCCTGTAAGACTACTTGCCATAAGCCACTGACAACATATTTTTTCATTTTACTTTTTTAACAGAGAAAATCCTACTGGCAAGATACTTGCTGCACAAACTCTGTTACAGGTTAAGCCAAAACAGCGTTCAGCAAAATATTTACCAACACGTATTGCATATTTTGTATAATGTATGTCCCTCTACCCCCACCCCACCACGTAGTCATGGCAATCATGCAGATTCATGGGTAGATATAGGATTTTGAAAAGTGGGGTACAGATGATGTGATGCATCACTGCATACTTAACGATAATGATCCCTCGATCAAACTTTCTCTAGAATACTCCTACACTAACATCAGCTCTCTAGATACCACAGTTCATACCCAAGATGTCACCCTATACACTGCTATGTATAGAAAACCCATGGACCATCATACTACGTCCACAAGACTAGCAGTCCAAAGCACACCAAAAAAGCTATTATCTACAGCCAGGCCAGGGCCTCAGATACCACTGCATCAGCTCAGAGCAAAACCCCTTATGATGCCTAGATGACTTGCCTAAAATCTGCCTTTGTACAAGGAGGACACTCCAGACTGTACAGAAACAGATTATACATTTGAAAGAGCTGTCCAAATACCCCACAGTAACTTGCTACAGCACAAAAAGAAACCCTCCTGAAACCACACAGTCCTAGTGGTAACCTACCAGCCCACACTGAAGGCGGTCAGAAGAATTGCCAAATTACTTCAGTCTACACCCAACAAACATCAGACCTCAGCAGAAATATTCTTAGCCCTTTTGCTCCTGGTTTTCAAACATCCCCCTAACCTTGTCCAACTCATAATCAAAAGCAAATTCTCCACTGCCCACCAGACATCAAGTGGGACACAGCCTTGTCTTGGCAAGATGTGCCTGCCTTGTTAGCATATCTCCACAGCCACTATCAACATCTCAATAAAAAACCATGAAAATCCATGGTTCCTACACAAGCCTTTGCCAAAATGTGATAACCCAATTCAATACAAGTCCTCTCCTGACAACTATGTGGGCGAAATTAAACAGCAATTACACAGCACAATAAACAGTCACAGGAAAAAAATGTGAAAGGACAGAGACGCATGCACACTTCTCATAGAACAATCACTCCCTTTCTGCCCTCAATGTCCTCCTGTTCAAGGGAAATCTACCTAATGCCTTTAGAAAGTGAACTTGGGAACAAAAATGTGTAAGCTGGCTGGACACTGAGAACCAAGGAAAGCACCCATATTGGGTTTATGGGACAATAACATTTATCCAACTCCTGAATTCCATACAAGGAAAGTGAGAATGACCCTCGCTCTTTTGATAGGTCTTGATCTCCCAGTAATCGACTTATTTTCTCCTGCTAACTGTGGCTGCTTCAGACATTAAAACACAAAAATAGAAAACCCCCCAACTCCTCCCATGCTTTACTGGAAGAAGTAGAGTGTTACTTCAACCAGTCTCTGCAATGTCTGCAAAATTGGGTGCTTCAGCAAGGCTTTTTGGCACTTTTACCTAAAATTGATTCAATCAGCTATTAGATAAGTGCCAAAACAGCTCCACTAAAGCATTCACACCACTACACCCCCTCCAGATCCACCCGTATGCAGATCTTTAAAAAAAATCATTTTTACTATTTTGACTTCTCAAATGTCATCTGCCCCAGAAGAAATCTAATTATATAGGGACAGTTTTAAACATTTTTATTCTATCACTCTCATACTACTATTTGTTACAACTGCAAATGCGAGATGCTTCTTTCTTCTTACTCCGGGGGAAGCGTTTATTCTAGAATGGTTGGGGAAATATCCATGCAAAATGCCAGTCTTGCATCACACCATGAAGGGTGATTCTGGCTCATCCAGACAAAGTTCCACAAATAAGGCCTGTGGCCACACAGATTGCCTCTAAACTTGCACTGTGAACCGTCATCTTCAATGCTTCTGTGAACTGCAGCTGTTGAAATAAGTTTCTATGAGGCAGTTAGACCAAAAATTATGTTCTCCGTTCAAAGACGAGATGAAGCACCATGGCCAGATGTGGGTCCATTATGGCAGGGAATAAGGCAGTAGAAATCAGCATGGTGTGCTCATCTGGCCTGCTCAGGTCTACAGGCTGCCACACATAAGGGACGCTTCCATGACCATCACCTTGTATTCTAAGAATGAAATCAGATGAAAAAGCACGCATTATCGTGGCTGGATATGCAGCTGGTACATGCTGATGCCTCAGCACCTGGATCAGAAAAAAGCAGAAATTGGAACTTAGAGGGATTTGTTGTAGTCAGGTAAGCCAGTGCCACCCCCCTCAAAAAAAAAAAGCCACAAAAAACCAAACCAAAACACTGATATTGTAGGACAGGGCTGTCCAACTGGTGGTTTGCAAGGGGCCAGCACATGGCCCATAGCCCCTTGCAGCCACTTTTCCCACTGCTGCATGGCAGGGGATGGTCCAGGAGGCAGCTGTGCACCACTCACGTGACAAGAGGGGGGATTTTAGGGGTTTGCTTACCACTGCTGATGCTAACTATGTGGTGGCAGGGGTCCCAGGGGCTGCCCTCACAGCATATGGTCTTCATGGTGTGCAGTCCTCCCCCTTTACTCCACTACTGAAGTTGAACAGCTCTGCTGTAGGGGAATAGCACGAAGGCAATATCTACAGATTTGGTAGATAACACATTTTGGGTATGAGAGAACTTCTCAACCTTAAAAGACAGGAGAGGAAAGAACAGAAAATCCAGTTTTGCCAGGGCTATAAAATAGCTGCGTTTCATTTTTGCATTTTGTAGCAATTCAGCAACCTTTTCACCCTGTGATGATTGTATTCCGAGAGAAGGAACAGTAATCCAAACTAGCAAGATGGAGCTATTCCACAAGAGCCCTGCCACACCATGTCCATGTACTGAGTGTTCATTTGCATTTTGAGAGGCCGTCTACAATTTGCAGAGGCAGCCCTGAGTAGCAGTCATGTCAAATGCTTGTCAGTTAGATCACATATCCCTCCATCTGGAATGTAATGCCCAAATCCCTCACAGCCGAGATATGGAATTAAAGTGAAAAGTGTAAAAAAAAAAAAAAATCACACAAATGCACAACAGGAGCGAGTGTACCACCGGTGGAAGAAGAGGAATCATCATTTCTTGTAAAGTGACAAGACAGTCCTGCTTTATGCATGCAGTATTCACGCAATCTAAACTAAAAATACTACATCAGCTCTTTCTATCAATACAATTTTACAGGACATATGAAAACTGCAAGAACACAGCTAAATAAGTTTATAAACTTTCATTTTATGCTAAGGTTAAAAGAAAAAGAATCAACACAGGAAAATATTGAAAAAAAACATACTGAGACAGTGTATAAAAACCTGTAAGATCATCATAACCTAATTTACTGTTGTGAAGGCACATTTAAGATTAAATTGAAAATAAAATAAGCAGCCAAATTATTGTAAAGTGCATCAGATTTCCTGGATGAACATTGCTAGGGTCACAGAAGATATTGCTTTAAAATATATTTATCTAGAGATTAACATAAATCGTGTTCTATATGGTTTCCAATAAACTTTTCTGTGCTTCTCCTCCTCCCAAGGGATACAAGCTCAAATCCAACTTGCAGATGGGGATAGATGAAGCTAGGATAGTGACATTTGACAGACACAAATAAAATGGCCTGCTGACAATGACACTATACTTACCTACACATAAACCTGAAATAAACCAAGCAGAAGCAAAGCAAATGCAGCAGTGAACATTTTAAAGATATATTGCTACAATGCTGTGCTGGTCAGTAGACTAGATTAACGTAAGGTGCACACACACAAAGAAGAAATTTAGAGTCTGACTCGTAATGGAAAAATAGCCATCCAATTTACAGGCAGAGCCTCACAGCCTTTGTACTTCTATTTAAAAGTAATGTGAGATAATCACTCAGTTTTTATTTATTATTTAAAGAAAAATAAATTAATAAATAATAATTTATTATTTAAAGAAAAATAGTAGTCAGGCTGAGGGTCACAAACAGTGCCAAGGTACCATGATGACCCTGTCCCTCCTACATTGCTCAAGAGGAAAAAGGTAGACCCAACTAAAAACCTCGTTACAGTATTAAGCATAACTGGTTCTAAAAAGACCAAAATCTCACTTAAACCAGAATTAGGGTCTTTGCAAATTCAACTGTAATCTATTTTGGCTATTATTGCTGGTCCATGACCTAGAACTTAGGGAGTGGGGTGGGGAGGAAGAATTCTAGTGGGCCTTGCCAACCTGACCTGGAAGAACATGCACTCCTAGCCCCAAATCTGGAAAATGTGTTTAACCAGGAACAAGACCCACCAACATGGCACTTCAGAGGTACAACTGGGAGCATCAGCTTACCTGACTACATCTCCTGCCTTTAACCAGGATCTACAGATGAATCCTTCAGAAGATTGTAGAAGCCAAAAAGTGAATTAAAAAACAGGGGGTGGGCATTTTTTCTGGCCACTTCAAGTGACCAGGCAGAAATCATGAAACTTAGGCTCACCAGACACCTCCAATACAAGCAAGCAACCCACAAAATGGAATATTTTCTTTCAGTCCCTCATGGGCTACCAAACACTTGGAGTCTCATGTCGTGTTCTCATTATTACTCATTTAAAAAAAAAACCTGTATTCAATCCCTTTCACAGACGTTATCAAGCTCCATCCTGAAGCCATTTAGAAAACTATTTAGATAACTATTCCAGAACTTCACTTATATAGTTAGATACCTTCAATAAACTAATCCAAGTGTATTTGTGATTAGTTGTTACTCAATCTGATTCCATACTAACGTCTTTTAAACTAAACAGCTCTTCCGCCTGTGTTTACCCTGCCCCTAACCGTACTTACAATGGATAATCACATTCTCTCTCAACTGTGATTATATTAACATAAAACAGGCCGAGCTCTTTTAATATCGCCTTGAGCATAAAGTATCCTTCAGAGGAGTTTGACCAGCCTGCAATGCCAAAGAAACACAAAAGTAGGATTATGCAGACAGTCACAATCTAAGTTTGCTGTGCAAGTTAAGAGCTCTGTGTTCTCATGCCCTCTACAGGGTAACTTCTCCAACTGCCAGGTAACTTCCCTATCTGAATAGCTTGCCAAATTTTATTTAGCCTACAATTCTTATTTCGACCTACCAAACTGAATTAAATGAAAACGTGATGAATACAGTATTATCACAAGTTGCAGATACCAATACAAATATAATACCAAAGAGCATTAAAACCCAACATCTTCCAGATAATCTGGTATAACCACAGACCTCTCTGGAGGCTGGCAAACTGTCTTAAGCCTTACATTTTAACAAAATTATGCACACTGTGGTAGCACCCAAAACTTGCTAAGTGCTTTCCAAGTACAATTACTCCTTGCAAAGATCCAATACATCTGCATACCTTATCACCTGTCCCTGCTAGTGAGGTTTGGCTGAACACTGGCCTTGGTAGGCTTACAGAACTGACTACAGTATTTTGAGGTCACACTTGACCTAGTCCTGTACAAATATTTTCCTTAAATATAAAGCTGACAAGAATTAACTGGGAAACATGATTGTGCTGAAGAAAACAAGAAACACAACCCACCCTAGCCCATCCCAAACACGGGGGCTGCAACATCTAACTTTTAAGCATCTGACCTCCAGAGGAGATTCCAAACCCCGGAGTCAGGCACCTTGGACTGCCCATAAAATGCAAAGGTACTTTAGAAGGGTAAGCCATGCAGTTTACATGCTAAAAAGAAAGCTGCCTAGGGTCAGTGAATAAGAAGTTAAGTGCAGGATTGTGTCTGTGCTCCCATCAGAACAGGGCTGCAAGCAGGCTGGCACCTCTGTCCACTCCGGATCCAGAACAGAGCTCTCACTTACGAGTAGAAATCTACAATTGTTCTTTCAAAGCAGCAAGCAAGGCTTGCTGTCTTTCTTTTAAAATTTAGGTGGTGATGTTCACCTCTGTCACCTAGCAGCCAAGTGGAGAGAATACTTGGCTGGAAAGTGGGAAACAAGATAAAATTCCTTCTTCATCTCAAAAAGATTAATGCTGGGGCAAATGGAGAGTCCCACAGGAGTGCGCGGGGAGGGGGGTCCTTCATGTGCTTGGTGGCAAAACCAGAAGTGGACCGGAAGTACTCCTGTTCCATTTCCAGGTCTGCCAAGGAGCATGCTAGGGGCCCCCCCATACCCAGGAGGCACCAGTCACTGAGTCAGGAGGGCCCCCATGTACTCCCCAGCAAACCCAGAAGTGAACCAGAAGTGCTTCTGGTCCACTTCCGGATCTGCTGCTAAGCACTCTGGGGACCACCCTGCACTCCTGTGGGACACTTCACGTGGCCCAGCATCGCAGCATTCACAAGCCCCTGCTACCTAAAGGTATGCAGACAAAACAATTAAAAGCAGTGTCTATGTCCAAATCGCCAAATCTTTCCAAATCTATTTGGAGGGTTCGGATTCAATTCAGAGATTAAACAGTCCTCTCATTTGATTCCGATTTGGAGATTTAGCCACCAAATCAGGCCGAATCTCCGCCAAACCGAATTGGGGCCCGAAGCTTTGCACAGCCCTAAATGCTCAGCCCAGTTGCCAGATTGGGTCCACAGTGAAGACGGCATTGTCCTAACTAGTTTCTGGATCCCAGCTGGACGCAGGCAGGAGGGGAGCACATGGATAATCCTGATGGGGCAGTTTAATGCATGTCCAGGAGCAAAACTCTGGGTACCCAAGGAATTTCCAGGTCAGACAGATCATCTAGCAAGTCTTTGGTACTTCTAAGGTTATGCAGCTACTGAAGAAAAAAGTTTTCAAAGACTGCAATTTTGGATTTAGCTGCTTCAACTCTGGTTAAATCTTAAGTGCCTAAGACTTTCTGAATCTGGCCCCAAGTACCATATTTCATGGTGTACAAGTCAAATTTTGAAGCCCAGTTTTTAACTCATAAAATTCAACCTTGACCTATACATTGTATCACCATTCCCTGTGAGGCTCGGCACTTAGCTGGCATGGCCCAAGCAGCACCACTTGCAGAAGATGGGGCTACAGCAGCCAAGCCCGTTCTTGTCCCCATTCCTGCCCCCTGCAAGTGGCGCTGGGCTTGGTGCTCAGCTGGCACAGCCCGCAGGCAACAGGGCTGGGGCCAGGCTCAGCGCTCAGCTGGCGTGGCTCCACTCCTTACGACCAGACAGTGCCGCTCACAGGCAAAGGGCTGCACCAGCTGAGCACCAAGCCTGGCCCTGTCCCCTGTGAGTGGTGCTGCAGTACATGTCCAACCCCAAGGTGCTGAACCACAGTAAGGGCATGCAGGGGCCAATATAAACAAAACAAAACAAAACAAAACAAAACCCAAACAACGCCATATTTCTGATCCAAAAACATTAGGAGTTTTGTAGATCCAGTGTGCAAGTTGACTTAATTTTTTGGATCAGAAAAATGGGGTTAACCTATCCCCTGCATTGACCTATACACTGTGAAATACAGTAAGTCTCTTCTATAGAAAATTCTTTCAGTTCAGACTAGTCTCAGAAAGTAAATGATAGGTAGCATTTCACTATCAACCACATTTGTTAAACACCTTCCTGATTTTCCCTCAATATATTTTTTGTGTTTCTAAATAGCTATAACTTGTTATTTTCTATTAACATTCTGGCCGATAATATACCAAGACCTACCACAATTCCAAATGAGAGATCCAGGAAAGATTAATTAACCTTAAGTGGACAGCAGCAATAGGTATCAATAGAAAGTCCTGTAAAAAAGAAAGACAGGTTAATCCATGCGTTCTATCCAAAGTGAATTAGTCCCAACTCCTTTGTGCAAAAAAAGCAGTATAGCTATACATATAAAGACTTCAGGGAAAAAAGTACTATCAATATGCACAATTCAGCTATTTGTTTTCCATAACAACAACAACAACAACCTTACAATGGCCAACATTTTTTAAAATACATTATTATTTTCTACAATAGAATATGTTTCAATAGGAACTGTCATAATGCACAAAAGCTCTAGTCAAGTTAAAGATCCTGTCTGACAGCAACCAGCACCAGATGTATAAGAATACACAAAATGCATTCTGGAATTAGAGACTGATTTCACTGAAAGCAAAATGTTTAACACTACAAAATTCGAAAAAGATGTTAATCACAACACAATTATCTACAGTTAACCATGCAATGCACTATCCCTTTTTTGACATGCTAATGGTAACTTAGGGGAATGCATGCCAGTCTAGTTGAAGTATATGAAACTTTGTTTTGAAGTTACCACTTTTGACTTTCACTGGAGTCCCCTAATTCCTGTTGACAGAAAAAAAACCCAGCAGCTCCTGGTTCTGCTTTCTAATGCCATTTTTACATAAAAATTCTAAGGCTTTCTCATTTTCCTCTTTTCTAACAAACTGTCTTATCAAAACTTTTAACGACTTGGGCTGGTTTATCCAGAGTCTCCTGTTGTTTCAATTCCCACTTTTGGTCAACCTCCCATCCAATTTTGAAATATCCTTGAGATGAGAGGATCAATACTGCAAGTTTCTACATGCAGGTTATACTACTGACCTGTAATGCTATAATTAGAGACCTTTTTAAATTGCAGTTTTGTGTTTCCCTGTGATCACCACAAAGAATGACATTTCTCCTAATTTTGTGTGAAATCTCCTATGACATCTTTTAAGTAGCTGGGTGCAAAGCTGTAGTCTGAAGATGAGTGACTGATCTCTCGGTCAATCAGCAGAAAGGGGGAGCTCGTTGCAAAAAGACCACAAAAAACCTGGCTTTGTGTGCCACGAGCGGCCCATGAAAATCCCTTCATCTCACCACAATTTAGGTAGATTCCTAGCTATAATGACAAATATAAGCCTACCCAAATACAGGTACCCACAATAAAGTTCCTAGCAAACAATTCTCCCCGTGTAATTACTATTTTCTGTGAACTAAGAAAAAAATAAATCAAATTTTGCTTTAGAAAATATGTCATTTATAGTTTTGATAATCAGCTGAATGGATTCAAAATTCAAGTGTCTATAAAAAGTTTCATAAGATTATTTAAAAATCTGTCATAAACATATTTAAAACTAAACTTTTTTTTTTAAACAACAAAAGAGAGTTGCAGAGTTTTTGCTTTCCATCATTGTATACCAGATAACATTCCTAATTGTAAGCCATTGCGTCCAAACAAAATCTACTTCCTCGTTATTATGCCACATGCTGGGCAAAGGATTTGACCAGCTCTTACTACTTCCTTAATTACTCAATATGACTTGATCTTACATAATTCAAGGATGGGGGGGGGGGCAGGGAAGGGTGGAGAAGAGAAAAGAAAAGAAAACCACAAACCAGAAAATTTATTAGTATTTTCTTTCTTCATCTCTGGGGAAATTCGAAGTATAAAAATCCTATTCAGCTCAAAAAGAGCTTTGCAAGCAGAACTACAAAAAAGGGATTGGTTTGATAATTAGCAATTGTTCAAGTAGGTTAAAAAAATTTCATTTACCTTTCTAGATGTCTGTTAATACGTTCCTCACATCTTGCTTTCTTCAAAGATGTTTTAAAAGGACATCCTCCTCTCCAGCACAGGCATAACTGGGTACCAATATATGACCACTTTTATATCAATCCAGGGGCAAGCCAGCAATATTTTAAAAGAGAACTGCAAAAAACAGAGCCCTAAAAGTATTTCTACTCCCTGCTTAGAAGACACCAAGTTTCATGCTGGTGACATATATATTTTTGGCAATAGAAACCCATTTGTACAGAACTGAACTTCCGGAATTCATTCTCTACTCTTAACAACTCTAATTTCTCCTTTTTGCTGAAGTTCTTCCTCCATTTGGTAAAACAAGAGGAATACTTGCATATTTTAAGCAAAGGAAAAATGCAACAAATTTTATTTTTTAAAACTAGATTTTTTTAAAATATACATTATAGTAGGACCCAAAGGCCACCACTAAGGTTTTGCCCCATTTCGAGGGTATTGGAAAAATAAAAGGCAAGATTGTCACTTGTGTTTATGGATAAATAGGAGGACTAATACAAATGTATGCGAAAATATGTTTTGAAATAAAATGATACTGCTGCTCAAATATATTCAGACTCTGAAATTTGTTTTTTGGTTTTTTTTTTTAACCTCTCTGCAATTAAAACAAGGGTAGGAAGGATTTTGAATGGCAGTGCCAGGTTCTAAGAAAGGACTAGAAAAAGAATACTAAAGAGACAGCTTGGATCTTAACAAGGGATATTTCTCCTCTGCACAATGGAAAACAAAAAAGAAAGCATAGCTTTTAAAGAAGCTCACTGGTAGAGACCAAAATTATGATTGCTGGGATCAGTTAGATTGTCAGGCTAAACTGTGAAGAGCTTAACCTTGTATCTATGCCATATTTGTGCTAGGATATCACCCTCCTCCTGAAAGAGAACTGTCCCTACTTTAGGATTTATCATAAACCACTGTTGATCTCATTGATCTTTCTCTGCACGAGATCATTAATCTGGTTTTACATATGGAAAGTTTTAGATTTAGATGAAATAATTCTCACCTATTTCAGCAGGTTGATGCACTTGAAACATTTTGGCTCAGTGAATCATCAAGTAACTTCTTCTAAAACAAGCTAATTATGAAATGCTTCATAGTTCTCTGCATGATATACTTACAGATGACTGACTGCACTATTTCCACATTGATTCTTAAAAATTCAGTGCAGGTAACAGTTCTGTAAGTTTTCCAAATGCTTCAGTAAGATCCATGACCATCTACTATAAGCCTAGCAAAAAACCTGCATATGCAGTAGACACTGTGTACATATGTGCATGCACACACACTCACACACGCTCTCTTTCTGAATGAGTGATACAGCTCTTTTTGTGATGGTTATAATTTTTTGGAATGGTTCTTTAGTTTTCCAATTTTTTTTAAGTTAGAATTATTTTCATCCTTTTCATTTTTTTTAATCTTGAACCATTCCGCGTTATATCTTTATTGCAAAAAGTCAACATGCATCTTAGAAATTCCGATTGTAATCAATAAAACAAACATTACATATATGAATTTAAATGTATAAACAGTTAGAAATTCAACAATATCTCCTATTATACTATTACACAAGCTCACAATTTTGTAAAAACTATAGTACAAGTTTACTATACATCAAGAGGAACTAATATTCCTTTTCACATGATTTTGTTAAAAACCACTGTAATATTTGTCATAAGTGGGCAAGTACTTTCAAACTGATTTTTTTTCAGTTGTTGGTTTTCCTATTTTGTGTCAGAGCTTAACTCATTGATGAAAATAAATATACACCATGGTTTAATTTTTAGTATCTACAGTTGTAATATTTGTCAGCTAGGCTTTTGCTTGGTAGTATTTTACTTTGAATTCCCAATAAATAGCCTGGTTAACATGTATCTAGCTATGGTAGTGATTATGAATTAAGTGTAATGTACTTTTCAAAAGTTCACATTGAAAATAAAAATAAAATAAGTTGCATTCTCAACTACCTACTTAAAAATAAAGGATTCAGTAATATTACCTAGTAAACCCTAAGAATACAATAGAAAGGTTTTCTACACCTTTGAAAAACCAAGGTCACTTTCAAAAGGCTTCCCCATGCCTTAAACACCAGGAGTCAGTTACTGCTATGCTGCCCATCACTTAGATTCCTAATAATATAATAGCAGGCTTTCAATACACAATCTAAGTTCACAGTCACAACTCATTTTGTGCTTCAATGCTTAAAAATTGTATTTTGGATGTCACCTGGGGATTTCTGTAAGCCTGCCAATGCGTACTACAAAGAAAAATGTATATACAGCTCTCCAAAGCTCATTAAATAAAGCTTCCACTCTTCCTTTGCCACTTAACTCACCCTACTAGAAAAGCCAACGTATCTGAGCAAGGGCAAAAAATCAAGTCTCTGAACACAGCGTGCCAGTCAGGTGTCATTTTAGGGTTTAAAATCATATGAAAAGGAATCCCACTCTGTTTAATCATGTCAAAGGCTACTGAGTTTTTCTTTTACAGGTTCATTTACTCACTGTAATCTTCGTTTCCAAATACAAAAATACAACAATTCTTATTGAAATCTATACGCTGGTAGTTTTAGTACACAAAACCAAAATATTTACAAAATTATACAATTTTAAGAAAAACTCTGTACAAAAAAATATATAAATCCTTTGATCCCTCTATCATTTTGTTAAACTGTCAGGACTCAAACATTTGCTGCAATGGATCTTTCAAAATATACACTGACTGAGTCTAGACATTAAGAAAATTTTAGAGGTGATGGGAGAAGAGCAAGGTTTATTCTTCAGGTACATGGTATTAGCATTTTTCCTCACTCCTTCATCAGTTGAATTTCAGCCTCCATATTGGGAGAACAGCAGTTCTGTAGAAAGGGGAGGCCTTAATACTGAAGGAAGTGCTCCCTTCAACTGACACTGAAACCGAAAGGGATAGTGTTTTGGCTTCTTGTACATACAGCCACGGCAAATGGATAGTTAAATGGGGGGGAACAATACAATCGGCAAACTGAAAACATGCAACCTCAAGTAACTAAGTTCAGAGACTTTTTGATTTAAAGACTCTAGTATAAAGTTTTTCCCCCCTCTCATTCTGATTCGTGAACAGGTTATGAAATGGCTCAGTGTGCTGATTTGAAAAGATGAGCGCTAACTTAAAAAAGATATATAATTTTTTTTGTGTTTGGTATGTGGAGAACAAAAGCCGTTTCCTATCTTAGTGCTGACAAAATACGTTTGTTATGCTCCTCTACACTGACATTCAGAATGCAAAGGTTTTTTCTTCCCCAGGTCTCTTGTGTAAGATACCTCGGATGTAGTACACACAGTACAGGTGCACGAGACAGAGCTTACAAGATAATGCATTGCTGTTCATGAACAGCACGTAACAGAATTAAGAAGATCTATGGCTCTCGGACAGTATAAACTCATTATCCCCATTTCTGCCACAATACACACCATTTATATTGGGTGCTTTTTAGTGATATAAAGACAACGGCAACTGAATTTTATGATAGTCAACCTTCCCGCTTCTAAATTGTGTTTTTAAGACAAATGTATTAGCTTACTTAAAGCAAGTTTTAAACACTATGTTTAAGAATTTCATCACTTAGTGGTTTCGTATATACTTCTCAGAGTAGAAGATCTTACATGCCCCTAAAACCATAAAATTTACTCTGAACACTGTACACGTTTGGCCTGAACATTAATAAAAATTAGATTTGATCACTTGAGGGGGGAAGGGAACAAAAAGCCCAAGGCCTCCCATGCTCACAGACAAGGATTCTAATGGTTGGTTATCAAAAAAGGGGGAGAAAAACCCAAGAAAAACCTCTACAAAATTAATTTCAACAATACTGACAATGCAATAAAGTAACAGCCTAGATCAATTTTGAACCTTGCATTCAAAGTGTATGAGGAAACAGACACTTGAAGTGAAAGCATGGAAACGATATTTCAATTACTCAAATCTCAGTGTCATTGTTGACATCTCAGTGAAACAAGATCTAAAATGATATACAGTGAACTAATATTGAGCAGTGTTGTATGAATACCCTTGTGAAAACATGCATGAACAGAAGACAAACTATAGAAACGCTGAGCTTTCTGTACTGAAATTACACATGACCCTTCAAGACAGATCTTGAATCAGGTGAATTCCAACAAATATTTCTGATAACTGACCCAACATGTAATAAAATACTACTTTTTTTTTTTTTTTTAAATGTAGCTCTCTTCTGACCCCATAATATTCTAAATAAAACCTATTCTTCCTTTCAGTTATAAACTAATAAATCAATCACATAAAAAACTAAGTAATACAGGTGGCTTGAAAAGAAGGATTGAAAATATTGTTTTTAAAGGAGGACAAACACCAATGGTGATCTTTTTAACTCTAAAAAGTCATTGGGCCTTTGGCTAACTTAGTATCACAGCGAAGTATGACGTTTATATAGCAAGCTTGCTCTCACTTTAAATCTACTGTATTTTGAAAAGAAATGAACATAAAATTTTTTGGCTCATCAACTTTCTTAAATAAATTTTTAAAAGTTGTAGTTTAAACTATATTCCTAAAAATATACAATTCTAACACCAAGTTTCATCTTCTCCAAGAACGGGATTCGTCTTCATCTTCATCGTCGTCATCATCATCTTCATGCAAAAATAAATCTGAGGTTTCAGTCTCCTGAATTAAGATAAAAAGCAGGTCTCATTTTAGAGGTAGCAATGCACTGCTATCTGCAAGAGGCAAATGCTAAGCAAAGCACTATCTAATTTTAGGTGCTGGTCTTCCAGTTGCTACTGAATAGTCTCTTTTGCAGGCATGCACAAAAAATGAACTCTCCCCCTGACCCCCCCCAAACAGTTGAGTGGCTAAGAGAGTTTTGCCTCTAAGCTGCTCAGCAGCATTGGGGGGGTGAAGGAGGGAAGCCGCTGTGAACTTCCACTGTGATTTAGATATATTCCTAAACATTTTGACAATATTCCTTTTCAGCTCTACTTAATAATAGCTCGATATCTCCCTTTCACACAAACTTTGGTCAAGGGGCAAAAAGAAAGGATGCAACATAGACACTGCTTTGTTCAAGATATGTTAGTTTGAGGAAGCACGTGTGGCTTAAAGTACTTTGGGCAGTTTCACTGCCCAAGAGATGTTCTCCTGTTTGCCTGGTACTTGATACATTGTGTATTCATCCCAAAAACTAAGGCTCAGGAGTGCACATAAAGTACTCTTGTTCAACTGTTATATCAGCGTTCCTATGCCAATGTAAGTGAGCTAAATCGTTATAAAATTTAAAATATGAGCTAAATAGATTTAAAAGTTACAGCTGTTTAACTCCACTTACATTAATAAAGAAGGAAAACAGTTGTATAGGAACAGCTTATAAATTTAGTATCAATATAGTGGTTTTATCTGTCTGCACCCTGAAAGAAATGAATCTCTCTTGTCCCATTGTTTCAGTCTAAAATTTAAAGTGGAATTTTGGTAACTTCAAATATTTAGTACTTGAGGCAACACAATTTTTTAATCAAAATAACAAAACACACAACACTTTTCCACATCATAAAGACAGGAAGGGAATGGACAGTAGAAAAAAATTCTGAAAATAAAGCCAGATTTAAGTTTTGGAGTGCTTTCCATGAAAAAAAACATAACCATTTGGGAAAAAACAAAACAAGATGACAAGAGTCTAAATTCAGACACTAATTCATTCTCATCAGAACTTCTGATATGGTAACAATAAATGTTTAATGAGTATGAGAACCCAAATGATTTTTTTCTTCATCATTTACATAAGCATGCACACTGTCCTATTAAAGACCAATACCGCTCTCTTCAGGATGTATATGCATACATGTGTTCGCATATACACAGTTTCAGAATTTATCTTGTAAGAATGACTAAATCCTGCCAATAGGATTTATCTTTATAAGGTTCCCTCAACAAAAACAGATACAAAATGTTTCGGGATTTGCTTGTTATCAAAACCCACTTTCCCCCCTTTCCTACAATCATCACTGTACTATGAAAAGGGGAGAAAAGCTATTATTGCAGTACCTCTTCCTTGGATTCCTCTTCCTCTATTTCTGTGGACACAGAAGGTACCTTCGGTTTGTGCCATGATATCTGTAGCTTTCGGTCTTTGAACTTTGATCCTTGGTTAGCAGCCTAAATTGTATTTTATGCGCAGGTTGTGTGTGAGCAAATTAAACACAGGATTATTGAGAGTAAGAGCAAAAACAAATCAACCAACAGCAAGCTATTTTACATGCACTGGAAAAGAGAACCCTTTTAAAAGCAGCAAATACCTCAAGGATTACACTACAGCCACCTCCCACTTTTAAGAGTAGTTCTAAGCAGCATCTTCACTCGGTCCCTAATTTGCTGGATTACTATATATACATGGGACAACCTAGAAAGAGCAATAGGGCTCAAAATGTACTTGGCTGAAAGCCCGTCATGCTGAAGATTTGCACCGTCACTGTTAAAACTACTGTTGTATTAGCAGCAAAAAAACCCTCTGAACTAGACTGTATAAATATGGTACAAAGCATTTATCTGAAGAAAAATTTACCAGGAATGTTTAGTGATCATGCTAAGTTTTTAAAACCACAGAAGTTTCTAATACTCTACTTACATTTTCAGCTTCTGAGCGGGACTTGAAAGTTAGAACAACACTTAAAGGAGACTCCTCTTCTTGGAGATCTTCTATATCTCCAAATTTCTGTGAAATACACATGTACACAGTGTGAACATGAATTTTATGGATTCAAATCATTATAATTATGAACAAGACAGACATAACACAGCAGCATTTCTTAGCATGGTTCTATTCAAAGGCATATTTAAATACAGCTTTCTGCTGGAAGAGGATACACTACCTGTATCATTTAACAATGCTACATAATCTTGAGCTTTGCTATCAAGAGACAAATGTGAATATTTGTAAGCAGCTTTATCCACATCCATCATGTCACTTTCCTCTTTAGTACTGCAAAGCAATTCCTTCTGAAGCTCATTAAATAACGTATTAATCTCGGAAGAGAAGCACACCTTCCCTAACTGTATGTGTTCCATAGTATTTCTACTGGAGAGCAGAAGATTGATCAATTCAGATGTCAGATGTTTGCAGCATATAACTAACGTTCTCCCTGAATGACTGATAGCAATATTGGTTTGAAATATTAAAAATCAAAGTGGATTTGTATATACAGTTCCACTGCAGTAAGAGCAATTTAGAACTGTCCCTACTGTATCAATCCCCAAAAACAAAAGTATATAGTCAGTGAAAGCATTTTCTGAATCTTAGCCTAAACAGTAGTTGTAGGCAAAGAATACATTTTATTTAAAAGCCACCAAGCTTCCTGGAAACAGTTGTAACAACTTGAATAGTGAAGCCAAAGCTCAATTGTCAATAAGAGCAGTAAAATGATAAAAATTGCAGGTACAAATAAAGTTGCCAGTAGCTCCTAAGTCTTCTATATAATCTTTCTCTGTGATGATGCCAAGGCTGCTATTATTGGATCAGTTACTCAAAATGTAAGGAATTACTGCTTTGCATGGCAAAACATCTTCGGCTAGAGAAGGCTAATAGATCACACACCAGCCACAAACAATAATAGCCTGGTATAAATTTTTCATCTTCCTAAATCTTTGTTTCCAAAGATCTTAACACAAGGTAGACAGCAATGTATTTAGTAAACAGAAAAAGAACAAAATTTGTTTCCCTCCCTGCTTTGTTTCATGTCTACGCATACACATATAATTCTGAAACATTTGAAGCAACACCTATGGTAACATTCTTTATTTAGAAATACACAACAGACTTTAAATAAAAGCATGAATTTGAGAGATGTATTAGTTATAACTCATGTAATTGAACCAAAGCAGTTGAATTCCAGGGCAGAAGACCTAGTGGTGTTAAATTTAGTAATCCAAAGAAGCCAAAACCACATTAACTTGTAACTTCAAAGTGGTAAGAAGCAGTGGGAAGGGACGATTACTTGTTTTATTAAGAGAAGAACTCACATACACCAAGTCCTGCGCTTGATTTTAAGTTTCTAATGACATGACACTTACAGAAAAGTGTTGTAATAACTCATCTTTCTCTTCTTCAACAAAGCCCCCAACGGTTAGTGCTTTGGGACGGTGATCCACCACCATGTGATTCAACATGCCCCTTCCTCTCCCACCACGGCCTCGTCCTCTTCCTCTACCCTGAACAGACATCACTTTTCCTCGACCTACAGGCAAGATACCTAAACGGGCAGCCTGTTAAAGAGAAAGTCATATAATGAGCAAAGCTATTTTCATCTTCCATGGTAGTTAAAAGCTTCATGTTACACAAATGTGAAGTTAGCAACTCTAAAGAAGCACTCTCCTTTCAGACTCACTTCAACCTGGAGTTGATTGAGTTTTTTCCTCAACTCTGTTGTGTCTTCTCCAGATGACAATCTTTTGTGCAAGTCTAGTTCTGCATCTAAAATTTCCTTCTGTGCCTAAAAAACAAAAAAGGAGAAAAGGCAGCATTTGTATCCCACTTTGAAATACCTTAATCCACCAATTTTAGTAATAATCTTAAGAAATGAATGTGCAGTAAATCCTGGTATCTATATTCCTCTCCAAACCCAATGATAATGGTCAATAGAGGAACATGACATTAAATTTTGAAAAGCAGAGATTTCTCTACTTTCAAACTTAAACAGGAACTCCTGTGTGGGGTATAGGTTTATATGCATCTGGTTAAGAACCAGGGTCAAGTAACATATGTGGCTTACATATGTATAATACATGTTGCAAGGAAGCATTTGCTGTCTGTGGGAACAAGACAGTGTGTGTAAGATATTCAACCATCAGATATTATCAAAAGCAGATTTCTCTTACAGTTTTTTTATTAACAGGATCCAACTGTATTATAAGTTATTGAACTACAGAAGCATCACATCACTGTGTCATTCATGCAGGACAGACAAGCAGGTACTAGCCGACAGAACCTTGCCCACATTCAAGAGCCAAAGAATAAAATTAAAAGGAACAATTAAACAATTTAGAGTAATTTGTTACTTTGTCAGTTTTCTGAAGGAGATGCTTTACTACTGCAATCTTTTACTCAAAAATGGAGGGGAGAAAGGCAAAGTGAAGATTGCTTTTTCCCAACCCAGTTTACCAAATAAAATGTTTTTCTTTCAGAAATCAATTAGGCATTAGAAAAATCAGTACGGGGCAATATAGGACAGCGTTTCCTGCAACACATACCTCTGTTTTGCTCTTCAGTTTTGATGGTGTGGAGGCAGTAGATGAAGTTTTTAATTCATCTTTTAATTGAGAGATCTTTTCTGTTAGTTCATTTAAGGTCTTCATTATCTCTGCCCTCTCCTCTGGTTTCATAGCTTTGTTCTTTTCCAGTTTGGATATCAACATCTACATGTTAAAAGAACACTAAAGTGAGGATGCAATTTGGACAAGAAAAGAAACCGCTGAAAAATTTTTTGTGCCTCCTGGAATCAGAATCCAACAGTTGGAACACATCCAGACTTACCTTCTGGTATTCTATTTGCTTCTCCAACATCTCCTGCTTCTTTTTCCTCATATCTTGTTGTAACTTCATTGCCTCCTAAATGAGACAGAGATGCTTTCAGTACAGCAAGCACACATTATTTATGAATTGGAAGAATAAATCAAACCTTACCACTTATTCTTGTGCGAGATCATGTCTAGTATCAGTTTAATACCAGGCACTTCTTGCAGAGAGAGACAATATTGCAATGGACAGGGGAACAGATTTGTCTCATCTTGAAATTACTATAATCCTAAATATAGCCAAGGTTGGTCAAGTACAGTAATCTAATACCAGCTCCTTCAAAGTGTTCAGATATGTCATACTGTGTTTTTAAAAATATAAATGTAGAAGATTTAGGAGACTAAGATCTGTGTGATAAACCAGTATGCTGTCTCATATGCTCTCTTTACAGTAAAAAGAGTAAGCTGGAAGGAAAGTCGGTAGGGAATGAGGAATACTCCTAGACTTGCCCTTGCTCAACTACATTATTCCACTGCAAGACATCCATTTGAAAAAAAATGATGGGAGGGAGTGGGGGAAGAGAAGCAGACTACAACAAAAGACATGCTGTTTCCACTACATGTTACTGAACAGAAGAACTCAGAGTTGGAGTTGAACATAGCTTAGGTATCTTTATTTACAAAAGGACCTCTGTTAGCTCAGTTGAACAAACATACATAGGATTTACCTGCTTCTTTTTGAGAGCCTCTTGCACATCATGAGATTTTGATCCGGTACCAGGTTTCATAGAGGTCTTCAAATTTGAAGGACTATAAATCATCTTTGTATGGCTTGTAGAAGTAGGAAATGTCTGAAATAAAACATTGAAGTGAACGAGATAAGGCCAAGATCAGGTTTTAAAGAGTATGTTGCTTTAAAAAGTGCTCACATTTAAGTTTGCAACTGACAAAGATACTTTTAAGTATTTGAGGCTTTGGGACAAAGCTTTTGTGACAATTTTTAAAAGACCCAAATTTAATATATTTGCATGTATACAGCCATCACTATAAAACGGTTGCTCTGCTCACAAGCACAGAACTTGAATTCCTGTTAAAATTCATTTGACAATAAGTACCCTTCTCTGACAAAGCCAAAATTCTTACTTGGGTCCTAGTTTCTTTGGTATTATTCTCCTATGAGCTAGACTTAAGACTAAAACACAGTATTGCCAACTCTCATGATTTTTGGCATTGTTCTTTAACTTTACCGGGGGTGGGGTACAAAAAGACAGCTACATTTTTCACATTCCTGAAGCAAAGACTTTCAGAACAATGCCAAAAATCATGAGACTTGCCAAAGAAACTTAATTACAATGTTGCCATCTGAATACTATGCTCTCTACTCAGAAATTTAAAAAGGCAATAGCTTGCAGTTCCTTCCCTACGAAATACATATCTTTTGTTTGCCAGGAGTATATACTGCACCACAATGTAAGTGCAGCTCAACTGGATAAAAATTTCTTTAGAGCCATAAGAAGCATTTACATATTTTTGTTACATAAACAAGTTCCCAAAAAGCTACAGGTCAACATAGCCAATGAGTGAGCAGGGAAATCCCATCACTAAAAACCAATAGAATATATAAATGGGGATTCGTTAAGCAAATACTGAAGAGGCATTCCAATAGCTAGCTTTAATCAGACCTCCATTTAAACTAAGATCTGACAATTATTTCCTAAAAAACATTAACTCAATTTTCTAGATAACCTCTGTTCTTCCAGCTTTCGTAATGGTGATGCCACACAGAGTATTAATGGAAGAAATAAAAAGCCAGGAATAAAAACCCACAAGTCCAACCTACTGGTTCATGGCTCTAACCCAGTGGTGACAAATATGTGGCTTCTGGACTTTTGATAAGCATAGGAATTTGGGGGTGGGGCTTGCCTCAATTTGGGGCTACAGGCCCATTGGAGATGGGCTTTGGGAGCAGGGGGAAAGTGTCGAGTGCCTTTTGACATAGCACTGCTCGTACCATCACTGCTTCCCGTCACCTGCCCTGATGCCACTGGGTCTGGATGTGGACTGTGAAGAACCCTAAAGTCTGTATCTGGGTCAGAAGGCAGGGTGAGTTTAACACCTATCCTCTAACTAATAGGCCAGTCACCAGCCTAACACTAGTTTGTCTCACATACCTGAGAATCTTCTGCAATAGAACTTGACTGGTTCAGATCAGCCTGGCTTCCACCAGCTACTCCAAGGCGACGTTTAACTGAAATTTTATTAAGGACATAGGCACCAGCTGCCAGTGGTTTTGTCATCACCTACATATCAGCAGACATTAAAAAAAAAGGAAAAGAACAAGTAGTCTGCATTTTAGAAGCACATACTACTGATCTTGACTGCTTCCTTTGTCAAACTAGTGACAAAGCATTGATTTGGTGTGAAAGCACAATACCTTTGAAACATTGCTATGTACCGTCACAGCTGGAGGCTGTGCAGTCAAACTCTGCGGGTGAGGATGAAGTTGGTGGTGAAGAGACTGTGGTGGCTGCTGCTGCTGTAACGATGGCTGCTGTTCATTTTCCCTATGCCACAGCACCCTTATAAACCGATTGTTTAAAACTGCCTCTGTGCTAGAAATGGCCTTTCTGGCCTCATCATTGGTTAAGTACTGAATTAGAGCGGCTTCAGGATCATTTTGGAAAGCAACCTGAGAAACACAAGTTCAGGATATACAATTGATTATCAAATCTATATTTCATAGGAAATGAGTCACCTGACACACTGCAAAACCCTTTTACATTATTCCTGGGGGGGGCAGGGAGGAAGGGGGAAGGAGAGGAGGGAGAGAATTTCCAAGGGTCAACTGAAGTCAACCGTGTCCAGACACGGTATGTCCACATACCGGACATCCCAGAACATTTATCCCACAGAACATTTAACTGCAGCTGCCTTTAGGGGACACAGCAATAAACTGGAACACAAACTTTGGTGAAAGGTACTTGGATAAAATTTTACTCTTCAGGAACTGCCATAGGATCATCATACAAAACAACAAGGATCTTGGTTTTTAAAAGGTGACATACAAGGCAAAATAAGATATATAGCACTCAGGAAGATTAGATAGTTTAATTTTATTGCTCAACTTCCCCACTTGCCAAGACTTCCTCCCAGGTTTCGTCTGGAGCTAGAAGCCAGCGCAATACTATAAACAGAGGGGAGAAAGTAAAGCAGGGTATGCCAGAGACAACACTATTATGCTCACAGTACTTCCATAGAGCCGTCCTAATTTTTCCAGTGGTATAGTCTAGCTATATGATCATTTTTAAAGGGATCTCAAAAAAGCCTTGTATTTACCTGAATGTTGACAATGGTTCCAAATTTACTGAAGTGCTCATTGAGTCGTGTAATATTATTTAGCTCAGGAGGGATTTTACGAACTTCCAATTTGGTGTTTGTATACTGATTCTTTTTCAGAAATCCTGGTTTATTCTGGTTGTTACTGGTTTGCCTAGAGGAGACAAGGTAACATTCGAGACGGGCTTACTTGCATCCATTCATATTTGTTAGTTAACAGCCTATTGATCATAAAACATCTATATGCCTTCCATAAAAACGGTAAAAAACAAACTCAAAATACAATTTAAATGAAAAACTGAGACTAGAGATCAAATATTATATGTAATGTAAATGGAAGGAACTTGTCACAAATTCCCAAAATCTATGTCTTACCTGTTTTGGGGACCCAAAGAAGTCCCCAGCTGCTGCTCCTGCTGTAGTATGATCTGCCCACCTGTGGTAGGAGTGTGTACTGGGATAAAAAGGGTTTGCAGCCATTCCTGAAGGGCCAGACTGTTCCCCTTACCCCCTTCTCCAAAATCCTAGATCAACCCATGGCTGTCCTTAACAATACTTACTTTCCAATCCAGGGTTTCTTTATAGATGGCCCTTCCATGCTACTTGGGGGTCTTTTCCTGCTATCTGGCTCAAGCACCACTCTTGTTACATTGCTGTTATTTATCATGGGAATTGGAGGCTCAGTCTGGATGATGATATTAGCAGCTGGAGGACAAAAGAGTGTGATCATTTCCTACTAACACCACAACACAAGCTTTTTTATGGAATTATTTCAGAGAATGCAAGTAACCAAAGTAGTAATCAGGATCTCATAACACTGATTTTGGAGAAGCACCATAAGAAAAATCTATCAAAAGCCAGACATTACATTTTAACTGGGAGGAGTAAAAGGGGGAAGGGAAATAACAACAAAAAAGATATCTATCTCAATGCTAATTCTTAGGCTTGTGTGTATAGGGAAGTATTCAGTTCAGATTTGGCTGACTTGGAGGACACCAATTCGATTTGGCTCACTATCCTGATTTGATTTGGCTAAATAAACTTTGAAACATTTGGATCGGCTGGGTACAGACAGGCACGGCCAGGTGGCTGCAGGTTCTCTTGCAGTTCCTCCAGCTGTGCCTGCCTCTCCCTGGGTGGAAGGAGCTGCAGGAGAAGCCCCCATGGCTGCTCTGCCTGGCCCCATCCCTCCACCCAGCCCCAGCGCTTTAAAAAAAAAAAAAGCCTCACACTCACTGGCTGCACAAGCAGTGATTGGAGCCTCTGGGCACTCATGGCAGAGTCCTGCTGCTGGGAGATGAGCACTGTCTGAGAGCTGGGGCTGAACAGTGCTGGGCTCCGGCTGACACATGGAGCCTCCCCAGCTCTCTGGGGAAACTGAACCAAGGGCTGGGGGAATGTTAAGATCCCTGAATATTCCCCCAGTTCAATTCCCCAGGTCCCTGATCTTGCCCACAATTCTCCGGGCCCCCGGATAATGTGGGATGACAGCAGACTGCTGCTGCCAAGCTAGTGATGATGGTGGCTCTAGTCCATTTCCCCACGTGGCAGCAGCAGCCTGCTGAAATCCTGCATGCAGATCTGGGGGCTTTGTCCCCCGGGAAGAGCTGGGAGAAACGATCAGAGAGCTGGGGAACCGAACCCAAAGCTCCAGCTGACACATGGAGCAACCCCAGCTCCAGGACAGTCTGTGGTGCCCTGCCGAACCACACTGCATCTGCACGCTGCCACGCAGGTGCCTGGGGGGGGCAACCCCTGCTGCCCCACACTGCAGAGGGGGGGGCTCTGCCATGAGCGCCCAGAGGCCCCAATCACTGCTCTTGTGGTGAGCATGGGGCGTTTTTTTCCAATTAAAAAAAGTACTGGGGGGCTGGGGCTAGGGCCAGGCAGTGCAGCCAGGGCTTCTCCCGCAGCTCCCCTGGCTGTGCCTGCCTCTGCCCTGCTGCCACTTGCCCAACTGTCATGGGTAGGGGGTGGGAACGATGCAGGTGCAGCTTGCTCCATGCGGCAGCAGGGCACAGGCCCCGCTCCCAGCGCTTGCATCGCATGTCCCTCCTCCCCCCTCCCTGAGTAATGCACCCCCCTGTCCCAGCCGGGCAGCCTGTCCCAGCCGGGCAGCCTGTCCCAGCCGGGCAGCCTGTCCCAGCCGGGCAGCCTGTCCCAATCCCAACAGATTTACCAGCTGGAGGCAGCTGTCAGCTGCCTTTTTAGTCTATGGCCAAATCTCTGAATTGGCTGAATCGACTCAAATGCTTTGAATCGTTCGGAGCTTTTATTTGGTCTCCCGATTCGATTCGGAGATTTAGTCTTCGATTCAAATCAGCAACTGAAGCTTTGCACAGCCCTACTGATTCTCCCTGCCCCTGAAATTAATGCAGGCATTGAAGACAAGGCTGATGGAGGCAACAAACAGGCTCAGTTCCAGGTTCTATGATGCTAGGCTTAAGTCAATCTATGGAGAAAGTTTGTTGCTTCAGCCTATTTGTAGACAATCCTTCAGATTATAAAATTTATCTTGACAAATTTTTCTTGAGCTAAAGGATCAAAACAGAAGGGTGGGGGGGGATACAGGAATGTTAATATCTACAAATCAATTTTAGATGCATTTAAAAGAACAGGGAAGGTTAGGATCATTTGTCCAATATCTATTTGCATACTACTTAGATGCATACCTTCACTGGGCTCTCATCATTTTTACATATGACAAAAACAGTGTACAGAACTGATCGCTTGCATATAGCTTTCACAAGGACCAGAGACATCTGTAACACCTAAGTATGTTTGTCATAAATAAAGGACACCATGAAATATCCTAGATCCATGTACAAGTTTGGCAAACAAATAAAGCACCAACACGAACTGGCCTACAAATAGTATTGCTTTCCCTGTTATTTGCTGGAATTCATTCTTCATGAGTACAGAATGGTAGAGCTTGTGATGAGGCCCTCATTTTGCATTTATGGATACCATAAACTTCATTGTGTCCATAGTATCCACCATCTAGAAAACTTCAATATTGGATTCCACACAAAGACTATTTCTTAGTGACGGGGACAGCGACATGTCTGTTCTTACAGTCTTCAGTGTTTACCACTTAATTCAAATATCATAATCAAGTTTTCCTCATCATGAAAAGTCTATGCTAACAGTGCATGGTTTAACATGGTGCATTTTAATTCATTTTTCCATACATGAAATTGAAGTTGTTACTTAGACCAGGGGTGGCCAACCTGCAGCACACGTCCCAAGTGGCACAGGCAGCCCGTGTGGGACATAGCAGCTGACTGGGGAGGGGACAGGCAGCAGACTGGAGAAAGGAAGAACACCAGTAGAACTTGGGCAAGGTGTGGGATTTAATTGTGGCATGCCTACCAAGGAGACTGACCCCTCCAGTGGCTTAAATTATGAGCTCATCAACCAAATAAAATGCACGTAAATGTTCCATATGCAAAAAGATGCAAGAGCCTGGGGAAAACTAACATACATGGCATACAATAAAAGTCAGAATAGTCTTATGTGAAAATAACCAACCATAGCAATTTCCTCATCCCAACCCTTATGGCAGTTGAGGTAGAAAGAGGTACCATGGATAAAAGACCTGTGTTCCCAATTACTAAAACAAACCTTTGGTAAATTAAAGCAGCTTTCAGTATGCTTGTCATGATGGGTGTCATGATGCTAGGACCACTCAGGGCACGCAGCCAATTTTCTGTACCATCTCACCTCACAGATGAACTGTGCACTCATTGAACACATTTTGGGATTAAAAGGAAAACAGATTTGTAATATGCATTTGCCTACACAACAGCAAATCATCTGGTTTAAGCAACAGGACTATTTTGCTTTTTAAACGCTCACGTTAACAAGCAAAAACTATTTTCTACAAATCGTAAAGACCTGTATATTAAAATTTGTAGAAATATTTCAGAAGGTTAATTCAGTAGGTCACACTACAAGATTAAGCTGGAAACAAAGAAAAGCAAGTGATCGCTGATTTGGCTCTGATGATGAAAAACACATTCATTCACAAGTTTCAAGATACCCTCTTACCTCGTGGATTTGTATCCATCTCTCCAGATGTTAGGCCAATCAGATTTGGACGTTGTGTCTGTGTCCTTGTAAAGAACTGTCGGTATTGAGA
This sequence comes from Caiman crocodilus, assembly GCA_030014935.1. Lineage (NCBI taxonomy): Eukaryota > Metazoa > Chordata > Crocodylia > Alligatoridae > Caiman > Caiman crocodilus. Next base: position 22,299,927 of record JAGPOW010003447.1, read on the forward strand.
TCTACCTGCACCCGTAATACTAGGAGCTTCTGGGTTATAGCCATCTGGCTCATATGTATCTATAAAGAATCAAAAGATAGAAATAAAAGGGATTTCCAAGTAATTCAGAAGTTCTAGTTTGGCTGTATGAACAATGTTCACACTGACATCCAGAGTACTAGAATAATGCTACTGAATTTTTCTGTATGTTTGTTTATGTCATTTGCCACTGTGGCAAATTAAAGTGTATGCATCAATACTTAATGCATTTTTTCTAGCTAACTGTTAGTCCAGAAATTAAAAGAAAATTTAAGCCACTAGAGGTGTTTTTAATATAGAATAAATGGCACTTCCGTACATACATGGCACATTTCACCAAATTCGATTGTTCCACTGTCTCAAGGAGAACAAAAGGATATTAAGTCTCAGTACATATTTGCAAGTAATGATTGATAATGTTATACTTCAACAATGCTTGTACAGTCTTCTTTCTTAGGGGCAGTGATTTTGTTTCACATATAGTGCATGAGCACATGAACCACATTAAAATAGGTCTGTCAAAGGAAGTTGAAATCCTGGATGGTTTACTTTTTGTTTAAGGGTATTTACCTGCTAAAGCAGTCAGTAAAAGATAATTTAACTCAAGATCAGCTGTTTGATTCCAGTAAGACATAAGGGATAATTTCAGTTGAGAGAGATAGACATGTTAAAAAGGTAAGAAAAACTATGTTTGAGAAATAATAAAAGTCTATCCTAAAGCTCAACTCAAGGATGTGTCCCCCTCTGCCAAATCTATAAATGAAATTCACACACAAAACTAGATTTGAATAAATTACTGGAAAGCCTCCAGTTATCACTGTGCAGCCTGGAAGGCTAATTACTAAAAACGGAGGGATTAGTTCAACATTAAGTGTGCTTATAAAGCCCATTTCTTGTTTTGCTGAGACTACACCTCACACACAGTATAAGCTCAGATATATCCTCTCAGAATAAGCACGAATAACTTGGATGTTTGAAAAAGAAAGTTAGCTCTGGATTCTGCTGAGGGATGCCATTAAGCATGTGTGAATTGTCCCACAGTTCATTTGATTTTTCACATATGACTGCAAGAGAACAAATCAGTGGCTGGTCTAATAACAGCAATAATTCAAGAGTATGACATGACAGTTTCCAAGAATGTCTTGGACAGCAGAATTATGTAGTGTCCAAGCATCAATAATATCCTATGAATTAAGACAGATTCATCAATCATGAAAAGAAACCCTGTACCTGAAGGACATATATCTTGGGGGGGAGAGGGAGGGAATATGGGGCACGAACCACAAGAATTTGCAGACAAATGAACAAAGGTTTCAACAAGGTAATCAAGTGAACTGGTCACTTGTATGCCCTTCAGAACAAGGAGAATCACTTGGCAGGCTGAACTAGAGAGACTTTGAACAATGTCCTAAAACACTTGCATAAAAAAACCCCCAAACAAAATAAAAACCCTATGTTTGACTGTTAAAAAAATAATTACAATGGATATAAAAAAGTTAGAAAGATTACAAAACATGTGGAAATACCAACAGACTTTGTAGCTGATTCTATAGCTGATGCTAGCTTTAGCTTAATGGTTTGTGGTTATCCAATGATCAGATTCCTGCTTTCAAGCATCCTACACAAGTAAGAGATGCACAGAAGACTGGCATATCCTCCGATCTTTTGTATAATAATGATTAAACAACATAACTGAAGTCTTTTCTTCCTATCCTGCTTGAAATTACCGATGTATTTCATCGACTTGACTTGTGGTTTCCAATGTATTATAGGCTACTTTGATACCAGTATGTATTTTATACATAACAAACGAAAATGTGCTGCAATAAGGAGAATGGGCTTTCAAGGGAGCTTTGCAAATCAGGAGACTGGCCACTCTGTATTTCTCAATCTTAAATTTAAGTGTAAATTTAAGTAAAATCTATGAAAACAATATTAAGACCAACAAATTTAATCCCCTCGCTCAGGTTACTCATATTCCTTGAAGGTGCAAAAACTCACCTCCGTGGCTCAAGCCATGGTTGCACTGTTTTGAGTAGGTAATGCCCAAATAAAACTCAACTTAAATACTATTCTTTGAACAGTTATGTGATGCCGTCATCTTTTGCATGATGCATGGAAGTGTGGTATACAAAAAGAAAAAAAAGTCAGACTGGACACTTGCAGTTTGGATAATTATCTCTATGCATTAGAAAGCATATTTTAATTTCACTTTATCCCAAGCACACTAAAAGGTTGTTTTCTTACGTTCTGATACTGTGTACAGTAGGTTGTGGGGTAAAGGAGGAGGTAGTCTTGCTCCCACTGGTGTCAGATTGGGTACTGCACTTGTCCCGGGCTGGTCACGATTATTTATGAGATTTGACTGTGTTAAAGGTGGTCCTAGAACACCAGAAGAGAAAGAAAGAGATACTAGGGATAGAATTATCCGTGTATACATTTACAAAGTTTGCAGCTTTTACATTGAAACCAGATTGAGATTTAAAAAAAAAAAAAAGTCCCAAACATTCAGCATATGATGCCACACTTTGGTTATTTCTCTCCCCCACCAGAACAACGCTTTATGCTAAAAGGTAATATTTTCCCCTGGAAATAATCAGTTATTGTGAGAGCTTATATTTGGTACAGCAGCTTCTTCATTTCACCTAGGGAATAAAATCTTGCTCAGTGCAAGATATAACGGAACTGTTTAGACTACTGTTCTCAGACAACTACAGGGAAAAGAAACCTTTCGTGAACAAGTAAACATTTTTATGTTTAAAGCATCCCATTTTCTTGGGTTCTTTTCAGCGCATTTCAGTTCAAATGAGTACCATACATCTATTTTAAAGTAATACAGAAAGATGGTTGAACAATAGTACACATCCAGTTAAGCCATGACTATGACAAGACCATAATTTACTATCTGCTAAGCATTACACCTACCCTAAAGAAAAGGATGCCCAAAAGCTCCAAATAGTTTTTCTACTGATCAGATTTTCTCATTTTAGACTAAAATGAAAACTTAATACATACTTGGGGTAAACCTTGACTATTTGCTAGAAATCTTAGTCAAAAATATATGGGCATGAGTGAAATGAATAGTTCTTAACTATTACAGCCTTTGCAAAGGCACTTATTGCTTTAAGTACTAACTGGTCAATAGCCATCTCGTATAGTCTGGCATAAATTAGACTTTCAAGCTTTAACTTACTTGGTACAGGGAGCACAACAGGAGGTGGAGGCTGTGGATGTGCTTGTGGAACTGGCATTCTCATATTGTGAGCAGGGCCTGGCAGAGGAGGCATTAGCATGCCAGGAGGAGGAAGTCCTGGGGGTGGCGGTGGAAAAGGAATCATGCTTGGCAGTGAAACTTCATCTACTACCAAAGGGTCATTTCCATGATCAAACTGGCAAAGGTCACCAAGGACACAAAATCCTCGCTCTGTAAAGACAGTAATTCCATTACCCTTTGTCCATTTGAACACTGAATACTATAAGAATTGTCTAGGCATCAGTATGTTATTACTAAACAAGAGATAAATTAATATATTTCTGAACCAATATTATACCATGAAACAAAAAAAAGTCCACGCTAGAATTTAAGGTGAAATAATTAGCAGAGGCAAATAATCTCAACTCTTTTGACATCAACATGAACATTTTATATAATCTGTGCCAGAAAGCAGAGAAATATCACCTGTTTATGTCAAGCATATACTAAAATCTTCTGCAGAACTGTTTCTGACTAAAGTATTTGCCAAGACATAAACCCAGAATTGCAAGCAAACTTCATCTGTCCCTGGCCAGTGCCAGAAAGTCATCAGCTTTTAAGTAATGGTTTCCAACAAAATTAAATCTTACCCAATAGTAAGAATGCATTTATGAACTTGTATCTTATGAGCAAGATGCCCCATGTACCCCTAAACTTAATTTACTGCCCACCTGCAGTGAAAAAAATTATTGTATACATACATACACACACCTGCCCCCAAAGTCACAAAATATTACATAGGAGAGGTAAGAAATAAGGCACTAGGAAGAAGGTGGAAGATATACTAGGAACCTTACCATCATAATCTCGACACCTTCTCTTAGGTGGAGGGTTTCTACCAAATGAATTAGAAGCATTATGATTGTTATAATAATTTGACCAGCTCTCTGTTGTGTTTTCAAGATGGTGGGCAGGTGCAATCACAGTAACAGCACTGGGAATAGACTGTGCAGATGAATACTGTTCAGTAGAGTTACTGGGTGACAAAGACACCGGGTTATATGAGCTCTCCACATCATTCCTTTCGCTCTTGAATTTTGATCTCTCTCTGTGCTCAGCTTTAACAACAACAATGAAGCAAAATAAATCAGGTTAGTTTTCATACTTTTGTTCAGTGCAGAGTCGTGCAAATAAGGGAATGCCTGGATAGTTAATGAACATGACACCATAATGCAAAGAAAAGAAAAACAGTCCTTCAATCTATGTTTTATACGGTAGCTGTTCTTGCAAGATTACATTTCTTAATACTAGAAGTAGACCCACGCCCAAGGCATCAGGTTTTCATTAAAGAAAAAAAAGCCACAAACAATTCCCTTGCTACAGGTCCCTCCCCAACCCATTTCCCTTAATTGTAAAGTAAAGCATCTCTTTCCTACTCCAACAACAACAAAATACCATTATATGGAAAATCGCCCCAAAATCCATTACTCTTCATTTGGTCAATCACTTCAGTTTCTGGATTCCCTGCCAGAGGCCAGTGGATCACAGGATACCAGTATTCCATTTAAGGAGAGAAAAATCTTCCCCTCAAAATGGGAACAATTTACAGGACCAAATCAAAGTTAATGCATCTTCCCCAAAAGATACTAGCATCTCTGTTGACAAAGCCTACTATTGTTTATCCACAGCACAAAAATACCAAGGGCACATATCTACTGGAATACACCTGTGAATAAATTAAAATAGTTTATAAAAAAAAAAGAAATCAATTCCCTTAGCTATACGATTCTGAAGAGCAGCTCCTTAATTGCTTTATGCATCTACACTTCCCAGACTGTTCTTTAGCGAGCACTATGAAATGTTTAAAAGATGTCCAATGCCTATTCATATTACAATAAAATCACTGGAACAATACTTTTACTCCTTACCAATAGTTCGGTTTGCATCTCGGTCTTTGCTTCTACCCCTGCTGCGACTGCGACTTCGACTTAATCCTCTACTTTTACTACGACTCTTACTCCTGCCTCTTCGCCAATCATATTTGTCTCTGTACAAGTCAGTCCGATCATAGTATCGGTCATAATCCCTCCATTTACCGTCATCTCTTTTCTTCTCTCTGGTTCTATAAAATATGCATATGAAGAGGAAAAACAAGCCCTTGATCAAGTTTAGAGTCATTAAATGTCTCTCTCTTCACACCCAACTTAATGACACTCAGATCTAAAACAGCATCCAGCCATATTATACAGAAAATAAAGGTTTTCAAAATTAGGCTATTTGTGAAACTGAAGGAGGGGAAATACAAGAAGAATTTGGGAGGGCAAAAGGAGGAATGGACAACAATAAAAGTACAAAACAAAACTTCTGGAACAGCCATTAATGCTGCAAGTAAAAATTAGCACACTACCCAAAAACAAAGAAAGAAAATAAGACTGACGAGACTCTTATATCCTCAGTCACTTGCACACCATTATGTTCTCAGAGAAAAATGAATTCTACCTAATGGCTACTCTGTGTCACAGAGAAGTACAGTAGTTCATAGCAGGTAGAAAGGGGGAAGAAATACCCACATTAAGTGTAACAGCTGTTCCAAGAGGTAAAAATCCAGCTTCAAAAAAAGTCTGCCAGCAAGCAAAAGGAAGAGTTGAACTTCTTGTGACCAAATCAAATGCTAACCTTTGCTCATTAGATTCCGAACGGTTTTTCTGCGGGCTACAATGCTTCTTTTTCTTGCTCTCTCGCTCTTCCTCAAGTGACTCCTGAAAGGTCTGTTTGACAGAGAAATCATTTTTAAAGATGAATGTCCAGAAGGTTTTGAAGATGGCCAAGAACTAAATTAAGGTTTAGTACAAACTGAAGTAACAGCTATTTGGGAAACTAGGACATCCAGGATAATCAGTTTATTTTCATTATTACCGCTTGCCAATAAAAATTAAGAATATTCAAGGGCTAATGTGTTCTATCTTCCAATTGACTGAAGGATTCCTTAATTTAACTAAGAAAGCTTCTAAATAAGATTAACCCCACAGAGCATGTAGAGCTCTTCCTAAAAAGCTCATCTATAACTGATATACATTCTAAAATTTACAGGTGATAAACAGTCCCTGCAAGATACAAGTCATGTGTGTTACTGGTATTAACAAATCTCACAACTGGTTTTTAAAAAGTCATCTCCAACATCTTTTTAAGCTTCTTTGAAATTAACTCCCTCAATATTTCTCCAAAAGTTTATTTGCACCCATTTTGCTATAAACAATGAACCACTTATAAATGATCAATTTTGATAGCAGAATTAAAGCTGCAACATAGGGCTGTGCGAAACAACACCGTTCCACTTTGACTTCCGTTTCGACAGAATAGTGTTTGGTGTCAAAAATGTTTTGACATTTCGCCTGTAGACTACTATGCACCCAGCACCGGGAAGATCAGTGCTGCCACTGGCCCCAGCTCGCAGCACCAGCCTCCTGTGATCCAGCAGGCCGATCAATGGCCCGCACCCCATGTGAGGAGTCTGGCACAGCCTCTGCAGCCCTCCCGGGGATACAGGGGCCCTCCCTATTCAGCCTGCCAGATCACAGGAGGCTAGTGCTGCTGGCTGGGACCAGCACTGTGCACAGCCCGTGCCAGGAAGATCAATACTGCCACTGGCCCCAGCCGGTAGCAGTAGCCTCCTGTCATCTGGCAGGCAGATCGGGAGCTTGCCCACACCCCCCGGGAGTGCTGCAGGGGCTGTGCTGGACTCTCTCAGGGTATAGGTCCCTGATCTGCCTGCTGGATCACAAATTATCGTAATGAATATTGTGGCACCAATAGAAAAAAAATACTACAAAGACAGCGAGCTTTTCACCAAAAGTGAAAGAGCATTACAAAAAATGTAAATTCTGATGTGAAGAGAACATCCTTAGACACGATGATATCCTATCTATTGCAGAGATGACCATGTTATAAGTGTCTAAAGTCTATTAAATTATGTTTCTGACCTTTCTGAAACACTATAAACACTACTCCATTTAAGTGCAAAAAGACTATGCATTTACCCTAAGTCTGCACTTACACAAACTCAACATCAATAACACATTAGTTCAGGCGCAAGCAATTATCTGGGCCTGAACACTACACAGGGAGTTTTGTTGAGATGTTGTGGGCCGGGTCAGCACTCACTCCTCTCCATGCAACAACTCACCAAAATTCTTGTAGGAATGAGGTTGCAGGCAGGATGGCAGTGCTCAAGAGGAGGAGAGGCAGGCGAGGCCAGGGTCACAAGGCATGGTCATGGGGTGGTGACAGCAAGTAGCTGGGGTCCATGACAGAGCTGTGATCTGTTGCCTACACACCCCTGTGATCAGGCATGGGTTCCAAGGACAAGGGCATGCAGGGAACCATGGTGGATTTGATTTAAAGCAAACTAATTTAAATCACAATTTAAAAATCACTGGTCAGGAAGTCTCAATTTAATCATTGTTTTCTTCAAAAAGTGCACTCTTGTTTGATATCCTTTATTCATTTAACTTCTTGAAATTCTGCACTTTTAGAGAAAGAAAGGGACTTGACCGTGTGAACACAAACTTGCAGAGACACAATATGGTTGATGGGTGGGTAATCAGGCCTGTTACAGCTCATCTCCATATAATTCTGTTAGCAAGGATGTTCTCTCTGGAGACAGCAAACTCTCCCTATGCCTAAAGAACGGTGTTTCTGCCCAAAAGCTTGCAAAGAACAATTTTCCAACTATTTAGTTGGTCTAATAAAAGACACCACACTACCCAAAGAACCTTGTCTGCCTATGATCTCTGGAGACACAAATCAACAGTTTGAGAATTGAAACAAAGCTTCACAGAGATGCTTAATGGGATTTTCTGGACCAGTGGTTCCCAATCTTTTCTTATCAGGACCCACTTGCCAAGATCAATGGCTTATCTTGAACAATACCCCTTGGCAATGCTGGTGCGCGACCCTGCACCCCTACTGCCCCACCACAGCTGGTGCAGTCCCTTTCCCCCTTGCTACCCTGCCACAGCCTTGGCACTCAGGCACCTTTCCCCTACCTTCATCCAACTGCTGGGGCTGCTCCCACAACCTTGCCTGGCTGCATCTTGGCCATGCCCAGCCACTTGCAGGCTGGAACGCTGAGAAAGCGCAGGAACGCTGCCATCCTGCAAGGAGAAACCTATGCTTTCACACACTTTTCTGGCACAGGCTCGTGATCCTGAGAAATGTTCTTACGACCCACTTTTGCGACCACAGGTTGAGAAGCACTGTTCTAGACTGAGCACTAAGTCCTACTGAGTACAGTGGTTTTCTTTAATCTTCACTAATCTATAGAGGAGCCTCTGGGAAACTCATAAGATTGGGCCCCTAATATAGTCTGTGGCCTGTTGTGACCTATTTATAAAACTTCTAAAAAGGTTACATGACTATATTATCTCAAATAATGTACAATTAGAAGTTATAACCCCTATTGCGTGATGATATATTTGAGCTTTAACATATCTTAAATTAGAACTATTTTATAAGTTGGCTTTTTTTTTTTTTAAATGTATTTTAACAAAAAACAACCCCAAGAATTGGATTAAATGAAAAAAAATCCAAAAAATTGGATTTAAGTCATTGATTTTTAACCACCCTGCAGGGAACATATTGTGGCTTTGCTGTGGCCTGGCCCCACATTGTCACTGCCACAAGATCCAGAGATCTCCCTAGAGACTGGCTAGAAGCTGTGTAGGCAGGGCACTCTGATCACATCTATCTGGCAGAATGTCCTGCCCACATGGCTCCTTGGAGACCCTGGGACCTTGGGGTGGTGACAGCAGGGAGCCAGGGCAGAACTCTGGTTCTGTGGGTGGGGATATGTACTGAGCACATTGTGACTCTCCCAAGCTCCACCTGCCCATCCTGCTCCCCAACACCACTCCCAAACAGCCTGTGGCCCCATCCCAGTTACCTGGCCAACTACCCTGTCTGCACAGGTCCCGCCCTGACGCTGAGTGTGGGATGGATGGGCCGGGGTGCCCAGGCAGTAGGGCTGCAGCAGCAGCCACTGGAAGGAGATGCCGCCGCTACTGGGGCTCGTGGGAAACGGAATCTGGCAACCACGCTGCCCTGGCCCTGCCACATGCCTAGGCACATGCCATGGCCCAAGCAAAAATTGCTCTGCAGGCTGGATTCAGCCCATGGGCCATATTTTGCCCATGCCTGCATTAACTACAGCGCAGCTGGCCTCAAGTTTTTACATTTCATTAAGGTTTTTTATCTTGTTTCACAGAATGCCCTACATCTCTAACAGCAGCCTTGAAAGAGACAGGATCTTGTCAGTTCAAGGCTACTTTAGAAGCCTTGAAATTAAGGCTCCTATAAGTTTCATCAAGTATGCAGTTACAGAAAATTGGAGGGAGTGGGAGGGAAACTGTGGGACAAAGACTTCCTATGTACTTAAACAATATCTAAATAACTGTTTATTATTATAAACTAGGGTCATAGCTGAGCCAGAGTCATAGCTGAGCTGCTGGCACAGACGTCTGAGCACTCGTGGTGCTCCGGCCAGGTCCTCAAGGACTGGAGAAGGGCCAACGTGGTGCCCATTTTCAAGAAAGGGAGAAGGGATGAGCTGGGTAACTTAGGCCAGTCAGTCTTACCTCTATTCCTGGGAAAACGCTAGAGAAAATAATCAAAGAACACATTTGTGAAGGCCCAGAAGAGGAAACAATGCTGAGGGGAAAGCAGCACGGGTATGTTACAGGTAGATCCTGCCAGACAAACCTTGTAGCCTTCTATGACCAAGTCACACACTGCCTGGATGCTGGAGCTGAGGCTGATGTCATCTTCCTGGACTTTAGGAAGGCCTTCGACACAATTTCACACCCTACCCTCATTGGGAAGCTAGCAGGCAGCAGAGTGGACACCCACATGGCCAGGTGGGTGGCCAGCTGGCTTAGGGACAGCACCTGGAGAGTGATGGTGGGTAGTTCTCTCTCGGCCTGGAGGGAGGTGGGCAGCGGGATCCCGCAGGGTTCGGTCCTTGGACCGATATTATTTAATATCTTCATCAGCGATTTAGACAAGGGTGTGGAAAGCAACCTTTCCAAGTTCGCTGATATCATCAAGTTATGGGGCAAAGTTAGTACACTGGAGGGCAGGGAGCAGATTCAGGATGACCTGGACAGGTCGTATCAATGGGCAGAGAGAAATAGGATGCAATTTAATAAAGAAAAATGTAAGGTACTCCACCTGGGAAGGAAGACTCTCCAGCACACCAATAGGTTAGGGAGTGTCCTTCTCAGCAGCTCAGAGGCAGAGAGGGATCTTGGAGTCATAATCGACTCCAAGATGAACATGAGCCGGCAGTGTAATGAGGCTATCAACAAGGCCAATCACATCTTGTCGTGCATTAGCAAGTGTATGACTAATAGATCAAAGGAGGTGATGCCCCCCCTCTACGCTGCACTGGTCAGGCCGCAGTTGAAGTGTGGCACCCAAAACTGGACGTAATACTCCAAGAGGCACACGGAGAATCTGGAGAGGGTCCAGAGGGCCACTCACATAATTAGTGGCCTTCGTGACAGACCCTATGGGGGGAGGTTGAGAGAGCTGAATCTGTTCAGCCTTCACAAGAGATGTCTGAAGGAAGATCTTGTGGCTGCCTATAAATTTATTAGGGAAGGTCAACTGGGAATAGGGGACACGCTGTTTACTAAGGCGCCCCAGGGAGTGACTTGGAATAACGGGTGTAAACTAGTGGAGAGTGGATTTAGGTTAAAGATTAGGAAGAAATTTTTCACAGTAAGTGTGGCCAGGATCTGCAACGGGCTTCCAAGAGAGGTGGTGCTATCACGTAGCTTGGAGGTCTTCAAGAAGAGGCTAGTCACCTGGCTAGGGTCATCTGACCTCGGTTCTCTTTCCTGCCAGGGGCAAAGGTTGGACATAATGATCCACTGTGATCCCTTCTGACTCTAAATAAATCTTTGAACTCTTTATAAATCTTTGAACTAGGGGCCTGAAACCTGTAGCTTGCGTTGAGGGTGGGTCCTAAGATGTGCCTTCCCAAGACTACAGGTAGGTTGTATGAGCCCAGACCTGGAATAAATTGTCTACTGTGGTTGAAGGCAATGAGCAAAAAAGTGAAACAGCATCTTGTTATGCAATTGAATGAGCTATGTTCTTATTAGATGTGCATTAGTAGAGTACACAGTGTGCGACTTGTTGAGAGGTTGACTGAGAACAGCTAATCTACAGTTATTTGATACAATCACTTAAATGTCACAGAGGTAACATATTAAAAGGCAATGACATTGTATCAAGATAGCTCTATGATCTATGGATGAACTCAGAAGCAAGAATTATAGGGGAAAAAAGATCTACTCAGAAACTCTTTTCTTCAGCATTGTTTCTGAAATGTTCACTCAACTTTAGGACAAATTTTAGGAGAAAAAATTTGGGTTTGGTACTGTTAACTAATAGTTAACTAATAGTTAACAGTACCTGGTATACACGGATTTGGGGACAGGGTGGGGGAGAAGAACCAGACTATCATATATCCCATTTGACCGTAATTATCCAAATATAGCTAGCTCTTTTCTGTGGTAATCATGTTAGCTTGATTTGAAGTCAAGCATTTTAGCAAACCATGGTAGTAGTGAATGCAAAGGCAGTCTGTGTGTTTCTACTGCATTCTCTCTCAAATACCACAGTAAGAAACACTGTGGGCTAATGTACTTATACAGACACATAGGAAGACATTCTCTGACTCTGAGTTCATCAATATTAAGCGTCACAGATAACAATGACCAGTTGAAAGAGTTAAAATTTCACATACAAAATGGCTGGGATAATTATAGGTATACCGTAGCTCTTTAAAAACCAAACCAGACCACTTATTTTCATTAGAGAAAGAGTGAAGAACTGTAGAATGAAAAATAGCATGCAAACTGCCATGGAAAGAGCCCTGTTCTATATCAAAGACTCTTCCTGAGAGAGAAGAGAAATGCTTGCTATTGAGTTTCACTGACGGCACTTTTCCTACAGTTTTTGTTTTGTTTTTAAAGTATTTTTACTGCTTGCACAATTTCTTCATTTAAAACATTAGGCAATCTACACATATATCTTTCCACTGTAGTTATTAACAATACTGCGACCCTCTCAAACCTCTCCACACAGATCATTCCTTGTTCCTAAGGAGGAGTGAATGTAACCATGCCACTGATTGAAGAGGATCTCTACCGAGATAAAATTGTTGTACTGTGTAAAAAAGAAAGTTGTACTGTTTCAGCTACTATTAAACACTTGAGCCTGGAAATGACATGTCCAATAAAAGCAAACTTTTTTTTAAATCTAACTAGTAACAGGAAGTTTAAGCAAATATTTCTATGTTTCTCAAGTTTTAGTTTAACTGATTTTTGCTTAAGGTATGGTCCAACAGTCAAGCTCCAATGCACCTCCTTAACCTGTAGTCAGTTAGTTATCTATTTTTATAGTTTACCCAAATTAATAGAAAATTAGACCTTCAGAGAAATCTTGCAGGGTAGAGAACACAGTACAGAACACTATTCTGTTCAGTGCAGTTTGTTTGTATAGCATCCTACAGTGACAGATACAGAGGGGCCAGATTCAGAAGCAAAAAGAAACGCATAAATAGAAAGTTAGTATTACCTCCTCTTTGATTTCCTCTTTTTCCTGACCTGCAGGCTTCAATTCTACTTTTGCTGGTTCAGGGGAAGGAAGGTAGCTTTTTGTATACAGACTTTCAAAGAGTTTATCCACAAAACCTGAAGTTTCTGAGAAGAAAAATCCACATAAAAGTTAAACATCTTTTTCTATTATCAGCTGTATGCTAATAAAATAACCCCCTGAAATCCATCCACACACACTGTTTACACTCTTCTAAATTCACCTAAATTTAAGGTTTGATTCAATGAGCTAGAAATTACAACCCTGGATACTAAGGTACTCTAAAAAGATGGACCAAAAATAGCTGTATTGTGAACATCTTCACAATGCCCTGCCAACATACCCCAATTCATGTGAAGGAAACATTTCTAGGATGGAGTACACAGCTGTTTTCAAAGGCATTTTCAGTTTTTGGTCTCTACATAGACCGATATAACCATGGTGATTTTTATGAAGTGGACACATCCACAATAGAAAGTAAGGCCAACTTCACATTAGATCCCAAATGAGGATTTCTACTGTTTTTCAGCTACTACTAAATACTTGAACCTGGAAATAACATGCCCAGTCCACTAAAAGCAGACTTTTTTTTTTGGCATCCAACTAGTAACAAAAAGTTGAAGCAAATATTTCAATGTTTCTCAAGTTTTAATTTCATTGATTTTTGCTTAAGCTGTGCTCCTGTAGTCAAACTACAATGCACCTCCTTACTGATCTGCAGTCAGTTAGTTATCTATACCTTTTACCAAGAGTTTACACAGTACTCATAAAACATTGCATACAGCATGATAAATTAATTTATATTTTGAAAACAAGTAACAATCTTTGCAAGATCACTCAGCTTTCACTGATGGATTCTTTGGGGTTTTTTAATGGGCCTGCCTGGAATGTTAGGCATTTTTGTTGTCTGCAGCAGTGGTTCTCAACCAGAAGGCCACAGCACCCTGGGGCATTCTAAGATCCTTTAGGGTGTCACAGGGTGTTGTACAATATTAGTACTGCTAGGTGTGCAGGCACCTAAACATAATTCACAAAGATATACCCAGTGATTTCAAATAGGAACTCACAGTATGAAAAAACATTCTGATCTTTGTGGTCTTTCTAAAGTTCTCTGCAACAGAAGAATTGCTCTATTATTTTTTCATAGTGAACAAATAAAAGCAGAAACTAAGAGCTGACATTTTCTGAGGTGTCTTGAATCTAATGAGGTGGGGAACCATTGGTCTACAGCCAGCATACTTTCACTGGTGGAAGCGGTCATGTAGACAACAGGCATGTTAATTATTATATTATCTAAAAGGTACTGAAATCAGGCCTAGGAAACAATAATAAAAACACCAGCGTTCTTTTTACATTGCAGCTTCTGCCATTGTTAGCATAAGAAAATGTGGCTTGCTACTGAACTTGCTGAAAGTCAGGAGTGTAGGCAATGCAAAATTTCTAAACAGTATTTCAGTTCCTGCTGCTTGAATGCACCTTCCACCCCACAAAAAAAGTAGATAAAACAGACCCTCTTACCAAAAGAAAAAAAAAAAGTAATGAAGCATTTCTTACAAGCAATGCCTACCCTGACTTTCTTTAGAGATAACCTTTCAATCAATATTCAAAGACTAGTTGAATTTAACCACCAACCACATTTGCTACTTGTTCTTTTACAGATACCTGTATTTATACTTGTGGACAATTTCAAAGTTGGCAAAACCTGCAGTTAAATTGGGCCAAGAACACCACTCTCCAATCCCACATGGCATGTGATCATATGCCAGAGGGATGAGGATTTAATGAAGAACAAAAACAAATGGACTTTTCTGAAAGTTCTCAAGTCTCAATTCCTTATGGCAGAATGGTTCTATCTGGTTGATCAACTGGTGCCGAGCAAATATGTGAAAGCCTCCAAACATCTGGAAGGGACAGACTTCTTTGGCTTCATTAGACTTGCATTTGAGAATAAACTCACCCAGATATACACACTAATTTGGCTACCATGGGTCAGAATTTCAAGTGCTCAGCAGTTGGTACCCAGTATTATTGGGTCCAGGCTTAAGTGGGAATACAATTCCCACTGAGTTCTAAACAGGACTAGAACAGGTCCCAGTAGGAAGTGTCTGGCCACTATTCAAGGAAATTGCTTGCTTTAATCTTACAGGATTCTCCTCAACTGGAGGGTTTGGGGTTCTTTTATTTCTTTAAATGTGCAACTACTTGGCACAGAGAAACAATATTACTAATCTGAAGCACTTCCAGGTATGAAGTGCTCAGACTCACTACAGATGCAACAGTTATCTTCTATGGAAGGAAAGTGTAGGCCCCAAAATTACAATTTTACAGTCCATTCCAAACCACAATCTTGCAGTATAACTGTTCCTCACCCTTAAACAATTTCATTCTCAATCATACTTGTATCAAACAAACGCACATTCAAGTTTCAAATGCCATTTTATTATTTTTAATTTTAAACTATGTAGTCAAAGTTGGTAGTGGAGTACCTTTTTGCAGAAAGACATCTAGCTGATCAGCACAGAAAGCTTTCAGCTCCTTCTCTGGTTTGTCTTTCTTGACTAATGCCACAACGTAGTTAGCCAAGGCCGAAGGGTCTGCATCACATCTAAAAAGAAGGCGGGGGTAGGAAGAATTATTCCCAGTGGCATACAGCTTGATCCCATTCATGTCACGAAACATTAGAAGTATAATTTAGAATATCCAAAACTAGTGGTCCTCACATCAGTGATGCATATAATTTTCTCCTTTAATATTGTTCTGCCATCCAGTAAAATTCACAGCTATACCTGGCTTTGGCACTGTAGGAAAGTTTCTGACCATTACCACAAACTGTCAGTTTTCTTGTGCCCCTTTTCTCTTTCCCATCCAGATCCGAAAAGCTTTTCCCATTTGTGTTTATTCTTAGGTCAGTAAGCAGAAATTATCATTTCTGATTAATTCTTCCTCAGCACAGCACCAGCAAGTAACTATTATCCAACATCAGTGACAGAAGCTACAAGGAAGAAGCGGCTGATCATGGTAGACCTATTACTCTCTCTGTTTCTGCCTGAATAGTTTCCTTAATCTCATCCAGAAGAGACTGGAAAAGGTAAGTATCGCATGCATTACTTATCAAGTTGATTTTTCCACAAAGATGAACATATGAAAAGAATTAAGTCAATACACAAGCCTCTCTTTTGTTCCGCTGTGATTTCTGATGGTAAAAAAGGGCAAAAGGCAACTCTAGAAGTTCCTTTACTGGCACAGGTAACATCACATCCACAGTTCAACATCACCTGTCTGGCTAGACATACAGCTTTCCTGTGCACAAGAGTTCTGTGCTACTATTAGCTAATTTGAGACTGAAACATTGCCAAAGAAACTTTTTTTTATCATTCACTGTTCAGAAGTCAGGACCTGCTTTACTAATGCTAGAAGTATTTCTATGGCCTTCAGTTTAATTTACAAGGGTAATTTTTATCGAGTTGAGCAGCTCGTACAGACTACTACCAATAACCTCACTGCTTCTCCAGTCTCACTGGACCCTTGAATATCAACATGTGTATGTCTTTAAGAGCACCAACTCCTGAGGATGGCAGAAACTACAAAAGGCAGAGGGGCCCCCAAATACTTGAAAATGCAAGGTGGGTTTGTAATGATGTGCTGAAAAGTACCAACATTCATACTGAAATGTGAAACTAGCTACATATGCTCACTTATTTCCAAAGTCTGACAAGGGCCACTAAAAAAAAAAAAAAAAAAAAAAAAAAAAAAAAAAAACCGTTTTTTATTTAAATTTTATTAAAAAAAATCAAGAAATAATATGATATCTCTATTTTCGAAAC
>JAGPOW010003447.1:22316721-22480540 GCA_030014935.1 Caiman crocodilus
TGTCTTGTCTGTACCCTAATTATTTTATATTTTTTGTTGTTTTTTTATTTTTTTTTATAAATAAAAAAACATTATTTATGAATTTTAAAAATATTTAAATTTTATATTTATTATAAAAACAATAAAAATTTAAAAAAAAAAAAAACAATCCATAAATTCAAACAAATTCACCCCCCCCCAAAAAAAAAAAAAAAAAAAAAAAAAAAAAAAAAAAAAAAGCCTTTTGTATTTCAAGTGTATGTACAAAAATCCAGCAATAATCTGATAGCTCTATGTTCGATACCGGTAACCACATGCAATTTAAGGCTATAAAGGCTCATGAGTGGCAGAAAAAAAATCTCTCTACATCCTTCTATAAAACATTTATTTTGCTTAATCCTTGCCTCTCCCTTTACCTCCCCAACTCAATCTCTCTCAGACCGACCCTTGGGAACATTTGTTCATATGTACATTACACCACAGGAACTTTCATAAAGGACTTATACTACTAAAATGATTTCTACCACACTTTCCCTCCATGCTAATGTAAAACACACAATCACTGTTGTCAGGCAACTTCAAGACTTCCTAAAACACCTGGCCTCCAACTCAAATTCATTGAGAGGGTTGCTGTCTGGAAACGCTTGGGATAAAAGGCTGACTAGAATCAGCAAAGACCAGAGATGATCCTGCAGAAGCGATGGAGAGTAATGATGCCTGACTGACATTAGGATTCCTGTTTGTTCTGGGTCATTTCTTTTTAAATGACAAAACAGAGTTGCGGCACTTCAATTTTATTAAAACTTTCTTCAAGAAAAAAATAATGCAACATTATGCTTTTCTTTAACAGCAGGAAACCATTACCTTTTACTGCCTTATAATTAGAGCAGTTCAGAGTTTCGGCCTAAACATTTTCCTTACGGAAGCCAGACAATACTAACTGCAAAAGCACCCAGGTAGCAAGTGATGTTTCTTACCACACGTCTTAGTAACAGGCAACAGAGCCATGTTTCAGACACTGCGTTTTCTTTGCTCTGCTACATTTAGTTTCAAACCTCTAATAATGCTACTGCACAAGCGGGGCTTAACATCAGCGTCATCTTAAAAAACAAACAAACAAATACACGGCAGGTGGGTCCTAGCAAAACCCCACGGCACCCCAAGGTGTCCCGATACCGGCCTGCACCCGCTTTCCCTACAGAGCCGCCTCTGCAAAGCACGCTCGCTAAAGTTTGCAACTTGTTCGACTGCAAAGAAAACGGGCGACCCGGCCGTTTCAAACACCCGCAGCTCCATGGCAGCACGTCGGCCTCGGTTTTTATTCCGCGCTGGTGAAACGTGAATGACAAGGAGGGGAGGGGGAACCACGGAAAAAGCGACCTGCCTTCAGAAGGAGCCTACCACGGGCAGAACATTTAGAGATTTCTGTTGGTTGGTTTTGGATGCGCTGGTTGAGGGTTGTTCAAGTTCTTCATGCGGGGGTGGGGGAGGGGAACGGGGGGGGTCTCTGCAGCTTCCCATGCACCAAATTTTCTTCTTCCCCCTCCCCCCACCAAGCTCTTGCTGCCATTTTAGGCATCCTCTCCCATCCGCCCATGGTCGCACTGCTGCTGCGGGGGGCTTGGGGTGGGTCTCGTGCCACGTGTGGACGCGAAAGGGCCAAACCCCTGCACCCCTCCCCCCGTCCAGGGGCGACGGCAACAACGGGCACCCCAGGAAACCGGCAGTCCCCAGGCCAGGGATTGGGGTTAGGGACGCGGCCGCACCTGCCGCGGCCTCCCCGCCCCCGGCCCCGCACTCACATCGGCTCCAGCAACTTGGCCAGCCAGGACTTGAGGGCGTCCACGTTCTCTATGATCATGGCGGCCTTGCTGCTCCGCCGGCGCCTCTACAAGGCGGACACCATCGCCACCCGCCCGCCCGCCCGCGCTCCTGGGGCAGTTACTGGCCCGCAACCCCTCCCCCCTGCTAAGGCCTAGTCCAGGAACTAGCCACCAGCGTGCCAACGTAACGTGCTGGCTGCCGGGGGGGAGGGGAGGGCGCCGAGGCGCCGAGCAACCAATCAAGCGGCCCACACTGTGCGACGCCAGCCAATCGCGGCCGCGGGAAGCTCGGCCCCGAGGGTCACTGGGGAAGCAGCAGGGTAGGTGGACGCAGCACGTGAAGTCCTGGTGCAACATGGTAGGGGGCGCTCTTAAAGGGACAGGCGCGTCTTTATTTATTTATTTATTTATTTATTTATTTTTCGGACTCTTCTCCCTGCCGCAGGGGGGAAGCTGTAGTTTGTCTCCCACCGGGACGCAAGGGAGCGTTTCTAGCTAACATGCCTGAGAGTTGAAGGCTGCATTTGTTACCTCCCTGCATCATGAGATGGGCTTCCCCCACTCTTCTTCCTTCCTTGTCTCTTCCCCCCCGCGGTTCACATGCGTCCCCTTGGGTCCCCCCTGTAGAGAAGGATGGCTTACCTCACACCCAGCCCCCTGGCCTAAGTCTCTTTCCATCGCACCTTCGCACTTGGGCCCCACACTTCTGCACGCGTTATTCTGCCCCAAATTCTCTGCAGATTTGGGTTTTCAGGATCTCATTCTTACATAAAGGCTAGGCTGCTATGGCTGTGGGTCACGGACATGGTTCCTCAGGTGTGGCATAAGGGTAACAATTCCTCAGCTAGAACCCTTTCGGGATTCAGCAGGATTTGCAAAGGTCTGTGAAATCAACAGGTTCATCCAACACTATAAATCAGCGTGCGCGTCTACACATGCACCTTAATGCACACTAGCCTATTTTAATGCACGTTAAAGCATCCTTAAAAACACCGAGCGTTTATGCACGTATCTTTTCGTCCGGGGATCCGCCGCTTCAGAGCAGAGCTGATTAATCGAGTCTGCTCCATACGTGAGCTGATGCGAACTGTGCTAGGCTGCATGCAGTTGTGTACGTGGCGAAATGCAAGTCAGCAGGGAGAAAATGGTGGCAGTGCACTTCTGAACTGAAACACCTTCTGTATGTTTTAGTTCAAAAGCACGGCGCTGCCATTTTCTCGGCACTGACACGCATGTTGCCACTTCCAAAGCTGCAAGCCACGCAGCACCAGGTGCTTTTCAAAATGCCCAGCGCTGCGGTGCTTACACATGTAAAACCCGTTCTTTTTAGTTAATGCAAATTAAAATAGGCTAAGGTGAATTAAGCATCACTTAAAAACCGTGCTCTTTAGTTCATGCACTTTAAGTCAGGCTAACGAGCATTTTCCCAGTACCTCACAATAGAGGTACTAGATTTAATACACGTGAAGTAAAGTGTGTTAATGCATGTGGAGACGTATCCAGAGCTGCTTAACATTTTTGGATTGGAGGCACATCTCATAGGACTCAAAGCACCCTCCAGCATTTTTGTGATTTAAGTGGCACCCAATTTCAAGAATTAATTTGCAGCACTTACCCTCTGACAGGGTGGCTGGGCAGTGGGGTGAGGGAATGGTCCCGCACAGCCTAGTCTTGCACTTTTCCGCTCAGCTTATCCACTCTTACGTGGCAACACCCTTCAAAGGATCTGGGGAGGAGCAGGGAGGGGGTTATTCTGGTTAAGAATTACTGCTATGAGTTTTAGAATCTGCTTAGCTGAAAATACTTCCAGCTTCACCCATTTTTATTGTCTTTTTGGGACTTCTTGTAAGGGAACCTTATTCCATTCTAATATATAATTTTCCACATGATTATAATTAATTAAGGAATTAAACAATTGTATCCTTACGCTGTACTTAACAGGGTGTCATGATGTCCTGGCCAGCATGGATGAGTCACCACTGCCTTAAAAATGGAAAAGATGAAGGCCTGCTCAAGTATTTGTGATTATGTTGCCCTCTACTGGGTGGCCCCAAGAAGACTGTAAAAATATAAAACATTACACTGCAGATTTTTCTTGCAACTCTGTTGCTGATGATCTTGTGGTTTTAAAAGGAAAGGTCCTGACAACTAGGAAAGCTGTGGCCACTGTATGTAGTATAAATGGTGACCATGAAGTCAAGAATGGCAGTTGTTCTTTCTTCCATAGTTTTCATCCAAGTGGCAATTACTACTTTTGCAACTTTTGAAGATTTAGGAAGCTATCCAGAAATGGAATATGTTCATATCTAAAGTAGAAGGCAAGGTAGGTTTGTACTTCATAGACTAAGCAAAGTAGATCTATATATATATCACAAACTTTTGTGAGGAAGCTCATTTCATCAGTTGTAGAGGCATGCAAGCAGCATTTAAACACATTTTAATTATGTAGGTATAAAGAAATGTAATTCTACTGTAATGCTCTAGTTTAAGCAAAGTTCTGAGAAGGACAACCAGGGGAAATGATAAATGGTAAAATGACAAAAGTATGTGTGTTGCAAATCTTTGAGCAATGTAATTTTGACTTGCTTTTGCTTACTATCTATATTGAGCTAGATAAAAGCATTGTAGATTTTATCACTGAACAAGTAAAGTTTGAGAAGCAGGAAACTAAGACATTTCCAGTCAGTGGATACAAAGTATAATTATACTTATATCAATTAGTTAATTAAGCTTTGAAGTTGGCAAATTAAATTTATATTAAATTACAGTGCCATTTGTCTGAGCCAGAGTAGAAAGAAGTTCACAAAACACAGTTAAAGACTAAATATATTCTCCATTGCTGAGAGCAGCCTATTCATACCAGCAGAGAATTTGGCCCATAGAATTAATAATTGCAACCTAGAAATAGAAGCTATGGGATATAAACTGTTCCTCTCTCAGTTCAAACACAGACAAGCAAAAATCAAATCATTTTGCAAATGACCAATGGAGAGATGGTGAAAATGAAAGTAATTTTCTGATTTTTCTTTCAAAATAGAAACAAGTACAAAAAAGATGCTCACATAGTAAAGGACACACAGCTAAAATTAAGAGGTAGAGATAGCAGAAGCAGCCTTCTTTTATCTGATCACCAGCATTTTAATCAGAAATAAAACTAATACAGCTATTGCCTGTATATTTCACTGTCCACGTTAAAACATATGGAAAACAAGCATTTTGAGTCTTTCTAGACTGTTTCTACGAAGTTTGAACATTTAAAATTCAATGTAAGTGCTAGATTTTATTATTTATTATCCCCGAAACAGCCTTGCTGTAATAGATGGTGAGGTTCATTTTTTTCTACCTCATCTCTCCCTGAGTTATGCTCCTTATTTTTCACATAAAATACTTAGAACTGAGGTTCTAGCCATTTTACTTTTGGCATTTTTCATGTTATGCTACTAGCCTGTGCCTCATATTTTATGGCTGGTAATTATATTGGTGATATTCTCTCAGAAAGACAGTATCCCAAAAGACACATATTATTTTATTTTTATTATTATTATCTCTAAAACACCTGGCATGTAAATAGATATTGGCTGTATTGTGTTTGGCAACTATTGTATACCTTGTTTTGCTATTCACTCTCCTTTTGAAACTTTCAGCCTGATAGTTTCATTAGGTACATGTGTATGTATTTATCTTGTCTGATGATTTATGCCTGTGAATTAGCAAACTTGGTTCTCAATTACTTCTTGTCTGAACTTCAGGCAGGTTTCATATGAGGGGTCAAACAAGCCTTGAACTCTGAGTGGCACAGGCCTGCACAGATCTCTTTATATATTTGAACAATAAGAGAATCGGAGGCTATATACACTGCAATGTGCTTCATCCATGCTTCTGAAATACCTATGTCACTAGCATTTGGAAAAGGATTATTTTAGAGCCTTTACTTTAGCACTATGTACCCACTGTATAGGTCAGGGTGGGCAAAATGCAGCCCGTGAGCCGGATGTGGCCCGCCAGGCTATTCTATCTGCCCTGTGGGGCCTCTAAAAAATTTAGAAAATTAATATGTATCTGTCCTGGGCTGCCTGTCACATGGCCCTCAATGGCTTGCCAAAATTCAGTAAGCAACCCTCCACCCAAAATAATTGCACACCTCTGGTATAGGTAGTACTATTAGAGAACTGTCTCTGCCCGCTTTACTTCTCTTTTACTTTACTGTACAAGCATTAAGGATCTTAAGATCAATGAATCAGACCTAGCACATTTTGTGCCTATATGTTTTGGTTTGCCCATTGATTTCAGTACACTTTGAATCAGGCTTTTTAGTCCTGGCTCTAGCTATGAGGCAACAGGAGATACGCTGGCATGCCCGATAACTCACATAGCTCCGTGTTCCAAGGCACCATGTTCATTGTGTTCTGCTGTGCCAGGCATAGCTCTTTAGGGTCTGTAATGGAATCTGCTGTAGAGCCAATAATCTAGGCTTATAAGCAATTTGTTCAAGAGCTGATTACCAACACCTACAGTTTGCAATATCTGTCACATTCTTCCCCAGGAGCTGCATGGTTACTTTTAGCCTATGTGTTTCAACCAAGCTTCATTTGACTTGACAAGCCCTTCTCAGACAGGGTGGCAGGTGCAATTATTACATTTAGAGATGCTTATAAGATGCACACGAGGATCCTTCAGTGTTTGCTCTACACTTTGGCAGACAAGGTTCTTTGGGTAAATCCAATATCTTTTATTAGACTAACTCAAATAATAAAAGGTATTGGATTTTCCCAAAGAACCTTGTGTGCCTCTGTCATTTAGACCAACACGACTGCAACCTACACCCCTGAAACATGCTCTACACTTTAATGTTCAGTTCAGGAAACTGGGCTATTCTACCCAGTGCACAAGACTAGGCATAGCACAGCATACTTAATTGTAAAATTATAACGGCAGTTCTGACTATGTGCGCATGAAGCTGAATATGCTACTTTATCTTTCTTTATTCTGTATTATTTACTCATTAGTTTTAGCACAATGAGCAAAACAGGTACCTCTGTAGGGTCCCAAGTTTTCTACAGAGCTGAAGAATCTGTCAGTGTGTTTCTTCCCACTCTGATACCCACACCAAAGTGTCTTACTATGCACAAGGTTGAAGGGTCAGAAGGAACTGTATGATGGTCTCAACTGTATGATTGGCATAACCTAGGCCATAATATTTCCCTTTGTCACTTTTGGATTGAACCCTGTTACTTGAGGGTGAATTTGAGCATATGTTTTAGAAACATAACCCTGACGAAGGGTTTTTGAACCCAAAAGCTTGCTTAATAACTTTTCTCCAACTACTTGGGTTGGTCTAATAAAAGATATCAAATTCACCCAGGGAACCTTGTCTGCCTACGTTTTAGAAAGGCATCTAATTTAAATACTTTAAGGCTACAGACATATGTCACATTTGTCCGAGGATAAGCCACTTTATCCCTGGGCCTGGCATACATTTTGAAAAAGGCTCCTTGGATAAGAAATACTAATACTGGAACATTGCAAAGTGTGTCTGATTGGTTTTCGTGGGATTGCATTATTGAATCAGTGCTTTCAGACACCCATTAAGTTCTGATTAGAAGGTTGATGTGTGCTAGGGTTACCATATGTCCAGATTTTTGTGGACATGTCCTCTTGTTGGGTTCTCCGATCTCCGTCCAGGTGGTCTTTTGAAATATGAACAAATATCTGAGATTTTGCTGCTAGAACTGCATTACCCAGCTTGCCCTAATGGTGAGCATGTTTGGCAGGGATGAGTTTTCTGTTTGCTGTGGAAAAATACGGATTTTCCTCTTTAAAGAAGGAAACCTTGGGTTTCCCCTTGCAGGCTGGAAGGCTACCAGCCTGCAAGGAACTGGTTGGCATGACTGGAGGCAGGAGGTGCCACATACATCTGCATGCACACATGTATGTGGCTGGCATAAAGCCAGGCAGGGTGGTGGGAGCAGCCCTGGATGCAGTTAAGTTTATGGGGGGGCAGTGGAAGGCCATGGTTTGGGGGCTGTATGGGGGGGCTGTGTGTGTTTGTGTGTGTGCATGTGTGTGAGTGTGCACACACATGCACCCACGTGCACAGAAGGGCACAGGAAGCAGGTGGGGAGATGCCTGCCCTGCCAGTGGGAGAAGGAGACGGGGGAAAGGGACCTTTCAGGAGCAGCAGGGAGCTGTGTGGCCAGGCCCGTGACACTGGGGCTAGTGCCCACGTTTGTAGGGGTGGGGCAGCCAGACGATGGTGCCCGGCGAAGGGGACATGGCCATGCTACCTGGTATGGTGTGGGAACCCCAGCCAAGGATAGGGGGTGCCCCATGCCTCCCCTGCTCCTCCCTCCAGCCTGCGCTAGGGTTGGATGTGCTCTGATGCTGCCCGCACAAACTGGGGCCACCACAGCTGCTGCACTCCAGCCCAGTTGGGATGGGAGCAGCTGGGAGCCTGGTCTGGCAGGGCTGGATGTGAGGGCATGGAGATGCAGGATAGAGATGAGGGGCACGGGCAGGGTGAGGGGTCTGTGGTTTGAAAGAGAAGGGCACTATGGGGGTGGGGGACTGTGGGTCAGGAGTGAGACACTGACAGTGCCATGGGGCTGCAGGTCAGGAGTGCAGGACACTAGCAGGCATGGGGGCGCTGCACATTGGGAGTGAGGGGCACCAGGATAGCCTGGGGTGTGGGGACTGTAGGCTGGGAGTGAGGGGCACCAGCAGGGACAAAGGGCTGTGGGTTGGGAGTGAGGGGCAGTGGCAGTGCCAGTGCCAGAGGGTTGTGGGTCAGGGGTGAGGGGCACCAGCAGGGCAGGGGTGAGGGAAGGGGCTGTGGCTTTGTTTGTTTGTTTACATTTAATGTCTGAGGCAATAACATTTATTTACTGTAACACTTAGAAGCTGTCCCACCATATCATATATACTTCCCTTTTGGTGTCCTGGTTTTTGGAACTGGAAATATGGTAACTATAACATGTGCATACACCACTCCTGGGACATTTCTGAAAAGGCACAACTTTTCCAGGGGTAAATGCAACACCTGTCCCTAGCCAATGACACGAATCAACTACATTTCTTAGCAAAGCATCCAATGCTTTCACACTCTTCACTCTAAAAAGCAGGAACCCCATTTCTACCTTCAGCTTCCATCCATTGGCTCTTTCTTTTTTTTTTCTTGCTTTTACAACACACTTACATCATAATGTCTTTGAATGAATGTTGCTTGAGAACATCTCAAGCTTTTCTCATTGTCACTACAGCCAAAACTCGCATCTGAGCCTTCAGAGATCTTGCAACCTATCTCGTTAGCCTTCTTGTCTCGGTCCAGAGTGCTGTAGCTTAAGGCCACTGGTCCCCGCCATGGTGTCAGATACAAGTTCCTTGGATTTGGGACAGGGAGGGAAGGGAAGGCTGAGTGTTATGTCTCCCTTATCCCTTCGCCAACCTTTCCTTCTCAGTGTAAGGCCTTTCACAATTTAGTCTGTCTACTCTGCTGTCACACCGGCTCTCAGACACCTTCTTCTCTGCTGGGGCTGCTGCCCTGGCAGTGCCCACTTGTCATTTCTCGCAGGTGTCTCCTGTCCCTTTAAATAGTTGGGGAAAAAATATTCTCAGCTAGCTTTCGGGTTTAAAAGCCCTACTGTACATTTTGGTCACTTTATTGATGGCACATCATACCACGGTTGACATGATCGTGCAAATACGGTAATTATCGCACACATGGCAACACTGAGCATGGAGCAGGGCCTCTTGGGAAGGGAAATGTGGTGCCGACCCCCCGCCTCTGCGGCTTGGTATGGCCCAGCGCAGAGCATGATGGGACGTGTAGTGCGGCTGCCGCGCCGCTGGGAACGACACGTGGCTCAGCCGAGGGCCTGGCGGCGCAATGGCTGCTGGGAGCGGTAGTTTTGAAGCGTCAGGGCAGCACAGGCGCGGGCTGATTTAGAACCACACTTCCCGTCGGGCCTTGCGGCGGCGGCCTGGCTCGGCGGCTTGCTGCGGCGTGGAGGAGTCTCGGGAGGTGGCGGCATGGCGGTGAGCAGGGGCGTGGGGGTTGGAGCCGGCTTCTGACACCAGCTGCCTACATGTCTTGGGGGATTTACAAGCTCTGGCTTATGTCTGTATAAAAAGCCGGAGCTTGGGAATATGACAGAGAGAGAGAGTGTGTGTGTTATATATTGTATATGATTTCCCTTCGTATCATTGCCTGGCTGTGAAACAGAAGGAGCTGGTGGCCCAGCGTGTCAATGAGTCTTGCAGGCTTTTGTTATATAAAGCTGGAAATACCTTATCCCTCTTTTGACGAGTGTTAATTGTAGCTGTGGGGTGCTGGCAAGTAACTTGTCGCTGTGGGACACTACTGAGTAATGTTGGAACTGATCATGCTAGCTGTCATAGCTGCGGAGGGGAGCACCACTGAGTAATGCTAGTACTAATAATGCTAGCAAGGCTCCTGTCGTAGCTGCGGAGGGGAGCACCGCTGAGATTAGCGTCGCTAGCAATGCTAGCGAGTTGCTTGTACCTGTGGAGTGGCACTAATAATGTTTGCAAGTAACTTGTTGCTGTGCATGACCACTGAGTAATAGTTAGAGGTCCACCCATATATCAGTTGCATGTTGGATTGGTATCGATAAGAGGAAAATTAACGCTATTGGCTGTCAGCTTCTTTCGGGTGGTGTAGCTGACCATGTTTGCTGATAAATAATAACATAATAAGCCTTCCGGCCAGGGCCTCTGAATAAATCCCACTGACTTATTCATAGGGTCGTAGACATTAAGGCAGGGGCGGGCAATTATTCAGGCAGAGGGCCGCTTACTGAGTTTTGGCAAGCCATTGTGGGCGTCATGACAGGCAGCCACGGGCAGATAAAGCAATTTTCTACATTTTTAGGGGCCCTGCGGGCTGGCTGCAATGGCCTGGTGGGCTGCATTTTGTCCACCCCTGCATTAGAGGCTGGAAGGGACCTCGTGAGATCATTGAGAACAGCCCCCTGCCTCGAGCTGACCTGAGCAGGGTGCATGGCCTGGGGCAAATCAGCCCATGAGGGGCCCTGCTCCCACTCTGATACCATGTGCCCCAGACTAAAGAAGCTGCTGCCGCCATTGAGAGCTGCAGTGTGGGCAGGGTGTAGTGAGTGGCTGGACACAAAACTGGTGACACAAAACATGGAGTCGCTGCAGCCACTCTGCCCAGGTCTGCGGGCTGCCCCACAAAGCATGGTGCCCATGGCGGTCATCCTGGTTCCCCCCCACCCCCATGGCCTGAATTAGGCAGGAAGTTTGCTGGGGTCAAGTGACCCCCCCTTCTCCCCCCGATATGCATCTAACGCCATGTGAATGAGTCCAGAGTAGGTGCTCACGCCACCTTTGTGGGGAGTCTGTTTCAGACACTTCAGCAGTCACGGGGTTGGACTTAAAATTTATTAGGACCTCTTAGCTGATGAACTCATGATATAGGCACAGTTGGTCTGCAGTGTTCTTTTGCAGTTGTAGGAGGTATTGATTCAATTTAATGAATGGAGAAACTGAGGCCTGGTATGAATTTATCTGATTTATTTATGAATCAGGTTGAGAAATGAAGTTATGTGACTTATCACTGCTTGTTGAAACTACTAAATATCCTACCTTTCTCTGGCTGAAGCTGTGTGTTAGTCACTTGGGTGTTAGTAATGCAGTAGCTGACCAGATATACCATATGTTGTAGCCATAATATGCTTACAATAGGCCTTTGATAGATTGAGACCTAGCATCCAACTTTCCATCTTAAAAAAGAGTATTGGTGTCTCAGTATTTTTGGCCTTATGATTAAGTCTAAGGGATGGATACAGCTATATGTGTGTCACTGCACGGTTCAAGCGAACGTTTTAACACCTTTTACCCTTCTACCACAGTTTTACATCCAAGTTGGGTCAGGGCAATAATGAACAATAATATTTTAAAATGTAATAGAAAATCAAAATTAGAAAAATGATATGGTAAGGTTTTAGAATGGGATGGACAATTATTTTGGGCGGAGGGCTGCTTACTGAGTTTTGGTAAGTTGTTGAGGGCTGCATTTCCCTCTCTGGCATAGGGAAGCAGGAACAGCTTCATGGTCCTAGGCCAGAAATCTTTGCTGGGCAGGGGTTTCTTGATCAGGGGGCATGGCTGGGCAGACCTTGCTGCTGGGTCCTGCCACCAGCTTCCTCTGGATCCTACTGCCCATGGCTCCTGTCATCTTTGACACACAGCTAGGAGCAAGTAAATATTCATTTTCTAAAATTTTAGGGACCCCACAGGCTGAACAGAATGGCCTCGCAGGCCAAGTCTGGCCCCTGGGCTGTATTTTGCCCACCTCTGTTTTAGAATCAGTCAGCATGCACTCATGTCATTTTATGTTACAAAATGTGAAAATCTATTTCAGTTGGTTTGGAAACAAAGTTAGCAGTCTTGAATTAACTGTTAAGATTTATTATCATTCAAATGATCCTATTTTGCCTAGTGGTTTGTAGTTCTGATCAGAATCTGTGCTGGTGTTGATAAAGTATACTGCAAACTCCTGGTACTTTATCACTAGCATACTAATTCTTTCTCAAATGATATGCAAGGAAAGCTTCTCCACCTTTTAAAATGTGTATAAAAGAAACCAACATTTTTTAAAAAAATGAGAGGCATGTCTATTTAGGAGCACACATTTAAAACACAGATTTTGCCTAAATTGGGAACAATGTATTTTGTGTAAAATCAAGATAATATATTTGAGAAGATGGTACCAGAGCACAAAACTTGTTTAAAATTTTCTTTGAGGTATTATGGAAGCAGTGTGGCATAGAGACTTGGGTACAATGCAGTAAGTTAGGGAAATTATGATATCTACTGTCCAGAGTCACAAAACATAAGTCATACATTCCTGTTTACAAACCTGGAAACTTAAGGTATAGTGCCTACTTTATTAATAGGTAGGTTAGGTTTAATTCATTTTTGTCAAGTACTCTGAAAATGTGGCATTATGAAAATCTAAAACACTTTCTGCATTCACCTAAACTAGGTGATATAAACTAAAACTTTAAAATCTGATTTTTACACACACACATATATGGAAACTATCTAACTTAAACTCTTTGGTAGACGGCAGGGTGCCTTAGAGTAAGGAGTGGAAATCTGTTTTACGGTGCCAGTGTCCTATTACATGACCGGTTCATTCTGATGCTGCTCTCTGACATATTATATTACATTTCTGCTCTTGTTAGCCAAGCAAGTACCTAACTAGATTTTTCTTTCTCCTATGTTATATAGGAACGGAAAGGGACAGCAAAAGTAGACTTTCTGAAGAAAATAGAAAAAGAAATCCAGTGCAAGTGGGATGATGAACGAGTGTTTGAGTTTAATGTATCTGATTTGGGGAGCCAGAGAAGGTAACTTTTTTTTTTTAAGGTTTCTAAACAGAGCTGATTGCAACTTCTTACATTACATTAAAAACTTCTGCTGGAAAATTGCATGGTATTTTTCTGCTTTCCAACTCTTGGTGTTCTGTAATATTTTGAAGCATGTTGCTGTTTCTGCATTTTGTTATTATCTAAACAGCATTTTCTGCATTTTGTTATCTAAACAACATTTAAACAATGGTGCCTATGTGTTAATTGACATTTCATTTTGCTGCTTCCATTTCCTTTGTAACAGCAAAATCCTCTGAGGTCTTCCTGTGAACCAGGTGACTTCCAAACTCTTTGGCACTTGGTGGGATTTGTTAGATTTAACATTTTGGCTTCTGTTATTCTTGGTCCACGCTTCTTACACAGTTATTATACACAATTGGGTAATAATCAGTGACCAAAAGGAACAAACTAATTTTAGTAAGTCCTATTTAATGGAAAATATTCTATGATTTGTTTATGATTAGGGTATATCATCTGGATTTTTTTTCTGTAATACAGAGAACAAAAAGTTTGAACTCTCTTATTTTTTTGCAATATTATTGTCAGTTATACCATGTTAATCTAGTAATAGATCAAGGCCATTATCAAGATTCAGGTTGCTCTTAATACATTTAGACAATAAGAACAATACATTGGCCTGTTTTTTTGTTTTTTTCCACTCTGGGCTTTGATTTCTATGTCCTTTTTTGCTTTCCTCATCAGTTCTTCTTACCACAGCTACTAATTTACATTAATTGCTGTCAGTTTTTTCCCCCCATTTATTGATTTTTTTTTTTTTTTTTTTTTTTAAAATACATGCTTGTATTCCCTCCATTATTTTAGTTCTTTTGCTTGTTCTTCCATTCTTGATTTTTAGATTTTGGAGTAGGACATATTAGCTAGTACTGTTAAGTAATTCTCAGTTATTCTCAACTTCTATATAGATACTTTGTTCTGGATTACTTGTCTTGTTTGCTTCAGCTTTGTGAAATTAGCTATTTTAAAGTCTCAAGTATGTATACTAACGTTTTGGGCTCTCTACATTTGTTACATGCAGACAGAATAAGAAAGTCATGCACCAAAGTGTCTATTCTGCGATCAGTTCCTGCTTATTAAGATCAAATTCCTCGTGTTTGATATAATGCTTCTTGACTTAATTGAGAGAGCATCTCTCGGTTACCTTGGTTGCAGACCATTAAGAGCTACGAAGAGGGTAACTAATAATACACACCTTTAATTATCTGAAAGATGTAAACAGAGGAGATTTGTGGCTCTGAAGTTTGTTTTTGTAAATGCTCTGTCAATTATGTTATCTTCCTATTTGTTTAAATCTTTTGTTCAAAAGCTCATGATATGTCCAGACAATGTAAGGGCAACAGATAACTAATTTGCAAATTGGAAAGTGGGTGACCACATTCCACATTACAGAAGAGTTTGGAAGATGTTCAAACTCATCTTTAGGCAACAATAACCTGTTAGTGATTTTTCTAAACAACTGCACTTTCTTAGATTTTCATACAGGTAGTGCTGATAGTTAACAGCTTCTTCTGCTTAACCTTTAGCATGCTGTATTGGTATACATTTCAGTTATGTTGTCTGCATAATAACAAAGACATTCACTTTGTTGCAAGTGTGAGTCTGCTGTAATCAAATATACTTTTTCATTTAATAGACTAAGTTAAACAAAATGTCTCTCCTTAAAAACTAGTTCTAGGGCTTTTTAAGTATCTCCTTTTTAATCTTCCATCAGCAAAGAGAAGTACTTTGTCACCTTTCCATACCCATATATGAATGGTCGCCTTCATCTAGGACATACGTTTTCCTTGTCTAAATGTGAGGTAAGACTTTTTTCCTTTTCTAAAAACAGCCACCTCAGAACAAGTATTATTTTTAGATATTTAGCCCTTAAACCTTCCTTATTCTTTTGGCTCAGTAGTGATAAAGTGTTAGGATGTAAACTTTCTGCTTTTGTTCCATTTTACATAAGACTAGAGAGGTTAAGATAGTATCACCAGCAGCAAAACGTTTCTAATCCCAACAGACTGAGACTTTGATTTGAAAATGGGATTGTTTTGGGTTATTCCTTCTTACTCCAACTTCGTACTCCATATGATTTTAGCAACTTTGTCTAACAATTGTCCAAGGTAAACACATTTTCCTATTGTGTGAGCTATAGTACTGGTTAAATGCAAATAGCCATTTGTGCACAAAATCATTTCTCTTCGTAGGTGATTTTTTACAAACTTGCTTGTATCCAAAAGGGGCTGTTTGCTGAAATTCAGGACATTGTTATATTCTTGTAGAACGAGTCTGACTAGAAACTGGTTTATGTTGGCTTTCACAACAGCAGCTGCTAAAGTCATGTGGGATTTGATGGGGCATAGGATGAGAATCATTGTAATTGTAATGTAGCATTTCAAGGCAATGTTTGTGACTTACTGTGGTATAGCAGAAAGACCTATAATGCATAGAATGCCATCATTAGCTATCAGATGCATGTCCTAATACTGCTGTCCCTTTTCATATAGGAAACTTGAAGTAAAAACACTTCCTTGAGGTTTAGCAGCCAGTCAGTGGCAGAGCTGGGAGTAGGACAGAATTTTTTAAGCCTTTGCTAAAATTAGTATTTAATGCTTTGTGTATTTTTAAAATTTTGTCTGCAGAATTATTTGTCATCTTTTCTCTACTTACTGAAGAGTTAACTTATTTAAGTGCCTGTTGTAGTGTTTTGCAGTCGTTGATTTATAGCATCTCTTCACTTTCTGTAGTTTGCAGTTGGATATCAGAGACTAAAAGGAAAGAATTGCCTGTTCCCCTTTGGTTTGCATTGCACTGGCATGCCGATTAAGGTAAGACTGCACTGAACTGCTGGCGTCTCTTCAGCTCAGTTATTTATTTTAAGTGATGTTTTTGGTCATCCCTACATTTCCTGTTCAGTCAGATGACACAATACTTTGAAGAATTAATAGATTTAGTTTGATTAAAATCTGCCAATCATTTAGTTTTACAGTATAAAAGCATAGCTGTACTTAAACTGAGTAATATATCTTGGAAGCCTCTTCTCAAATCAATGTTTAGATCAAATCCCATCAAGACTTTTGTTGTATGCAAGCAAGTAATCAATGTGTGACATAGCAGGTACTGACAGAATGCAGGATTTACAAGATTTAGGGTGAAAGAGAACGTTTCTAGGATGATGATGGGATTAGATTTTTCAACAGGGTAATTCTGGTTTGTATGTATGGGATTGAATTGATTGCCAAAAGAGAGAAAGAGAAACCCTTATTTTCCAGGGCCTGTACACAGGGAGCTGGCTGGGGATATACTTCTGCTATCTTATTGACAATTTATCTGTTCAACTAATGGCTTTTAATGACATCAGCCAATTTGGGCCCCACTGTGGTAGGCACTGTACAACCATTTAAATGACTCCACCCTCAGGAGGATGTTTGGAGCTGAGGGCCTCACATTTGGCTTTTTCTGTCTATGTTTTTATGAGCTAAAGAAAATGTTAGCTCAAAAGGTGCAATTGGTATCTAGGGCGCTCTCTCATTGTGCAAGGTTTTGGGAGTTCCTCGGCTGCAGTAGAAAAGGAGATACAAAGTCCATACCTGGTTTGATGAAGGTCATAGTGTAGTCTTTGAACTAAAATAAATATTTATTGTCAAATCCATCGCTCATAATTGCTCTGACTTCAGCTCCTGACCAGTTAGGATGGGTTACCAATGTCTCTTTGTTTAGGCCTGTGCAGACAAGCTGAAAAGGGAAATGGAACTGTATGGCTGCCCTCCTGAGTTTCCTGATGAAGAGGAGGAAGAGGAAGAAGCTTCTGTTAAGAAAGAGGAGGAAGTAGTCATTAAAGACAAGGCAAAAGGCAAAAAGGTAGAGGTTTTAAACCAAGTCTTTTACAAAGTTTGGATTTGCAACTTAAGCTTCTAAATACCTATTATAGGTACCTTGTCATATGTACACTTGTTTAAATTGATTTTTCTACATTAGTGTCATACCTTAGGGCTTTGAAAAGATGTTTTTGGAAGATTCCAAACAACTCATTTCAGTCCAAAAAATGTAACAGCAAGCTGTCATGGACTGTTTAGTCTTCAGAGAGAAATGAAGTTGGACTTTCGTGCTTCGAGTGTTGAAGATTACACTGGACAAATAAGTGAAAACTACGTTGTAGGAAGCCATACTTCTTTGTCGGTGGGATGGATTAGATGGCCTCAATATAGTATTTCCAGTTCTAAATTTTTATTTACCCTTTGGTTTTTAATTAGAAAAGAAGAACCTGACAGACGTATTAAAGGTATAGACAAATGTATGTTAGGAGCCTAGGGGGAGCTTGCAGTAACTGTTACATTGGAACTATTATGTGTGCATGGATCTGTAATGATAAAAGTAAGTTATATTGCCCTACCTTTGACTCTGGATGAAGCAGCTTTCAAGTTGGGAGCAGTTTTGCAATGCTTATATTGTTGTAGATTCATGGGAATGTAATAATGCTGTCCTGAGCGGCAGAAGCTTCTTCCCCTCTCTCTCCTCACTTTGAAGCTGCCCCGTGTATGTCCATACTGTAAGTAAAACCATATTCAGAAACTTCGCTTACAAAACAAACTATTTGATGGTATTTTGTGGATTTGAAAAGGATCCCAGAAGCAGGAAGGGAGGAGAAAACTCAAATCTTAAAAGGATTACTTTTTTTTTTTTTAACACCCTTTTCCCCTTTTTAATGACATGTTAGAGGACCAAGTACATTTTGCAAATGGTGCATTTGTGGGAGGAAGAAGGAGGGCTGATCTGGATTAATAAATCCTGTGCTGAATGAATTTCTGTGGAGAAATGAATTTCTGATTAACTTCCAGCTATTGACCCTAATAAAAGTGATTGTCAGTTGGTTGCAAAGATATAATGCAGCATAACTTACCCTTTTGCTTTAAAAATACCTTGTTACTAGACCGAGATCTTTCTGCACAAGTCACTGCTTGTCGTCTAGACAGTGTTCACTGTTTTGTGATTGCATTTAGGCTCATCTGAAACTTGTTGTCATAGCTTCTTTATATTGGAGTGATGTTAGCTAGAAGTGCCGTCTTTACCTATACAATGGCCGCATCTACGTGAGACACTGACTGCACAGTCGTTACTGCACAGTCATTTAGTACTTGTTTACACAAATACTTGTTTATGCAAGTACTAAATGATTGCACAGTACCTGAAGTCACTACACAGTAGTATCACCGAACAGCTTTTTTGTGATGCTGACTGCACAGTAGCCTGGGACTATCGTGCAGTAACATAGCATCACATTCCTGCCATGTGACACTACTGCACATGAGTCATGGGCTACTACCGTGCAGTCAGCATCTCATGTAGATGTGACCAGTGTCTCCTTATTCACTTAGAGAGAGACCTCCAGACTGTTGGTGATAGTTTGCATATATGGACTGGGAACCTATTGTATTAACATGAAATGGAGGAGATAAAGCAAGACTCACTGGAATGTTTTATTTGTTTTTTTTAGAGTAAAGCTGCAGCCAAGACTGGCTCTTCTAAATACCAGTGGGGAATTATGAAGTCTTTGGGTCTCTCTGATGAAGAAGTAGTGCATTTTTCTGAGGCTCAGCATTGGCTTGATTACTTCCCACCTCTTGCTATCCAGGACCTGAAGAGTATGGGGTTGAAGGTATCTAATGAGATATGAATGCTTTTCTTATTGATATTACTACTTTAATAGTGAGGTTGCTTCTCTCCTTGATGTCTGAACCATTATAGTAATAAAACAATAATCCTTGCAGCATACAAAGTGCTGTTAATTAAGCCTCATAATACTCTTGTATGATCAGCAAATATTATCTCCATTTTTCAGAGAAGATGCATAGATTACATGACATGCCCAAGATTTTATAGAAAAACAAGACGAATACTAAATATATTCTTCCTTAGCTAACATTAATAGAGCTTAATGCATGATGAAAGGGGATCCCACCATTAAATACTGTTGTGATTAATTTATTTAAAAAATAAATAGGACTGTGATACTGCCACATAAATAAAACTGAGATACAGATGAAACTCCTAAAAAGTCAGAAAGGCACTGAAATCTAACTTTTGAATATAGCAGCTCAATGCCAAAGTGTGTGTAAAGAATCAAAGACTTTTGCAAAACTGTCATAATCGTGTCCTAAGGAATTTCTTATTCCATGGTTATCTCTGCAGTCATTTCCACCTCACAGCAAACTCTCAATGTCAAATTGTTTTGTAATTATGACATTTCTTTATGTTTTGGGTCCTTTCCATCTAGAGTTACTTGACAATGCAAGAAATAGGTGGGCACTGTTCAGTTCTCCCTAACTTCTTACTGGTTTAAATGCAGCCCAAAGCCACTAGATTAAACAGAGTCAACATCTAGTAATGTTCACAGGTACAGCAGTTAGGATCTCAGATTTCTGAGGTTGTGTCTGAAAGAGCAGGTTGTGATTTGAATGAATCTTGTGTATATGTGTATCAAACAATCGAGTCGTTTGTACTCTTTCACGAAGTAAGCATTTTATTGGGTTTTAATTAAATAAATGTTCATGGTGTTGGCAGGGTTTCCTGGGCTATACTTACCTGTTACTTGGGTGTCTCTTTAGGTGGATTGGAGACGTTCTTTCATTACTACTGATATTAACCCTTATTATGACTCATTTGTACGGTGGCAATATTTAAAGCTGAAGGAAAGAAATAAAATTAAATTTGGGAAGCGGTAAGTGCAGTCTTACATTACAAAAATAATTTTTTCCTTGTGCTCTTCCTTAGAAACCTGGCAGTAGTATTCTCTCTGACCTAGCAGTATTCAGTGTATAACTTGTTTTGGGGTTATTTGCGCAAGTTCTGTGCTGGCAAATGTTTTGTGCATGGCCATTTGACCATGTGGCTACTGTGATTGAAAAGCTTGCCAGAGTGAGTCTTCAAACTTCAGTTGAGCTTTCCAGGAGCCTTCAGGGTTGGCCTATACTCCCTTTTGTTGACGTGCATGTTAAAACTTTTCTTAGATATCAGTAAAAAGTTTGGCCATAGTTGAGCAGTACTGAAAGTGAAGATCTTTCGACAGGTACTTTGTCCTCTTTGCCTGCAGATTGTTTTATGTGCCACTAAATAATTGATTGCATTTCCTAGATACACAATTTACTCTCCAAAAGATGGACAGCCTTGTATGGATCATGACAGACAAACTGGGGAGGTAATGGTTTTTTTGGGTTTTTTTTCTTAACTGGATTCTGAATATCTTTTCTTTTTTTTAAATAATCAATTAAAAAGCATGGCCTATATTGAAACTAGTGACTGTTAGATGCCAATATCAAAATACTGGTGTAAGTAAACACTGCATTTTTGTGCACAACACAAACTTTATATATATACTTTATATATATTCAAGCTTTCCATATATTAATGACATTAAATCAGTTAAGTCAGTCAAGCCAGTTTCCCTCTGATTGTCTGACACCTTGTGTCAACACTTTCAGTAGAGTGATTCTAAACTTGTTGAAGTGACTGTATACATTCAACATAATGGCTTCCTTGAAATCTTTGATAAGTAGAAATAAAACAGGACCCAGTCCTATAGTGTGCATGTTGCTGAATGGCTCCTTATAGTAATAGAACTATATCTTACTTAAACTCCTGTGTTATGGCCTTAAAATTAGTATCTGAATTATGCTGCTGCAGAATGTAGAACTGTTCTTTGATCAGATTTCTTATACTGATTACTGTTTTGTGTGTGTGAATCTTAGGGTGTTGGACCTCAAGAATACACCCTAATAAAAATGAAAGTGCTAGAACCTTACCCTGTGAAGCTTAGGTAAGTATTGGATCCATTAGACTCTTAAAGTCAGATAAAACAATTAGATCAATAGTCTGACTTCCTGTTTAACATGCAACAAAATTTTGTCTAATTATACTATTGAGTAAAATATAGGATCATGCTTGAAAAGCAACTTCTCTCTTTTAATTAGATGATAGAAACTTGCCAAGTGTTTCTGAAGTCACTTTTGGTAGACATTCTTAAAGTTCAGAATTGATAGTGCATGTGTGTATACATGTTAAACATAAATGTGAAACAAATATTGAAGATCATTTTCTTGCTCTGTATTTTTCAACCCCTAAATTTTATTTCTTACAAATGTTGATATCACAACTCAGATTTAAAGTACTTCTATGAAAGTGATAGTTTCAGTGTACGTGCACACGCACCTCAGAGTTCTGTTTTAGACTGTCATGCATTTATGTTTCTATTCCTCTTGGCTCACAGAGCCTTTTGTGGGAAAGGAAAAAGTACTTTGGTCAAGATTTTCAAAAGTGAAAAGTTATTTATAGTGTCTGACTTGAGATACTCTGAGATTTCATAATCATAAATTCATAAATTCTGAACGTCTGGGAAGCTGAAAATTCAGTACCCAATATTGGTTAGCACAGTGGAGCTCAACCTTTTGGCCATGTGGGCCAGATGAGTGGTGCAGGGCCCATCTACAGGCTGGATCAGGCCCTGGGGTCTGGCATGGTCACTTCCCTGGCCCACACATGGATCCCAGGGGCCTGGTGCCATACCTTCCCAGCCCTGCATGCTGCACTTTGACACCCCATCTAGTGTGCAGGGCCTGGGGCTCCCCATGGGTCTGGAGATTTGGTTGCAGGGGAGTGCTGGGCCAGATGACAAGGCACTGTGGTCCAAAGGTTGAGCACCCCTGGATTAGCGCATTCCCCTGCTGGTGCCCTCCACCCCCCCCGGGCCTCCAGGTTCCCCTTTCTCCCAATCCACAGCCCCCTGGCCCTGCTGGTGCCCCTCACTTGGGACCAACAGCAGGGTGTGGGGGAGGGCATGGCCCGACTGCCACCATTCCCATCGGGCTGCCCATGCCGCCTCCCACCCTACCAGCAGCTGGAGGAGGTGAGGGCAGCGTGTCCCCTCCCTGCCCAGTCCATTACTCTTCCTATGACTGGCATGGGAATCCCAGTGATGGTGACAGTGGGTCTCCCTGCCACACTCTGCCCCCTCATGCTGAGTCCCACCGGCTGATTCAGCCATGCTGCAGCTGGTGGGTGCAGAAATTGGGCAGGGGGGAGAAGGGGGCACATGCCACCTCGTACTCCTCTGACATGTTGCCTGTGTCCCTTCCCCCCAACTTGTGGGGAGTTGTTCTCTACCACTTCCTGGCTGCCATGTCCTTGTGTGCATGCGTACACATGCATGTGGTGACCCTGCCATATCAGCCTGCTCCTGCTCCCCCCAGCCCCAAGCAGACCCTTTGCAGGCTTTAACACTGCCAGCCTGCAAGGGGAAACCCATGGTTCCCCAGGCTTTTCTCCTTTAAAGGAGAAAATATGTTTTTCCATTAACTTGGCAGCAGGCTCAGCCCGGGTGTGGACTGCCCAGCTCAGAATTTAAGAGTAGTGAGATTCTGTGGTAGCCCAGATCTCTTTATTTTTAACCTCTGTGCACTAACTTTATTTCAGTGGCCTTAAAGGAAAAAATATCTTCTTGGTGGCTGCAACTCTCAGACCAGAGACCATGTTTGGACAGACCAACTGTTGGGTTCGTCCAGATATGAAGTACATTGGCTTTGAGACTGTGAACGGGGATATTTTCATCTGCACCCAAAGAGCTGCGAGGAACATGTCTTACCAGGGCTTTACAAAAGATAATGGAGTGGTACCTGTTGTAAAGGAGCTCATGGGAGAGGTGAGTATCCTGCAGCATATATTTCAAATTCATGAACTCTTGTTGGAGTTATGTTTGCATAGCTAAAGGCAAAACTTGGTTACAGACTGATCTAATAGAAATTTTGAGATTTAAGTAGCCAAATGAAGTATGGCTTTGCTACTATTTTTTTTTTTCAGGAGACTAAACAGCTTCATTAATCTGTGGTGAAATGTATTAACTTTACTCGATGGCTAATGGCTTGGAGTTTGTGGGGCCAGTATATGAAACAGTGGGGCACATCTTCACAAGACACTAAGTGCACAGTAGACAAGTTCTGCGCATTAGTGCATTGTGGCAAAAGTTGTGCTAATGCACAGTAGATCTAGTCTACTAGACTGTGCATTAGCATCACTAAAAAAGTGTGTGCTGGTGCTTCTGTGCAGTAGTGCTGGTTACTGCACATTGAGTTAGTACCTGTTATTACAGTAACTACTGTGCATTAATGCACATGTAGATGTGCCCAATGACATTGTTTTTACTCCATGGAATGGAAAGGAAGGAAAGGAGTAAGCTAACCAAAAGGAATTAAATTCAGGATGTAACTATTTTCTGTTAAAGTACTTAGTCCTTCTCTGTGTATGTGAGTAGCTGCTGTTTCCTGTGCTTAACGCTCCAGAATACATGGGCTGAGTGTTCAGCATCCATAATTTCATAAGTGTAGAATAAAAATGCTGACACATTGACTTTTATCCATCTTGATAATGTTGTATTGCATGCAGCATTTTACACCAGTGGAATTGCACCCACTTAATCTTTTTTCTGTCTTTTCTGATACTTCTTCATATAAAGTTCATGTACTGCTTCATGGAGACTAAATCTATACAAGCAGCAGACTGTGCACCTGTTACTACACAGTTATTTAGTATTTGCATAACCAAGTACTAAAATCTGGTATTATCATAACCAAGTAGCATCCCAGCAGTTTTTTTTCTGATGCTACCGTTCAGTAGCTCATTACTGCTGCTCAGTAGCATCGTGTCACAGTTAGTGCCCCTGCAGCGCTACTGCACAGCGGCATCTTGCATAAACATGGCCAGTGTGACTATATGGTGTTTAAATACTCCACTTAAAAATGGTTTTGCATTTTATATTGGGTTTTGACCTTAATTTTATCTACTTACGGTATGTAAGGAAGGTCATGTGGGTGCAGAACATTAGCCAGCAGATTATAGTAAGCCAAGCAAACAGTGTTCCTCTTTCTAAAACTGTCCCTCTCTTTTGCTCAGGAATTTCTTGGAGCTGCACTTTCTGCCCCTTTAACTTCCTACAAAGTTATCTATGCTCTTCCTATGCTCACCATTAAAGAAGATAAAGGTAATGTTTCAGCATCATGATTTTATTTATTATAGCACATGCTTTCTGTTTATATTCATTTATCTTTTTATTGATCTTTTTGGCAAGGTACTGGAGTGGTCACAAGTGTCCCCTCTGATGCTCCTGATGATATTGCAGCCTTGAGGGATTTGAAGAAAAAACAGGTTAGCCTCTTATTCAGATCATTGTTGTTCATTTTCTTCCCAGTGCTTCAAATGACAAAAATAAATAGATAAATAAACAAAACACAATTATATCGTCAATAGGGAAATGCTTCTAAACTTGGTCCAGCTGAGCATACAGCTTTTAAAACTGTAGCTTCAATCCAGATAAGCAAAAAGATAATTTCATCTTGGATCTTTTCATGTGGCCTCTGGAAAGGTTTTCATGCCAGAAACTCACCACTTTTACAGACTTCACATTTATGCACTAATTAAATAAATTAGATAGAGCACAAGTTTTAGTGAACACAAGTTCACTTCATCAGATGCTGCGAAAGGAAAGCTAAGCTCATAGTACCTGCGAGGTCAGTTTTCTTCATTTGGGGAAATTGTAATGTCCAGATATTGTGAGACTTTTTCAGAAGGGATGTAACCCAGATTCTTCACACCTCCAGTTCTGGGCAAATCATCCAGTTCTGGACAAATAGTGTTGTATCATGTATGTACTGTGGCACAGTCGTATGTTGTTTCTGAAAAATCGATCTTCTTGCATGGAATAATATTTAACAAAAGTAAGTTAATAAATAAAAACAAATTTTATGATTGTTTCTCCTTAATTTTTTTTTTTATAGGCCCTAAGGGGGAAGTATGGCATTAAAGATGAAATGGTTTTGCCATTTGAGCCGGTGAGTATAGCAAGTATGTGTGTCAAACATACAAAGCTTTATTTGCTTAAATTAGGGACTTACATATCTTTCAGTTTTTTGTTATATGACGCTTCAGATCTTTTAACGAAAAGTTTAAAACAAACATTTTTCTGTTGGTAGTATAGCTGTGAAACTTCAGTTAGAATAACAAATCTTAGTTGGACCCACTATACCATGTTTTTGAAGGAAGAAAAAAAGCCTTTACTTTTTTAATGCGAAATGCATTTTCTGTAGTAAATGTTACTTCATGACTAGTTTAGTATTTGAGTCCCTATTCATTGATTCAAACTTCATGACACTGAACTTAAGAGGATTTTATTTGCCCTATAGACTAGGGTATAGTTGTGTAATTCCCCTTGTGTATGTAATTTATGTGCCTGAATCAATGTATTTTGTCTTCCAAACATAGATTGTACCCAAATTGTATTGCATAGGATCAGCGTTGCTCTAGCTCTCCTCTCATTAGTTTCTCATTGCTGCTTATCAAGTTCTAAAGCTGTTGTTGCTTTTGGAAGACATGTTGCAACTCTCTCTCGGGAGCGCCAGAAATGCCTGACATGCTTAGCGGCACTGCACTAAAATTTTGTAAAGTCCTGCCAAATTTGATTAGCAGTAAACCCCAGGAGGCAGCGTGCAGCTTTATAGTAATATTTGAATGTTCTCTGTTTTATAATGTCTACAGTTATTGTCCCTTAGTATACTATCTCTAAGAATATGTGCGCATCAAAGTTCATACAAATTTAAAAGTTGTTGCATGTCTTCACGCAACTAAAAAAAGAGTTGTCTCTCTCCTTCCCCTCCATTTCTCTGGTTTAAATTTCCCTGTCAGCCTGCAGACTATGAATAAGGAAGAAAAATATTCTTGGCTTTGCATATTCTTCAGTGTAACATTTCCAGGTGCAGTCTGTGAACTCGGCGAGACATTCCCCTGTAGGACCCTTGATGTGTTTACACAATGTAAAATGAGTTCCTGACACCTTTGTGCTATTCTCAGGTGCCTATTATCGAAATCCCAGGCTATGGCAGTCTTTCTGCTCCATTGGTCTGTGATGAGCTGAAAATCCAGAGCCAGAATGACAGAGAGAAACTTACTGAGGCCAAGGAAAGAGTGTACCTGAAAGGATTTTATGAGGGAGTAAGTAACAAGTTAAGTTTTCCCAAGTGATATTAGATAGTTTCATATACTAAAGCTGATAAAGAATAGGCTTATAAAAACTGTATGGTGGGGGTTTTGGGGAGGGGAGGAGTCCCTATAGTTGTTTTTCCCAGGCCCACATTCTAGTGATCTTCTTTGAAGTTGCTGAGCAGAGTGCGGAGTCACAATTGAGAGGTTGGATATATGTCCACCAAGATGAGTTTGGTAATATTATGACTGGGTGGATGACTGGATAGCTTTCTGATGAAACTTTATCCATCTCATTGCAACACTGATTTGTAGAGGTTGAAAGAAAATGATAGAAAGGGAAAATAACTCTTCTTATCTTGGTAATGGGTACTGTTATATTTTGTACCAGGGCCTTCATAAGTAAATGACAATGACTCCAGCCACAGGTGTGGGAAAGAGCACTGCCAGACTAGCAAGCACAAAATATATTGTGAACATAAAGTAAAACCTTGCATGCATTGACACTAGTAGATCCAACAGGAAATAACTTAAGATTTACAAGTGCGGATTCACATATCTCATAGGGACCACTTGCATCTCCTTCAGCATTTGGTCACCTACACT
The DNA here is from genome assembly GCA_030014935.1 of Caiman crocodilus. Classification (NCBI taxonomy): domain Eukaryota; kingdom Metazoa; phylum Chordata; order Crocodylia; family Alligatoridae; genus Caiman; species Caiman crocodilus. Next base: position 22,343,558 of record JAGPOW010003447.1, read on the forward strand.
TAGAATTCAAAGGGCCTGGACACGTAATACACTTTACCCCACTGTTGTTAGGGTAGCTGCTTACTGTTACACTGTCTTGCTATTAAGGAAGCAGGTAACAACTGGTTTGTCAATAGCAAATGGCTACCTGGAGTATCTCAGAGCACATGTCATGAATATAACCTGCCTTCCTGTGATAATTCTACACTGGATTCATATAAATTACAGTGGGAGAGGGCTGATTGCCACATGTCTGCTTTGCACTTACCTTGATGTAAAGACTGACTACTTCAGTATTAGAGGGCATGTCTCCAAGCTAAAAGATTAACTCTTTGTGCCAGTGCTATTTATTTCTATCTAGACTTCTGTATTTACCCCTATGCACAATGTAAAATACACAGCTAATTTAAGATAGTTAAATGAAATGGCTCACATAAAAAGATTTTCACCTTCCAATTTTTAAAGTACACCGGAAATTGCAGTACAAACAATACTTAGCCTTATAGTTGAAGAACTGATCATTTCAACCCGTTTGAAACCTTATCTCTTTTTATAAAATGTAACTTCTTCAGTGGACCCTTTGTTACAGATAATGTTGGTGGATGGGTTCAAGGGACAAAAAGTTCAAGACGTCAAGAAAGCTATTCAGAAGATGATGGTGGACAATGTATGTGGTAGTGTATATACGTTGCTTTCCTGAATACTCTTCTTTCTTATAATAAGATAGTTGCTAGAAACAGTACACTGGCTTTTTTTCTCCATTTTCCTGGAATGTTCTTGGGACTCAGTATAAAATGATGTTAAAATCAAGTACTGTATTCCTGAATAAAGAGAAATTGTTTAACCGATGGATCAAGTAGAAATTGGTCCATGCTTCTTTTAAATCTTTCTGTTGATAAGCTTGTATGACTGCATGTGTTGTTGATGTTGTCATATACTTTCAGTGTCACTACCATAACCTATAAGTTGTATAATTATCAGTCTAGTTCAGACCCACCCAGAAAAGAACATGTACATCTAGGAGGACCTGAGGATTTTGTGCAATGTATTTTGAACTTGGTTAGGGACACTTTATTTAATCAGTGTTTTAGTATCTGGGCACTAGTTTTAATACATAGCTTTAAATGATAAATTACTATTATATTTTGTGCTGCTTTGGCACCTTTTAACACTAGATCTTCCCGCAGCTAATGAAATGAACTAAACCTCCTATCTTTCTTGGTAGATTTAGGTGAATATTATCCACATTTTACAAACGCAGATTTTAGAGAGAGGCTGTATTGCCCAAGATCACCTCTAAATTTGCAGCAGAGTTGAGATTAGAATAGGGCTTGCTTTTTATTGGTAAATGTGGATTATTGTCAAAGCAAAGCAGGTAGTCTAGATGCCTGAGAATCCACTTCAGCCTCATTTCACATAATGGCTATGCATTACCACTTCTTCAGAGAAATTACTATCCATTCTCTATATTTTAGGGTGAAGCAATGGTTTATATGGAACCTGAGAAACAAGTTCTATCTAGATCTGCAGATGAATGTGTGGTTGCTCTTTGTGACCAGTGGTGAGTGAAGTAAAATCATAAATAAACTGACCGTCTCTGTTTTCCTTGTGTGAATTGAATTAATGCAATAATCATCGTATTTTAGGTATCTCGATTATGGTGAAGTAAACTGGAAGAAGCAGGCATCTGAGTGTTTGACAGATCTAGAGACGTAAGTTACAGGAAAGAGATGGTTAAAGTTGGTGGAGGGATTAGTGGGGAATGCTGACACTGAACCTGAAGATTAATAGTAAACCATTTCTTACAGATACTGTGAAGAAACAAGAAGGAATTTTGAAGCTACTTTGGCTTGGTTGCAGGAACATGCTTGCTCAAGGACATACGGCTTAGGTAATCAGGACAAAACTCTTCCCTAACTTAGTGCTTCATTTCATTGTTTGATCCTGAAAGATCATGAAATGCTATGCTGAGCTGAAGTTTTAAATCTAATGCAGTATCTAATTGAAGGTAGTGTGGTAATTAGGCATTTTTGGAGACTGATGTCTGTTGACTCTACAAATGGGGATCCTGGCTGGCATTTGGTGATGGTGATCTTGGGTCTTTCTTGTAGGTACTCGTTTGCCTTGGGATGAGCACTGGCTCATAGAATCTCTCTCTGACTCTACTATCTACATGGCTTATTACACAGTAGCTCACCTGTTGCAAGGAGGGGACTTGCGTGGACAAGGAGAATCTCAGCTGGGCATCAGGTAGGCAGAGCAGATTGACAGGTCCTGGAATAATAGTTCAGCATTTCTGTTTCCCTCTCCACCCCCATTGTTGTCTCCAAAGGCAAAACTGCCTTTTTAGGTCTGTGCTGAGGCTATCTGTACATAACACTGCAGATAAAAGCAGAGCATTTTAGCAAAATATGTTTGCCTTAAGGTAGATGGAAAAACGCAGCGGGGAAGGGTGGATACGTTTGGAAGGGGCCCCTATAAGTATAGCTTAGAGGTGTGTGTTTGTAGACAAACTACCTTTGACAAAAAAGCTGCTTGTTGGACCTACCTCAAAATGGCATCTGTAATGCATTTAAGGAATTGACTGACCTGATTTCACTATGCAAATAACTAAGCCTTGCTGAAAAGTTTCTTTGTAATTGCTTACGGTGCTGGCAGATTGTAGCCAGTCTTTTCTGTATAACTGCTTATAGTGGACAATGGATGGAGAAACAGCCTTGTCCTTGGTCACAAGTTGATCTCTGCTGTGTGTTCAGCAACCTGAGAAATTGGGATTTTAACTCTGGTGCAGTTATTTGGGATTCATAACTCTTTTTCCCTTTTAATCTGAAGGGCATTTATTGCATGAAAAACGAGGTCAGTTTTGCTGTCTGTCTCATTTGGTCATGAAAGCAATTCTGCTCAGTTGTCATGATCTTAGCAACTCTTACCTTTGATCCTGGTGCTGTGATTATGAGCGTTTTTAATGAACTCGAGAGCATTTCTTTTACACATACATGTTGGAGCTTGTCTTGTTTGATGCTGTAACTAATTTGTAAAGCAGTTTCAAAGCAAAGATACTTTGAAAACAAAAATAATTTTAAAGCCTGGCAAGAATTTTATTTGGTTAAAGAAACACCCCTAATTGCGTACAGGTTTACTGTTCTAGTGATATCTGGAAATGAGCTTTGAAGTAAGCAGACTGTGAATCAATGTTTAGGTTCAGTATAACCTGCCAGCTGCAAATTACAGTTTCCGTTTCTTATTATATACTATATTTTATCCAAAGCTCGCAATACGCTTTACAAATATTTATGCTACATTGCCAGGTAAATAGTGGAGATACAAGGATCATTTCACTCACTGCTCTAATGCAGTGATCTTTGGCACCAAACAACTTTTTCATAACACCCTTCATTAACCTGTAGATTAGGATGGTAACAGAAAACCTTTGAGCCATAATCCAGTAAAAAACTAAACACATAAATTACATAAATTCTAAAGAGGGAGCCATTCTAGCTTTGTGGTATCTTACATGTAAAAGTGTATCATTACATTTATATTTTCAACTCCAAAATGCTTTCTTCCTTTCAGCATGGTCAGTTGTTTAGTAATAATTGAAACCTAGTAGAATGTGGGCAGGCTAATCCTAAATTGCAGCAAGAAACGGGGAGGAAAGGAAAGTTTAAATTTCTCCTTTTGCCAGAGGTGTCATGGGATCAATTATGAATGCAACTGACCAGAGAGCTGTCATTTTAGTTATTGGATAGGGCAGAACATTTATTCCAAACTTTTAGTAACCCACCTTTAACAGGTTGTAAGAAGCACGTCTGCTAATAGAAAACATTATTTATGTGAGTTCTGACCCCTGCTTTGTGTTTAATAAAATCTGAAAGTGCTTGATAGAGTAAAGAATACTCCTTCCCCAAGGGTAAGAGGATGTCTTACATTGCTGACAACAATTTTCCCTCTCTCCCTCTCTCTCTCCCTCCTACATTTTTCTTGCTGGTGAAGAGGAGACACTGATATGTGGTGAATGATAGGGCTGTGTGAAGCTTTGGTCCATGATTTGATTCAGCCCGATTTTGGTGGCTGAATCTCCAAATCAGAATCGAATCGGAGGACTCTTTAATCTCTCCAAACAGATTCAAAGCCCTGTCCCCGAATCGATGATTTGCTGAATCAGCATTGAATTGTCATATTCGGATTTGTCCAAATCGAATCAGGGACAGTGATCCAAATCAGCGAATCAAATTGCTGTCCCTGATTCAGGCTGAATCTGAATCAAATAGGACCCATTTTGCACAGCGCCAGTGAATGAGATCTAAGTCATGTGCTCCACCAGAATGATAGTGGGTAGGACCTACTATGGCACAGAAGCTTAGGCAGGGCTTAGTCCCTGTTGAAGGCTTTTCAAGATTGTATTTGAATTGCAGATCAGGCATTTAGTTTTTAGGCCATCAAAAGGTTTTTATCCTTTTCTCAACTGAAGTCTGTCTGTGTGGCTAAAAAATAATAGCTCTCTAGAGTTCTGATCCTGGCTTTGATTTTTCTTCTTTTAACTTGGCAAGGCCCTTGTCTTCTCTTTTATAACCTACAAATGGTGGCAGTGGGTATCTCACAGAGATTGTTGTGAAAAGTAATTGCTTGTTGTTTGTCAATTCTCTTTGGATTGAATCAACTATCAGATAAAAGTGCCAAAAAGCCCTGCTGAAGTGCCTGATCTATACAGACGCGGCAGAGCAGGATCGAGCCAACCTTTAAAGTACAGGTTTTGTTTTGTTTTGTTTCCCTTATCTGTCAGCATCCTATGACTCCAAATTTTACGCTTTATTTAGAACAAATTAAGATCATCACTTTTAAAGAAGAAAAATAACCTTTGGTGGGGAAAGGGAGGGACAGTAGATCTTAGTCCTGTTATTATGTTGTCAATACTCCCATGTAGGCCTCATCAGATGTCCAAAGAAGTCTGGGATTACATCTTCTTCAGCAAAGCTCCATTTCCCAAGACAGACATTCCAAAGGAAAAGTTGGACAAGCTCAAGGATGAGTTTGAATTTTGGTACCCTGTGGATCTGCGAGCGTCTGGCAAGGATCTTGTTCCAAATCATCTGTCATACTACCTCTATAACCACGTAGCCATGTGGCCAGATGAAAGGTAAGAACGAAGGCAAGACCAAACAAGTATGGAGAGAAGAAGGGTGCATTCATTGCAAAGTTCTGTGTTTTGGACTAAGCTGAGAGCATATGCTTTTATTACTGGGCTTTGTTATAAGTGTGTGCATATCATGTTATCAAGGTCAAAGGAAATTTCTTGTTTTGTCTTGCAGCCTTAGAACATGCATTGTGAAACACTTGTATATAAACTCTGAATTTTCAGGTGGGGCTGTGAAAATTAAAGATTAGTGTTTTAATTTTGTTTTACTTCCAGACACTTTGTTGAAAAACTCTGTTTGTTCTACAGTACCAGAATTACAGAATGCCAGTGCAGCAGATTAGTTCAGTTTCAGTCCTGCTTTTTAACAAGCCTAGGAATTCTAATGTTTCACAATTAAGCAATGTCCTTTTTGATAGAATTAGTCTTGTTCACATTAAAGGAAAATGGAAACTGTTGAGCAGAGATGAGCCTCTGTTGCAAAATATGTATCTAAAGCTAAGCATGACTGAAGTTGAAGAATATAGCGTGTTAAAGTAATGATGGGAACACACAAAGTTACCATGTGGCAGAACAGAATATCTTCTCTTGTACTGTTGATTTATAAACTTTCATCTTGCTTGGCAAAGACTTCATTTTGTCAACCTCCTCTGACTTTTCTGACTAAAATCAAAGCAATGTCCTGCAAATAACTTACTGTTAACACTTGGTGTGGCAGCATGGTGCTTTAGAGGCAACTGATTAGTATGCAAGCAGATGGTACTGCAGTTTGGTTGCTGCGTTAGCATCTCTCCTAGCCCCAATATGTATGATTCATTGAACACTTTGCATAAATTGTTGGCAAAGCTGTATACCCTATGTGCAGAAATGTGGGCTTGGAGGGGATTTAATACAATTAAGCTTCTTGCATTAGTAAAAGATGATGGAACACCTAGGTCTGCTCATACCTATTTGTTTCCTCTTTTGGCTTGGCACTAATTTGAATGCAGCTGAAAAGCAAGTGGGAATAAGTGGTATATCATTTTAGGAGTTGTATTAGTTAGCACTTGTGCTGGAGCTCTTTTCCCCTTCAAAGTGACAACATTAATCCTCAAGACTTTACTATAGGTGTCCTTTTTATTAAGGTTCCATTTACAAACATGTCCATTCCTGTGTGAAAATACTAGATTTTGTTCTTTTTCAAAGAAAAAAAATGTAATGGCTTTTTTTTATTTTAGCCAAATGCTCTGTGCTTTATTTTCAAACACAGAGACAAGTGGCCTGTAGCTGTGAGAGCAAATGGACATCTCCTCCTGAATTCTGAGAAGGTATGGCAGTTCTTCATCTCTGCAGTGGTCAAGACTCCCGGGTCTGCTTCAGAGCACTGCCTAGCAGAGTAACTGTTACAGTGTTGCGTGTGTTTCTTCCTTCCTTCAGTTAAATGTCTCAGTTGCCGTTCCTGTTTTTCCCATCCACCAAAGGAGGATTCCTGACTTCTCCTTTCTTATTTTTTTTTGCCACAGTATCTGAATACCTAATACCATCACTCTCTGCTAGTACCAGATCCATTAGTTCTTTGAGAGTCAACCTCAGATACCTGCTTAATTACACCCATGTTTCAAGGTTGCCTTCTATTTAGAGAGGGGAATTTCTTGTGGTCAGTATATTAGAGTGAACATAGGACAAGAAGGAAATGCTTATATCTCTGATTCTCAACCCGGGTGCTGGGCCGCTCGATCCTTTGAAAGGTGCAACAGGAAGTGTGAGGAGATGAGGAAGGTTTGAGGAGAAAAGCAGAAAAAGGCTGGGTCAGGCTCTCCCTGCCTGATTGCTTTGTTGCCCATACTGCCTAGTCCCTCAGTAAGGAGGGTAAGGCCTGTAGTAGATAACATTGTTTTTGAAATAGGGTGCCACAAAAGTTATGGACATGTGCCTGGTGGTTGAGGGGGGTGCCTTGAGCCCAAAAAAGTTGAGATCCACTGACACACAGATTAAATTTGTTTGACATCTTGATTTTCCAAATAAGTTAAATGTACTTGAGCCTGGCAGTAAAATTTTCAGAAATGGCTTGGGAACACAGGCACTGAAATCTCACTGAAAGTCGATAAGGATTAGAGTTTTGAAAATTGTGGTTTCAGTAGTGCAGACATTTTTGAAAATCTTGCCTTGGATTTCGTTGGGACCTAAGTTGGTTATAACTTTTTTTTTGTCCACTAAGAGTTAACAGAATGAAAGCAAAGCCCAGCAGGGCCACAGCAGAAGTAACAGATGCTACTTTCTTGTTATCATAATGTAGTTGGGTCTTGGAAGTTATAACTTGTTGGAGTCTCAGGAACAGGTCAGCATCTGAGCCAAATTTAGTATTCAGGAGTGTAATGCTGCCCCTGTGACTGGTCCATAAAGCTAGTTATTCTGTGTATGTTAGTGCAGCATGCCCAGCCTTTCCTGAATCTCATGCGAGAGAGAGAGGGAGACCTTCCTTTGAAGTATGCTACATTTCTGCCAGACTGGAAAACACAAGTCTGAATCAAAAGCAGATTTCTGATATCTTACATGGTATTGCAGAGTACCATCCACTGAGGAAGCTACAGATCTTCCTTGTGCAGCGTAGTTATCAGTAATGCAGACCAATACAATTTTCTTATTTTACATAGGCGCATATTTGCCTATGCATATTATGCAAAGCAGCATGGTTGTTTCAGGACTTTTTTCAACTCTTTCTCTTTTCAGATGTCTAAATCTACAGGCAACTTCCTCACCCTGAGTCAAGCTGTGGACAAGTTTTCTGCAGATGGTAAGTACACCCCAATGTACATTTATCTTAGCAATTATATTTAATATAATGCACATTTATTTTAGCACATGTGCACAGCTGGGCATGTTATATGTCATCTTAAAAAGAGTAATGAGTTCACTTCAGCTTTGGTAATTAAATCATATTTGTTGCTTTTTGCCTGTGAATATTCACCAAACACCTGTAATTTTCAGAAATATAAGGGTGTATTAATGGGTTAAATGAGCGAGTGGCAAGCGATGATCAGTATCTCCTCCTCCTGCCCCCCAGCTTGTTTTTTTTGCAGTTTTGCATCTTTCCCCTTGCGCATCTAGAGCCTAATAGTGAAAGGATGAAGGGGTATAGAGCTTTTGTGCAAGGGTATAGTGTTTGGTGCAAATGTTTTTGCCCTTCTGTATCACTTTTCTTAGATACTGATCACTCCAGCCTCTTCTCCTGCTCTAACAGGGCAGTGTGCTTAATTTTTTGTATCCCTTTTTCTCTCCCCACTTGTAGAACTGTATACAGTCATGCTGACCACTTGCAATATAGGGGAATGAACACTCCTTCACAGCTGAGCATTCTGCTTGCATTTAGCTGGCCCTCAGCATGAAAATCCAGTTGATATTCAGGCTTTGACCTCTTTCCCCTCCACAGCTGCATTTATCAGTTGTCCTTGAAGCCAGATGTGTTAATCCTATTTCTTATTTCTCTAGGCATGCGCCTGGCACTGGCTGATGCTGGAGACACTGTTGAAGATGCCAACTTTGTAGAAGCCATGGCAGATGCTGGTATTCTTCGTCTTTACACCTGGGTAGAATGGGTGAAGGAAATGCTGGCAAACAAGGACAGTTTAAGAAATGGACCTGCCAACACCTTCAATGACAGAGTCTTTGCCAGGTACTGCATTAAATGAGTGTGTGGGGTTTGTTTCAAGTTTCTCATTATGATCTGATGTTCATGTTTGTTTTTTCACTTTTCTACCAAATAATTGCTCATATATTCTCTAAAACAAAAAAGATTCCATTAATTTTTAGATTACCTTGACTGGCTCTACTGTTCTGGAGACATTTATAAAATCATTACCTTTTGAATGTTGTTGTCATTATTATGCAAGTTGGTCTTTTCTTTTTAATGTTATTTGTCTTTTCCCCTTTCTTCCTAGTGAAATGAATGCGGGCATACTGAAGACAGATCAAAATTATGAGAAATTGATGTTTAAGGAAGCTTTGAAAACTGGCTTCTTTGAATTCCAGGTAGGAGGTCTACTCTTTAGAGGGCAAGAAACCAGCTCCTGGGATTTATTACTTTGTGTAGCTTTTTCTTTTGATTCTGATGTCCCTTATCTGAGTTCAATTATTTAGTTCAGTTACGGTTAGTATTTTATTCAGAAATGGGACAGACCTAAATGGATTAAGGACTTAGTCATAATGGTGTGTCTCAGCATTCTGCTTTGGTCTGTAGGAAGCAGCTGTGAGGTTGCAAATAAAATGTGGCAATTTTTAGGTGGGCAATAACTAGCAGGAAAGGACAACTTTTAAGTGTGTTTTCCTTGGTTTTTTAACAAGGGAAACTTCCATGAGAAATTCAGAAAGTTCATCAGTAGAACTGTTTGGAAACAATATTTTTCAAGATACTCTATTAAAGTGTCTCTCCAAAATGTTTCCAGAACTTTATGAATTGCAGAGACTCCTTTATATGACTGACTTGACTTCCAGGAATATGATTAGGTAGGCTGAACTATGTGTAGCATGATGTATCATATTTATTGCCTTTTTCTAAGTACTTAATGGTATCTTTTATATAGGCTGTTCAGAATGATAGCACGTGATATACAGTTGCAGTTATTCTTGACTTTTATGTCTGTGCCGATAAATATCTTTTTTCCTTAAGAGCCATAATAATATAAAACTATAATGTTCAATTGGCAGAAGTTCATACTCCACTCCCAGCTGTTTTAGAAACATGGTCCTTTTAATAATCCATTATAGGTTTCTAGGTAGCGTACATTTTAAATACGTATTAGACCAAAGACATTGTTTTTTTAAAGAAATGTTTCTCTATGACAGCCGGAATGTTTAATGGCGGCTATGTTGGCTGTGTTTCAGGCAGCAAAAGATAAGTACCGGGAACTAGCAATAGAAGGAATGCATAAGGACTTGGTATTTCAGTTCATTGAAGTTCAGACACTGCTGTTGGCTCCCATCTGCCCCCACTTATGTGACCACATCTGGTCACTGCTGGGAAAGGTACTAGTATATATTTATTTTAAGTGTGTTTTTTAGGATTGGGATTTGACTTGTTTATAGTAAACATGTCTATATTAATATTAAGAAAAGTCAGCCAGAAGTTTAGGCTGTTTGTTTAGAAAGAAACAAATTTGCATGGAAAATGGCAGATGTAGAACCAGCATTAATCCATTAGAGTTGGAATGATTGCCCTATGTTTTGGCTGCTATTACCTAAAATCTTGAGTTTAAACTGGTAATATGCACATAAGAATGTATAATTGTGATAGTCTTTTTATGTAAGTTTAATATTAATGAAATATTGTGATGGTATTTGAAGTGTATGTAATTACAGACATTAATGTTTATATAAAAATGTAATCGTCACTGTTGTGTAGGCTTATCCAGAATTCACTGAAATCGTTAGACGCTTAACTGTTGAGTTCAGTTTAGCCTGGATCAGTCCCGTGGCTACATATGGATTTTTTTTATGTAAACAGAAGATCTTCAGGTGACTATATGACCACATTAAATTCAGATGCATCTCTATTTGCAAGGAAGGTGAAGTAACCTAATTTTAATGTAGTTATTTAGTCGGCTTCAGTCACTGCTATGAGATGATCTAAGCCTAACCCAAATAACAGCGCAGGGTTTATTCACACGTGGTTTCAACTGCTTCGGCACTCGCTCACAGTTGAGGATGATTGTCTTATATGCGTGTCTAAAGAGGACTGAAGAGGCCTAGCCGAGATCAACAGACTCTACTGACGCTCAGACGTGTTAACACGTGGGATGGGTGGTACTTGGTCTGCGACATGCTGTTTCTACCACTCTCATCTTTTCATCCCCTGTTGCTGTCATGAGGTTTCAAAGTACTGACATCTCTGAAGCAGACTCTTCCTCTGTTTGGGGTGCTGCTGAGCAATAGTCTCCCATGAGTTGACATCATTGTTGCCTTTTTTTAATTGGCCTTGAGATCATCCCTGAAGTGCTTTCTCTGCCCTCCTCTTGAGTGTATGCCTTGACTGAACTGGAAAAATAAAACTTGCTTCAAGAGTCTGGAAGTGGACATCTGGATGACATGGCCAGCACAACAAAGTTGATGTTAGGTGGTCATCGCCTCAGTATTTGTGGTGTTTGTTTGCAGGAAGACGCTAACTTTGGTACATCTGTCTTCCCACTGGATTTGGAGGATCTTCCACAGACAATGTTGATAGTACTTCTTCAGCAACTTTAGATGTCTCCTGTACATTGTTCATGTCTCAGCTCCGTACAGGAAGGTGGGCATCATGGCTGCTTAAAAAACCATGAACTTGGTTTTGAATCTGATGTTGCGATCTTCAAACGCCCGTCTCTCCAGGCATCCAAAGGCCGCACTTGCACATTTGATGATGTTGGATTTCTTTATCCATGTTAGTCTTCTATGAGAGGTGGCTTCCAAGGTGTGGGAAATAATGTTCTCCAGAGTCTCACCATGGATCTGGATTACTGGAGCTGGGGATTGCTCATTAGGAGCTTGTTGGTGAAGGACCTTAGTCTTCTGAACGTTAAATGTCAGTCCTATTTTCTTGTGTCTTGGTAAAGATATTGACAATTGCCTGAAGGTCTGCTTCCAAGTGAGCATACATTACAGCATCATCTGTGTACTGGACTCAATGATTGGGGTCAGGGTCTTGGTTTTAGCTTGGAGTCAGCTGAGGTCAAACAGCTTACCATGCCTTTGTAGTTTAGATCCACTCCAGCTGGAAGCTTGTTGGTGGTCAGACACAGCATCATGGCAAGGAATATTGAGAAAGTGTTGATGCGATGATACAGCCTTGCTTAGCTTCCATTTTAACTTTAAAAAGGATCTGTGATAGATCCATTAGTGAGAACCATACTGTCATGGAACAGGCAGAGAATGGTGAAAAAATTTGCTAGGCATCTGTAGTTCAGAAGGATCCTCCACAGCACTGCTCAAGTGACAGAGTCTAAAGCTTTTGTGAGGACAGAGAAGGCCATGTAGAGAGGCTTATGTTCCCAACATTTCTCCTGCAGCTGGCAAACTGAAGATCGTGTCAGTTATGCCTCTTGAGATTCCTGGAGGAGCTCTTTCAGCAAGTGGAAGGGGATGGTTCAGGAGGGTTCTCAGAATGATCTTTCCTGTGGTGGACAACAAGGTGATTCTTCTGTGGCTTCCACAGTTGGACTTTCTTTCTTGAAGATTGTCACAATCATGGCATCCCTGATGTTGACTGGGATTTCCTCTTCATTCCAGATCCTTAAGATGAGGGCATGAAGCTGTAATGTGAGCTCTTTTCCTCCCTGTTTAGTGGGGATTCCATCCATTCCAGGTGCCTTGTCATTCGTCTGCTTGATGGCTTTCCTCACCTCCATCAAGGGTTGGCGGGATTCCGAGATCATCTCTGATAGAGTGGTGTGGGATAGAGTTGGGAACATTTATCAGTGCAAAGTCTTGATAAAGAAGGTCTTCAGAATGCTCCTTCCAATGGGCCTCAATGGTTCCCCTTTCCTTATCAGGTCCCCTCCATCCTTAGGTGTTAGGGGGACTGGTCCCTGAGTGCTTGGACCATAAGTGGCTTTGGTGGCACTGAAGAAACTGTGCATATAATGGATGTCAGTGAGATGTTGAATCTCCTTTGCTTTGCCTTCCCACTACTTGTTCTTTATATTGTGGGTTCTCCTTTGGTCCTCCGCCTTGGCTTCTTGGAGATTCAGTTTCTTTTACGTGGAGTCGGTGTCATTTTGCCAAGCGCAAAAGGCCTTGCACTTGAGATCAATTTTCTCTTCGATCTCCCAGTTTGTCATCAAACTAGTCTTGATGTTTCCTAGTAGAGAATCCAAGCTTCTTTTCATAGGACCGATGACAGTGGCCTTGAGGGCACCCCACATGCTGCTGACATTCTCCTGTTGTTGATTGGAAGTCACCAGTTTTTCGCTGAGGCGCTGGTGGAAGAGGTTTTCATTTGCTTGGGTCCTTGTACATTGATCTTCCATTGCTTCTGCTGCAGTTGTCATTTGGGAGCCAGTTTGAGTGATATAACTGAGCAGATGAGTCAGTGATCAGTCCATCGGCCCCTAGCATAGCCTGGATGATACTGACATCTTTGCAATCCCAGGCATGGAAGATGACATAGTTAATCAGGTTCCGATATTTAGATTGTGTTGTTGCCATGATGTTTTGTGCCTGTTTTTCTGGTGGAACAGGGTGTCGGTGATGGTAAGTCCATGTTCCATGCATTAGGTCAAAAGGAGGATGCCATTGAAGTTGTCCTTTCCTCCTCCTTCCTTGCCGATGGTTCCGTTCCAAAGGTTAGAGTCCCTTCTGTCTCTGGCATTGAAAGCACCAAGAAGAATAAGTCTGTCTCCTTCCAGAAAGTCAGAAAGGACTTAGTTGAGGTTGGCATAGAATCCCTCCTTGGTTTCATTGGTGGCATCAAGAGTCAGGGTATATGTACTGATGGCATATTGACTCCCTGCCAATATGAGACAGAGCCACGAGGTGCTCATTAATTCCAATAGGGAGCTCATTGATTAGGTTTATGAGCTCATTTGTAATGGCAAAACCAATTCTATGAAGTCGGCATTCTCCTTCCTGTTTACCCTTCCAGAAGAAGGTATCACCATCTCCATTTCTTTGAGGTGCCCATCTTCTCCTCCCTGGGTCTCGCTCAGTGCAGCTATATCAGTGTTGTGTTGCCTGAGTTCGCAGGCTATGAGTGCAATGTGGCATTCTGGGCATTCACCATTAGGGTTGTTCAGGAGGGTCCTGATGTTCTAGGTCCTGAAAATGGTGGCATGTCTTTGTTGGTATTTTTGACAGCAGTAAAGGTCATCCCATTGGACTGTTATTGAGTCAGGAGGATTTACAGAATCCTGTATTAGGTGGGCACCTTTTCTAACCCTTTCTCCATGTGGGGTGAGCAGAGTGGATCCTGAAGAGGGCTGCTCAGTTATGGTTATAGCTGGCAAATTACAATTCTGTCTTGTTCAAGTACTAGATGACTTCCTTGTAACTGCCGACTTCATGTCAGTTCATGACTAGGCGCTTCCAGACCTTACAGTCCTGCTCCTGTCACCATTAGCTGGTCCTCAAAGGGCTTGAGGAATGTGCTGAAAAAGCTGTTTTCATGGGAGATGCCTGTGCATGACTTCTTTTATCATGGTGAAGCTGCTGCACATCAGCTTCCACATGGCTTTAGACAGAAGGGGTCTTGATCCAATGGTAAGGAGACCAAGACAACTGGGGATCTTGTTCTACTTCAGCCTTCACCCATCTTTGCAGCTGTTGAGATTCTAACGTCTTTCTCTTATTTTGCCATTGAGGACTTGTAGACTCATGGCTGGGGATTGGGCAGGTTCCTTATAGCGGTGATTTGTACTCGCTGTGTCACAGCACCGTCAGAGGGTATATGTAGCTTTTCAAGAGGGAAACCGTAAGTTTTTATCTTATATCTACGCTGATCTATCTAAGTAACTTAGCTGCTGTAGAAGTAAATCCTAAATTGGTAAATGAAGTTACGTAATTGTATATGAAGCATGTGTGTGTGGGCGTTAATGCACTTTCACAAGTGCTGCTAATTGGGAGTATATTTCTGTCCTTCACAGTTGAGTTACAGGGTCAGTGAGTTGGAGTACTGTAAAGCTTAAGCTCTTTGCTTCTCTCTGCTGTTAACTTTCATTTAAGTTGTAATAGAGAAGCCACCAGATATTCATGTCAATTAATTTCCCTTTCTGTCATTTCTGTTGTTAAAGCCTAACTCCATCATGAAAGCTTCATGGCCAGTAGCTGGTCCTGTGGATGATATCTTAATCCGCTCTTCCCAATACCTCATGGAAGCAGCTCACGATCTCCGTCTCCGTCTCAAGAACTACATGACACCAGCTAAAGGAAAGGTGAAGTTGCTATAACATGCATATGTAACCCTTCTGCCATTTATTTATGGCAGTAATAAGGGCCAGGCTCAAATTTAGAGGCTTAACAGTAGACTTCTAAATCTGGCTTGAGCCTCATTGGGAAATCTGGGAAAATAAATTTTAACTGGACGTTCTAAAGTGAACAGACTTCCCCACTCTCACAGGGAGTGTTCAACTGAAACAGGGTTTGTTACTGGGGAAAAGGGAACACATACATACATGGAAAGAAAACCATAACTATTAAACATTAACTGAATGCTGAAACAGTTAACAGTCTCAGGCACTGGTAAATTAATGCAGGGGAGCTACCACCTGTTCCAGAGGTGGGCAAAACATGGCCTGTGGGCTGCATCCAGCCCATAATAGGTCCTTTGCTCCTGCCTGGCTCACGCACAGTCCAGCTGTGGCACATCTTGCTGCTCCCTGGGCACACAGTTGGGATGGGGTGGCTTCACAGCTGGCCTGCCTTCCTAGGCAGCCCAGGTGGCGGTGGCTCCTGGCTGCCACCACTGCTGGCCCCAGCCCCATGGTACCAGCAGGGATCTGCGCTGCACAGCACAGCCCGGACCCTGCACATCCTGCACCTGCTCTGGGCTCTCTCAACCAAGGTCAGCAGCAGTGGCATGGGACAGAAGCTGTTGTTCAGTGCTGGGGGAAACGGCCCTCCACCTCGCTGCTGCTGGGCTATTCCTACTGCAACCACCCAGAGCCTGTGCCATGCTGGGCTGCCCTGTGTCCTTTCTGCACTGCCACCACTGTCCCGTGGGGCAGCCCGAAGGTGATGGTGGTGTAGACGCAGGGTAGCCCTGTGTGGCGTGGGCTCCAGGTGGCAGCAGCAGGGACAGCCAGGAGCAGGACGGGGAGGAGCAGCTTTTCTCCCGACACCGAGAAACAGCTTTTGTCCCATGCTGCCCTGCTGAGCCTGGGCAGGCACAGGGTGTGCAGGGTCAGATGTGTGCAACGTGGGTCCCTGCCAGTACCATGAGGCTAGGGCCAGCAGCAGCAGCAGCTGGAAGGAGCTGCTACCACCTGGGCTGCCTAGAAAGGCAGTCCAGCTGCGAAGACGCCCCAGCCCCACTGTGTGCCCAGGGGGAAGAAGGATTTGCCACAGGCAGGTGGTGTGGCACGGGGCTGTGCCCAGGTTTTGGCTGATCCGCATTCTGACAAGATACAAGAGTAAGACTTCATTTTAAGCTATTATGCAATCACCTCTATATACCGTGTGTCCCGTCATCTCCCCCGCCTTCCCCAACAACAATATATATTTTTTTTAAATAAAATATCTTATTGTCAATGTTTGATTTTTAGTATATACAGTAAAAGCTCCATTAACTGGCACCTTACAAGCCGGCACGTTCTATTAACCAGCACGCTGGCTTCTAAGATGAAGTGAAACGAAGTGCCCGCAGTGGGCATTTCTGGTTTCTCCGAGCCCCCACGGCCTGGGGCAAAGCAGCCTGCATGGGGCCTGCCTCTCTCCTGTCAAGTTGCCAACCCTCCCAAAGGCCCTGAGGGACAGAATCAGTAGCCCGAACAGGCAAAGATGTCTGTTCAGGCCTTTCAATTAACCGGCATATTTTGTTATCTGGCACCCCCTGTTTCCCATGGGTGGCAGATAATGTTTTTATTGTAATTTGTTTTTTTTTTCCAGTTCTGAGATGGCAAAGCCCTTTCCCAAAAGGGAGTACTTCTGGGGGGAGCCAGGAGGGACTTCCTGCAGGGCTTAGGGATGGGACTTCTGGTCCCAAGATGGAGGCCAGGGGTGGGGCACCTGCCAAGGGGTAGGGCTACCCTTGTGGCCCTTGACAGCTCACCAATGCTCGTTAAATGGCCCTCAAAGATAATTGCCTGTCCCTGACCTAGCCCAATCAAATGGTGAGGGAGACTTGCCCAGAGCTGTCCTCTGGGGCCCCACCACCCAGCCAGTTAAGTTGCAGGGATGGAGGATTCTTTTTCTCACTCCCAGGGGTTGCTATTCTGCTCTGGGCACTACCACCTGCACCAGCCAAAGAAGTGCTGGGTGGGGAGTTGCTGTCAGTCTACTGGTAGAGGTCATGGCTAGGGATTGCTGCTCTTCCTGCTGCTGCCAGGGGTTCCTGCTGGTCCTCCTCAGGTTGCCTGTGCATCCCCAGCTCTTTTAGACTCTGACCAACTTCAACAGCAGGTTCATTTTCAGCTCTTTTACCTATAGTAAGTGTCAGGTTTCCACCTAAACCCACTATGGGGACTAGTGCTCATATAAACATATTCCCTTGAAAGGTTGATAAAGCACAAAGCTGTTGAGCGAGTCACTCCTGTCTTGAAGCTCTTCTGCTCCTTTCACACTATTCCTGTACTAAAACTAGAGGGCACCCTCCTGCAGATCTGCCCAGCTCACAGTACAGGCTGACATTTCAGTGACTTGTGCATAACTTTGCATTAGCAACATTTGTGTGCCTACAGACCTGACAGTTTTGGAAGGAAGGCACATTTGATCCACTTGCACACTTTAACCCCAAATAGTAAAACACAGGCTCACAAACAGGCACAACAGGCACAAGGAGTTCCCAGCCCTCTCAGCATCCATATTAACAACTGTATGCAGAGAAAGAATACTCAACATTGTCAGTATAGAACATAATCATAGCTGAAATGCATAACAAGCAGGGTTACACATGCAAAGATATTCATAGTAGCTTCAGGGAATCAGCTTGGATGACAATTTTTTTTCTTGTCTTTCTTTTTCTACAGAAGGGTAGCAAGGAAGCACCCCAGAAACCTTCTCATTGCACCATCTATGTAGCAAAGAACTACCCACCCTGGCAACACAACACCTTGTCAGTCCTGCGCAAACACTACCAGGTGATGTTTTGTTGATGCTTCTTGGGATCACTTTATCATAATAACAGTTCTTATGGGCTCTTAACTTTTATTTCACAGGCAGAAAAATAAACTTGGCACAACTTTTTGTACATGGGGAGGAATAGTCTTAACATGTTTTAGTACGCTCTTATACCTCTCCATTGGATCCAATAAAAATGTCCTTTGGCACACTGTTGAGTTCACAATATGACCGTGTTACTTTGGACGCTCTTAATATGTAAAATAACTGACCAGCATTCAGTTATTTTTAATCTTTTTGCCAGTGAATACCTCTTGTAAAATATTTTCCTCCCAAGAATATTTCTGAAGAAATATTGGCCATTATCATATTCATGCTGCCTTATTATGCAAGCAATCTTAAAAACATCTATTCTGGTCTTTGGTGAGTATGATATTTGGTGACTTTGCAGGGAATGTGTTGAAATGCTATAAATTCTTCTTGCTTGTAAGTGTAAAAAAAAATCTGATTTAAAGCAGAAGTCCCTGTATTTCTTAGGTACCAGACCTGATCTTGTAATTGTTGTGACTCATGAATAGTTTAACAAATCAAAATTGTAACGGATAGGTTGCAGTATCATATGTATGATATTATGGCTAAATTTCACATGCGATTTAAAAAGAACAAACATTGTTTTTCTGAAGATGAGCCACATTGAAGTCCACCTGTACATTTTTTCCAAATCAGGTCAAAGTTAGCTATTGCATCCTTAGTCATGTGGCTCACTGCTCTCAATGGGAGCAGTTGAGCAAGTTCCAGAGCAAGTCAAATTATGCTTCATATCTGGATAGGGGAGGGTTTGTTTTTTTTTTTAAAAAGAAATTAAAATATGCTGTAGGGGAAATTACGCCATAGTTAATGTTACAGATTTGTGCATGTACCTTTGCATGACTGAGGACACCATGCAAAATGTTTTTCAGTTTACCTCTAAAGTAGTTTAAAATTAATTGGAGGGAACTTCTCAAGGTGTTGTGGGATCATGAGACTTTTGAGGAGCATGCAGAGCTAGAAGAAAGACATTTATAGGAAGTTGGGGAAGTGTGAATGAAGGTGTAAAGGTGAATAGCAAATTGGTGAAGGGTGTTTCCATTGAATGTTTAATGGAACGTTGCTCAATATTTCAGGTCAATGGAGGACAGTTGCCAGATAACAAAGTAATTGCCATGGAGTTGAATACTTTGCCAGAGCTGAAGAAATATATGAAGAAGGCTATGCCTTTTGTTGCCATGATTAAGGTAGGTGTCAGAACATGGCACGGTTCTTGACTGCCGCTGTCTTGCTCCTAGCAGAATTCGTGGTATGCTTTAGATGTTTGGTACAAATCTAAAACTATTTGCTAGGCATTCCAGTTTTAAGAGGGCATCTGAACAAAATAACTGATCACTAAGCTGGAATGTGTGTCCTGGCGTTTCACTTACTCAGGATTTTATTGTGATACTTTATTTATGTTTTTAAGGTTCCCTCTGAGTTAGGAATTTACACGAGGATCTTGATTTTCATTTTCTTTAAAGAAGGTTTATTTGTTAGCTTAAACATTCACTTGTTCTCTTTGGTCAATATCTGCTGAAATAAAAGCTGGTGGCATGGCATCCTCTTGAGACTGTGCTAATTTAACTCTCCATTCCAAATTATATACAGCCCCTTACAGAATGCATCCTGCATACATGATTTTAGAGGTTAAGGAGAAAAGACTTTGTTAGGAAACCATCTGTATATTTGGTTCTTTTGAGGCTGCAAAGCTCTCTATGGATGCTGGAGCTGCCATCTGTCTTGCTTTGGCTTCAGATGGTCCCATTTCTGACAGCAGTGTTTGAAGTATAAATGTGTAAGGCAAGCACAATTCCTTCATGCATCCCACATTTGATGCCTTTGTTAGATGGCTTTCCTATGTTCTGTGCCATACGGTATGCATAGATACCCCATATTCCAAGTTTAATTTACATTAATTTTTTTTTTATGTTGGTGTCAGTGACAAGGGGGTATGTAATGGACAAGCTTGCAGTTTTATCCTGACGTAGCTCATACTGCTATTACAGAGCCTCACCACTGGATGCCAGGGAACCTGTTTGCCTTGAGTCGGTAGTTACACTGAGATAAGCTGCAGACAGATGACACCTACTTTGGTGTTAGGCACACTGGTTGAATATTACACTGATTCTTTTGCATGTAATTCTGCTCTGGGTTGGAAGAAGTTATTCTGATTTAGGAGTTTTCACCATGCATTTTTTTTAAGCTGGTTTAAATGTGTTCTCTCTCCAGAGCACCAGTCACTTTCAGTACTCCTCCTCATGTTTAAATCTCTGTGTGCATGTTTTTAAATGGCAGTAGAGTGATTACATAAAGAGACATAGAAATATCCATCCTAGATTTTTAATACCCATGGACAATATGTTGTACTTAGAAATAGATTGGCGAGCAACTTCAGTGCACAAAAGCTATTTTTCTGTGTTGTCCTTCCCATTAGTCAGAGGAAGATTTCACTGTAACAGAAAATATTTTCTAATTTACAAAATGAAGCAAATCATAGGTAATTTAAGGAATCTTTTGCCTAAAAAATTACCAGTGATGCAGGAAGCTACTGCCAGTTTAAATCTAATTAACTGCTTACAGATCTAGGGCAGAATGCTCAGCAGATAAAATTAAGAAAAAAGTGGGGACTCTAGTTATGAAAGGGAGGTTACATTTTGTATTGTGCTTCAGAAACCATGGATCTCAAGTGAAATGCTGACCCCTTTCAAGTTACCCTTTGTGTGTGCCCCGATAGAGACTCAGCTATATTAAACTTACTTGTGTTTTAATATACAAAATAATTTCCTCCCATCCTCCCTATGAGGAACTTGTTTTACAACTACTTGGGAAATGTCCAGTTTCTATCTCATCCTTTATCTCCTACTAAGTCGTCAGGCTAGAATTCCTGCTGGAAAGTAGCAGTGAAATTATAGCGTATTTTTGAGAGATCTACACTGCTTCTTTAAAACAAGTGAAATATTCACAGCTATTTCTAAATACTTTTCAAATTCAATGTAAAAATCTGTTCTCACATTTAAAAGAATATCCAGATATCCAAAATGCTGTAGTTCCTTCTGTCACTGTTAGTAACTCCATGGAGAAGCTGCCATTTCACAGTAAATTATAACTACTGTGGTGCTTTGTGACCAAATTATTGCCTGCAGAGAGCTCTAACAGTTAATAGCCTATTCTGCTCCGGGTTGGTGCACCTAGAGTTTGCAGCAACCTAGCATCACCTGTATATACTGACTTGAAAAGTTTTTGATTATGTTTTCTTTCTTTGTGACAGGAGAATCTGGAGAAGAAGGGGCCACAGGTCCTTGATCTGGAGCTGGAATTTGATGAACGGGCAGTGCTCATGGAGAATATTGTCTATCTGACAAATTCCCTAGAGGTTAGCATTCCTTTTGGAGGGGTATTCATCATTCCACACTCAGTGAAGCGGGCGGGCCAACATTTCCTGAGCTTGAGGCCTACATCAATTAATTTCCAGCCTTGGGTTACCCATAAGCATGTAAAGTTGCATTAGCTTTTCATGTTTACTCTCACTGTTTGTATTCTCTATGAAATATGGAAATGATGCAGTGGTGGTTAGCAAGTGCACACTGATGCATTGGGAGATTCTTTTTCCTATATATGAAGATGAACTCCAGTGATAGTCTAGCCTGGAATGGCCAATGCTTTTTGGAACTGGCCATCTGCCAGGAAGTCAGTGGAAAAAGTGCACTCATCAGTGAAAGAGGCCAGTTTATATTCTGGCTTCCTCAAGAAGAGATGCGTAACCAATGTGTCTGTCCTTCCAAGATAAGGGAAGGAGAATGAATCCAAGGCAATGCCAATGCATATGGCCAGATTTTTTCCCTTCATGTCCTCTGATCTTGCAATTGCATCTTTACGTTCTCTCCACAGAAGTGGCTTCTTTCTGGCCTTCGAAGGAATCATTTCCATTTAGGGTGTTTAAAGCTAGGGTGTTATGCATAGCAATGCCATTTTTTTTTCTAGTACATGGGGATTCCAGTTTGGTTGTGGTTGTGCAAAATGCAGCTGAAAAGACAGGACCATAACAAAGAGAAAGCCTAGGCCTGGGTATAGGAAATGACTGATTTTTTTGGAGTTTCTAATTTCATTTACTTTATTTTGAATTTATTTGCACTCTTCATTTTATATTCTGTAATATATGAAGGCAGTGATCTAGGTGCTTTAGAATTTGTTCCTCTTCTGAGCAAGTGCAGTAACGTCCTGTCAGCTTTTAGGTTTTATGTAAGCGTCTGTTTTTCTTGGTTTGTCTTTTTATCGGTGCAGGTTGCCTTCTACTGTACTGTGTGGACAGTTCTGGTTGAGTGGTTTAGTAACTGTCATTATTTTAGAGGAATGATAAACTTTTATTTCTTCATTTTTTTCCACCCACCAAAGCTGGATCACATTGAAGTGAAATTTGCTTCTGAGGCAGAAGATAAAATAAAAGAAGATTGCTGTCCTGGAAAACCATTTTCCACATTCAGAATGGAAGTAAGTTCAGAAATCTACAAGCATTGGAAATACAGGCTACTTTGTTAACTGATTTAATAATAATTGACTTTCTTCTTGTAAAATCTCATTGGGGCATAATTTTTGTACATACGAATGTGGACAACAGGGTATACTGTTTGTATTAAGAAGCTCAGATTATTAGGGACTTAAGTCATAATCACTTTGCTGTCAAAACAATCTGTGTGATTATGCATTTGGTGTATCTGTTCAGTTCTCACATCATAAACAATCATTCTCCATAATGACTCCCAGATCTACTAAAACAACCAAGGAGTGAGGCACATGCAGTCTTAATGACCTTTTCTTGCAAAGAAGCTGGCCCTCTGGGAAAGACCTAGGTCTTATTGTCAAGGAAGTATTGTGGGTTGTCACACTGCTGTTTTGTGGCAAGTAAAGAAAATCTCCTAGTTTTGATGCAACTTCCCCTTTAAGCATTGAATTAACTTGTTTGAAGCAGTGGTGCTGTTTTGGTTTATATGTGTATATATAGATTTTAACATGACTTTGATATAGCTTAAGTTTATACTTAAAAAAAAATATATAAATTCTTAAATTTGTACAGACTGGGAGACCTATCCGAAATGCCCAATTTAAGAAGAATAATTGCTAGGAAAGGATGGATAGTCTTGTGGGTAAAACCTAGAATCCAGACTTGTTAATTAGAGCCGAGACTAGAACCAGGGCTCTTCTTCCTTCATATCTCTTTGTTTCTAAAATAGTGGTATTGCTTATTGTACCAATTTAGGGATTGCAAAACCCAATGTTTAGAAATAAATTTGAGCTCTCACACGGGAAATTGTTTTACTTACTATTTGATGCATCTCCAAATGGATTTTTTTCCATATTAGAGTGTTATCTATTTTTGTCTTGCACTGAATGTAATCTTATAAGGTGAAGAGTCTTTTAAAGCCTTGCTATACCTGCGTAGAAAAATCTTTTAGGGAGAGCGTGATTTATAGTGTGAACTTTTACTGCAGTGCTCCCATGTATCAATCCTCCAGTTACAATCATGTAATCTTTATCTACTTAAGTACCTTAACCAGTAAAAGTTTAATGTATTTATTTAAAGAAGTCAAATAGCTTTTTATACATATACTGTAACTTATTTATTTGGGATTTATGATAGTAATTGAATCTCATCATTGATATCCAGTATTTCTGAATAAAAGGTTGTCCTTCAAAGAAGCTGTTGGATACCAGACATTCTCCTCCATCCCGTTTATTGGTTGCATGTTCCTGTGAGAAAACAAAAGTGCATGTTAACTTTTTAAACCTTTATTTTTTACAGCCCAGTGTATCTGTATTTTTGGTGAACCCCCAGCCATCAAATGGCCACTTCTCTACAAAAATCGAGGTCAGGCAAGGAGATAGCAGAGATGCAATAATTAGGCGCTTAATGAAGATGGACAGAGGAATCAAAGGTAAAATTCTGGCTTGGAAGTACAGAAATCACATTTTGACCACACAATTTCCAGAAAATACTGAGGATTCTGAATTTCTAGCCTTTCCAACAGGTGCTGGAAAACAGTAAGCAGTTTGGCAGGTTCTCCTTGTCAAAATTCATCTTTTTTTTTTAAATATGGTCTTTACTGGTCATGATGACTTAGAAGGAAGCCAAATGGGTGCTCATGAATGAATACAAAGGGTGAAGGCAAGCACATCAGGAATGAAATGACAGGAGCTGAGATACTGGGGACATGCAAGTGAATGGTCACTGTGGGAACCATTAAAAACTATTTTCTTCCTTCCATGCCGAGTCCTATATTCTCTCACCCAAAGATTTGCCAGGAAACATCTGGACAGCTGATGTTTGCTTAGGCCAGGAATTCCTAAGAAGCGGTTAATGGTTCAGTGATCTGCTGTATGGAGCATCTTTCTTAATGCTGAGGGCTGCTTTTGTTTAAATCCACAGAAGTGACCTGATAGGTTCATTTTTATTTTCTTTAGGGTTTTTTTTTTTTTTTTTGAGTAGATTCATTTGTAGGAAAGTTACCACATTGACATCTTGAATCTTCTTTTGTCTGTGAAGCTTCCTTCTGTACATTTTACCTTTTACTAATACACAACTGATGGCTATCCCCTCCAGGGAGGAAATACTTTCTTCATAGTACTTCCTTAAATCTCTCTGTTAAGTTGTTGAAGCAAAGGCCAATGCAAAGGCTGCTTGTAGCAGTAGGATTTATAATGTGAATATCTGTTCACTAAGAACCTGGATAGAAGCCATCAATTCACTTAAAATAGTGACCACTGAAAAGTTGCCCAATGGTCTATTAGTCACTATTGACCTATGGCAGATTGGAACCAGTGACTTAAATGGGAGAGGTTCAATATTCCATTACAAGTCCCCTGAGCCATTTATTCTCTCTCAATTCTTATTTTCTTAATGCACTGAATGCTTCATTTTCAAATCTTAAACTATATAGTGCAAAAAGAAATAGGTGATAAGTACCAGAAAGATTGTCTGGAAGCACTTAGTTCATTGGCAATAATGAGCTGCAGTGTGAAGGCATTAAAGCAAATGTGTTTTGTCACCTACAAGCCAGATTCTGCATCTAAGATTCTGTAAAACGGCACCTCTTCAATGCCGTGGAACAGTTTGAGGTAGTTTAGTTATTTAGACATGAAGAGGTAACATGAAGGCCATTCTGCAACATCTAAGAGTAACTTAATGTGACAGAAAATTTGATTCATGGCAAAATCAATGAACATGGCTTAAACAAAACCAAAGCCCCCATCAGCTCTATTCAAACATCCTTGTTCCAATCTAATTCTCTTCTTGTCTTACAGTTAGAGAGTGTCTCCTCTGTAACCTCCACTGTTGGTTTGGGTTTGTTTTTCCTCTTGGAGCATCCCAGGGTTGCTGCTGCAGAAAATCACTTGATATAATGTTCCTGCTGCTTTGCTTTTTCAAGCATATAAGCTTGTGTCCTGTTTATTGAATCCTGCCTTATGTTGCAGTACAGCATCCCTCCACTCTAAGTACCAGAGGGCAATGTGCACTAATAGGATGGAAGGAAAAATCAAGCAAAACCCCAGGATGTGCTGCTGGCTTTGTCACTGACTCACCATGTGGCCTGGAGCAAATCCTGTACCATCTCTGCCTCAGTTTTGTCTTTTGTAAAATGGGGATAACAGCTGCAAGGGTTGATTTAATGTATGCATTGTATGATATGAGGTATTTGCAGGTGCCATAAAAGGACACAGGCACATGGACAAGTTACTGCAAGGTAAAGAAAGACAGGGATTTACTGTGTTATCTATTCCACGGTAACTTCTTATGTGCATAGTCCACAAAAGCTCATAGGCTCTTGATGAAAGAGAAGCAGGCTGTGACAAGTGAGCTTTGTTTACTTCAGAGAGAGAGTGCACACAGGTTCTTGCACAGAGTAGCTGTAAATCCCTATTCTCATTTACCCTACAATGGCTTGGTCACGTGCTCATGCCCCAAACTCTCATTTTGTTGGAGGTCACATTCTTTCCTTTTTTAATTTTAGTTCTAATAATTTTATCTGACTTATTTAACACATTGATGTGTTTTAGCAATTTCTCACTTTGTATTGAAAACACTGCTCATCAAACACATTGCTGAGCGTTACCTTTACAGGCTAGCGTGACAGAGGCCAACATCTTCTTAAAGAGATAGTAGTTGTTCATTGCCTGGAGACTTTTCTGTTTCCAAAAATTAAGAGCCAAGCAGAAATCTGAAGAAGTGTGGACTGGTAACAAGATGTAAGAACTGGACTTCATCCAGAAGTTTGTAATGGCAAAGGCTGCTTTTGTTTCCATGTCATTTAACAGCTTGTATTTGTGTTAATGCTTATCTCTAAGACAAAGACCATTTTATATTGATGCTGCACAGAGAAATAGCACTGCAAAGAAGAAATACAGGATGATGTGCACAGCCAAGCACAAATGGAGGAAAATGCATTTCAGATTTAAACACAATTATTAGAATTTTGCAAACTCGCTGTTTTGAAACAATTGACAGATTAAATCAATGAGTCTACTAAATCTTTATTTCCAGGAGATGTCACTGTAGGTAGGTGAGTAGTTTCTTACTAAAAGCAAAAGCTAGCGGTGAGAGAGAGGGCTTTGGTAGGTAGATGGATTCTGAGCTCATTAATAAATGTTCAGTCTGCTTTAATAGCCCTTTTGTCTTCATTTATTGGACGAGTTTGGTCTAAATTTCAAAAAGGGATTGCCTGCAGAGGGACATTCCCCCTCCCTCCTGAAAATAGAAATAAGATGTTAATTTTTGTCAGTTATGACTGCCAAAAGGGTGGATAGTGTAGTTCAGAGCCTAGTGCAGGGCTTTGGGAATCAGGGTTCCTCTGTTTTATTTCCAGTTTGGCCAATGATATTCAGTGGTTATACAGCCACTTATTTCTAGGTGTTTTTCTGGGCATACGTGTCTATGTGACAAGGACATTGAGGCTTACTTGTTTAGGGAGCATTTTTAGAAGGGCTAGATATTATTTGCATACATCCTTCTGCCTAGCACAGAGGAAAGCCAGTGTGCAGATTTCCTGGGACCTGATTATTAACAACTTTTATTTTAGATCACTCCAAAGTGAAGCTCATGCGATTTGATGATCCTGTACTGGGCCCCCGTCGTGTTCCTGTCCTTGGAAAGGAAGATGCAGAGAAAACTCTGATTTTAGAGCAAGCTGTCTTCCATGTTGACCTGGCCGAGAAACGTATTTACATCACTGAGAACGGCCTGACAAAGGATATTGGTGACACAGTTGTCTATTTAGTACATTAAATTGTGGACAGCACTGACTTGATCCCTGGTTAATGACATTTTTAACCTTACAGAATGGCTTCATCCATAATGGACCAAGACAAGTGTCGCTTCTTAAAAGATATCTACTTTTGCATGTAGGCTTGCTCCATATTCTTTTAAACTTGTGTATAATAAACATATTTTCTTCCTGCCATTGGACTCTTCTTGAAGGAAACAGTTTGCCCAAATGCTGAGAACCCTCCTCCCCAAATACCTGCCTACCTTTGCAGTGTTAAGATGCTTTACACACATGACTTATCAGCTACATAGTGATTTCTTTAGAAGCTGATCAGATCTTGTGTCTAGTTAGAGGAAGGGAATGGATGGGTAAAAACTACATACATTTGGTGTTTGATAGTTCCAGAGAGGTGACTTTCAACAGAACCTGCTAGACGTTACGTGGACCTGTAGATCAAAAGTAATCTCACGGGGAAAACTCCTCAAAGTATGTGTGGATGTTTCCCCAGTGTGTACAATAGACAAGAATTTATATAAAAGACTGAAGTGCCTGAAGTGAAGTGTAAAGAAGGTGTTGCACTTTTGCTGTCTTCTAAAACTTGCTTGTAAAGTGATTTTTAAGGGAACAGTTTTTAATTGTTTTCAAGGAAATAGTTTCACGAACAGTTTAAACTATTGGGTTGTTATAAATTACAAGACTACTGAATTGCTTTTTAAATACGGTTTTTCTAAAGCAGGGCATCCAGAATGCCATACAATATCTTGGTTCATTTAAAGAAGAGGTCTGTTTTAGCCTTGAGAGTCATGGGCGGGACTGCTTCAGAAATCTTCTAACAACAGACCCTTTATGTGCAGATCTATATTTAATTAAAGGTGGCAGAAACAGGGTAATGTTCTGCACAGTTGTTTCTTTTGTCAGGTTCACAATGGATGCTGCTGCTGCATGTGGTTTAACCTGTTACTGGTGTTCAAACTTACGGTGAGGGGAAGGCAGGGAATAATGTAATAGCATGAGACAGTCTGTCATACTGAGCGAGCTAAGCAGGACAATGTACATCTTCTTTCCCCCTCTCCTTTGTTATCTCATTTTAAAATGCACTTTTTGTTTGAGAAATGTCTTCCCCAAATTAGATGCATAAATAGGAGGTACTTTATTTGCTTCTGTGCAAATAAGTAAAGCAGAATGCGAATAAACCTCCACTAATATAAATTAGCAGTCCTTTGCTTCTTCCCCCTCCACAGCTCTACCAAGCAAATGGTTGAAAAATAGGCCTTGTACTACTTCCAAAATGTCATCTCTTTTTTAAACTAGCAAAGGAAATAAGTGCCACCCTCCCAGAGAACATGTCTGATTCTTGGAGATTGTTAGGTGGAGCATTCACACTTACAGTCCACTTCTACTGCAGAGTTTGGTTCTGCTAACCATCACAGCGACATCGAGTCTTGGAGTGAATCCAGAAGAAGAGAGAGTCGTGCTAATCTCCGAGTTTGGGTATAATATGTTCCTTCCACCTCCTATCACATGATCATTGCTGTCAAGGGGGCATTAACAATACTCTCACTGGTGGCCTGGCTTGTTTTCCTTTTCACTATATGCACCGTAGGGGAATGAGTTCAGCATCTCAGTCGGTGAAACTGGACAATGCTTTCTCAGATTCTTTGTTCATTCCCTTATTATACTTGCCTCTGTAGATCTTGTTCTGCAACATCCCTGAGTGAAAGAGATTGTTTCCAAATCAAGGTATTGAGAATACACCAGAGTATCAGTCATGCCAGTGAATGACTCTGCAGGTGATGGAGTTTGCAGAAGGTGAAGAATCCTGTACTTACGCTGCTTCTGCAACACTGGACTTCAAGAATTCCCATTAGAAATAATCTGAAGTACTTGTGATGAGGTCCACTTCCATTTATTTGATGTGTGCCTGTCTTCCAAGTATGGTGCAGGGACAGGTATCCTCTTTATAAGTGTTAGGGAGTCAAGGGATGTGGCTGAAAGACTTTAGCCCTTCTCTCACCTTTTTTCTTATGAGCAGTTTTGATTTGTTTTTCTGCAGACAGCCAGGTGGCCTCCTTTAGCACCTTTTTACAGCTTGCCAGTAAGAAAATGAGCTGTTTTAACTGCAGTTGCAGCTTGTGTCTGCTGTTGCAGTCATAGGAACCTGACCTGAACACTACATCCACTAGAGAGCACTACAGCGATAAAGGCAAAAGTGTAAGTCCTCTCTGTATGGCTGAGACTTGGGGCACTTGTACATGACACCATGTATGCATGGCGAAAATAGCACCTGGCCCACTAGCAGCCTACCTTGGCGGTCTTGTGGGGTGCCACTGTTGCAGAGGAAAGGACCAGGGTCCCCTGCAGCTCAGGGGTAACTTGGCCTGCCATTGGCTTGCCCCCCAGCCATGGGCAGGCTCTGGATCTGACAAAACGGAAAAAAAAAATTTGGGGCCTGCGCTGTAACATGCTGGAAAAATTTTAACAGTTTATTCCTCGGGGTTTTATTATTCTATGCCCCACTGTTTCAATTTAGGGGGCATAGAATAAAACTCTGAGGACTAAACCCCCATCACGTGTACAAGCGCCCTTGTATAGCAAACCCCTTTTGTTGGTGTAAAGCTATACAAGCATTGACACTATGGCTCAGCACTTTGGGCCATGCAGGAGAATAAATGCTCAGGAGCCCCCACCTCTGAGGACATCTCCATCCAGAGGGTGGAAAGTCAGGGTGGTCACAGAAGCGAGTAGGACTAACAGTAAAAAGCCAGTGCTGTGTATTGTTGGCACAGATCTATATGTGTCACAGGTGTGTGTGTGTGTGTGTAACTTTTCCAGTGATCTCATTCTCAAATGCCTTGCCAGCTACTCCATCCTCTTAAGCTTCTCTGCTTTTTTTTTTTTTTTTTTTTAAACGTGGTATTCTTGGTAGGCTTATAGGATCCTTCTCCTGGTTCTCTCCTTCTTCATCATCTTTTGGTAGATATGGGCAGCACCAGGATGTTGCTGGTGGAGAGGGTAATACAAATTGGAGAGCTGGGAGAAATTGATATGGAGCTTTAGAGTAAGGCAGCTGGGAATAGCAGAAGGAATAAATTTAGCATAAAATAAGAGCAGAGGGAGATGTAACAGGCACTGAGAACTTAAGACTGGATAAACAGGAAATGGCCCCTGGAACTAGCAATTGTTCAAGCTTTCACTCGTGCTCTTCTTTGTGCCTAATAGTGGGAAGTGAGTTTCTTCCTCTAAATGTCTCTTCCTGTACTAATCCCTATATATGCTCTCTGTTTGTCAGTCTGTAACAGAAGTGTTAAGCTCATCTGGCCTTGCAGTCTTGGAAGTGTTGCTGGACCAGTCTGTGGGCTGGACTGGGACTGCCACCTTGTGGAGTGGGTGTGCACATGGATCCAGCCAGTGCAACACCTGCAGCTCATGCCCTGGAGTGTGTGTGCAGTGCCGGGTCCAGCCTATGTACTGCAGACAGCCCCAACCCTGGAGACCCTGTGCGCAGTGAGCCCTGGGGCCAGTGGTTGCTGCCCCCAGTGTATAGGCTGGACTTGGTGCTGTGCACGGCACAGGGAGTCGGGTGTGGGCTACATGCCGTGCCTCATGTCTGCAGCATGCATAGTGCCAGGTCCAGCCTGCATACGGCATGCAGTGTGTGGGGCTGGGGCTGGCACATGGGGTCTGAGCCCTGAGGCCATATGTTTGACACCTCTGGTCTATAAGGTGCATATTTATCCTGCCGAATGCCTGACTAACCACCTCTCTGTACTAATCCCCAACAAAGGAAATAACCAAAATGGTCAGTGTATAAATAGCTAGATGGCCTCTCCATGGACCTAGACCTTGTAGTGTTGGAGAGGCTTGCATGTCCCAGTTATCTTCAGAGCTATGTTTCCCTCCTGGCAAGGTCACCCATGGCAAACAGGCCTGTTGAGGGATTCCAGACAAGCTAGGGTCCAACCTCAAGTCCTCACTAGTGGATCTGATGGAAGATGTCAGGATCTAAACAGCTGTAAGGCAGGAGAAGGTTGCAGCAGGACAAGAGTTCTCCTTTGCTCCTAGGTCCAGATCTCCACCTTGTCAAGACTGTGTAGTTGTTGTTTCCATGCACCAGCTTCCTTGGGTTAAATGAAGCCACACACGAGCTTCTACCCCAGGAAACAATTCTCTTCAGCTAGATGGAGAACGAAGCACGTAATAAATAGACCTGACTCTTTAAGTAGCACTCAATTACTCGGTAAAAATCTGCACTCAGAACAAAAAGCTGTATAATTTCCTTCTTTTTATGTCTTGGCCTAGGACTGTCAAATCCACTCTGATCCTGCTCCCATTAATATCCCATATGCCCCTGTGTTACTGCCAATTACTCTTCTCTCTTCTTTCCTCCAGTCCTCTCATAGTTCCCAGGTGACATGCTTGAAGTCTCAATGAGCACAGAGCACTGTTTTCTCTTGGCTCAAGCCTCTGTACATTGCAGACTGCCATTGCACTGTCAGGTTGGGATCTTCATTTCTTTAAATACTAACTTTTAATACTCTCCTAGTTTTGCATATGTCTAAATCAGACATTGCACTAGTCTTTTATCTGTTTGAAAAAAAAATCTGAGACTGTGCAAGGGAGAGATCTTGTACACTCAAACCAATTAAATATGTTATAGTAGTTACCTCTGATGCCTTAGCTCTTGCCAGAGAATCTTTAACCACTTGTTCGCCTCTTGACTGTCTCTGAGAAAATGTGCTGCTTTCTGAGAAGGGTTTGCACTAGGTCGAATGATCCCTCATTCTATTATCAAGATTTTTTTGGCTGAATTT
The DNA here is from genome assembly GCA_030014935.1 of Caiman crocodilus. Lineage (NCBI taxonomy): Eukaryota > Metazoa > Chordata > Crocodylia > Alligatoridae > Caiman > Caiman crocodilus. Next base: position 22,375,522 of record JAGPOW010003447.1, read on the forward strand.
CACAGTTGCTTTTATGGACTCAGTCTTGATTAATCTTCCACATCTTGCCGGGGTCAACTGACCCCAGTGCTCTTTCCTGCCGTGGCAGGGGTTGGGACTTGATGATCTACTCGGGTCCCTTCTGACCCTACCAACTATGAAACTTTTGTGGAAAATACAATTTATAGGGGATTGTCAAGGCCTGAACACTTGTTTGTTTGACTTCCCTTAAGCAACTTTGGGTCTAAAGCCTTTGCATGGCTCAGTTTGTAGCTCTGATACCAACTTGAAACTCAAAAGTTAAGTTTTGGGTGAGAAGTGACATCCCAAAATCAGTGGGTTATACCCAATGCTGACTTCTCTATGAGGGTCCCATAGGTTTTGGAATAAGCCTTATATTTAGGTCTCTCAATTCTATCCCCGATGACTAACCAATTAGAAACTCTTGCAAATAACCACGTACAGTATGTCCTGATTGACAACTCTCCTCTCCCACCTCAAAGTCATGTCATTAGAGATGTATTTTTCAGGCCAGAGGGTAGAAGCAAGTTGATCAAAAATGTTTATTTAAAGGCACAGCACTGTTGCTTCTTGAAGTCCGCTTTTACTGGATCCAGAAACTGGAAACTAAATAAATAAAAATAAATCGAGAAGCAGTGGTTGACTGGCAACAGACAAGACAAGCAGGGCAAATTGGCCTTGATCCCAAAACTTTTAACAGCAAAGGTTGGTTCTTTCTCCTTGTCATTTAATAACTTCTGTTTGTTTCAATGCTTATCTTGAGAACAAAGAATCAATTCTTTATTGGTACAGTGCGCTGTTTCTCTATGCAATTTTTAAATATGGCTCCCAGGAGAAAAATCAGAAGTTTGGCTTTGTGGAGTTCCCCTTCCCTACCTTGCTAGGGAGCAAAAATGAACAAGAGAAATACATTTCTCATGCACATCAGACCATCTGGTTTTAAATGCACAGGAAGCAACTGATAAGCTAAACTGATTTCCAATCTTGTTTTGTTTGTTTCCAGGAGATGTCACTGTTATGCAGGTACTTGTGCAATTTCCGTCTCTCAAAATCTAGTGATGAGAGGAAGAGATTTATTACAACGTTAGAATCTCTATACCAGTGATATAAGTAAGGCCTTGCATAAGTCTTGCTGGGAAAATTTCACTTAGGTCATTTTTGATTGGGGAATAGATTACAAGAAAAACACAAATATGGTTTTGGAATATAGTCATCGTTAGCTAAAAGTACTGTTGGTCAGTGGTATGGAGCAAGATCAGGACTTCTGCTTTAGTTTCATGGCTGTGTCGCTGGTCTCCTGTGTAGCTTTGCGCAAGTATCTTTGATTCCTTTGTGCCTCAGTATCCCTATGTACAGGAATGCTTTCCTCCCTCTTGTGCGTTCTGCAAGGCTTAATTAATGTTTGTAAAAAATGTCAAGAGTTTCTGAACAGTCCTATGAAAGCACAAATTAGTATGACTGTTACTTGAAGCCAAGACAGATTGTTGAAATCCATCCATTTCACCCAATCTAAAAATAAATCTCAAACTGAAAATAGTTTTCATCTTTCTTCTTAGATCTCTAAAGTGAAGTGAATGCAGCTTGCTGCTCCCTATCAAGTGCCTGTCCTTGAAGATGCAAGAAAAACTGCAATTTCAGAGCAAGCTGTCTTCCACATGTTCCCTGCCAAAAAAATGAGTTCATATCATCAAGGGCAATGTGGGAGGCCTACTTATAAAAGAGGCATAAAACTGATCCCTTCTGTGTGAACTGTGGATCTGTTGTAGAGGCACTTGCCCAACATCTGTCTGACTTTAAAAGGTAGCAAAAAATGGCTACCTTGTTAGCAGGCTAGATTCCATATATTAGTGAAATGGGGGGGAGGGCTTTGTAAATAGATGTATTGGTAGAAGTTGGATTAATAGAGAAAGCTTTAAAAGTATTAAATCTGTTTGTACTTCATTTCCCGTGGCTGGTTTATCTCTGTCCTTCAAAGTTGATTTGATATAATGTTTAGTTTTCGGAGCTGTCTGCCAGTATTAAATGATAGTTTCTTCCTCCTTTACCCTCCCTCCTCTTCTTTTCTCCCCAACAACTTGGCAAGTATTTTCTCATATTGCCTCTGAATAAATCACTGTAAATTTGCTTCATATCGTGTAAAACAGTATCACCCTAATTGTGCACTGTAGTTCGTATTAGTTTAACCTCTGTGAAAGTACTGATTGTATTGAAACAAGCAGATATTTATGCAATAAGCACACGCATTAGCTGGGACCAGGCCTATAGCAAAACAGTGTATGGACGCTGATCAGCAGTTCTTATTCAAGGGAATCTAGATGAGCTTTCATTAATGTAAGCTTCAAGTCTGTATTTAGCTATTTCTCATTTTAAAGCACTCTCATCTGCAGCATTTGTGCTTTACAGGCAGCACAGCTGTCCTCGGCTTTCGTGTGAAGAGATCTTGTTAGGGCTGGGTGTGAAACGTGCTGGGAGGTCTGGGCAGGTTGCTTGTGACATCAGGACTAAGAATACTGTGATGTCATCGTCATTCTACTCAGCACACTTGTGAGATGCCTCTCTTTCTTGGATTCAAAGACTCACTTCCACCCTCCTACCCCTGATCCCTCATTTCCCTTGTGAAATGAACAGGTTTGGATGTCACTGTCTCAGTGCTACTGAGGAAGTTTCATTGCCTGAGATGCAGTCGCCATTGATCCTTTCCCTGACAGCACCTGAAGATGGGGCTTTCTTCCTTGATGGTCCAAGGTAAGATATAAAATGAAATGACTGTTCTTTGCTCCTTAGTTGGCTTTCATATATCTATATGTAAAATGCCTTGCAGGGGGTGACAAATTAATCTGCACTGCAGTGTATGGTGATGCACAGAAGTCTGTTCCTTGCATGAAGCTTAGATAAGACTTCTTACACAGTTCTGTTTGGATTTCAGCTGAAAGAAGTTGATTAGGTCCTTAGACTTTGCTGACCAGGAAAGAGAAAGCTATTGACTGTTTGATACCAACAAAGTGTGCAGAATCTTTGATTAAAGCACAGTAGCTACGTTGCAATTGTGACTTACTGTATGTAATCTGTGATGAGTTTATTCTACACCAAGAGAAGAAACTACTTGAAATTATCACCTAGATGTTAGAGATGCAAGTTGGTTGCTGATTTGAAAAGTCTCCTTATTGAGAAACAAACACAAGTCGTCCCACTTTTACTGGTACAAGTGATCAGAAATGGTTCTGTACCTGTAACAGAACAGAAGTTCGGCACACACAATGGGTCTACACACGTAACAGAACGGAGGTTCAGCACACATTGCTTGGTTTAAAAATGGCAGAGTCCAGTCTCAGATTCTCCCCCCACCCGAAGGACAAATGCATGTTCTGTTTGCTACCAAACTGAACTACGCCACTTAAAGAAGCTGCAACTTAGATCAATTCTGCTTCGGGGTTTTTGAATGTCTGTAACAACCTTTGTTGTTGTTGTTTTTTAATTTTTTGAAGCTGCTTTACTCTTTCAAGGGGCTCAGCATTAAAATTGGCCTATGTGGGAGAAGGAAGTTTTATCCCTATTTAATAGCTTAGAAACTGTTGTGTGTGGTATTGTAAAGGGTATTGCTCACCTGAGAAGAATCTCTGCAATGCTGAGCATACAGCCTAGGGCTGGACTGTTCTTCCATGATGCACCTGGAGAACAGCTTTCCTCATGTAGACTGATGAGGAGGAGGTTAATTGTTTCTACTGCACCATCCCCTCCTTTCTTTGTGCTTTGCAGAGGTCCGTGGTGCTGGGAGCCTCTGAGGAGGCATTAAATGTCGTTGGGAGAGGGAACCACCAAGCCTTCCTCCAACCATCCTTTGGAGGTTTAATCATTTAGGCACTAAGTATGCTACCAGAGCTCCTCTATGCTGACCCAACGTGTGAGTTCGTGGCATTATGACAAGAGGGGGTATAGAAGAGCCCAGATCAGGTGTGGTTTTCAAGCAGAAGCCATAATTCTTCATCAGATTCCTGAATTTTACGGTGTTTCTTCCCTCAGGACACTCCCAAACGGCAAGGGATGCTTGAACCATGAGAATAAATCTTGGCTCTTTACTCCACTCTGTGAGACCATGCTGCAAATCCTAATTTAAGAATATGATTTCCTTACAGTCAAACTACTATCTGATTGTTGTATGTTCTCACAAAGGAAACAAATCCTGCAGACTGATACAGGCTGTCCTTCCCGATTTACATAATTTTAGAGCAGACCCTGTTGGTATCTGCAGATAGGGCTGATGCTCTAATTTACCACGGGGACTGCTATGTTCTTCCACTGCTGGAGAAACCAGGTAACAAAATAGTTCCCATACAGTACATTTTAGGTTGAGGGAGCATTGCTCTAGCAAGAAGCAAAAGAGCATTTCAGCAAACGGGCAGGTTACTTTACCAGAATGCCAGAGAAACCAATCAACCCCCTCAATGCATTTTATCAGTGTCCTTGCAGTTTCAATTTCAAGGGAGGTGGTACAACAGTATTGAGGAAAGTTAATCTGCCTTCAGAGCATTTAAATAAATAAAAGTTAAAAAAACCCCCCAAACAACAGACAGGCTGGTTAACAACTCCTGCTTTTTTAAAATCAGGATTGAACCTACTGGCTTTACTTTCCCATTCGCAAGAAACAAGCATGGCACCTAGGCAGTGGTGTTTGTCCCCCAACGTGTTGCTGCTTTCTGTTGCTCTAGTGGCATGCAGGGGGCATAGCAGTGACGCAAAAGGTCCAGGAGATAATTTCCCCACCGCATGATTTGGCTGGTGTGGGCATACCTGGTCCTTTTTTGTCTTTCTAGCCTTGCTTCAGTCTCCAGGAATCAGGGCTAGGAGCATGCCAGAGAGGAGGATGGTTTCAGCAGGAGGAAAGGGTGCAATGTGGAGTATCTGTCATGAGGGACTGAAAAACGCAGGTGATTTGGGGAGATGCTGCCATAATTTAAACTACCATCAGCACCCATCTCTTCTAAAGGCAGAATCAGGTTGGCACAAAGGTGAATCAAAGATACTTTTACGCTCTGCTGCCCCATGGTGTCTGGTTGCTGCTTTTGGGCCAAACCTCTTGGGAAATCCAGCCTAGACTATCCTGTCACAAGAGTAACCCACAACACCTCTCTGGAGCGTGGGTGCTGCTGGTGTGGAAGTCAGGTTTCACGCGGCATTGGAAAGAGAGCGACTGATATCAGCATGCAAACTAAATTGCTCTGCTCTAGGAAAATCAATAGCAGTAGCTGAGGCCTTGAAAACCTGTTCCAGTGAAATCATGAATGAGGTGATACGTTCATCATAAGGAAAGGAGATCTGTGTTGTGACCAGGTTTCTATCTTTAACATTCAAGAAGTAAATTGCAGTGATATGGCTGGTGGATGCTGAAGCCTTTATGGGTATTGTATATTTGCTTTTGAAGCCCTTGGTACCTGTTCATTTCTTTCTTCACTAGAGACTGAAGGGCAGTGTTGATCAAATAAATTTTCTCTGCCTTCTGTGAGAGGAGAGATGAATCTGCAGAAAGGGATTGTCATAAAATAAAGCAAATTGGTAACACTGAAATCATCAATTCCTCTTTTTTCCCCTTGGGCTCAGGAGTGCATTGTTTATGAGCCAACTCAAAGATAAAAGCCAAAACTCCCTTTTATTTTATTGTTCATTTTTGAATCAGGAGCACAAGGCCAGTACAGCCTGTGACGACCCAGCCAGCTTGCAGGGCTAGCATGTCCACTATCACGACAGTCGTACGGACAGGTGGAGACTGGACCACAGGTCTGTTCGGAGTCTGCAGTGACAAAAGAGTTTGTAAGCGTTTCCATTATTTGGCTGTTCTGCAATGTCTTCTATGTACCTGAATCCAGGGAGCACTGCTTAAAAGAACAAGAACAGAAAGAGACTTTTGTAGACCAATTCATAGATCCTAGAAATTGAAGAGCAGACAGTCCACAGTGGCTGATTTGTGGGTAGAGCAATTAATATACCAGTGGCTCCTCTCAGTCTAAATTAAATCATAAAAGCAATTAATAATTATGGAAGCATGTTTGTAGAGCTAAACATCTAGTTTCATGAAGTGATTAATTTTATGGTGCTCCTAGAAGGAAATGAAAGGGGAAATGCAGTCTGGTTCAGACACATGCTTTGGGAAATCTTTGCTATAGACTTGCTATGGCCTGTTTATAATTATAATCATAGATAGGCAAGTTGTTTAATGCCTGAAGTTTCCCTGGCTATGCAGTGGTGATATTTACCTCGCAGTGGGTGCATCTACTCATGCACTTTTCTTCAAAGTTGACTAATTAGCTCTGCAGTAAAGTGTCACCATCTACAAGTGCACTGGTATTACGGTGCAACAAAATTAACTTGGGGAAAGTACTGTCTTACAGCAGAGTCATTGAGTGTGGCAAAACACGTGTAGATGGTGACAGGTTGGGGGGCATGAGCGTGTTAAAGTCCAGGGGCTGCCTGCTGCACGGCTCCACACTTAAGTGCTCTCGTGCCCCAGCCAGCCCCTCTGCTGCCTGACACTGGCACCCAGAGCCCAGGGCTGGCCCCTCACCCCCTGAGGCTGCTGCCAGCCTGGGGCTGTTCTTCCCTGGCTCAGACTGCTGCTGTCCCAGGGACACGTGTCGATGCTGCATCCGGAGGCAGCTGACTCCAGCTCTAACTGCTTCAGAGTTTGTGTCACAGTGATTTCTCATGTAGATGAACCCGGTGTTAGGCTAAATTTATGTTCATTTGCAAAGTCCTTTGGTATTTTCAGGCAAAAGGAAGAGTCCAGAGTACTAAATTCTCTTTAGTCCTTGAACTTGCCAAATATATTATGTTAGGCTTAGTGCTGCTATTCTTTTTCAGTTAAAGAGAATAAGTGACATCCACTGTGTGTAGCACCTGGATTTTTTCACACATTACTGAGGGGTTGAGAGATCCCCAGGGCCAGAAATGTATCAATTTTTTTCCCTTTTCTTCCCCAATTCTGTTTCAGTAACCCAAATGCTAATGATTTCCACCTGACCCTTTTCTATGGGTTAAACTGCTTTGCTTACCACCTAGAACTGGTCTGTCCAACTGGTGGCCTATAAGTGGTCAAATTGTGGCCCCCAGGCTCCCATCTGCCTGCTGGTCCCCAACATTTCTCAAGCTGCAGAATCACCCAGGATCTCTGGCTCACTATCCCTCTGGTTTCCCTTTCCTTGACCGAAGTGGGTGGGGCATGGCTCAGCCCACAAAGCTGGGAGAGCCTGTGGCCTGGGGTGCCCGAGAGGTCTGATGCAGTGGGAAAACCCAGGGCCAGGGAGGTTAAGGTAAGGCTGGTTGCCCAAGTGTGTGGTGCAAGGTGGTGGTGGAGGGAAACCAAGGTGCATGGTGCAACAGGAGGAATAGGGTTACTATATGTCCAGTTTTTCCATACATGTCGTCTTTTTGGCTCCTCCAATCTCTATCCAGGCAGTTTTTTAGAATCTGAACAAATGTCCAGGAGTTTGCTCTCCTCTGTTGGTGGGAGTGGGGGGAGGGCAATTGGAGGCAGAGGACACCATGCATGTGTGCATGCATATCCACAAGCATGTGGCCAGCATGCAGCCAGGCAGGGTGGTGGGAACAGCCCCGGCAGCTGCATTTAGGTAAGTCCATGTGAAGCAGGGGATGGAGGGCTAGGTTGGGGGACTGTCGTGTGTGTGTGTATGGCAGGGGTGCATGAAGGGGGAGTGGCAGAGGGTGCCTGGTGGCACTGGGGGAAGCTGTCTGGGCTCTAGGGCTACGGCAGGGCAGGAGGGAGGCCTTCCTCTCCCGTGGGGAAGGGGCCGGGGGGAGCTTTGTGGCTGGACTGGTAGCACCAGGGCCAGTGGTCATGCTCACAGGTAGGATGGCCAGGAAACACTGCCGGTGGGAGGGGATGCGGTGTGGACAGGCCACTGGCGGGGGAGCCCCAGCCCAGGGTGTGGGGTGCCATAGGCCTGCCCTCCTCTTCCCTCCTGCTTGCATCTGGGCCAGACTTGCTCCACGCGAATTGGAGTCACTGCGCTCCAGCTCGGTCAGGGTGGGGATAGTTAGGAGCTGCCTCCGGCAGGGCTGGGGGAGCAGGGGGCTGCAGGTTGGGAGCGAGGGGCACCAGAAGGGCTGGGGGGTGGCTATGGTTTGGGGGTGATGGGTACTGGGGGCCGGAGGGCTTTTGGGTGGGGAGTGTGTGGCACTGGCAGTGCCAGGGGACTGTGGGTTGGGAGTGAGACGCACCAGCAGGGAAGTGGGGGCTGTGGATTGGGAGTGAGGGGCACCAGCATGGCCCAGGCGAGTGAAGGACTGTGAGTCAGGAGTGAGGGGCTGCAGGCTGGGAGTCAGGGGCACTGGTGGGGCAGGGGGCTGTGGGTTGGAAGTGAGGTGTCCCCTCAATAGATGTCCTCTTTTTTGGAGCTGAAATTAGAGCAACCCTAAGGAGAAGCATGTGGTATGTGGCTTTGCGGGACCCCTGGCCCCCACTGTGGAGGCCTGCAAGGCCACTTAGAAGCTGGACAGCCCGAATCTAGAATATGGAAGGCTAATCAAGAGAAATAACTGGATGTGTATATATGATGCGAGTTGAAGACCTTCAAACAAATGCACTTTCTTTTTCAGTTTGTTGAAGTTCCCATAAACGATGTTAAGCAAGCAGTATATTAAATAGTCTGTTCTCTACTGCAGCTGTTTTAAATCCTGCCTGCTAAATGAATTTCTGTTGTTTACAGCCACTCGTAATGTTACAGCTATAAACTGGACAATTTAAGAGCAGTTGGCTAGTTCCTGAATGGACAAAAGAGGGTGTTGTCCACCCACATACTCTGGAAATCAGTCATGGATGCTTAGTACCACCACAAAAAACTTGACTGAGTTGCTGTTCCCCTTTCATCCTCTTCTTTTGTGCCCTACATTAACCCCCTAGCATATGGCACAAAACCTCCCCGCCATTAAGCAATGGCTTCCTGCCATCCCTACCTAAGGGGGAGTCGGTTCACAAGCACATTTATTTTATAATCCAAATCTTTTGTATATAAACAGTTGCTAAAAGGCAAAAGGTAGTGAAACCTGCTTTCTGTAACTCAGCCTGACATGCCATGGACTCCTGAGAAGGCACTGTTTTTCCTCTCATCTTTAAAAGAAATTGCTTGGGTAATTTCTAATTCATTAAATGGAAGGTGCGCAACTAATAGTGATGATTTCTGTTTCTTTTGATGTTTTATTTCCTCAACAGTAGTTCGGGCTTCTTTTCTCTCTCTCTTTTTGTTCACTCATTATTTTCTTCCAGGTTTCTTTTATCTGTCTTATATAAAGAGTAGCAAATCATTGCCATTAAATTGCATTAAGGATATGATCTGAAACAAGGTTAGATTCAAAGGTATAGGGCGCTTAATGTGCTCTCTGTGTACTAGTTCTCTGAATTTTATTTTATTCTGAGCATTACTCTAAAAGCTGATCATTTTATGGGAAACGTTTTAAAATACTAGTCAGATAAATAAACAGGAATATGGTTTACAATTGCCTGGTAGACTGATGAACTTAAATTGACGGTAAGGTAACTGAAAAGTACAGGTTGGAGTGCATATTCCCTGGAGCTGCTACTGCTTTAATTTACTTGTCTGAAGGTAACTGAAATCTGGATGGAGGTACAAAGTCAGACTATGCCCTCAAATCAGTGGGGTGTCTACACAATGATGGGTTGTCTAGTCAATGATGGGCCAGTGATTTTTAATTCCAAGTCCTGGCTGGGCTGATTTGAGTTGCAAGACCTGATCATCATCATCATCATCACTAGTGACTCAGCCAAATGTAGACGTGGGAACTTAGAAAAAAAGGTAAGTCCTTGCTATGTGGAGAATATCTTTTTGGGTCAATGGAACCACGTTTAGTTTCTCTAGCTAGTGACACGTTAGGATTAGACGTGTTTTCCTAGCCAGTATTCTGCTTCCAGGTGTAAAGTAGATTGAGGATTGTAGCCAAGATATTTTTTTTAGCTTGTCATCTTCAGAGTGTAATATTTAGAGTACTTGCAGATCCCGGTTTCCATTTAGATTAATGTAGCGATTTCACAAAAAGAGGGCTCTGGACCAAGGTTAGCAGAGCATGAAGCATTACATTTTATTGAAAAATATTGTGTCTATCTTCATCAAAGCAAATAAAATGCATGTTTCCATGTAGCGTGCCCTGGTTCTATGACTCTGCTGTAGCGGAAAACTTTCCTAGGTGCATTGATTCCTAATTTAAGAACAAAAGACATTTAAATGAGCAGCATGGGGCCATGATAATGCTTTTTACCTTTCTCAAGAATTAGAAAAACAAATGTATCTAAATGGGATTGAGAGCTGTCTATAAAGGTATTTTGAAGATGATGACTTTTCAGTGTGGCTGTTGGTTCACAGTGTTGAAGATGCGCGGTCTATCCTCATTATTCTTAGGAGACCCAGTGAAAACACAATTGGTTAAAACAGTACTGCAATTTATAGCAGAAATAGGATCTTAAGCACACTGTGCAATGGGGCTAAATCCAACCTGGCTTCAAAACATAGTTAACATCTTGCCTTTATTAAAAATTGGAAATGGGTTAGAATTGGATCCTGGGTATAAAACGGCATTTGCTGTTAGAAGGGTTGGCCAATCTGTTTGGCACGTGGTTTGGCTATCTTGGATCAAAAATTTAAAATTCTTACCTGCAATGACTAGGGAAATTGTAGCAGCACACTTCTACCAATAACGATGTTTATGTGGTTAAAGGAAGCATGGAAACTGGAATGGATCTTCTCTGTCGAGCAGTATTGTGATCACTGTACTTCGGAAGTTTACCCAGCCCTACCTGGTGTTCTGCAGAAAGCTACCTGATGAGAATTGCACTCTGGGGAGAGGAGATGGGACCGGTGACATTGGTCCGCAGAAAAGAGCAGTTGGAACGAAGCGTTCTTTCATGGCAGTTCTCTAAATTAATTTAAAATGCTTGACTCTCAAAGTGGATGGGCTTGTTAGAACTAATCGGGTGGTCTAGGTTAGAGTATTATCAAACTAGTTTTCCCTGTGTTAAGGCTGAGATGATGGCACTCCTTTGATTGTGGTTATTGGCAGGTGTCTGTGGTACATTGTGCAGTCCATGTCTCGAATGCAACCTTGCAAGACATTATGGGGAGTGCCTGTGTTTCCCGTTGCTACCAGGTTCCACCTTAGCATTAAGAGTTGGCGTCAGAGAAAGGCACAGAATACGAGTAAGTCTTTGTGTGTGTGCTTTTATTTTGTTTTGTGCGACTTACGTAATGGTGAGAGGCATATTCCTCAAGTACCCCATTCCCAACAGACATGGCAACAGAAGCTTAATATCCATGGACATGGCCAGATGGATTAGTGTGCTAGTGCATGCCACTGAATATTGATAATGTAGAAATTATGCAAATGTAAAAAGTTCATTGGGGACCCGGGCTGGGAAGAGAGGAACTCCTCACCCTCTCCTGGGTGTGTTTTCATACACAGCCAAATTCCTTTTTGATCTGAAAATCTTTTCTGTTACCTTGATGCATTTTTAAAGCAGAACTAATGCATTAAATCTCAAGAATGCCCTTTCTCCTTGCACTGAGGCAAAGGCAGCATTTTGTTGTATAATAGAATGCCAACGCCAAGCAACTACTCATGTTTTTAAAGTACTTTGTAAGAACAGGATGGTGTTTGTGTGTGGTTGCTGTAAAATCAGCCCAGAGCTGATGCTGTAAAATACACATTTGTGTGTAATCAGAATGAAAGAAAATAAAGGACATTGTTTGAGCCATGCTGAAAGACTCTTTCAAGGCCTCGTGAGGTGCCAAGTGTCTTTAGATCTCATCAACTTTCATCTGAGTTGCGGGTACACAGTATCTTGCACAATCAGGGTCTAAATCTTTTCCTTTTCCACTCTACTTATCTATTGCACTTTTTAAAAGAACCTGTTAGCTACTGAGCCAAAATCAGATCTCTCCTCCACAAACACAAGGCCAGGTTAATTCTTTGGCTTGGGTCTGAATTTGGCCTTGTGTCTTCCCGGGACATGTGAAGTGAGGTGGAAAAGCCAATTTGCAGCCATTCCATTTATGAGAAATTATCTTTGTTCTCTCCCCAGGGAACCCTTTGTGATGACTGGATGGCAGTTCATTGCTGCTGGCCTTTTGCTGTCTGTCAAGCGGCTAGGGAACTGAAGAGGAGGGCTACGACCCAGATCTACGAAGTAAACGCTGCTCCTGCAGCTATAGATCCTCCAGTTTAAAAATGTCCAGCCACAGAACTTGAGTTGTGATACTTTCCCCTCTCCCTGCAATGTAAATGTATTATTTTTAGAAATCAAATGCATTAGTGTTTTACAACAAAGCTTCCCTAGTGGCCCTATGGGGCTCTGATATAACACCCAATAATCTCAGGTGCCAGTTTCTGCAGTATAACCATGTTAACACGGTTCAGTGCTCTTATGCCTGTCCAGAAGTATGGCACTGCCTTCTCTGTCTGGGGACTAAGATCAGAAAGCTCAGTGCGTAGTGAAGAAATTTTCTTATGAGAACAGAAGTGGAAAAATCACTCTGCAGCTGAAAAGAATTTAAGAGAAGAGGATCAAAGACACAAGAAGGAACAGAGTTCAATGAACAGGGCATGAAACGGGTACTGGTTCCCTTCAATTTGCAGTGTAAATTGCTGCTGTTCTTCTGTAAAATGGGAATGACTGAATTTGCCCTTCTTGAAGAAGGGCTTTGAGATCCTTCGATGAAAACCCTCATGGTAATGATAATTACTGTTATGTTCTTTTCTTAGCTCACTTCAGTTTTGTTGGAGGCAAGCTTGAGGATTTCTGTCCCTCAAAATTATAGGAAGGAAAGGGAGAAAATAACGGCAACCCTGTCTAGATTCTCAAAGTCAGACTGTAGTCCCAGAGTAGCTAGACATACATGGTAAAGCTGGGATAATTCAGTGATGGTGCTCTTGTTCAGAGAGGAGAAATAGAATTCAGTTGAAATACATGAAAATAAACATTGTTTTATTGTTTCATGCAAAAACAGTTTTTATGGTAACACAATAGTTTCTACGGTATGGAATAATATACGTATTTGGCATAGAAAACTTGACCAGTGTCCATCTGCTAACCTCCGTTATGCTAGTAAGCTAATTTTTACAGTGCACTCATTCCGAGACCCAGTTCTGTCAATTATTCTTCCAGTGTATAAGGTGCAGCCATCCTTTCGAGTCAAGATAACTTTTAAATGATTTACAGATAATAAACCTAAACATTAGAGCTATAAACTTAGACAAGTAAACTGCTGGCAAGTTAGAGCTTTCTAAAACCATTGCCTTTCAGCTGATGAAATACAAAATAAATATCTCCCTGGTTAATAAAAAACAGAAAATGAAGATTCATTTTGTTCATCAAGTTTTCATTTTCTTCTCTCGAAGGAAGTATGTTACATGGGGGCGGGGAAGCATTTAAAAATGAAATTCGTATTATGGAAAAGGTTTAAGCATCATTTAGTTTATACAAGTCAAACAAAAGACAAAAAATTATATATTCTGGTCATCTCCTACCCCATCACCAAATAAGAAAAGAAAATATATGTCTATCTCTATATAAATATTTGCCATTGTTTCCCTTTTTCCTCCTTATTATAATATGGCTGTAACATTTAATTGTAGCAGTTTTGGGGCTCAATACAGGGCTGAATGGACAAAATGCTGTGGTCTGTATTGCACAAGAGTTCAGACAAGATAATTTATGGAATAGCTCCTTCTGGCTGTGAAAGCCATTAATAGACATTGAGCTGAAATTTTGTCTAATTGGCTCTTTTTGTATTTTTTTCATTTATAGTGAATTTGGCCATTTCCCACATGCCACTCAAAACAGCGGTTTCTGACCCATGTAAAATTTATGCAGGAGCCTCAATGTCGTACAAAATATAATTCAAAGCAATCAGCTTGTGTAGATCCTGTTGAAGCTTATGGACAAGCCCCTGCTAGATGGAGCTGGGCAGGATAAGGTCCTAAACACTGTTCATGATGGGCCTTTTTGAAGTGTTGAAACAAATGAGGTATTGAGATTCATTCAAAAAAAAAAATCTAAAAAGTCTGAATTCTTTTAAAGAGGGAGGAAGTCTTCCATAAATTTTATTACACAGAGTATTTACTTGCAGAATAAATGTCAGCGACTTTATTTTGTAAATGATTTGTATTTTAAAAACATAAATGTACATAGGGACTTAGTTCCATTTTATGGTGACGCGTCGTGTGTGTGTAGGTGCACGTCTGTGAACTCTGTGGGCCAAATCCTGCCTTATTCTTCCCAGCTAAAGGTATAGGTAAGCAGAGGAATGAGCTTTTAAATTACCTTTGTGCTTCCAGTATCCTGGACCCCACTGTGCTTTGCACAGTTCAGTAAAGGTCCATGGATTGGGTAACAAACTGTGGCTGCAACACCGAGACCAGCTGATGATTGTTGCCATGTTGTGGCCGCATCCTCTCACACTCCCAAAACGGGGGCCCAAGGAAGGATGGTGAGTAGCTGTTCTGTGGGCCCCTTTTGTGCCAGCGAAATCTTATGTCAGGGTATTATTGTCTCATTGGCAGGGATCCCACGACTTTGCAATACCTTTCAAGTATCGTGGATGTGTAAAGGGGCCACGGTAGAACCAAGAACCTGTCATTAAAATACAGCAGGGACACGTTCACCCACGAGCATCTGCCAAAGAATTTGTACAATGGCTCTGTGGTGCTCCTGGCTTCTCCTCAGATCTGAAGAGTTTGAGACAGATGTGAGTATGTGAGCTCTCTTTCCTCATTTTGTGTTTTTTTAATTTAAAAAACTAAATCTAAAACTAGCAAACAAAAGAAACCTTAAACTGCAAAATGCCATAGCCTTGGTCAAATGAAAAAGCTGATATGAGCCTTAACTTGTAACTAATAAAAAGAGGGGCAAAGATTTAGTTAGACAGCACTGTCAGTCGAATGCCACCTCCCCCTTGCTTCTTCTCCCCCCATTGTTTTCAACTTTTTTGCTGTCTTTTGTAGATTTAGGCTAGAATTTTTAGTGTATTTAGCTTTGGGGGGGGCTATGAAATATTAAACAGGATCAGAGAAGAACATAAAACACTTGGAACAAAGTGACCTATTTAAAATACCTGGTGACTAAGACTACAGAATGGGTAAGAAGTCTAAATGCACTAAAGACTAATGGATTTGCCTACTGTTAATTTTAGAAAATAGCCTTGCCAATTCAGAGTGAAATATTACAAGCAGGAGAGGAAAGGTGCATTACTTATCACTTGACTATGATGCAGAAATGGACTAGTATGTCCCAGACTCTTTAATAGCACCAATGTAGATAAAACAAGCTAAGCAACGAGGAACAATCATCATCTTTCAGTCGCTTGTTACGTTGCAGATATATAAATTCTTCCTGGCTTTGTCTGGGCCATGCTGGATAGATACTCGGTAACTGTTTCCTTGTGTCTGCTTGTATTTGGGTATAGTCCTACCTCCCAAGGAAATTATTCACATCCTAATTCTCACTGGAACACAGCACAGTCTCTTTAGTACGCTCTCCCCCTGCCCTGCCTTCGCCTTACTTCCGACTAACACGGCTAACTATCCACTGTAGATGCTAGCCTCATTGTATCAAGGCACCCCTGTTTTCTCTGGAAAAGCAGGACAGAAACCAGGGTTTGTGATTGTGCCTATTATTGTCAACTTTTTGCTAGTTTATCATGAGTTTGTGATAGCTGGCATTTTCTTCAAAATCCTAGTTCTTGGAATTACATGAGAATCTGAGCTTTCGTTCAAAAAAAAAAAAAAAATTCTAGCCCTCAATAGAGGGTTTTTTGGAAGAGAAAAATTTGAAAACACCAATCCCAACGATTTTTCTTTAAAATGACAGATAAAAAGAATCCAATGCCACCCCCATGCCACCCCATCCCCCTTTTTTCTAATTTTATTTTTTAAGTCATTTGTGATTATTTGGGGGCCTGACTTCTTTTCGAATTACTGGGTCTGGCAGGACTTGGAGGACATCAACAATGTAATTATGGAAAAGTGAAGGGAATGGAAGGACAGGCTCAGCTCTGTTCCTGCTGAAGTCAATGGAAGCAGCAATACAACTGGTTATAGATAAGGTCTGACAGAGGCTATAATCCCTGTCTAAACCTTATTAGCACTTTTCAGTTTGCTTCTGTCTCGTAACAAGGTTGGAGTTAGAATCTGCTTTCCAAGCAACCAGGTATCCTCCCAACATAGGCTATGTATAATCCCAGGCCATCCAGGTCATCAGATAACACTAAACTCACACTAGAGCGGAATGAGCAAAAGCACGGGTTCCACCTGAAGCAGTTTGATAAAATGCTATGTGGGACAAGCAAGATATTCCTTTTAGGACTATTATCCACATGGCAACAGGCAGGATATTGGGATCTGGGACAGGCTGGCCTGGACTGGTAAATTCTCCTACCATATTGTGAGGCTGATCTGTTGTCTCTATGGTAAGTTGGAGAGTAATTGCTTCTGGCTAGGGCCACCCGTACATCTTGCAAGTGAGACTTGTAGAAGGAATTGGTTAAAGTGTTCTGTTCCTTCTCTTCTCTCTTTTTCCTCATCAGGAAACATGAGTGCAGTTCAAGCTCAAGGGGTTAAGTTACTTATTGAAGGACTTCCAGGTCTTTGCACAGCTAGGCAGGCAATTAAAACAGCTGATGAATGATCTGATCTGAGTTCCAATTCATTAACTAATCATAAAAAATGAGCTGATAGAGAAGAAACCCCAATCAAGAACTTGGAAGAGGTTCATTAACAGTCCTTCTGTCCCCAATGACTACTTTATTCATTTTTCCAGGGCTCCCTTTCTATGGTCTTCAGACAAACAAGGCACTCTGTGGCTTCTCAGAGGCTCTATGCGACCAACTTGCTCTTTTGCATTCAGCTTGCTAGGCAGAGAACAATATATTTTCATTATACAGACACATTGCACTGCAGCGTATCTGGAATTATACTTGGGCTCTGCTAATGTGATTTTCTTTGTACTGTGTACTTATCTGGTATCTTGTGACTAAAACGGAAGGCCATGGAGTCAGCAGTACAGCAAGCAGGGCCAGAGGGCTGGCCTGGCTGTCTAGACTGGCAAGAACTGGGAATGCTTTGGCAGTTTGTTCAACCCCTGGGGAGGAGAATATATCTTCGGCTGCTCATTAGTGAGCCCCTTTAGCTGCCAGAGGAGTTACACAAACAGCCAGAAACAATAGAAAGAGATTGCCATATCCAGCAAATTTTAGTTTGGATGGATAAGGAAGCACAAAAGTAAGTGAAAACAAAAAAGAGGGAGCTCCATCTATCATTCCCCAGCCTTCTGAGCAACACAAAAGCCTAAAGTAGTTGAGAAGCAAGGCATGACAACGTTAGGCTAACAAGGTGTCTGTCTTATACCCAACGTAGTCAGTGGGGAGTGGGTTTGGATATCTCTGCACAGCGCTATTGTGCGGTGTAGAGGTACACTGTAAATGTTCACCCACATCTGAACAAGATGAATGCAAAGGGCAGCTATACTGGAATAATTCCTTCTGGGGACACACCGTTCACTTTTACTCTGAAATTCAGTGTTTACACAGGGAGTTATTCCATCACAACTTGAGTTTTTTGCATTAGAGCAAGGTTGAGCAATTTGATGTTAAGAGAAGCCCAGCTCCTGAGGCAGTGTAGGCACAGGGTAAGAGTTGCCCCTTATACAGGACTCTGGACAAAGCCACAGTTGAGCCCTTAAGTGGGGTTTTACCTCTAGCTGGTGCTTTTGGAGCAGGAAGGAAGAACTTGGCCCTGGTACCTTTTTCCCTGTGATGGTCTGTAGTTATGGTATTCAGCAGATGCAACTGTAAAATCCTAACTGGACTTTATTTTTTTTCAAGCTTTTTCATGTTTAACAAGTTGTACTAGGGACTAGTGTTAAACAGGAGGGTGGGTTTGTTTTGCAGCTGAAAGGGGTTGGCCAGTAGGAATGAAACTGGTCTTTAAATCTGTCACTTTAAAATTCACCCTACTTTGAGTTCTTTGCATCCATCTCTCTCTCCCTATCTTGGGTATATTTAGGGCACCTATCACCATGGCATCAAAACACTGAAACAGCCTGCGCAAGAAACACTGATTTAGATAGCTCCCATCCCAAAATAGCTGCATGCTATTTTACCAACGCACCAATTTCCCTGTCAGCACTTTCTTTCCCCATCACTGCTCAGGACTCAAGGCATGTGCAAAGTTTGCTGCTTTCTGGTTGCCCCATCCTGCCAATGGTGTTAAACTTTATCAAGAACAAGGGCTGAACCCACAAGTAGTTTGATCACAGTAAATAGGTGGTGTGTCTTACTATGTACACAGCTGAGTGCTCAAGACTATGCTATTTAGAGACACTCAGGTAGGGTGGTCGTCATAGAAGACAGTCTGGTTGCCCTCTGTCCTCTATTGCTATGAAACAGGATGCCCTTATGTCCTCTATTTTTCAAGAAAATTACCCATTTTTCCCCTGTTCCCTGTTTAAGAAAAATAGAGGACATAAAGGAATCCAGTTTTGTATTAATAGAGGACAACCAGACTGTCCTCTGTGATGACCACTCTACACTCAGGCCTCAGGCACAGCAGCCACATGAACAGTCTGTGTTAATCAAAGGACCCAACAGCTACATCCCTTTGTGAACTGTAGCAAACACACTGCAGCTCAAAAGGAAAAGCTATGCTACATTAGTTGACATTGGCACGGTCCCCCAGGGGACAATCTTTTAAGAGTGGTGAACCTCTTTCCTTTACATATGCAAACACTTGCTTTAACCAAATTCAAATAAATAAAAGACATGCCCAATGCATGCAATAACAAAAAAAATGACGTGCCCTTTGATGACATTTCCCAAGAAGAACCACTGGTGGTAAGTTGAAGAGCTACTTGCACATGGAAACAGTCTGAGTATCACGGATTGTAACTAGGAGTTGTGTGGTTTTGCAGTCTTGAGGACTCATGGGCAACCTTGCATGAGTCCCTGCATCTTACCACCCTCCATCCACATATACAGAAGATTTTTTTCTGTGAAAGGGAACTTCCTGAATTGATGCTGGTGAGAGCTGGATCTTGCTATTGTCTTGTTCTGAGGTAGGCCCTTTCATAGAATCATAGTAATACAGAGCTGGAAGGGACCTCAAGAGGTCATTTAGTCTAGCTCCCTGCTCAAGGCAGGAACAGCCCTGTAAATTTGGGTGTTTGTTAAGCTTTAGTAGTTTGATTTCAAGCAGCATTGAGCCTCTTGCTGCTCTTGTTCACAGCACCTCTGAAAATCAGGCCACAAAGGCTAGTGGGTGGCAGAGCTGAGGCAAGAGAGAAGGAAAATAACTCCAGCTCAATGATCTACAGAGGTACCTAACTTTGTATCCCCAGAACTGGGTTCTGCAACTAACACTTCATCATTCCCATTCCCATTGTGACTGTTGAGTCAGGGGGAAAATCTACTCCGCTTGTGGATTAATCTTACAAGGTGACTATGCTTCACTACATTTACTTTTTTGAAGCCACTGGTAAATTCTGATATGTTGTTTTCTTTCTGTGCCTCCTCCTTAAATACCTCTTTGAATGCAACTTGTGCTGGATTCTTGACTGAGTTTCAGAAACTACCGACTTGCTGTTCTCATGCTCTCTCTGCTATTTTGGGGTTCTGAAGATATAAATCCTATCGACTTCTATGGTAGGAGCAGTTGCCATTAACAAGTGAGGATCTAAGTGCCTTACATTTCCCAGTCTATCACCTCAAACGTGGCTGTGGATGAATGGGGCATCAGGCTTCACGGTGAAGCTGAAATTGGAATGGTCAACCTCAAAGGTGGCTGCATTTTTAGCTGAAGAGCCTGGGAAGTCTATGAAAGGTAGGAACCATCATCGCCATTCTATACAACACTTTGTGGCATTGTCCCATTTATATGAGTTCAGAGACATGTTTTGCATGTCTGAGGAAAAAGCGCTGAACCCAGTAGTGCAGGATGTAACAAGATTTAAAGGGTAAATATTGCATCCTTCAAACAGTATTCCACTTATGCCAACAGCTGGAGTTAGCACCTTGACCTCTCATGACATGGTTCACTGTCCATTTAAATCCCTTGTATAGGTTTAAAGCTCCAAGTGTAATTCCTGCATTGGAAGGGAATGGCAATTGCTGGTCTGATTGCTACACTATTCGCCAGGAAGCTGAAGTTTAACTCCCCCTTACAGAACATAGCTTTCTTTGGATGTATTTAAAAGCTCTGTCTCTTCTGAGAAGCAATGCAAATAGCATGTGCCATGACATTAGCACTGCTAGACCTTACAGTCCCAAAAGAGGAAGCCTTTGCTGCTTTAATAGCAAGTGAATGGTCACAGGGCAGGCTGACTTTTACGGTACATGCTTTAGATCACTCCTGTCAGGCCCCTGGGAACTGTATGTACAGAACTACCTCTTTGACTCCACAAATGGGATAATCATGTCTATCACACTTGGCTTTGGATGAAATGAATGAATGCAGTTGCTTTGTCCAGAGCTGTAAAATGCATAAGCTGCCCCGCAATCCCCTCTCCATTGTGAAGGCTAGCTTCTTCTCGGGCATTTCCTATACCTGAAGCATTTGCCAGTGACTCCATTTGCACAGTTAATGCTCATGCGTGGCTCTGCCACAGCTGTCTCAAATGAACCTCATGAGAGGACAGCTGCTGAAATCTATTGGTTAGTTCATCAGCAGGTTACTGAGTAGGTCATAGAAAGCAAGCTATCCTTTCATTAGCACCCTGTTAATTATCATTTGGATGCAGGGCATGAACAGGAAAAAACCCAAGCTACAGCTACAAATTACTATAAGGTTTAATGTCTGTTGCATCTATTAAGCTTTTATTTCTCTTGGTGTGTATTTGGGCAAACCTAGACCTTTGGTGCACAATTTTCTTTGTTTGTTTTAAGGAGTAATAAAATAGCCTATTTCTTTCCCAAAGTGTTCATTGAGCATTGAAGTGACTGAGGTTTTTAGCTTGCACTTTGTGTCATCATTAACTTCTGTGCCAGCTGAGGGTATAATGCTACTTTGCATTTACACCTACTTGGCACTATCTTAATTGATGGCACACAATGCAGACTGAAGGAGTAAGCTTTTTATCTGTGCTGCTGAGGACTTGAGGTGGAGAGGGATGTACAAAGATCTCTGCCTCATACAATTTCAAACAGATAGATAAAGTATTCCAAACAGTGCCGTAGCAGTGATGTTTTGTGGGTGGGGCAAAGCCCACAGTGGCAATCTGTCTTTGCCCTGTGCACAGGTCTGGGGGGCACACGCTGCCCCCATGCTTGCCCAGGGGTGCACTCAATGGCAGGAGCTGCCCTTCCCCTGCCCCCACACCCCAAACAAGCTGCTGTGTTCTGTTGCCTGCCACGGCTGAGCAGTGCCTGTTGATGCCCCTTTGGCACCTGGGGAGGTCACCCCACTCATGTCCCCTGTCCCCCCTTGCTATGGCACTGATTCCAAAACCCCTCCCTATACCCTAACTGCCCTGCTGTTTAGGAGGTCTGACCCCCCCGCCCCCCAACAGCTAACATTAACTGAATGCTGGAAAGCAAGTAGAACCTCATCTTTCAGGTCTTAGACTCATCTCAGTTTATTAAGTATGAGGAGTAGACCCTCATGGGGGTCAGATTATCTCATCCCTGATCACTGTGGGGTTTCTTGCTGCATCTTCTGAAGCATCTAATACTGGCTACTGTGAGGGAAATTCCTGTGTCATTCGGATTTTCTCTTACTCTAACATTCCTCCAGGCAATATTTTTATTTAGCATTTCTGGCACCAGGGTCCAGAATTTTGGGCAAATCGTCTTTTTTTTCTCTCTCCTTGTTATTGCTCATTTTAGATCCAAATTTTCATCTGTGGGGGGTTGCATCTGTTTTAATCCACAACTAGATTAAAATTATTGTGCCCTCTGAATCCATGAAAAGATCAGGGACCCCAACACTAATGAGCAGTTCTAGACTCTGGAGATGCATTTCTACCCTTTGGGGATGTTGTGCTCAGGTAAGGGAGAAAGGTTGGGTGGGGAAAAAGTGGGCAGTCAGATATGCCATTCTTATTCTGTCCCTCTGATCATTAAAATAAATGATAGAGCCCCATATCATGGCTAGTTGGAGTCAAACTGTCATATAGCTCCTATTTATAACTGCTAAAGGAGATTTTCCAATAGTCCATGCACCAGGAGCATGTGGATGTGAAGGAGAAGAATTGAAGTTGGATTACAGTTCACAATTATCATACCAAGGCCAATCAAAACAGAAATCCTAGATGACCACTGAGGTGTTACAGAATTTTTTTTTATGTAAAAACAACAAAAAAGATGTTGTAGACTAACAGATGGGCCCATCCGTTCCCCTTCCTTAATTTCAAATGAAACCTCCTTCTCAGAGGCTGTCCCAGTGCTCCAGAAATGACGTACGGAGTTAATTTAATGGGTTTTGTGTGCAATCAGCCAAGGATGTTAGTTTACAACAGTCTTTGAAGCAGCACAGCAACCGTTGTTATGAGATCTAATGTTCCCTTGCTCTGGCTAGAATGGGAATTGGTGGTCTTTGCACCAGCCCTAGAAGCAAAGCACAAACAGTCAAACCCATTGTGTGCCACTTTGCTAAACAGCAGTCACAGCTGGAAGACCCTAATGTGACTTTCCAATTTTGTTGATTCTTTCTGATGCTTCATAGCCAAAGGGAGGTCAGCTGAAGGTAGGAGATACTTATGGTGTTGTAGGAGGAAGGAACAGTTTGTCACAACAAATACACAACTATCTTTCCTCTTATTTAGATAAATGCTTCATGCACCTTAATATAGACCTACCTCTTAAAAATCCATTTAGGATACTTACAACCCCCCACTAATTATATGAATGGAGGAAAAGCACTGCAGTTGAACTGCAGGCATCTAGGAGGTAGTGCCTATACTGTCAAGTAATTGCAGGAAACCAATCAACTAGCACAAGTAAGATCCAAAGCACATAGCTGCAAAGACTCTGTGACTGTCATAAACAGTTGTAGTTTAGTTTTGGTCTAGGGTGAATTATCTTTCTAAATAACTACCTCTCAAATTAGAATACGAGCTCACTCCCAGACTCAAGAAACTGAAGGAAAAACCCATAGAAGGGGAACTTGAAAGTTCAGCCAGGAACCGACAGATTTTGATTTATGTTTCTTTATCCTGCAGAAGTGGGAAAGCTAATGAACCAGTATCTTGGTCTCTGTGGGCTTCCACGTAGGAGATAGGAAGCCAAAGCTGGTTTAATTCTTTCTGATGTGTGCAAATACATCTTCCCTCTTCTACACCTCTGTAAGGCAGGCTGCAAAATACTGGAAGGGACACCAGAGAGCAGTGCCACAGCAATGAAGTTTGGTGCCTAGGGCAAAGCCTGCAGTGGCAACCTACCTTCTCCCTGCACACAGATCTGAGGGGCACATGTCCCCCCATGTTTGCCTGGGAGTGCACGCAGTGGTGGGAGCCGCCCTTCCCGTCCTGTACCCTCTCCCAAACAAACCACTCGCAACTCCATCCTGCACCCCACCCTGGCTGTTGGTGCCCCTTTTCTTTGGCACCCAGGGCAGTCACCCTGCTTGTCCCCTTCCTCCCCTTGCTACAGCACTGCCTGGGAGCATTGGTTTTGAGGGGGTTGCAATCTCTACGTTTGGATCTTGCGCTCACCCACTGTGGCAGTGCAGGCTTCTGCTGTATCACTCGTTGGGGATACTTATCCATTGCCATAGTTTGTAGAGACAGTTGGAGGGATGCAAATCAAATGTGTTGAAAATGGGACTATACCATAAAACTGGAGAAAGGTGTTGACCCCATCCTTGGAACTCCTTGGAGCTGCAGTGTTGGGAGTGCCTTACAAGTTTTGCTCTTGCGGGGAACACAAGTATAAGTACCTCATTGGACCTATAGTCCCTGTAAGGGGAAAGAGCAGCAAGCAAGCTGGTGTTGGGTCTGTGAGATGCTTTTCTCACAGAACAGAATAAAAAAAGCCCACTGGAAAAGGGGTTGTAATAAAAAGAAATGAACCTTTCAGTTCTCAGAAAAGCTGCTGTAGTTCTTTTTGGTCGGGAAGGTCAGTTGTCCTGCCTGGATAGAAAGATCTAGTGATGACGTCTTTGGGTGCAGCGTCCTCCTCTGGTGCACAGGGCTGGAACTGATTCTGTGTGAATAGAGAGCTGTTGTGTCGGGGCCCATCAGGTTTGCTTCCGGTTGGGCTGCTTCTGCAGCTGCTCTCTGCTCCATTTTGCCACGAGGGAGACTTGGGGAGGACTGCGAGCTGTGCCTCTTGGATGGAGGTGGGCTGTAGTTCTGGAATCTCACTGTTTTCACTTGCTGAAATGTGAACGGAATCAAGAATGTGACCATGTTTCAAGGAAAAACAACACGAGCCTCTACCTCTTACTTTGATCTACTCGAGTGGAGACCTCGGCACCATGGTGCCAAGGTGGAGTGATGATCCCTTCCCAGCAATGGATTACATATGTAACGGAGTGCGACTTGGACTCCCCCATGGGCCTGGTATCATGCACAGTGCTGAAATGGTTAGATACAGAAAAGTGTGAACACCAGCTCTACAAGAGACAAACCACCAGAATACAGAGTAAGCCAGATCCCAGAGTAATCTGGTCTCCCACATAGACAAACTGGCCTACATACATATAGAGCATGTATTAAAACAGAAAGTGTTGGAGAAAGAACTGTAGTGGTGGAGGAGCGTGCAAGATAGCATAGCCTCTCTTGCTGGTTTTTTTAATCCATTTTCCATCCTTCTGGCGCTTTCTTACCTGGGACTGTGGAAAGATTGGTTTGTAGCTAATGTTCTAACTAGAAGCCTCAATCTGGCTTGGCTTTGAGGGATTCATGCATCCTAAACAGTTTTTCTGCAGTGCCTGTAACAGGGGACCGTATCCCCTGTTGCTTAAGGGGAGAGAGGGCAGCATCACAGAGCAGCAAACAGCTGCAGACAGCTGACTTCAAGCAACTGCAACATCAACATGTAGGCAGCTGAGGGAACCAAGAATAGGAGCTACAAAACCTGCAGAGTTCAGAGCTCTAGGCAATTAATTAGGTAATGGCTGCAGCAGAGCTGAGGGACCTGCTGATGATAGCAGATGAGTAACCCCTGAATGTGGCTCCTAGGCTAAGGACAGCATTGTGGTGTACAGTCTGAAGGGGAGAACAGTTTTCTGAGAGGAGGTTGCAGACTGGAAAAACTACAGACAGGAAAGTACCCTAAGGAGCTGGTGGGAGCTGGTAAACAGAGGGGTGGGCTTTCCTTTGGTAAAGGTATGTAAAAGGGTGTAATTAAAGTCAATACTTTTTGTTTGCTAGTTGTGAGGCATGGGGTAGTTATTAGGGGAGTGTGGAGCTGTTGATGATTAGTTTCCAGGACACTTGGGCACCTAAGAAGGGTGCTGTGTGTACTTTGGCTAGGATGGAGTGGGCATTGGGTAAATACGCCCAAGGGAAGCTTGGATTGCTTCAGAGGGCATTCAGGTTTCCCCAGTGCTTGGATTCTGTGACAGATGGAGTCTAGGCAATTCGATACAAAGAACAGAGTGCAAATAATGCATATTCAGTGCAAAGAGTAGTGTGCAGACAACGTGTCTGGGGAGAAGGCTCACTCTGAGCCAATCCCCCGACAGGGAGGGCTGGGGCTGAGCTGCGTACATAGAGGACAGAGCTTCCAGGTAAAATGCTGAGAGCTCAGGGAGCAAGCTCTTTGTAGACTTCAGGTAATTAAGTTGGGGAAAATGGGCCTGTTGCTCTGAGCTATGGCTGACGAGGCGATCCTATGACTCATTACTTGGACTCCTCAAGACCTTGGAATTGAGGGGCACAGAACAACTGAGATTGAGTACCAGGTTGAGATGGCCAGGATCTAATGAGACTTAACCAGGTTTCAGAATAGCTTCCCAGTGGAGCAAACCTGGGAGGCCAGCAGTTGGTGGTTGGCAGGTTTAAGGTGGAAATAGACTGGGCCAGACTACCAACCCTATTATGAGATGGACAGAGAAAAGCACCTAAGGTGCTACTCTGGAGATTGGGGGCACCCTCCCAAATTAAAGGGAGTGGCAGGCAGGATAAAAAGGGGAGGTCATGAAGAGACTGGAGGGGATTGCAGACAGAGCTGTCTGCCAGTGGCAAACTTGAGGCCATAGCTCTGAACATGCTACGAAGTTCATTGCTACGAAGTGCCGTTGTTCAGCGGAGGGGGAATTTACACGTGAGTAGGATGGCAGAGAAGAAGTTAAGGAACTCTGCCAAGAGCAGTTTAATTTAAATGTTGATACAAATGATGACTAACCTTCGAACATGGCTAACTCAAACGTGCATTGATTTCAATGGGACTCTTGCCTGAGTGAAGGTCTCGGTAAATGGCTGCCTCCACAGGCATTTACCAAGTGAGCAGTGACTTTGCAGACAGAGACCCCAGGGGGCATTCATGGGGGTGTGGATACTATCAGAAACAAATTTAGGGGCCCAAATCTAGAGCACTGTACTCTAGCAGCAATCCTGTGGGTCTAGAGTCCTGTCTGAGTAAAGCCACAGTGATCATGGAGAAGAGTCCTTCAGGGATTAGGTCTGTGCTATATGGCTGAAAACTAATGTGAATGCTAGCAGGGTTTTCAAGATTGTCCTGAGCCAGATATCCAGGAGATGGAGTTCTCCCTGCAGTGAGTAAGCCTTACTGTACCTTTTCTGAGTTGTTCCGGGAGGTCTCTGGCTTCACCAAAATGGAGGGAGGAGCTGATGCAGGTGGCTTTGGAGGCTCACTTTTTGCTGGAGAGTCTTTGGCATCCAGGATCACTGAGCTACATGCAGAAGGAGCTTGGCTTTCAGTGCCCCTGGCCACAAGCACTGATGAAGTATCGTGGGAAGAATTCAGCCTTGCTCCAGCTCCAGCTTCAGCCATGGCAGCTCCAGTCAAGGTGCCTTGTGGTGGATACAGTTGAAATGCCTGAGGTCGCACAGCAGCAACTGAAGCACGCCGGAGGGAGCCGGCGATGTGAACAGGAGTGCCTGGCTGCACAGGCCTCTGCAATGATCCATCTGGGGAGCAAGATCATTTTGAATGAGATGAAGCTTAAAATAAAACACAGATGTGAAAAAGACGCCTACCACCTTTAGGGTCTCGTTTCCCTTTGGATGCTTCCCGAAGCAGACAATATCTGCAAGGGACCTATCTGAATAATAACAGAGGAGCAAAAATGACTTCTTCCCCTTTCCCCTATTTCCAGAATTGCCTGTTAATCAGACTTTGCCTTTCATAGAATAATTTCAAAGCTTAATGAACTTATTTTCCCAACATGCTTGTGTGTGTTTCTTTTGCACAGCAGAACCTCAGTCTAGATGTACCATTAAATGTCCTATTGCCTTCATGTTCCAAATGAGGGGAAATGACGCCTAGAAAGAACAGAGTGACTGGAAGTAGGATTGAGTTGTTCTGATTTCCTAGTCCCTTGCTCTAATCATTAAAAGTGGTTTCAGATGCAAACGAGGGGAAGCCTTCCTTCTCCTCTTTCCTTCCTGTCAACTCATGTAACTTGGATTCAGTCCATGATATTTGAAAACATGTGGAAGACCTTTAATTCTTCCGACTTCTGTACAGCTTTGCACAGGATTTTCTTGGGGGTCTTTGCCCCCATTCTTCACAACCTTAGCACTACTGTTTTTGGTATTGAGTCTCACTGGCACAGCACAATGAATTTTCATGTCTGGGTTCCTGAATCAATAAGTGATGGCATTGGTACCTCATATAGTGGTTGGGCTCCACGTTGTAAAAAGGCAGGTCTCTCTGCAAAGCTATACTGACCTCCTATAATAAACTGAAACAGATAGGTAGAAGCCTAACAAGCCTAAAAGTCTTCGAGGTGCTGAGTGCCTCCAAGGAGGTGCTGGCTGTCCTTGGTTGTCCCTGGCTTGACAGAAGCAGGGACCCCTTTCTCATTTGCTTAGCACCAACCCCACATTAATCCTGAGCACGAGCCCTGTAACTGAGGCTGCAGCAGCCATCCCTCAGGGTTTGCCACATTGGTTGTTTCTGCAGCTCAGGCTCTTCCATTTGAACGTTTGCTTTCCAGGTGACAACACTGGAAGTCGCAGTTTCTTTTGCAGATTCTTGCTGCCTAAAGGATTGATCCTTGCCCCCCCACCCCATTAGAATCGCTACAGAGGGGACTAGTCTTTTAAGGTAAAACAACTTTAAAGATAAATCGAATTTTGAGCCTAAACTGTTGATAATGCCCTTTGCACATGAACCTCACCCCCTGCTATGACTGCATATCTCAAGCAGCAGCTCAGTCTGAAGGCATTAAGAAAATGTTGCTCAGCTGCTCAAATGTAGCTATGCCAAGGCAGTCTGAACTGGCTGAAATAAACCTTGCCAGTCTCATGGAAAAAATGTAACTAGCTAAGCTTTGTATAAACCCCTGGAAAGAGCTGTTCAGTGTGCTGAGCAAGGAATTTGGAATAGCCAAAATGACAATCCTTTTGCCCCATCCTTGTTCTGTGTTCAAAGAAGTAGGGTGATTCAGGAGCCCTGGCTTCTTTTGCCAGTTCCATTTCAGTGTTTCACCATGATGGAGGTGGCACAGTCAGTACCACCAAAGATGGATGTAATAATAATTCCTCAACCAAGCCTCAGTGTATAGATATTTGCATGGTCAGCTATTGCAGTTATGAGAGCCACAGATATGCCAGCAAATATGTCTTATATTTAGCATCTTCATTCCGAGAAAGTCTTTGTTTTTGGAAAGGCAGCCACATCTAAGGTGGAAGACAACAATCAGCAGAGCAGCAGAGGAAGCTTCTGGTCAAAGAAATACAACACATGCCTGCTCTGACTCAGAAAGTAACCTCTAACCTCTTGTATAGTCCAAAAATAGGGTCAATGTGATATCTGAGTACTGTCAAATACACTCACAATGATCTTTGCTTATACAAATCTCACGCGGAACTTCCTGCAGTTACAAAATGAGAAGCCAAGCTGAAATACTGCATCTTCCGAAATACTGAATCATTGTTTTCTGAGAGCATTGAATTCAGTCCTGTGGGATTTTTTTTATTGCTACAACAGCAGAATCCCAGTTTCTCCAGGACTGTTGTGAAAAGCCACGGTTTCTGCTGTAAACAGTATGGACATCTGCCGTAGCAAGAATGGACAGCACACATGAGAGTGGCTGACCAGACCTGCAAATTCATCTGTGTTTTACACTGGCCGCATCTGATCACCAAGCCGTCTTTCCTGACACATCCCTTTCTCCAAGTCCATCTTACTGTAGGATGTACGGGTGACCCAATAAGTACATTTGCGAGAATGGCTAGTCTTTGTCCTTGTCATTGGCAGAGTTTAGTGTGGGTATTGGCATCCAGTCTAGCTGGTGCTTTCACTGAAGCTGCTAACTTTTTAGAAGCTGCAGTGTGTTATTTATTATTACTTCAGCCTTGGCTTAATGCATTAATTAAAGGCTTCCAGTAGTGCTTAGGGAGAAGAGTCACTTGTGAGCACAGTCCCTCCCTGCCAGCTGCCCGCCAGAACTTACTTTTCCTAGTGTTGCCACGTCCTCGCCTCAGGGACGATTGTCCTGGAGTGCCTGGCATAGCCATGTTCCTTGCTGGTGAGGTCATGGGTGTTGGCATCAAAGCAGACTTCAAAGGTCTGCTTTGCCTTGGCCCATTCTCTGAGATGCTTCCTTGGGAGGAAAGGGAGGATGTGGATAACGTCCAGCTGGCATACAATGAAGGTATCCTGGAATCTGAGATGTTGGATGACTTCCTGGTTTAACAGATTGAAAAGGAGAGCAAAATAAGAGCGAGTTAAAGCTGCAGAGTTCAAATCCATATTTTCAACCCCCACACTCATCCAGATAGATTTTGCTCCAGTGGATTGGAAAGAAACAGGGCATTTGCCAAACACAGATCCAGATCAGGATTTTTTAACATTACCACTAGCTCCCCGGGATAAAGGGGTTCAGGGCAAAACATTCAGGAACCCGCACAGTTTAGCGTCTCGATTAAACTGTACTCTCAGCCCTTTTGCTCTCACGTTGTAACTGGGCCTTCAAAGACATGACTTAGAATGCTTTGTGTCAATGGCATTTTGAAAGGAGGCCTTCTAGGTGCCCAGCATCCACCAAAGCACCAGCGCAGTAAGAGAGGGGCCCGGCATTATCTGGAACACGGGCTTTGTTCCACCTCCTTGCTTCGGGCAGCACAGAAGCCATCAAAAGCCATACTCAGGTTTCGGAGGCAGATACCGGCCAAACAAAAATCCTGTGGTAGTTGTGGGGCGAGGCACTGCTGCAAATGGTTTTCAGTAGAGCGTGTTAGTCTTGGTGACTGAAGCTTGCCCAGCAACCCGAACTATTCCTCCCCATAGTGTGGCAGGAGCACATTGCAGGGAAACTTCTGTGCAGCAAAGAGCTCACTGATTTGTGCTCAGGAGGCACAAGCAGTCCTTTTCCCTGAACTGAATGAACTGGCCAAGAGTGAGCGCTGGGTGATAAATGTCACACCTTCCACTTGAGGCTAAAGATTGACTCCTCACCACGGCATACAAGTCAGGGCGGTGATTCTTAAGGACAAGGCTGAGGCAGCGAGGACGCTCCTTGGCCCTCCGACTCCACTTTGCCAGCTGCTGTTCAGGCCCCGCAGTGTGCATCTGTCACTTCTGATTATTCCTCTCCTCATCTGCTTTCCCTGGAGAGGTCACCTTGGCCCTTTCACCTGAATCCAGTAAATTGCCAAAACAGCCATCGATCTTCCCCATCTATGTGATGTCTAAGTAACTCTCCTGAATACGCCTAATTCCCTGGGAAAGTGGGCCAGGGGAGGTCTCTGCTAACTTTGCTGAAGGAGGAGAAAGACAGCTTTTCTTTACTTTACTTTACTTCCCTGTGGCTTTCTTTGGGGGTGGAAAAATGATTTATAGTTTAATAATGGAGCAGCGATTCATCAAAATAACTGAGGCATCAATTTATTATGAAGAAATTTCCAAAAGAGGATACAGAATAGCAGCTCCAAAATTGGTACTTATGGTTGAGGCACTTTATGAGCTACTTAGGGTAGCTGAGCTGTGCTTTTGATTGTTTGTTTGCTCTGTTTATCAGTGAGGTGGGGCCTGGGTATTATCAGAGGCTATATTGCAGGGAAATGAGCTGGAAAGACAAAAAATAATCACTTGCTCCCTTTAATGCAGGGAGGGCGTTTGGAGAGATGATGCTGGGACTAAAGTGGCATCGCCATCTCCAGCTTGAATTGAGCCATTTAGCCTGGATAAACATAAGCCAGGAAAGTAAAAAGAGCCAAATGTGCCCCTCAACATCAGTAATAATGAAGGATTAGGTTAGTTAGGCCACCGTTAGGCTGTTTCTGTGGGTCCCAGTCAGGGCTTCTCGATAAATTTATATAGTCTGAGCTGCAGCAGAACTTCTGTAGATGACAGGCCAATTGCCCTTCCATCCAAAAGGCAACAAGCCTTAGAGACATCCTGGCATGTTGACCAAATCATAGGGTCTGTCTCTAGCACAAGGTGGGGCCATCCAAGATAGCTCTGCCACACCAGGTCCAGAACTGGATTATCTTCCAGAGCTCTCCTCAGTCCAGTTTTCAATGACTCAAGAAGCACCCTTTGACTCAAGGGGTGCTTCTTCCTTGGAACGATCCTGCACAATAATAGATTCTCCTATAGCAAACCCATCCATCCCTGACACTCATGCTGTGTTTTCAGCTCTCTCTTCCTTGAATCAGCCCAAATAAGTCTTCTTCCCACCCTAGTGATCACAATCTTAAAAACTTTGTGTGACAGGGCTGTCAAATTTATAAGAAAGGACTGTGTTGCTTTGATGTGATAACACATGAAAAGAAAGTGAGTGGGTTTGGAAATTATCCCCACAGGTCCCCCAGCTGTTCATCTCTGCATCTCTCTCTCTCTCTCTTCCACTTTACTCTAATGCCCATCACTGCCTTACCTGTAAGAGATATAAGAAGCTGTAACAATCAAAATGAATTTTTCAATAATGAAATCACTTCTGAAAAGGAAAAAGCTTTAATGTTCCTAAATACAGGCTCCTTCTACTTTAAGAAGCTTACTGTCTATTTGTAGCAACAATTTTGCCATTTTCCTAATCTGTTCCTTTCCACTGTCTATCTTGCTCCACTGCATCTCAGGGGGACCTGAAATGTATCTATATTTTTCTCTCCCAGATTGTATGTTTCCCATTATTGCTCTCTGGATCTTGCTAATGCATGTTTATTTAGGTCAATCAACACCTTTTAGCAGTTGGAGCCAAAGAAGATAGTACTTTGATTCTAAAAGAGTCTTCTGTTTGTAGCATCGCTTCTTGCAGAGAAGACACAAGTCACTTGAAATGAACATAAAGGAAATGTTGGGCTGACTCTGTAGTTTTTGCTGGCTTTTTAACTCCCAGACTTACAAAGCAAATTCTGTGCAGTCCAATGTCATTAAACAGGGTCTCTAACCCCCAGAGTGAAGTAAAGCCACGGTAGAGCTGTTAGCTATTGACTTCCCTGCTGAAATTTCAGATGCAGAAGTGGGGAAGGACGGCTGATGCCATACTGTTCATTTGTCTGTATAATCTGGACCATATGGCAACTCCAAAGGGAACTCTGGTCCATCTGATCGGCTGTCTGACTTCTGTTAATGACAGTGCCTGACCTTCAAGGGGAGATGAAATGTAGCTCATGGCCAGTCATTATTAAAGGATAATAGGGAATGAGCTGGTTATTTCAGAATGGTGGCAGCAGTACTTAATTTAATACATGTAAGGTATGAATAGTTATGACCAAGATGGCAACATATTGCTCTGGAGACAGGCACCATGTTCCTTGCATGTCGCTAGAGGGATGAGACAAGCCAGTGTTTCCCACTCTTATTACCCCTTGTGCAGCTATTTTATTTCACATAAGGAAATCAGACCTGAAAAGGGGGGCGACATAATTGCTGGGGAAGATCCCAACCCTTCCTGTGACGAGTGACATTCCTCGCAGCCAACCATCATAGTACTTCCCCAAAACACGAACTCCTTCTCCCTTCTGCAGCTCCAGCTCATCTGGTCCATGAGCTATGTAGGAATGGAGGGCAACACACCTGGGAATGAAAGAAGAGCAAACATTATTATGGAGTGATAACCCTTTTCATGCCATATAAAGAGATTGTGACAATACGACCCTGTTTCTAACCATTCTGGGAACAGATGCTATTGGCTTTTGCAAGCAGAAGTTAGTTGCCTGAAGCCTCTTCACGTAGTACTCATGTCAAATATCTGGGTACTTTCCCAAATTTGGAAAAAGTTTTGCAGGAAATAAAGTGCCTACATCTTCCAGAGAAATTTGAATATAAGAAAGCCACTAGGAGTGAAGAACGAACCTGGCTGTTGTCAATGTTTTTTGTTCCAGAATTGCCAGCACACACTGCCAAATGGACCTGGGTAATAAGGGGGAAGGAAGGAACTGCTGTTCTTGTTCTCACATAGGACATACTGTCAGATTCAGGAATAAAGCATACCTTGTCCAAGGCAGAGCAGCACAGGTATGTGCGTGAGGTGCACCTCCAAATGATGGTATCAAGGACACAAAGTCAAGGATGTATCGGGGCTTTGAAAAGTGCTCAGTAACTTTGGGAGTTAAAAATGGTGAGCAGCAGCACTTGCTAAACTGCATTTTCCTGTCACCCTTTGTACGGGAGGAGTAGGGTGGGACTCTAATGCATGCAAATGGATCGTGAGCCCCATGCAAAGCATTACCCAAATAATCCCACCTCCCCTTCCCTTTCTCTCCTGTGCAGCAACCCATGTACTTTAAAACATTATATTGCGTACAGTTTTCTAATTAGATTGCTTATACTGAGCAGTGGACCCGGTGATGAGGCAGAATGGCAACAACTCCCCCCATAACAGCTAAAAGTGGGGGGAAAAAAAGAAAGAAAAGAGAAGGAAAGGGAAAAAAAACCCCAACAAAATTTATTTAAAAAATCTCCTCTTCCTGTTGTTCATTTTTATTCTTTTGTGGAGTCTGCAAAGCTTTTAAGAACCTTTATTTGGTACTAAAGAGATGCATCTTATTCAATTGCATTGTTTGTCTCAAGATACTTCTGATCAGTTCCCAAATATTAATCTGAGTAACAGATGCTACAGCAACAACGATTCCCTCAAAACCAAGTGTTATTAAAATAAATAAATAAATAAGGGAGGCTGTCAAGGACTTTTCTATCATTTTTTTTAAGCATTTGTTTTTGTTTTCACTCCCTGTTGTTCATAACAGCTGTTTGGAAGTTTTAAATTGAAATGTCCTTCCTTATATAATGATCTTTTCCTCTTGTTTGCACTGATAAGGCAGCATTCTGAAACTTCCTAATGCAGAGTGGTTTATCTTTTTGACGTACAGTTGCTTCGTAGCAATAGGCAGCACGTGTTTTTTAAATGATAGGATCTGAACAATGAGCTATACAAATTAGGGGCTTGTTTCCATAAAAATATAAATACGATTCATTCTGTAAGTAATAAGGTGTGTTTAATCTTGAAACAGTTTTGGAATAGTCTCCTTGACTATAGTGAGTCTTGCTCTTCAGGTTAAGCATTCATAAAAGCCTTGCAAGACTGAAGCCTATGTTGATACCTTTGTGCATATGCATAACTTGTGGATTTACACAGGAGAACAATGCAAGGTTATAAACCTGGTTAATGCCTGCTAATGTCTCCAGGATCAGGGTCAAGGCTGTTAATGACGAGGTGCTCATTAGAAATAGGCAACTGGTTTGTTACTGTTGGGCTGCTTAGTTTAAGAATTATGCTGCTAATTCTTATCCGGGAAAACCAAACAGAGATTTACAATTTTATATTTATTTTCACATTTCAGTTCTAGATTTTGAAAGGTTTAGGTTATGCAAAATATGCAAAAAAGTCAATAAACTTTTATTCATCTAGAATAATTAGAGAAATGTAAAGAATATTTAACTTTTATGTAAAAAACGTTGGTTTGAAAATTTCAAACATGCTGGGCATGTCTACATGTGAC
The DNA here is from genome assembly GCA_030014935.1 of Caiman crocodilus. Classification (NCBI taxonomy): domain Eukaryota; kingdom Metazoa; phylum Chordata; order Crocodylia; family Alligatoridae; genus Caiman; species Caiman crocodilus. Next base: position 22,410,602 of record JAGPOW010003447.1, read on the forward strand.
ACTACACTCCCTTGTTATAGTACATTGCTACTATATATCCAGGTGCCACATGCATGGCTGTTACTGTGCCATCATTTAGCACTTCCTTTTGGAGTACTAAAAGGAAGTACTAAATGATGGCACAGTAATCAAGGTGCTGCAGGGACACATGTAGACATGCCTGCTGATAACCAAATGGGCTTTGGAAATAGAAAAACAGGCAGGCAGGTCAAAAAATGGGCAGGATATTAGGATTGTGATACTATGGTGATCGTAGTAATCTGAAGTGTTCAGATTCTGAATTGATCTTTTGTGCTGCTAGTACCTTTTATCTAAATTCTTTTACTATTTTATGTCCCTCCTTAAAAGCCAGGCTGTGAAATCAACTGTTCTAATAAGACATTATGATCTGCTGGTTAGAATGTGTAAGAGAGAGCTACAAATCCAAAGAAACATAGGTTTGTAATCTGTTTTTAACTCCCGACTGTGGTGTGACCTTAGAAAACTCTTGGCATATGTTCTGCCTTAGCTGGAAAGCTCTCAGAAACCTCTGAGGAAATCAAATAACAACTGAAAAGGGCTTTGTGAGTCAAACCTATGCAGAAAATAACATCTTGGTGCTCTTACGTACATGTTAGCAGAGATGTGCTGCTGCAAATGGGGAAGGGTGACGATAGCTGTTGAGTGCCCCAGAGATCCCGGTGCAGTATAATAAGAAGCGCTGACCTATGAAGAAAAAGAAAACAGAATAAGTATAGCCTCCCCATGACCCCCACAAAACACTTACCAGCAAACCAACCTCTGACATGGAAATGTTCTGTTACCTTGTTACTCATTTGGCAGTTCATACTGTAAAGTAATTGGTCTGGAATTGGGGACCAATTTGGAACCACCAGCAGTGATTACTAGCATCCAACATCTTTCAGTGCACTACGTGGGGCAGAGTGGTTAAGGCATCCAACTATGGCTCCAAAGGCATGAGTTTCAGTCTTGGTCTGGGTTTGTGTGTCTGTCCTGAGTTAACCTAGCTGTAAAAGGGGATCTGGTTGGACAGTCTGGGGACTCAAAGGTCCCTGGTCACAGTGATTGTCTCGATTTTGTCTCACAAGGACCTAAGCAATCATTAATTTTGTTACAGTTGTCAGGGGTTGAAGTGGCAACAGTGGGAGATCAAGAATGAAAATGATCCCAGAGATGAAAGCTGGACGTGGCTAACCAGTGCAACATTATGCAGACCAGTACATAGACCACGCAATGTGATTCTGGGATATAGTGCTGACATATGAAATCTCACAGTACCAGGTTATTCCCCAAAATATAATATTCCTTGGGAAGGACCATGGAACCCCTCCAAGTTGTTAAGTCCTCATAATATAATTAATGGGCCGTATCCATATGGCACTAAATTAACAGAAGCAGGGATAAATGAAACTGAGTACTATCCAACACCATGGGGTTTTGTGAGAACATACCCAGAAATGGGTGTATTTGGGGTCAAATTGACTATTATCCCAGTAGGGTTATTTGAAAATGCTACAATAGACCCCTATGGTATCATCTAATGTAAGTGGAATAAACTTTTCTGGAAACCTAACACTGCCCAGTGTTAGGTTTCCAGTGGCTGGCTAGGAACAGTGGCTGGCTTACCACTAGCACTTGGTGCCGGACTATAGTACATACCAGAAATGGGATATGATATCCCTCAACTCCAGCCCTGTAAACATGAGGTTCAGTTCCGGAGAGATACAGGGGAAATAATGGAAATAAAATATAATACCCCTCAAGTCTCGCCCTTGTGAGCCTGGAGCTCAGTTTTGGAGAGAGACATTTGCAAGGAGATGTGTGTGCATAATAAAGCCAAAAATGAATGATCGACACTCCAGTACAGAGCACGGGTAGTGCTTTGGTCAAAAACAGGTATTCCATGGATCGCCGCAGATCACTGGAGCACGACTGAGGAGAATAAGGTGCACTCCCAACTATCTGCGTGGGACACTGACTTGCATGGAATTAAATTTGACTCGTATATCGTTTAACTTGGAAACTGGACAATTAGTGATGTTGTCAAAGGACTATGGAGAGCACATTACTTATCTGAAATTACTCAACGCCAGCAAGGTCCTCAATACACCATTTGCTTCGGTGTTAGAAGGACTAGCCATGATCGGAAATGCAGTGGGGAATGGTGTTAAATCTACCTTACATGAAATAGGATCGATAGGACAACAACTATGGAACACCATAATGACTGTATTTTCGGGAAAATGGGTGATATATGTTATAATAAGCATCATAGGATTGTTTGGGCTAATCGTTTTAGGAAAATTAATGTTGTGTATGTTGTCGTGGAATCACCGCAATAAGTTTGCAAGGCTTAGTAACGAAATACAGTTGTAATCAAACTGCCTAATGGGCACGGGGGGGATGTCATATTGAATGTAATAGTTGAATGCTTATAATAAATGCCCATTAGCCAGTTTAGAAAAAGACAAGATTCAGCTTCTTATCTAGGCCATTGTTTTGGCCTACGTGAGGAAGGTCCGGGCTTTGCTCAAAGTCTTAACTCTTGAATTTTATCTTTAGAGGCCTTTAACAAGGTTAATCTAAAAATGACCCTGAAGCAAGCATCCCACATTCCAAGAAATCAAACCCTAGGAGCCTTTGAAAAGGGTTGGAAAGAAAGGTCACTGCAGTGGTGGGGAAAATCCCCCAAAGAAATTGAATAGTCAGCAAACACAAACTGATTACCAAGCAAAAGAATCTGCAAAGTAAGATCCGAGCCCAAATTTGGGAGGAGTGACAGGTTTGGGTAGAAGGGCCCGAGACAGCAACTCACTCAATAAAAACTGTAATTACTGTCCCAATTTGGAGGTAACCTCACTTGCAGAACAACGAAGGAAGAACCGCAAGTGTAGGCCGGATCAGACTGATCACCTGAACCACCCTCTCCGTGAACATGAATCTCTTGGTTCACGCTGAAGCCGCGGAGCGTCCGAGTGGGACTGAGAGAAGGGGACTTGTTCCTAGTACTGCTGAGGCCAGCCCATTGAACCGTACTAGTGAGGCCAACCCATTAAATTGTACTACTGAGGAACGAAACCATATTTAGGTGCTTGGCTTCTTGGAATTCTGGAATTGTAAGTATATTATGAAAAATAATAGTATTGATTCAAATTATATAGTTAGTTGTATTTGTAATTGTTTGAGAAGGAAGCATTGTTTCTGATATATGTAGTTATTGTGTTCTTAATGTTTGTGGTATTTCTTAAAGCTAAGCAGTGTTATATGTGTAGCAAAGAAATGTAAAATAAAATTGTGTGGTATAAATTGTGTGTGCAATCATTGTGAAATTGTGCAATCAAGTAAATACTCTCCCATCCAGGCGCATCAAACGAATCAGTAAGTTGTGTGGGATCTTCTCTATTCCATAACCCACTAGAGACAGGTTTCTGAGTAGATGAGTGTCTACATAAAAAACCTCTTGTCTGCGCTGCAGTTGGTGCTAATTGGCAACCTGATGCCAGTCTCAGCAGTGAGGCCAAAGACCTCATGGTCATGGACGCTTAAGTTACTATCCATTTGGCCCTCCTGGGGTTCCTTCCACCTTAATGTTGATGCATGTTAGTGGGACAACTGGGGGGAAGTTTTCATGACTACTCATCATTTTGATAACCAGGGAAGTCTGCTATTTGGAGTTGTCAGTCTGACCTCTTTCAGCAGTGCTTCTGATGCTCGTTTGTCTTACACTGTGCAAAAATAGGACACCAGCTGCACTGAAGTCAGTGGAGTAAGATGGATGTAAAACTGGAATAGGTTAAAGGAGAATCAGGTTCATACACTTTAAAATAGAGGAACAAAAAGGCTTTGCCTAGATTTGACATTGAATCCAGCATTGTTTTTTGTTCAGTTCCCCAGTTACTGAATGGAGCTACTTCTGCACTCAGAGCTTCTACTACGTGGCAAAGAAAATGCCTAGGTAGACACTTTCCTATTGCTGGGAAGGTGCCAAGCAAGCGTATTAGGATGGCTAATCTTGTGTTTATGGAGATTTTCGGAACACTGATTAAACAGGATAAACTTCATTTAACGGCCATGACTTTCAAATGTTATGTTTGAGCCCCAAATCCCCTAAATCTGTAATCACAGCTAATCATGTAAATGAGAGATCTACTCAAGCAAAGAGATAATATCTAAATCATCTAATTTCTTTTGGTTTTTTTCTTCTTTTCATTTTGATAACTCCTAAAACTCAGTGGGTGTCTTCAGTTCATATGCTGAGCTAAACAGCTACTCCAAGCATACAACAGGAAAGGAAGAGGAGTTTGTATGGTATGCAAAAGTCATTTAACTTTCTAAGTGCCATGAGAAAGGAGAACATGTTATGTTACCCAGGTGAGTGGCGATGTATCATTATTATAACCTTTGTATTATGTTTTGTAGCTCTAGCCACATGGTAAATGCCATCAAATGCACAAATCAGGGGCCTCAAAGTACTTGCAGTAGTAAAAGATAATCATGAAAATAATAGAATGAATAATAAATATTAGTTGATTGATTGCTTGATTTTTAAAAGCATTTCACCCACCTGTAAAACTTCATGGAAAAGTAGGAACTTCTGCAATGAAGAATGATACCCATTTGCAAGAACATGTAAAATGGAGTCCTCCATAGGTCACAAATCCACAAATGATGCAGATATTTTTCTTCCCAGCCATGTCAACAATGTGCAATTTGTACCAATGATCTTAGCACCCAGTTTACACTTGTCCTGCACAGTTGCCTTGTGTGGGGTTGAGGCATCTCAATCCTATTCCTGTTGTCAAAGTTGTCAGTTGTGTTTCACACAGCCCCCTGACGCAAACTCTGCTGGGGCAGAAAGTTCCTTCTTGGAGATTTGCAAGTACGTATAGTATAGCTATTAATCTGAAATGGAACCGCCTTTCATTGGCTAAGGTGGTCATCCAGGAGATTGAAGAAGGAAACTTGACTGGGGCAGAGTGAGCTGATTCCCATTCCCTTCTTACTGCAAGTATCTGGGCAGAGTTCCTGCTCAGAGTATCCGCCGGGTTCTGGGAATTTTCAAGGAACGGTGGATACCATCCAGAGGTCTCTCAGGGGTGTTCCCTTCTGCCCCTTCATTGTTTGGGCTCACTCCTGTTCTGGGATTTTTACTTAGTCGTCCTTCTGTTGAACCAGTCTCTAGCTTTGTGCACCCTCTACTGTGAGGGGAAAGTGTCTAGCTTTGGTTTAGTTTGAGCCCATCTTTCCCAAATGTTCCCAGTATTCATTGCTATGAGGCTGCTTGCTTCATCTCACGTGAGATCGGCATTCCCAGTGGCTGTACTTCCACAGTATGACATCTAGGGAATGTATTATTGTGCACAATGCAAGTGAAAAGCAGTCCCCCAAGTGGGACAGAAGTAGCTTTTGAAAACCTACGTTTTCAGCATCTATTGAGGCTCTCATTACATATCTTCATAACACCCTAGGTGGTAGGGCAATGTCAAGTCCCTGTTTTACAGGCAGGAAACTGAGACACATAGACACCAGAGCCTCAAATGTGTTTAGACTCTTAACTACCTTTTGAGCATCTTGGCTGAAGAAACTTGCCCAAGGTTATACACAAAGTTTAGGAGTAGGGAACTGAACCCAAATTTCCTAAATTCTAGGAGCGTCATCTCCCTTCTTCACTTTGCTTCACTTTTGCCAGTAGTTGCTACTGCCACTACCTTCTTTCATATAGTATCAAGTATTAACTACCAAATCTATGAACCGCTGTCTGGTATTATTGCTCAGGGTCCATATTCCATCTGCCTTGTCTGGGCATTTGTAAAGATTGCAGCTTTTGATTAAGTGCTGTGCTTTGTTGGACATGCAGGGGGCTGTCCGAGATGTTTATCTTGTAAAGTCTTGTTTAGTGTTTGTATGCAGATCTCAGTCTGTTCAGCTTGACCCACACTTCTCTGTCAAGGTCATGCCTGATGGGGGATTTGCTTGTTGTTGGTATAAAACTCTGTAGGAATAGGTCTGATCTTTGCCAGTGGCTGGCCCACATCATTGCTGCCCACAGGTTTGGTTCAGCATCTCCAATCTCTTCCAGGAGCTTGTGGACTTCATATATAAACAGGGACTTTACCAGGAAGCAGGGAGTGGTGCCTAGTCAACTTGGCTCTATTGCTTCGGGCTCCCCACGGCTTCTGGCAGAGTTTCAGGAGGTGCACATGGCAGCAGGGCATGACGAAGGCTGCCAGCTCCACCATGCAGGGCTTCCCCCCAGTAGCAAGCGAGTCTCAGGAGCTACACATGAGCTGTGGGGAGCCCAGCATGGTGGAGCCAGGCTGAACCAGGCTCCATGCTCCTACCACCCCACTGGGCACAGGCCTTGGACTTTCTGCTTCTGCCTAGCTGCAGCTTCTCCCTGCCTCCCACCCTGCACTTCCCTACCTGCTGCCCAGACCACTGCAGCAAGGACACAAGGAGGAGCCTGGGAAGCCAAGCAGTTCCCCAGCAGTGGCCCTGCCTGGAAACTGTGTGCTGGCTGGGGCAGAGGCTCTTGCACGTGAGGGTGGGAGTGCAACGTGTTGCCCTGGTGGGAGCGGGTGGGGCTTGGGCCTTATATGAGTGCAGCAGGGGCAGCTGTGGGCAGGGCAGGATGTAATTAATTGGTGGGTACCTACCTGTGGCCCGGATGAAATTGCTTGGTGGGTCAGATCTGGTCTGTGGGCTGTGTTTTGCTCACGCCTGCTCTACTGCCAGTAATGATGTTAGGGTCTGGTTTTTTATATCACTTGGCCTAATGCCTGAGAGTGCAGGGAGTACATCTGTGTGTGGAAGCTGTGCAGCTTGTTGTGAGTCTCAGTGCACTGTTAAGTACGGCGTATAGCTTTTTAGTGTGACAACTTTTGGGCCATACAGGAACACAATCTTCTATTGGGGCATATACCATTGCAAGTGCACTTTGAAGTTGGTACCATGGGTGACTGGTGCCACCTTAGTTAGGGGGCATGTCCCCGTCCAGCAACCAGTCAGCAACCAGGGAGAGGAGTTCCCCTATGGCCAATCTTGCTGACCAGAGGGAGGTCTCCCTGCAGCCAATCTTACTGACTGGGGGGAGGGGGTCCCCCGTAGCGTATCACAAGGCGGCCAATCGCTGCGGGCGCTCCCGGGAGCGCCGCTCCCTGTCTGGGGCTCGCAGTGGGGGGACCAGCGCTCCTGCCTGCCCGAAGTGGTGAGCGCGGTCAGTCAGGGGGTGCACCAGCACTCTCAGGGGGTGCACACGCACCACCTACGTGTTGCCATTGGTTGGTACCCCATGTCATGATGACTAAGCATCTTAAGGCAGCTACCCATACAGTAACTTTACTGCTGATCTTCTGAATCTGATGTTTATAGATGAGGGAATGGTCCACTGTGGTTGGTAGGTAGGTTGAGGTATGCTCATGGGGCAGGGTGTTGTTGCTTACTCTGATATTCAGCGCGCTCTTGGCTCAACGATTGTCTGGGTGGAAGAGTGATACTGATTTATTGATGCTCAACTGTAAGTGCCACTTGTGGAGATAGACAGCAATGAATTCCATGTCAGTACTCAGTATCTTTTCCAATTCTCTCACATCTCTTCCTTGACCTACTATGGCAACATCATCAGCACACATGTATCTCAGTGTATAACTTAGATTTTGTATGCAGGCAGTCTGAGGGTATATACCTTGAAAAGTATCGGTGTGAGCACTAACCTTGAGGGACTCCATTCTTCAGAATTTGTACTCTGCTTTTTTCTCCTTGACTGGTAGTGAGTTTGAATGATCTGCTGGAGATCATATTCATGATGGAAGTGCATAGCTTGCAGTCGGGTATCATAGAGTGCAATTTATATTTGGGGCATTGGTGCCATACGTGCCATACGCAGCTGTAAGGTCGACAAAGACTACACCTGTTTTCTGCCCCATTTCAAATCCATTTTCCAAGCCAGATGCAAGTAATGTAACCTGGTCAGTGGTACACTGCTTTTAGTGAAAGCTCGCTTGTTCTTTTGGGATCTGGGGGTCAATGATATTCTCTATTCTGTTCAGGATTATGTGCTCCATGAGTTTTTTATGTAACACAGAGTAGCGAGATGGGTTGGTAGCTCTTTGGATCCTCTGGTGGTTTTGGGTTTCAGGAGAGCAATGACATCAGCTTTTCTCCACATTCTTGGAAGTCTGTATAAATGCATTTATACATGAATTTCTGAAGCCATTTTTTCATTGTGGTTCTGAGCTTGGTAACAAATTCTGAAAATACCTTATCTGGTCCAGCAGCCTTGTCAGTCTTGATTGGTTTAATAGCTGTGTCAAACTCATTGTCAGAGATGGGGATGGTTAAATGAAGGTTGACATTGGGTGATTTAAGTTGCTCCTGAGTCTTATACTATGCCAACTGCCTATCCCTCCCCATTAAGGAAAAACTTAAGGCTAAGAGATATAAGCCCATTAACCAGGGAAATTATCATCTCGTAGTAACCCACAGTCCGGTTGGTGTTTTCCCCACCTCCTTTCATTAGGATATTTATGTTTTAGGACAAGACCTAAACAGTGTTAGCTTTCTACTAGCTCATGGTGTTGAAAAGCATCTGTGGTTGTTCCCTCTGTTTCCATATTTCTATCCTGCCAGCTGGGCAAGTCTTGAGATTTGAATGTGCTACTGTGTGCAGTAAGACTAAGCAAATATGCCAAGGTAGGGTTCTTAAACAATCACAGTACTTATCAGCCCACATTGTCTTCAGGTATGAAACATTATATAATCAACATGGGGTGAGATAGCAAAGCCCCACACAATCATTAATTCTTGCACTCTCCACCCTCCCCTTCTCCCCACATGCAACAGCTAAAAAATGACATTCTCCCTGCAGCCAGTGCTCTCTGGCTTTTAGGCTAGGGACAGTAATCACACACAAACCGGTATAAATAATTGGAAACTGGTTCAAATCTGTAACATAACAGAAGTTCAGCTCACATAAACCAGTTTCAAAATGGCTGAAACTGGTTTAAGATAAACACGGATGCAGGTAGTATCAGACTTAACTGATTTAGGTTAATTGGTTTATTGAAATTCTGTCCCAGATCCCTTCCAGATTCAAGTCAACTCCATCCCTCTGCATCCCAGGATGCTTTGCACACCCTCTCCCCCTACCACTCTTTCCCCCTCTTCCTCCTAAGTCCAGCTTCTGGCCTGGACCAATGCAGGCAGGTGGCTGCATTTCCAGAATAAAAAGTAAATGTCTGTTCAATTGCTTATCGGTTCAAACTACACAGTTTAGACTACCCTGTGAAGATTGAATCAATTCATCCACAGGCTTTTTGATTGTCTGTACTTAGCCTTAAAGATTATTCAGTTGTCAACATGGCAGCCCTGTCACACTATGCAATGCATGGAAGGGCTTTAGATATTGGTGAAAGATGGGCAAATATTGGCTTTTGAGGGGAATGTCAAGATCTTTTTGCTAAAAGCTAATATATAGATGATTAAGCTGATTTTCTACGTGCATCTTCAAGTCCGTTTTATATTGTAGTTGTTTATGCTTTGCCATATATTTTGTATGCTTGTTCAGAGTTATCTGGCAGTCTTTCCTGGTACAATCACGTATTTCTTAAAGTGTAGAAGTTTTTCCTCAAGGTAAGCAAAGGAGGATGAAATTACGAGGCCACAGAAGCACCTCCTCTTTTAGCTTTTGAAAGCGGGTGAGGAACAAGAGATTTGTATATGCTAGAGAAGATTAATAGTTTTTGCTTTGCTCTGCCACAGTTAATCAGCATGCACTCATTTACATCTGAGATTTGATTAATACTTAGCCCAGCCTCAGAATTGTTCATCTTTGAGCAGATAAACAATAGAAACTCATTGATTCATCTTTTGGCTCCTTTCAGCTATTCAGAAGCCAGACTTCTTTCTCATATGTAACCCTTTCTTGTTTCTTTTATGCCTATGGGTAATTGCATGCTTCTATCTTTTTCTAAGTGCTGTGTGCATCATACATTTTAATATTTAGCTCTGCCTTTTTTCAGTGGTCATGGTATATAGAGGTATGATAAGTAAAGGTAAGACACAAATACTGAGTCTTGGAGACAGAAAAGGTCCCGGGGTCATATTCTTATTTTAGCTAATCTTATGAAACCCCAGTTGGTTGAAAAAATGCCGGTATATGGTGGTGTTGCCTGGTTGTAACTGAGAGCAGCATTTAGCCCACTGTTGGTAGCAATCTTGGGCAAGCAACATGTTGACCCTTTTGGAGAGCTCTGTGTAATGAGTGGGAAGGTGACAGTGGTGGGGCAGGAATAGACTCTAGTGAGGTTATTGCTCTCGAGAGCAACCAGAGTCCAGCTTATTTGGGCTTATTTATCCACTGTTTACTTATTCTGGAGGGCTGTGTCAGTACACCACATGTAGATAATCTATCAGAGATGTAATAGGGCAGGTCTGCACCCTGGGCAGCAATGGTACCTGGGGCAGTGTTGGCTGCTGGCTGCAGCAGCATGGCTAAAAGGCAGCTATGGCTGCAGCAGCAGGTATTTTGCCCCTTGCTTCCCCCAGAAGTTGGTAGTGGGGAAGCTGCCCCTGTTGTCCCCTTTAGTTACGCTGCTGGCATACATATGCAGTTGCCTCTGAGGGGTCCTGGCTTTGCATGTTTCCCGAGGGCTCCTTATTCGCACATGCTGCTTGATAAACAAGCCAGACAGAAGAAACTCTAGTGCAGAACTGATTCATTTTAATTTGTGCAGAAGAGACAAGCTTCAGATGAGGGTCATCAACTCAAGAGGGTATGTCACTCATTTTTCTTATCAGTGATTGTCTCGGCGCTAGGATAGTCTGCTAAACCAGGCTGTACTTTATTAACTGCTAGCAGATAACTGATGTCACTTGCTTGCCTCAGGATAAAAACATTTTCTGAGCAACACAGCTAATTTATCTGGGCTAGCAAAGAGGGATGGGAGCAGTCAGGGTAGCAGCTCTCAGACACCTCCAGTAAATATACCTTTTCTAGGAACTGAAGTTAAGGAGGCTGGCTGTACAGAAGAGTAAAGGATGCTTCCTCTGTTGCCTGTTAACAGGTAACAAGAGGGCTGTGTGATTACTCAACTCATTAAGCGCAGCAATTTATTTTGTGAGTGAAGGCAAATGGGGTCAGTTCTACCAATCAAGTACAATCTACATATGAAACTCGAGTCCGTTCCACTTGGGGGCTGGGGGACCCGGGGCACAGATAATGGGAGACAGAGGCTTTCTCCTTTAGCTTGCCAACCTACTCATTTATAGAACACAGGTGTTTGATTCACCGACTTGGTCTTAATCCAAAGCTGCCGTGGATGTGACATCGCAGGTGGCACGAGAGCCGGTCAGAAAAGTCTTTCTTTTTTTTCTTTTTCTTTTTTTCCCCTGCTGAAAATTTTTGACTCTTTGGTAAAAATCCAAACATATCAGCCAAGTGAAACAGGTTGATTTGGAAATGCTAACACAGTGTCCCATAGGAAATGCAGTTCAGTTGCCTCTTACTCTGATTTTTTTTTTCTATAAGGCTGGTTCTTTACTCGGACCACATCTCTCCAGGTGCACCAACACCATTCCTCTTGGAGAAAAGTAGTCGCGTATTATGGGAAATGTCTGGGTAGCGTGCCTGGTGCTTACAGACACCTGAGGTGACCAACCCACAACTCTTGGGAGGTGCCATAGTAGCACGTGTGAATTGAAATGTTCTGTGAAACCTCTTCAGCTTTGGGGCCTGGTGTTTTTCAGTGGTAAAATTAGATTTTTTTTTTGTGGATCAGAGACATAGAAAACCCATTTTTTTGTGTCCAAAAACAATTTTATCAGAAAAATGTCAACCCACTCTAGCGGACACCCTTGTTTACAGCTTTCACCAAGAACCAAATGATTAAACCTACCAAGGACAATGAAATCTGTGTCCTCCAGAGGTGGTCCCTCCAGGCAGGGGGTTGAAACACACAGTAATTATACGCTGCACTTGCTTTGGAGGCTCTCCAAGTGCTTTACAAACATGAAGAGATTAGTGAAGTCTCAGAGCACCCTGAGAGACAGGGAGGTTTTGTTATCTCTGTTTTACAGAGGAAAAGGCTGGGGCAGCGTGGAGAAGAAGCTAGCACTGCTGCGCCTGGCCTTGTACCTGCTTTGTGAATGGGGAACGCCCTTCTCCGGGGTTCGCATTCGAGAGCCCTTCAAAGGGACACAATTCAGCTCAGAAAGAATAAGAAAATGCAAATGGGACAGCTGAGCCCTGCCACAGGTAGGTCAAACTGATTTAGGATTCACTTATATGCATTGTAGGCTCCCTGGAAGATGAGACCCAGATAGCTTTTAGTAATTCAGTCTTTAGATGTAATAACAACGTAGCAACACACAAAAGGCTTTTATCAAGATAGTTTCTCAAATACTTCCTGATTTTTACCTAAGCACTTCTCTTTTCCTCATGCCCTCTTTCAGCTTGAAACATAGCTTGCCTCAGAAACAGACCCTCTTGGCAGTTGTGTGGGCATACAGTGGGCAGTATGTTGGCAGCTCTTGAAAGGATACAGACATTTGAGGGAAGTGATGGGCAACCTTCAGCATGGAGTTTTTATTAGATTCTCTCTTTTTTTGTTGTTTTTAGAACTTTATAACTCTCAACATTTTAACTTTTACCCTGAGGTCAAACTAATGCAAGAAATCAGTTCTTTCTTCGGGAGCAATGGGCCAGATGGGTAGTGGAGTGCAGGAGCCTTGTTATAGCATTGTTATGACATGACTGTTGTCAAAGACAGGCAGTGAGTCACTTCTGCAATAGAAAGTACCTGGGGAAGTTTAGATCACCAAAAAGCAACCAAGCTGGCATGTGGCCAGAGCTTTATACTTCCTCCCTTCAGAAAAGGGCTACAGGATCACTAGTTGTGCACGTGGTCAGAGCCCGAAGTGCCAGTCTCATTTTGAATACAGCATGTCCAGCAGCATTGCCTCTTAGTACCACACCAGACCATTTCTTCAACAAAGCCTCCAAGAGTGGAGTAGTCAGCACTCTCCTGATCTATGGACTCCATTTCCTGCACTATATTAGGTTCGTTTTAAAATTGGCCCTAATTCCTAGGTTTTTTTCTTTCTGGGAGGTAAGACAGGGGAAAATATAACCCTAAGCAATCTCAGTATTCCCTATTTTGGGGAACAGCTGGGGACTGACCCAGCCTCCAGTATAAGAAGAAATGGCTAGGAAATGATCACGATCCAATTTTGTGTCAGTTTAAACAACAGACCCTCTGAACCTGAGAAACTGCCCTTTTGTTAAAAGTGATGTGGCTTTATGCAACATCTTGACATTTTGCAATGAAAAGATGTTTCATAAAAAGGTTGCCAGCTTTACGCAAAAGTCAGAGCAGACTGCTGTAATCTGTGTATCATGGACAGGCCCCTGCATGCTCTGAGCAGGAGGGAGCAGACAGTTTGCTCTTGGCCTATCCCATCTCTGTCCCCTGTATTGTTCTGCAAAGCCAGCTGCCCAGTAGTTTAGCAGGAAGGTATTACTAGAGATCCGTTTTTGCCCCTTAACTTTGCTCAGAGTATCAAGGACCCTTCATGCACCTGAGAACCAAGAGGCTACGACACCCAGCCCTGCGTGGTGCTGAACTTTGTTTCATGAGCTTTTCCCTTCCACTGGCTGAGTTTAAGTAGTGCTTAGGACAACAGTAGCTTCTAGTCAAGCACTCCCTCACCTCAGCACTATAGTGATGGGCTTGGTTGTCATGTGGATATGGCAAAATAGTTTTGAGATCCCTGCAGCTTCCTTTCTTTCTTTTGAAAATAAGGAATGAGATCTGCAATTGAGCAAAAGGGTTTTTTCCAGTCAGACCAATTTCACAATATGCGGTAATAATCATTGCATGCACAGGCAAAGTGTCCAGGCTCTGCTGGAAAGCGCTTTGGCAAGAGCTAAAGGACGAGTGTTTGCCTTGGTGTGCTGACGTGTAAAAGGCAATGGGAGGAGGCCGATTCGAGCGTTAGCCTCTCACAACTAGTGAAAATATGAATTTTAATTTTTACCTAGGAGAAATCATCTTTGCAATCTCCTATGCCCGATGAAGGGTGCCTGTGCCTAAAAGTTTGCAAATAAAGAATTTTTTTGCAAATATCTAGTTGGTCTACTAAGAGAGATCACCTCTGCCACGAGTTTTGATTCCTTTTGCCTCTAGACGAATATGGCTACAACCTGGATACCAGCCTCTCCTAGTTCATTTCCTTCTATGGACGGAAATAATACCAATGCCAGGCAATTCGTACCTAATGATTTTGGGAGACTTTACAAGCATTCCTTAAGGGAGCATCTCTCCCTTGGAGACTGAGAGTCAGCAAGGGAGACACTATTGATGCTGTGAGGGTCTTCCTTTGTGCCCTTATTTCAAGCCTGGACCTTTCTTCCACCTCTTTAACCCATCTCAGGAATAGGAACAGGGGGGAAGAGAAAGATTGTAGCACTCCTGTCTAGGAGAAACTTGCTGACAACATCTTCAGGACCAAGCAAAAGGTCTAATAGTCCTGGCCATACCAAATCTCATGGCCTTCTAACTTAGGCCAGGTACAATACAAGTAAAGACAACTGAAAGCAGGGTTTTTTTTTAAAGAAACAAGTAAACAAATGTTTCATGAAGCTTTATACAATTTTCCCTATATTTTTTGATCAGCAATGAACTGGAGTATCTATCTAGAAAGCAGTATCCTGGATAAGAAATGGATTCAGAGACTGAATAGCAATAAAGTATCTTTCCCAGTTCTGGTTATTCTAATCTTTTTTGTCTTTCTTCTGTCCCCTGGCCAAACTGCCTCCTTTTGTCAAGTTGAGGCTTTGCCTCCTCTGAGCCCAAGGTCCGCTTGCCCAAAACCTGACCACAGCTTTTCCTTTTTGTTTCAACAAGTCTTACAAATTCACTGTTGGATCCCCCATCTTAGGCACCGTGTGAAACTAGGGCACTGCCTGAAAAGCCAGTATTCACCACAGGACATACTCTGGACAACTGGTTCTAGCCCAGGGTGAGCACTTGCCTAGAGAAAATCAGAGTTTGTGGATGTTGCTGACTCAGGAAGTTTATTTTATTCCTGGGAGAATAGCTTCACATTTGCCAGTAGGGCAGAGGAAAAAGGACATTGAGCGCGCTCTACCTTTTTTTGCATTGCAGATGGAAACTCAGATACCTGAGTATGGACTTTCCCTTGCTTCCAGCAAGGAGTTTGTCATGGTGCTTAGCCTTTATCCAGGTGATTGTGTGCATAGGAATACTTTCATTTTTATCTTTCATTCTGACATGAATCTTTGCTGCCCAGATCATACCTCCCTTTCAACAAAAAGCATGACTTGTGCACTCAGGTGAATATTGCATCATCTTCCATTCCTCCTCCATCTGTTCTCAACATGGTACTTGTGCTGCAGTCTTTCCCCCTTTTAAGGGCTACACCTTTTATCTAGGTTCTGACTCCCCAGATGAGGCTAGCCACCTTTTGCATCATCTGGAAAGATTCAGTCTCTTAAAGCCTTTCTTACCACAAATAGTTCAATCTCATCTAGCACACTGAAAATCCCTCTGAAATTTCATATTGCTTGGAGTGGGCTTTCAGGTGACTCAGAAGTACAAAACCTTTGTGTAGTGGAGTTGTGAGCAGAGACTTAGCAGCAGATTGAACTGGAGACAATTTGAACCAGGAAGCAAATGGCTGTTTCAAGGAGTAGAGATAACCAGTCTGTGAGAGCTGCTGGAGAAAATGACAGGCTCACTACTTACTTTGCTGAAACAAGCTACAACTACCTCAGAAATGCTGTTGAAATCAAATGCTTCCTTACATTTTTCCTGCTTGGAAACAGAGCTGCACTTCTCTAAAGTTTGGGGTGGAAGAGATTCTGCATGAGAATGTCAGCCCACACCTCCAGCGCTACTATTTATGCATTACAGTATGAAATGATGGGTCTGAACACCCTCAAACTTGGACAGAGATTGAATCTCGTCTCAGCTCCCAACTTCGATGTGAAAGCATTTTGCATATCTTCAGTGGAATGTGAAAATGCACCCGGCAAAGCTTCAAATGGTTCCAAGTAGGCATTAGAACAAAGGATGGGACTTAGGGCTATGCAGAGCCCAACGGCTGCCAACTGAGACTAGGCGAAGGATTCGAAACGAGTCTGCTGGAATTTCCAGTGGGATGTAACAATGGAACATCATAGGCCCGTGAAGGACCTGCTTTCATTTATGTGTATGCTCCTTAAAGCAAATCACAAAGCTTCTTGTACTGATTCGGCATGATTCAAGTGCTACCATTTTAATGTGTGAATTTGCTTGAGGTATTTCTAGCTTTGTTTTTGTGGCTGCACGTACAAAGACGACATTGCAGCATGCAGAGTATGCCCTTTTTATCTCTTGTGTTCCAGTGCTATTGCAAGGAAATAAATGCCATCAGTTAAAGCAGATTGGTGCAATGCCAAATCAAACTGAAGTAAACTGGTGCTGCCAGTTCCAGAGTTACTGAGTCAGATGAAGTTCAGCAGCAGGCTAAATGTATTTTTTTTCTTTGCTTATGACTACAGAAAACTGGCACCTTCCACATCAGCTATTCTATTCCCTTGATGCATTTAAATCTTTACCTGCTGACTTCAGTGACAGAAATAAGTTTTTACTCTTTTTGGCTAGGGATAGACATTAAAAAAGCCTGAGCCTGAACTGATTCAATCTTTGCAGGTTAGTTTAACCTGGCTAGGCTGAATTAGTTTGTAATTGCACAGACATCCCAGAAATGTAGGCACATGCCTGCAGTGGCTCAGGCTAGAAGCCTTCCTTTCTACAGTGCTGAGCTGAGGGGGTGTATGGCCAGGTCCCAGCAGGATGCTCTGATTAGGGAGGGGTTCCCCCCACCTTCTGATCAGCCCAGCAGGGAATTGATAACACAGTGTTTGTCTTCCCTAACTCAGTGTTTATCACCCCATTTAGAAAAAAAGAGAGGGACATTACCAGCTACCTGTTGATTCTGCCTTTGTCCTGTCTGCCACAGTATGGACCATAGCCAGCATAGCTAATGCTGAGAGAAGTCTGTGTAAGGCAGAGGGGATGGGGCAATCCCTGATAGCAGGGAGCTGGGAGGGAAGTAGCAGGGAATGCCCCATCCCCCCTGCCTTACACAGACTTCTCTCTGGCTTCCCCCTACAGATGCCTGCAGTCTCTGCTGAGCTCCAGCCAGGGAGCAGAGGGGTGGAGAACAGAGCCTCACCCAGCCCAGAGAGCATGCTGGGATGCTGGGGGAGTCTGGTTTAATTTAAACAAGCAAGGGGTCTAGGATAGACATTGCATGAACCAGACTGACCCAGATCAGTTAAGTCTGATACTATATCCAACCAGGTTTATCTCAGACTGGTTTCAGCCATTTTCAAACTGGTTTATGTGCACTGAACATATGTTCTGTTACAGGTTTAAACCAGTTTCTGGTCACTTAAACTGGTTTGTGTGTAATGTCTGTCCCTAGCCTTTAGGTATCCTGTGCAAGAGAGGCTGAACAGTGGATCCAACTCTTTCTGGAGTATCATCTTCAGATGATTTACTGAGTTCCAATCAGTTCCACCTATGCAAGTTTAATTAGAATCAAGGAGTGCACCATCAATGTAAATTGATCTGCGGAAGACATCTAGCCCAATGGCGCCAGTAATGAAAGGACACAGCTTAACTCGTGGCTCCCTGAGTTTGCAAGGCTGACAGTTGCTCTTCACTTGTCAACAAAGCACAATTAATCTGGAGTAATGTAAAGATATACACAATTCTCCCTGCTTTCTCTCCTTCCCATGTTGTGCCGTTGACATAGCCAGATTTTCAGAAGGTCTCAAAACGTACAATTAAAGTCAGATTATTAAAGGAGATCATCCCGTTGGGAAAACTAATCTCAGATTGTTAACACTAAACTTTTGTCTATGACTTTTTGACTCATTATCCTTTATAACAGCTTTTAAATTTCTATGATAATCAAATGGCTTTCTTCCAAATTCTTTATTATGTTGTAGTGCCATATGAGAAATTTGGGACATTTATTTTTATGGCTGGTCACTGCTTCATAAAAAAACAGGGCTGGAGGGGACCTCAGGGGGTCATCTAGTCTAACACCCTAGTCAAAGCAGGATGATAGTATCTGTCTAAACCACTCCTGACAAATGTTTGTTTTAATAACCTGCACTTAAAAACTTCCAGTGTAGAGACTTCACGGATCTCTAGATAATGTGTTTCAGTGCATAACTACCCTCATAGTAAGAAATTTCTGTATAATAACTATCCCAACTCTGTGTTAAATTTCATCCCATTATATTACTTGGCCACAGATCAACTGATTGCCGTTATTTCATAAGAACCCTTTTTGAACTTGTAGACTGTTTTTTTTTTTCAAATGACCCTCATTTTCTAAACTAAATAATCCCAATTCTTTCATATGTCATTATTTTGTCTAGACCTGGCCATTTTTGTTGCTCTTTTTTGGACTCCCTTAAATTTGTCTATATCTTTCTTGACTGACTAGGCTATCATTACTAGTGGAGAACAGTGAAAACAGAAAACACTTTCACTTGAAGTTTGGATCTGGACCTAGACCTGGATCTGAACTTGGCAGCTCAGGATAGTCTTTAGCAGCAAATAGTGCAGCTCAAACCCAGAGCAGGTGAACAAAATAAAATAACAACAACAAAAAAATAATCAAGACTTCTTCTCCTCCGCCCCCTGACGCCAAAACAACCACCTTGCAACCTTTTAGAATAAAAGATGGCTTACATAAAATTCAGAGCCAGTATGAGGCCACAAATTAACTTATGGGCTTAGACTGTTGACAATAGTTCACAGAGAGATGTTTTCAGTAAAATGATAGTGGGGTCATGAGACGTGATACAATTTCAATTGAATTATGGCCCTATTGTAAGGCTTCATTTCCCCTCACATAAAACAGGATCTAACATCCAAGGCCCTGTGCAAGCCACTCCTAGGTACAAAATGCCTGCTGGGTTTTATTGCATAGCCACTACACTGGTAGGGGCTGGCTTATAGCTTTATAAAGCTTGTAGAGCTACCTTGAATATGACAGATCACATATAAATCTAAACAAACCCTCTTTCTTTTTAGATTGGTGAGGATGCATGTGAAGACCTTCAATTAGTAAGTGGATGCGAATGGGAGAATCTGGCCTCTCTTGACTCTCACCAAGGAGAGAACTTGGTTTCAAAGGTCAGTCTAGTTGAATAAAGTGACTGCAGGATTTCATCTCAAATTTGACCAGTCTCAGGACAGTCTTGGTTTGTGATGCAGCTAGGTCTCCTAGAGTTTCCTGCATGATAAATGCCATCCATTTAGAAGAAGATGCCTGTAACTGTGTGATGTAGTTATAGGCATAGACTCTAGATTAGGGTGCTGAACACCTCCAAAGATTAGGCATTTGTGTGCTGTTGTTGTGCAACAGTCCATGGTCAGAAGGGCGGAAGCTTATGCCGTGATTTGTACAGTGTGCTGTAACATGACTAAATACAGTCCTTTGTGTTTGCCGTCAGAGAAAAACTGCTGAATAAAGGCATTGTTTTGAATACTGTGAAATATAGGGTGAAGCTTACGTAATGATGTATGCTGATTAAATCAGCATTTATTTTGTGATCTGGAATGGACAGATGTGCAGCTGTTCCCAGGTAGCTGAATTCAGCAGATGGCTATTACACAAGCTAGTGGGGCAGCAAGTAATAGCTTATTTGCCTTGAATATCTCAGATACCCTGAGATAAGCTATGAACTAATGAACACCAGGGTAAATATACTGATTCTTAACTCTGTTTTCTTTGGAGTGATTCTACATAGCATTCATGTAAGATACACTGGTAAGGGGCTGCCCATTATGTGTCTGTTCCTTTGTGCATCGGTGCAATCAACTTTTATACTGGTGTCAAATGTGACATCTATCCAGGTCCTCAGTTGAGGGATTAGATGCTGGGAAGCTCCTAGAGCTTTGGAAACATTCCAGAAAAATTAAATGCATGAAAATGCTAATGAAGTTTTACATTTTGCTTTCAAGCACAGGGACATGAGAAACGTCTGTTAAAGCAATCATGGTCAAAAAGGGCCCCAAGGAATTACAGTTTTCTCATTAATTTGGCTGGGCTTTTAACTCTCATTATCGTAATAATCTGGGGCCTGGCTTTGCAGGTCCTTCCTTACGGAGGCTAACCCCACGCTGAAGTCACTGAAGGTGAAATTTTAGACCCATTGAAGTCAACAGTAAAACTCCCTTTGCCTTCAGTAAAATCAGGATATCCCTTAATTTGGCAGTATAGGGACTGCAGGGTATAGGCTTTTAAATAGAGCCTCAGGAATCTTTTTGTAACCATGTAGAACCCAAGACCAGGAGGGGATAGCTTAAAAAGGATCCTAAATGACTGAAATAGCACTTCTGAACTTGACTATCACTGTTTTTATCTTTGCCTTTTATATTTGTTGACTTTGATTTCTGCCTATGTTGGCTATATGGTTGAATAAGAATCCATATAGTTGACTGAGATGATTTAATCAGGTAGGATCCTGCCTGGAGCAATGGGTTGGACTAGGTGACCTCCTGAGGTCCCTTCCAGTCCTTCTATTCTATGATTCTACGGCATGTATGGGCACACATAGCATCTGTGCACTCAATGTGTGTGCATTTGCAATGGATACATTTCTCTGTTAATAAACCAAAGCTGAGTTAATTTTCCTTGAAATGCACGCTCCATATTACACTTTCTAAACTAGAAAATGTGGGTTTTTTTAAAGCAAACCCTCTCTTTTTCTCAGCCTCCACCTCTGCAACTAACCAAAAAAAAAGAGGAAAGATAGCATATTAAGAACGTGAATTACTCAAGTGCAGTCATTCTGATAATTTATTCTTCCTTTTATGAGTCACAATGGCTCCTGTGACTCAAGAGGCAGAACTTTCCATTTCAATAGGAGGAAGTCCCAAATTCCCTGACTTCACAGATGACATACTGGCTTGTAGGCGTTATTAGCACTGGCATTTCATCTCTCTATCCTCCTTTTGTTAACAACGTAAAAGATTCCTTTTAAGACTTGTACCTTTTACCACCTGTTGTATTACAAAGTGCCTGAGCTCCAGTAAGCTGTGACACAGTTATACCTGCAAACCTATAAACATAAAACTTTAAAAACTGTTTAATGCTACTTTGGGCTTTGGCTTTTCAAGTTGTTTCCTGCATAGTAAATGTTTCTACCTAGAACCTAAGAACTTAGTTCTTGGTGTAGTATTATGAATTTAGTGCTGGTATTATCTGCCTTGCAATCAATGGCATGACTGGTTTTCACTTACTTGCACTGGGGTGCCATAAGGGAATTCCATTTTCTCGCTGCTCTGGGTTATCACTGTTGGATTACTGGAACTGATGAGCACTGGTGAGCTGATTTCTAGAGTCTGCCGGTCGGTGGGCGAATGGACAATCCTGTTGAGTGTGTTTAAGGCAGTTGTGATAGAGAATTGTCTCAGGCTTTTCCTCCTGGATTCTGATACCTTGCGGAAAGTTGGGGACTCTTTGACTCTTGCTTTGGGAGAGGACATTCTTAAGGGCGAAGCACATTTAAACTGGGAAGATGGGTGGCTTTTACTTGTCTGTAGGAGTTGTCTTGCAGTAGTGTTCGACTAGAAGAGAGTGAAGGGAAGCTTGATAATAGCATCTCAGAAGCTAAGCATTCTGTAAACCCCCACCCAGTTAGCATTAGTTTTGTCTCCTGATACCTTTATCAAATGAGGAGATGAGTTTGGGCTGAAGATGACATTGTAGTAAATCACTGAACTTGCGTGGCTTAGCTTTTTCCCTATCTTTGCAGTGACAGTTCCCAGAGGCATAATTATTGATGCAAAGCTGACAACCAAATTAAAATGGATTTGAAGAAATCTCTTGATGGCATATCCTCCCATTGAGCCTGGGTGCCTGGTTTCCTCTTCAGCTAAGAATCTCACAGAAAGGTCCAGCCTCCTTTCCGATTAAAATCTGACATTTGCAGAAGTGAATATGATACTGAATGCATTTCAGATGATTTTTGTCCCCCCTCACTCAACTCCAGTAGCACATTATAACAGATTTACTACTAAATTATAAAGGACATGTGGGTACATCTTAAACAGCTTTATTTTGGCAGCATTGCTTGCATTTTGCAACAGGGTGTCAAATATCTACAATTGACAGTAAGGCTTTAATATGGAGAAATCCTCATTGATGCTAGCTTCCTGAACAGCGTCAGATTCACTCAATTATATTAATCCAGAACAATACATTCACTGTTTGATCCTGTTCCCACTGAAAGAATTGACATTCTCACTGTTGATTTTTAATGGGAGCCAGGTTGGACCCTGAGTTTCCATAGAGGTTACTGTCGAAATCGACAGTATTTCTTTGAAATTGCTGATCACCTCAACATTAGCAAAGGGCATGTGGTGACAACATTTCTTATAATGATGACTGCCAAAGAAATTAATCATGATTTATTGCTGACATTAAAGAATTGCAAAACTTTGAGATTTTCACCCACTCATTTGAAGCAATAACCTAACTCCTGCTATGAGCAAGGATTAGTCTAATGTGAAGTAGGTAGTTGCCTCTACAATGTCATCTTTTGAAAAGCATGGACTCCTTTTACATTTACCTCCCCCTCACTTAAAAAAATGGTTTGAAGAGAGCATTGCATGTGTATAAATATTAAGTAGTATTGTTTTAATTCCCATAAATTATTATAAAAAGGCCTAAAGCTAGAACTGCTTATGTGAGTTCCCGTAACCTGAAAAAAATGGGTTACACATCTGAGCACTGACTGTAAATCCAAAGCCTTAATACGTGTTATATCCCCAAACGAGCCCCACCTAGGCCCTTCCCATAATTAATTTCTAATGTCTCAGTGAGTTTATATGACTATACTTAACTACTTTCCACTTATGTGGGATTCAAATAAGTAATTACTTGAGTTAAGATCATTTCATTAAATGAAGAAACAGTTTTAAAAAAATTAGAATTTCAGATAATATTTTTACTTGTGTCTTAATTATATATAAAGTTATGATGGACTCATAACATGCATAAATATGCCAGTCATCAATCCTATCTTCTGTTTTTATTTTTTGGTATTTTGATTTTTTTGGTGGTATTTACCACTTGTATCTCAGATTAAACTATAGGAATATTGTTAGTGACAATTCAGCAACAAATGAAGACTCTCATGGGTGAGGAAAGACTTAATGGGCAAGCAGAGTGATAATGCATAACAGCCACCTCTGATATGATCTGCTGCGGGGTGGTGATGACATTTTATGGCCTATGGAAAAGTAATTTGTTTGCTCTCATTGTAGCTCCCAGTGGAAATGTAAGATTAACAGAGCTGATAAGAGCGCAAATTATGGGGGGAACTGGAAAACTCATCTTTGTTCTGTTTGAAATTTTCCATTTTTTTTCACTACATCTTTCAAACTTTTGAACTATTTCATTCAGTGGGGAAGGGGAGCCACTTTCTTTGTTTTTTTCTTATCAATAGAAAAGCTAGGTGAAAAAAGTAAAGTGTGAGTAAATGTTCTCCCTATTCCCCCAAAACTTTGATTATTGAGATTTTTTTCATTTACATATTTTCTACCAAAAACAAAAATTTTGACCAAAAGTCATTTTTGGGAAAATGTTTGACTGGGTTGACAATACAGAGTTTCCATAAATAAATTTTACAAAATAAACATTACAAAATCCACATCCTTCCAGATGTCATCCTTAGGGCTGTGCAAAGTTTTGGTAGCCGATTCGATTTGGAGGAGATTTGGCCTGATTTTGGGACTGAATCTTTGAATCTGAATCGAATTGGGAGCCCAAGTAAAAGCTCCGAATTGATTTGAAGAATCTGAATCGATTTGGCCGATTCAGAGATTTGGCCATAGACTAAACAGGCAGCTGACAGCTGCCTCCAGCTGGTAAATCTGTTGGGGTTGGGGAGAGGTGGGGAAGAGGTGTGGGGGAAGGAGGGATTGGGCTCAGGCTGGGGCAAGCTGCCCAGCTGGGGTGGGGGGGTGCAGGATGCGGACATGGCAGTGTTGGTAGCAGAGGCTCTGCCCTGCTGCCTCTTGCTCAGCAAGGGGTGCGGGGCAGGGCGGGATGTGGGTGAGGCTCGCTCCAGGTGGAAGGGGGCAAGTGGCAGTAGGGCACTGCCCCAGATCCCAGCACTGCTGCACCCACATCCCTTGCCTCCCTGCACCATCTGGCAAGTGGCAACAGGCCAGAGCCCCTGTGCCCAGCACTGATGCGGGCATGGTAGCTATGCCCTGCTGCTGCCCAGAGTGAGCCATGACTGCATCACGCACCCCCCCGGCACCAGCTGGGCAGGCAGCAACAGGACATAGCCCCTACGGCTCCCCACACTGGGGCAGAGCCCCAGTGGATCAGCTGGGGGAGCCATGGGAGAAACCCCCATGACTGCCCTGCTTGGCCCCATCCCTTACCTGACTCAGCCTCCTGGTACTTAAAAAAAAAAGCAGGAGCAGTGCCTGGGGCCTCTGAAGGCTCATGGCAGATGCCCCCCACACAGCACAGGGCAGCGGGGATCAGCCTCCCCGCTTGGCACTGGCACTGGCACGGCAGCGGCCCCATGGTGCAGGTGCAGTGTGGCTTGGCAGGGCACTGCACACTGCCTTGGAGCTGGGGCAGCTCCACCTGTCAGCTGAAGCTTGGCAGCAATTGGCCCCAGCGACTTCAGCTCCCAGACAGCATGCAGAGCCCTGCCAAGCCATGCTGCACCTGTGCAGTGTGACAGCTGTTGCATGCGTGCCAAGCTGGGGGGGGGGGGGCAATCCCCACTGCCTTGTGCTGTGCATGAAGGGCTCTGCCACAAGTGCCCAAGGGCCCCAATTGCTGCTTCTGCAGCCGGTGAGTGTGGGGCTTTTTTTTAGGCTGGGGCTGGGTGGGGACTGGGTCTGGGTAGGGCAGCCATGGGGGCTTCTCCCGCAGCTCCCCCCACCC
Source organism: Caiman crocodilus (assembly GCA_030014935.1). Classification (NCBI taxonomy): domain Eukaryota; kingdom Metazoa; phylum Chordata; order Crocodylia; family Alligatoridae; genus Caiman; species Caiman crocodilus. The sequence continues at coordinate 22,435,607 of JAGPOW010003447.1, forward strand.
GGGGACAGGCAGGCACAGCTGGAGGACCCTGGCTGTGCCTGCCTGTCTCTGACCAATCTGAATCACTGAATCTCTCCGAATCGGTACTGAATCTTCTGAAGCTGATTTGGCCAAATAGATTTAGGACAGTGATCCACATTTCCAGATCGAATCACTGTCCTCCGAATCAGCCGATTCTGAGTCAAATACTTCCCTATTCACACAGGCCTAATTCTTACCCATCTTGTGTTGGCACAGTGCCAAGGAGTGAGTGGCCATGAGGTCTAAGTGGCTTCTTTTGTTGAAAATGTGTTGCTCTGGGCTAGGGGTGAAAGATACATTGACAAATATCAGGGACATTTGTACAGCTAATGCCTTATGAGGTTCCTGTTTCTTGTGGGTATGTGCAATAGATACTGGTTACCCTGAGTGACAAGAACCACCTTTCACCAGTACTAAATTAATTTAGAAGGACTATAATGCAAAACAAAGGGGTCCCAAACCTCATGCAACATGTCATGCAATTCAGGAAATGTGAACAAGGTCTGGATGGTTGACTGAGGTAAGGTATTGAATAAATGTTTTTGTACATACTGTACTTACCTCTACAAACAAGATGGGGAAGATCCCTACTTTGTCACCTAACTTGCCCTCAGCCCAGTTCTCATCAACTTTGCTGATCACTGTGATGATATCACCCTGAAAGGCAGGAGTATGTTGTTACCAAACTATTCTTTTGGAGTAGGTGCATACTTGTTGTGAAAATGAGTTTACTCTGTAATGCCCACAGGCCAGCCTCATTAAGAAGCCTCAATGGCATGTCCACTGTAGAGAACACAAGCCTCTATGCAGCGAAGCTCTTAAGCGTGTGATTAGTTTTAAGCAAATATTTAAGTCTTCTCCTCTTCAGCAGAGCGCTTAAACATGAGCTTAATTCAAGTTAACTCAAATATAAGTGCCTGAATTAAGACCTGAAAAAGACAATAAACGGGAAAGGAAGTGAGCAGCAAGCTTCAAGACTTGTCATGTAGAACAATGGAAATTGGCTATAAATAAACTAACAGAAATTGGCATTTTAACTATGCACAAAACCGACTGTTACAAGTTTCCAGGAAATTGTTACTGTGTTGAAATATCCTAATATTATTGGAGCAGAAGGGGTTACAATACCCTGGAGCAAAACTAATTTTGTACTGAATGATGGTGAGAAACCCTTTGGACAAGTCAATTTTTTAAAGCAACCCAGCGGAAATCAAACGCTCTTTATTTTTAGTATATATTTATTTATTCTACTTAAAATACCATCAGGGAGAAAATGCACAAAAATCCTTTATTTTTTAAATAATTGGAATTAGTTTTGAATAATCAGAAATTTTTTGGACTTGAATTCAATGGTTCTAAGAGCAAAATGGCTGAAATTTGCTTTCCTGCTTTTTTTTTTGCATCATCCATGCAAAGTGTGTACACACATCCTCCATCTGACTTAGTAGAGATTTTCCATTCCCTTTGCACAAATGACTCCACAAGGTCCAGAGCAGAGGGTGAATCAAGCCCCTTCTCTGGCTAAATCTTTTAGTAGCATCAGAGACTCATCATTGCATCCATGTCCAGGACCAGATTGTGACTGGGGACACAGAGCTACCCCTTTATTGTCTCAAGCAAAGGTCTGGCACAAGCACAGCGTTCGAGTTCTCCTTAGTATGACAGCGTAAAATCAGTTTACAGAGAGGGGTAGGCTGTAGTCATGTTAGTCTAAGGACGTAGGCAGACAAGTTTCTCTGGGTAAATCTGATTTGTGTTGGTCTAATAAAAGATATTGGATTTACCCAAAGAACTTTGTCTGCCTTTGCGGAGAGGAGGTGCTGCCAGACTTCACCCAACCCTGGCTGAGCTTTGAATCTTGCCAAGCTTGGATGTGAAAAGGCCAAGTTTTAACCCTCTTTGTAGCCTGCTGGTTATTGCTGAAGGGTCACTGCAGTAGCTGGTCCAACCCGTCAGCCAGAACATATCGTATTAGCTATTTGTCAAGTGCTGCGAGGCGCAGGGATGTGAGTGAGCGTGTTCTCTCCTCGCTGAAGCAGCAGCTGTCTGTTTTATATGTATGATAACTCTCCATGTGCTAACTTTGCTGTAGGAGTAGAAATGAGCCTTGTCTCCAAAAGCAAATAAACAGAATGAGTAAGCAGTGAAACAAAGACAAATAAAGCAAAAAAGAAAACAAAACCAGACGGCGTGAAACAGAGGAAAGAGCCTGCAGTTTAAATCAGATGTTGGCATCCCGTGTTCCCCGTGTTAGTGTTAGCAAGATTAGAAACCACATTTTAAAGTGGTGATGCTAAAATGAGCAGATGCTGTGTGAAGAACTGACTTTCTCTTCTGGTTCCTCCTCGTTCTAGTGTGAGAGTGTGACTGTGACTGAGTCCTAGATACCGGCTTTCCTCCACAAAGCCCTCTGTCTCTTTACTTTGTCCAGCAGCCCCTTTGGAGGGCTGCTTGCTCTCATTGCCGGTGTGCAACAGTGCTAGGATGTCAGAGCAGAGTTGTTAATAGAAATAAATAACCCTTGATTTTTCTGCTAGGATACTGAAGCCTATAGGGTGTGAGGCCTTGCTTAATTTTGACTGATTTTTGTTGTTACCATGAACAATGTCTAACAAGGAATGAATGCATAAAGATGGAAAATACAGCTGTTGCTTGGATAATGTGTATTCTTGGTAAATGGTCAAATATGCTAATAGAGCATGGTTGATCTGTGTCCCCTGACTCGAGCTCTTCTAGGTTTTTTTTTAAATTGCTAAGTATCTTTCAAGGAAACCTTCCCAGAATTTCAGTTTTATTCTTGATTTGATAAAAGAAATGTTGTGGAAAAGCTGAAACAGGGAATTCAGAATTGGGATTCCTGGGTTCTATCTGGACCTCTGTCAAGCTAGCGCTTATTTTCCAAATGTCAGTATGTGTCTCTGGGCAAGTCACCTGGTTAGGTAGTATTTTCAATGTTGGGCATGCCTGAAAATCCCACCTTCAACTTCTTTATCTCAGTTCACTCCTGAATAAAATGGGGATGATGCTAAAGCTGATTTATGTCACTGAGATGTTGGAAAGCTTAATTCATATTTGGACAGAGCCTTGAGACCTTTAAATGGAAAGTGCTGCAAAGTTATCTGATCGTGAACTGATCCATAGTAAGAAAGCTAGTCAAGTGTTAATACAGTGGTAATGGTTGGACTTACCTTATGAAAAGTTAGGCAATCCTTATTTTCACTTTTATCCCTGTCTCTCATATCAAAGTTGTAAAGTGCTCTGCAGAGGGGTGGTGGCAGTGGCAGGTGCTTGATAACTTGCACAGAACTGGTTGGGAAAACTCCACTGACTCCGTTGATCTCTCCTAGGTACCAGTCTTCATCCAGCTGGCGGAGCAACATGATGATATCTCCTTTATTGAACCGCAGTTCCCCAGGGTTGTGTCCCCTGTAGGAATATATGGCTTTGGCCTGTGGAACCTGCAGGATAAGGAAAAAACATTAACACTTATCCACAACCAGCTGACACAAAAGTGAACACAAATTGAGCTGTTTGGGTTGACCAAAAAATGGTGATCTACCATGACTCCTAACCTCTGCCATGGTAGATGATGTCATTTCATCTTGATGTCATTTCTAAGGGAAACTATGGCCTGAAGGAGTAACTTCTTACTTAGACCCCGTATGGCTAAGAGCAAACCTAGGCCTCTCATATAGGTAGGAACATAAGGACTAATTAATTTCTTTATCTAATCTCTACAATAGGCTTAGTTGTCTCTGAGTTTGTGCCCCTCTCATAATATTCCTATGTTAATGAACCCACAATTTTACTATTGTATTATTTAGTGTTTAGACTATGCATTTAAATTATATTTTTCCAAATAATCATTCTGGGACACATTACTGTTTGCTAGATATGCAGTATAGAGGTCCAGCCTCCTGCTGGTGACTGCAAGGGTGTGTCATGGGATGGATGCATGGTTTCTAATAGTCTAATGCACTGCTAATAGTCACTGCTGGAGACAGGTTACTGGACTAGTAACCTTTAGTTTCACCTTGGCCTGACCCTATACAACCCTTCTATCCTCTTAATATGAGTGGAAAGGAGACATTTACTGAAATTGGAATAGCTGAGAGAACCTTGGTACCTTTTCTCCCTCCAAAGTCTTCCAAGTAAAACTACAAAATTTTCCTAAAATATCTGCTTTACTAACGTGGACCATATTTTATCCTCTCCAACAAATTCAATTAAAAAACCGCTGTGACAGATTGTTTGGATGGTTGAATCAGACCCAGAGCTATCACTGGCCTCACCACCCTGCCCCAAGAGCTACAATTTGAAAGCAGTCTTGCAGATTGTTTTTTTCCTGGAAGAAGACAAATACAGATAAGCTCAGATATGTGCTCCCTATGCAACTGTTCTGGTTGTGCAGCTCTTGGAGTGTCTAGCACAGGGAACAAATTAAGTTGGCACCGTTGTTGGGGTGGCTTGTGTCAGGGGCTGGTGGAAATACCTCTGGAGGGCAGCTTTATTAAACATTATATATGCATTCTTCAGAAATACCTTTTACAGTTAGCAGACATTTGCATTTAATGCAATTTGCACCATTTAACGTACAGCTGAAACGCCGAAAAAAGGCATAGAGAGTAGGAAGGGTTAAGGCTTCTATTGTAGCCACAAGGCAACTGGTTTATTAGCATGTAGACTTTGCGCTGCCCCTCTGCTTAGAGCAAATTTCACTCTGTGTGCTGTAAAAAGTCTGTTACAGTAAGAGCACTGCCAATAGACCTCTGCAGTCCCTAGACACAGTGGGTTGAGTGAAGTTAGAAACAGCAATCAAAAATGGAATGGCCTTGCATTTAATAATGCTGTTTTAACAAAGTCTTGTTTGTATTCCATGTAGAAATTACTGTTCTGTATTGGACTAAGAGTCCAGCTTACCCTGAACCCAATCTGCAGCAGTGCTTTACAGGAACATGTAAAAACCCTGTGTTATACAATTTTGCAGCCTTGCGCCCATGGGAGGGTTTTCTTCCTCACTTGACATAGAGTGAAATTTCTGTGGATACTTTATGAATTATTACCCAAATAGTGTAGCTTCAGATGTTTTTCTTATTATGTGTATATATTTATAATTTGACATTTAGTATTTATAAATCGAGTCCTACTCAATTCAGTAATATCTTGCAGCCGCGACTTCCTCTAGTTATGTGTTCTGTAGATGTGCCTACAGAGCAGCCTGGCACTACTGCCATTGTTGGGTTTCCAATTCCTCCTTCTAGGGATTCCACTGGAGTAATAGAAAACCACAAAAATGGGTGCTGAGAAGCTGGAGTGCTACAAAAAAGGAGGGGCTGTATGTGTGAATGGAGTTTCCTCCCCCTGCTGAGATAGTGAAAAACATGAATTTATGGCTCCCCTGGTTCTGCTGAGGTTCCATAGCTTCCAGTCCCCACACTTACTCAGTGCTGGGCCTATCTGGTTTATAAAACCTCAAATGTTTAGGACCTTTTGAAAAACCCTTGAGTGAGTTCTGCAATCACTTTCTAAGTGCTGTAGAAAAACATGTTGCTAGGATTACAAAACAGGATTGCCTTCCCATTTCCTCAGCTCTGGAGTTCAGATCCGTGTTAAATGACACTGCTAACGCTAAAGGCAGAATCAACAAAGGTCTTGAAGCCTTTTTGTTTCTTTTATCACCGTCTCTACAGTCCTGGGTTAACCCACCCAATTCTTCAGGTTCCGCACCTTTACGTATGGAAAATAGCTGCATTTTAAATATAAAGCAGCCTACCATGCTTCTTCATTCATTATAGGTATTTCCAGGAGCTTTGCCCAAATTATTGTAATGGTATTTGTTACTGCTCTGGGTATTTCCAGCTGTTTAGATCGCTTCTCGGCCTCTTGTGGGCTAAGATCAAGTGTAGTCTGATGCTGTAGTGGTGGGAGGCTAAGGCTTGTGCGGACCATAAAAGACTGAATAGTTCTTACTGCTTTTTAGATGTTATCTTACCAGGTGAACAGTGAGGCATAGTGGGGGACACTGGGGCAGGCAAATACGTTTTCCAGTGCTACTGTACTTGCTAGGCTGCTTCACCATATTAAAAGGTGAATTTGAGTTGCTAGGCCTAGTGGACGGGCCATTGCATAGAACTGGAGCAGTGATTCTCAACCAGGATGCTGGGGACTTTGGATTTCCACAAGATCCTTTGAAAGGCGCCATAGGAAGTGCAAGGAGATTATCAAGTGGAAAGTGATAAGGGCAGGTTCAGGCTGTAGGTGTGAGAAGACAAGCAGACAAGGGCAGAGCCAGACTTTCCCTGCCTGGCCACTGCCTTGCCTGGCCCTCCCCAAGGAGGTAAGCGCTGTAAGAAACCTGTTTTTGAATTGGGGTGCAGTTCAATTCACAAAAGTTATGGAGAGTGCCTTGGATCTAAACAGACTCAAGGCACCCCTTATAAGGTTGAGAACCACTAAAATAGAGAAGTTGGTTTAATTCTCAACTCTGTTATTGGTTGGCTGGGAGACCTCAGATAAGTCGTGCCCTCTCCCTCCCTGACCCTGAGCTTCCCTAAAATGGGGATAATAATATTGTTGCCCTTTGTAAAACACTTTGAGAAAAGTACTCTATAAGAAATAGCTATCATCATTATTTCTTAACTCAGTTTACTTTCCTGGGCTTAAAATAGAAACAAAACTTAACTCTGTTGGGTGAATATAAACATTGGAGTCCTCTGTTTCTGCTGCTTGATTTTGTTTTGTTTCTCACATGATATTCAACAAGCATCACTGGTAAATAGTCATCAATATTCCTGTGGCAGCTCAGTCTGCTGGGCCAAGCTGAGGTCTGAAAGTTTAATTCTCAGCTCTACTATTAGTTGCCTGAGTGGCCTTGGGCAAGTCAGCCTCCCTTCCCTCTCTGACCCTGAGCTTCCCCACCTGTAAAATGGGCACAATAATATTGTTGCCCTTTGTAAAACACTGTGAGACGCTCGTTGTCAACTATTTTTTAGGCTTTTGATCTGTCTCTGCTACTGACAGGGTGTATGGCCTTAACCATATCACTTTATCTCCATCGTCTTATCTACAAAATAGGGAGGTTTGCTGTGTGGGCTTGTTGTTGTTGTTCTCCAGTGAAAGTGAGTAAAGGCTAAACTGCTTTAAAAAAATTAACCTGAAAATTGTATTCCCTTTTAGATCCTGTTTAGTTGCTCACTTAGTGATTCACCAAATTGCCCTCCCACATCTATCACCATCGCAACTTGTCAAAACTGAAGCTTAGCGCCATTTTAAACTAGTGCTCTTACCCTTGAGAGTTTAGCTCAGCAGCTTAGCTTCTGAAGGGCATGTTTGCTCCTTTCACTTCTGAAAACGTTTGCGTCTCCAAAGCAAATATTCTGAGCTATCTGGGGGCCCAATTCCACCCTGGCATAGTTGCCATTGGGATGAACAACATCTTTTATGGCCCTATTTCAGCGAAGGGCTTCAGGTATGACCTAAGGCGGGGGGGTTGCCCAGCATAATGCTGATACCTGAGCTAGCTTTGGAAGCAGTGCAACAGTCTAATGAACTTTGCTAAGAAGCAGGGTGAGTGGAGCACTGCAAACGCAGCTACTCTGCTTTTGATATCCAAGCTGGCTTGTTCAGTGCTAGCTCAGAGCTATACGTGACACAGTGCTGCATATCTTAAGTCTTACTGACTTCACTGTGAATTAAGCCCATCCTCAAGAGCTTTGTTGAATAGGAATGTAACTTAGAAATTGGCTCTTGGTATGTAATTTGTCTCTTGGGACATGAAGAGGTACATAGATAAAGTAGAGATGGAAAAGACCTATTAGGTTTACTAGCTCCTGTCAGTGCAGGATTGCTCTTTACTCTCCCTTTTGCTTTCTCTTGCCACATGTGTTGGGGGCAGAGCTGATGCAATGGACTATAGTACAGCACGGACACATGCCCTTTCATGGTTTTATCTTTCTTCACAGACCTGATTTTTTTAGAAAACAGGAATTTTAGTGACTACCTCCTATTGGGTGCCTGCATACATGCGGGGAGGTTGCTCTGATGACTGTAATGAATCAAGTCTGCTGGAGTGTGCTAGTTAGCATGGGTGACTGGTGCCTCCCAGGCCTGGAGGGAAGGTCCCTCAGCAGCTGTTTGCCAACTGGCGGGGGGAGTCCCCCAGTGTGCACTTCCAGCACGCCAGTGTTTCCAGGGAGTGCATGGCCAATCTCAGGGGGTGCACGTGCACCTGTGTGCACCCCCTATGCATCGCCAGTGCTAGATAGCGTACTTCAGCCGCCTCCTCATCTCATGTATCAGCAGCATCCCTGTGCTTCAAAATGGTGGCAGGAGTGCTTTAATTAAAGCTCGTTCGATGAGCTTTTCATAAAGCTCCCCCATTGCCATTTCAAAGCACAGGGACGCTGATACGTGAGATGCTGGGGATGCTTTAATTAGAGTGCTCTAATTACTGCACTAATTAAAGCGCACCCTCCTTTCTCGGGGCATATGTAAAAATGGATTTCAATGGAAATTTGCTGCCTAAATGCTTGACAGACTGAAAGGTTATACTTCTGTTTCCTGCAAAGAGAACTAAAAACGCAAGTCAAGCTGATACTGCTTATGAGGTAGGCAGAAACGTATGGATTTTCAAGGCATGTCAGAAACCAGCCAATCCCAACACATGGCTGGGAGGTTGGTAAGATCCAAGAGAGACTGGCTTCCAAATTCCCCAAGCCTTGGATCGGATCTGAGGTAGTAACCTAGATCTTGGGAAGGGAATGTTCTACCAAAGCATAATTAATCACTCGTCCTTAGCAGAGAACACGAAAGGAAGAACGTCATTCGCTGCCTACCTGTAACTCTTTACATCTTCAAAGTGTTTTGAAACTCAAAGCAATTAATTGTAATGTTTCGTTCTAATCAAGTAATTTTGTATGATAATTTGGGCTACTGGTGAAAACATGCCCCTGGCTGAGTCAAACTTGAGGGGCATGTGTGCAACAGAAAAAGTAGTGATGAAATCTCAACAACATTTAAACTGTACCTGCTTACTTTGGTCACGAGTTCATTGCCCAATGCAAATAAGCCTAGGGATAAAAATTACACATAAAGCAGTGTAAGTATTGGAAACTGGTCTAAATCTGTAACAGAACAGAAGTTCAGTGTGCGCAGACTGGGTTCAAAATGGTGGAACTGAGTTTAAGATAGACCTGAATGGATGGAGCATCAGATTGAATCATCTTGGGTTAGACTGGTCTATTGAACTTCTGTTCCAGATCCAGTTACCTTGCAGGCCCCCAGCATCCCAGGATGCTTTGTGGCCCCCTGAAGCAACCATCTGCTCTGGCTGAACTGAGGCAACAAAGTGTGTGCTCCCCAGCCCTGCGTTCTGCCTCTGCCTGTCAGCCGGGAGGGGCAAGAGGCGAGGGAATGGAGCTCCCCCGCCCAGCCCTGGGCTACCCCCAAGCTGGAAACTGCCTAGCGAGGGGGGGCCTGGCACCATGGGGGTTTTCCCTCCTCCCAGCCTCACACCGTGAGTCACTGCCTCTGACCTGGGTGGGGAACAGAGCCCTGCACTCTGGTCCCGGCCCCCTTGAGCTGGCATCTGTCCAGCTGTGGGGAGAGGGGCCCTGCACCGCGGGAACTTCCCCCCTTTCTTGCTGCCTGGCCCACTTAGCCTATGCAGCTTCCATCAGCCCCACATTCCTGGGGTGGTGGGATCACCCCTGTGGGGATCCTCTGGCCCTAGGTGTTTCCCACAGCCAAAACCCTAGGGATTGCTGTAGCTGTGATCTCCAGGGCCTAGGAGTTTCCTGTACCCCTGAGCCCTGGGGATCACAACAGCCATAGTCCCCAGGATCCAGGGGTTTCGTTCCCTCCAAGCCCTGTGGATTGCTGCTGCTGCAATCCAGGGTCTGGAGATTTCATACCCCGAGCCCTAGGGATCACAGCAGCCATGATCCCAAGGGCTTGGGGGTTTCTCACTGGGCATGGTGCACTAGTTGGGGAGCAGATGCCTCTGTCACATAGCCCTGCCCCTCTCTCTCCCCTTCTTAGCCCCCGACCTGACAGGTGGCAGTGGGCAGGGCTAAGGAGGGGCCCAGACAGGCCAATCAGCTGCTGGGAGGTGTGCTCCAGTGCACCCAATATGCTGACCTTGACCAGAGCAGGCATCCTGGCCCCCCCGGAGGGTGAATGTCTGTTTTGTTCCCTCCTGTCCTAACCTAGGGCACTTTAGAGTACAACACAAAACTTAGAGCGCTTTCCCCTTGGACTTTTTGAACCTCTGTACTTAGCCAAGGTGACTTGGAGATGCATCTTTCAAGCAGTTAAGATGAAGAATCACTGTTCAAATGCAGCCTCAAACTTCCTTCCTCCCTCTCTCTGGGAGCCTGACTGTAGGATCTCTTTGAGAAGATAATGCGAGGGGTAAAATAGGGTAAGAGACCTAGCAGTTATCAAAAGAGGCAAGCTATCCTGATGTGGAGGAAAGACAGGTAGCCTAGGAAGAGATCATTATGGCTGATTCAGGAGCTCTTCATTGACCTGAATATCAAAAAGAAGTCCTAAAAAATGTGGAAACTAGAACAGGTGAATATAAATGGATAGCAGAAGAATGTAAGGATAAAGTTGGAAAGGTTAAGGTGTAAAATAATTTTCAACATAACAAGGGACATAAAAAGCAAGGAGAAAAGATACTAGGAACATATTTGAAGTAAGAGGACAACAAAGGGAAGTCTAGTCCCCCTACAAAATGAGCATGGACACCAAATGCTGGATGAATGCTGTGAAGGCTGAAGTACTTGATATTGCCTTTGCTTCACTCTTCACAAAAAGGGTAAATTGTGACCAGATGTTAATGAAATGAATATTAACATATACAGGCTGGGGTACTGAAAGACTGGTTTAAGGAACATTAAGGTATGTTCAAGTCAGCAGCATCTCATGGTACTGCAGAGTGCTTAAGGAAGTAGAGGAACGAATTGTTTTTCACGGCACTGGGAGAAGAACAAGAAGGATCAGCTTAATTTACAGCAAAAAAAAAGTTTGAAATTGGACAGTTGGGTGAACTTTCTGCAGAATTTTTATTGAATTATGAGTCCACCAATTCTAGATTAGCTCATAAACTCCAGTGTCAAAATGATATTCTGCAGAATTACCAACAGAAGGCCTTGGTAATTCTTGCTTTTACTAGAGCTAGATGGAGTAGAGACAAACCAGAGACATCTAGTCATCTGTGCCTGGATCCCCAATACATAAAGAAGGTCACTTTTCATTCATTCCTCAGAAGGAAATGCTTGTTATATCCCCCAAGAAGTGCTAAATTGGCTGACGAATCATTGGTGGACTTTTGAACCCCAAGAACATTGTTACTAAAAGCACAGGCTTTTGCTACCTCAGTGGATAATTCCATTAGCTGGTAGCAATGGTCTCATACATTTGGTAAGGACCAGGCATTTTTCTCAGTGTGCTACAGATATTTCTTGTGTGATAGGAAATGTTTTGTCTACCTCCAAAAGTTCCTTGTTCTCGTTGCCCCCCAAATGGTCCATTGACTAATGAGTATGATCAAAACCTTAGTCTCACGAGCTCTTTATTCTTCTTGCCTTTAAAGCAACATTAGTGTAGCTGAAGAAGAAAATAATCTAACAGATCTCTGCACAGTGGTGCTTGGGATACCCATGTTGCATTTCAAATTCAGTCCCTCAAGATTGGAATATATTTTAAAAGAAAACATAGAAATGCTCCTGTTAGCTTTGTGGGATACGGTTCTGGTGTTTCAAATTTCAAGGTGTATAAAAATGGCCAGAGCCTACAGTAACTGTCACTATCCCTTTAGATAACACATAGCTGCAAAGACTCGGCTGGATGTTGCTTGAAGCACCTATCAGTTCCCTTTATGTATATTCAAATCTGGACACAAAATGGTCTGAAGTATCTGAGGGAAATAGGGTTTAATTCAAAGCATAGAGATATTGTGACTACAAAGCCCAAGAAGGATGAATTACTGTATCCATATCATGGTCCTCAACAAAAGATCAAGTTTTAATATCATCACAGAAGCCATCAGATATACTTCTGAATGCAGTCTTTAAACTTTGGTGATCTTAAAAGATGAATCGAAACTGTCATATACATTATTCTCTAAGAAATGCTGAAATCAGAATTTGTTCCTAACAAATGACTAAGCTTTAGGAGGTATTCTTGTATCCATTAACTTCTGAATTTCTAAAACCAGAGATTTCCCTATCAGTCCCACACTTACTTATATGCTGCTCTTGTTTTTGTTTCTATCTCTTTGCAGCAGTGTGTGTATTGAAATCCTCCTGTCTCCTTCACGTCTGAAAGAGAGCACAGGTATTGAAGAAAGCTCTAGTAACGCTGTATGACTGTGGTCCTTTTAGGGTCTCATGAACACTGGATGCATGTTTTATGTGTAGCGGGTGAAACTCATTAAACCAAACAGTGACACCCAACCAGTTCCTTAAGGTCTGGTTGACAACGTTTGAATGAAATATCTGGCTCTGCTGGAAAAGGGTTAAGTAGGGTCTGCTGGTGAGTGTGTCAGCTGACTCATCACTGTACCTACATACATGGGAGGTAGAAGCGGTTATCTTAGGAAAGGAGAGGTAAGGGCTGGGCCGAGTAATCCTGAAGGAGAAGTCCTAGCAGCACTATATTATCTTAATGTTTTATTTATTAATCAAGGCAATCCCCAGGAAATGGGTGAGCTGGAAACATCCATACTGTGCAAACTGGGTTTTCAGAGCGGCTGGAATGGAACCTCTCGCAGGAGGACGGAGCAGGTTTGTGGAGGGTTGCAGGTGGAGTGCAAGTATTTGCTTCCTTTGCAGTTAGCACTAGTGTCTGAGGTTAACACATACAGAAGCCTCCCGAGGCCATCCACGTGAGAGAGAACTGTTTGGCTAATTGCTTCCGAGGCCCTTAACCATCTCGAGGCAGCATCTCCTGTTCTAGCTGCTATTTTTACTTTGGTGTCAATGTGACCTGCCTAACCTTGTCAGAATCATCCTAGGGTCCTTCTAATGCTCTGTCTATGAGATTGTACTGTATCCTTTCGGGACATAATAGATGCTGCTCCCACACTTCAGGTTTTCTAAAGCCTCTTGTGTGAAATAAGAACGTGTGATGGATTGTTCTGCCTGAAACCCAAGCTCACCTCTTTGGCTCCTCTTTATTCTTTTCTTCCCATTTAGGGTCTTGTCAGTTTTTGTTCTTCCTTTGCAGTGTCTCCACCATCTTTCTTCCACGTACAAACTATTACATGTTGATACCTATACTGATCACTTCTGTCAGTTATTCTCTCTGGTCTTCCCAGCAATATCCAAATGCTACAAATGAAAGTGTTTTCCTCTCCTGTTCTGAATGTGTCTCTTCCCTCTTGCACCCCTTCTCTAGTTCCCTCTGTCCGTCCAGGTTAAATTTAAGCTTTTTCTTTTCATTTTTGTCCTTCATTTCATTTTCTCTTGCACCTTCTTTCTCATGTTGCTATCCACTGGTTCCTCAGTCCTGAAAGTTTCATTTCTCTCCTCCTGCTCAACAGTCAATGCTTTTCCCCACGTTTGTGTTTTTCCATATGTCTGGTACCACCTCTCCCTCATTCTAGCACCTACTAGTCTCCTTGGTCCAAGTCCCTTCTTACAACTCACCACTTCTGCTATTCGCTTTCAATGCTAATGTCTCCGTTGCTCCTTAATCAGCTTGCAGAATCTAATGATGATTGTACTTTCCTTGGGGCAGAGGCCTTACCTCCCTCATGATTGTATAGAGCTGAGCCCACATATGGCATTACCAGTAGTTCAAATGCCCATTGAAATCAATTGCAAAACTTAATTGACCTAAATATTTTGGAGTTAATAATTATCCTTAGTGCTGCTTTGTTCTGTAGCCAAATGCCTTCATCCTGTATCTCTACAGTAGGATTGTTCACTTATTTATATAGGTCTGACTTAATGGTTGACCATACATTAGGAGATGCGTAGATAAAATTCATCTGCTTTCTATTTGTCCAGGTTGTGAAGAATCTCTATACCTTATGGGACATATTACTTGTCCTGAAAATTCAGGGAGCAAAAATAGTAAGAAGTGCCTTCCTTTACTTCCATCTTTGTCAGAAAAGTAAAGTAATAACAATCCCGAAGTTGTCTATAACTCTCCTCATTTGAAAGCCCCACATTGAACTAGAGGTATGTCACCCTCAGACCTTATGATTTGTTGTATGTAGGGTAGAAAAAGAGGTGATGCAGAGCCCCAGGCCCCTACTTTATTTGTCTTCAACATACTGAGAGAAAATCATAGCAAAACCATATTCTCTTCACTGATTTCACTTCAGAACTAGTGCTGGGTATTTTTTTTATGAATTGTAATTTAACTGAAAAATGGAGTTTCTAGGGGACCAAAACTATACAGAAACCTAGGTTGTACAGAGATAGAGGAACAGTTTTAACCTAAAAAAGTGGAACCCCCCCAAAATGTCAACACATTTTGTTTCAGAACTTTCAAGATAAAATGTTTCAGTTAGAAATGTCAAAATGTTTCTTTTACACGCTTCTTAAATGAAACATTTTTGCTTTTCATTTTGAAACAAAATTTTTCATTTTAAAAGGGTTTTGAATTAAAAAAAAATAAAGAGGGGGTGAGAGGCTAAATAGCTCAAGAATGAAACAGAGCATTGTGTATCAGGTTGGTGCAAAATCATTTTTTTAGCTTTCTTCTTGACCCAGTTACAAACCGTAGCTGTCTCTGTGCAACCTGAACTATTTACCTGTATTATTATTGCTAGCCCCCAAAACTAAAAACATCCATTTGTCAAGTTTTCTTCAGAATATAGAATAAGATCTAGTCTCTAAATATCCCCGTGGACAAGTTGGCAGCTACATGAGGGGTCTGGCTTTCTGTTCCTGGATCACTTAGAAAACTTAGCTCTACTGTGAGACAATGCTACCAGCAGTGCATGGGACACAACTCTGCAGAGGCGGAAAGTGTCCTCTGTCCACGTTGCTTTACTCCTTTTTTGTACATTGTCTCCTAGTAAAGCCTGAATCAGCTAGCATTCAGAGAGTACTACATACTTCATCCATGAAATATGTGAAGACCAAGAACGATGACTTAAGTAAAAAATATACACTAGATAAAGCCTGTAGAGACCGAACACCGCTGTTTTGAACGTATCTAAGATCTAATTCCTTATGTAGACTCCTCTCTCAGCCTTTGCTTTGCTTTTCCTTGCTCTTAGGATTATATCAGCAGCTTCTACAAAGAAACCTATTCAGCTCCTTTTTACATGAGCTGAACTGTAACTGCAGAAATGAAGGCACTGGTAATACTTGGTAAGTAATGAAACTTGGCACAATCATTGACACCAAAAATGTTGCTGGAGTAAGCAACTCTGAATTTGGCCCATCAAAATCAACGGCAAAACTGCAACTGACTCGGATAGGAGCAAAATTGGAGCTTTGCTAAGGAAACAACTGTGAGATGAGAGTGACAAGTCACTCTCATCAACAACTGAGAGTGACAAGTCACTCTCTAGATCACTGCAGTGACGTAAGTGGACACGGTAGTTTCCATTTAATGTTTTTCTTGAGATTTCTCTAGCATTCACACCACAGCATCACGGTTCACATCCTTAGTCTATCTGAACTCATTCCAACACATTAAAACTTTATCTTTAAGATATTCTTATATTAGTCATTTTTTATTTGAACCGAAGATCTCTGTTTAAAAATACACGTAAATGCTTTTGAGCTTTTCTGAAATATTTTCTGAACATACCAGTCAGAGATGTTTAACTCTGCTGAACTTTTCCCCCCACTTGATTCTCAGGCCTAACAGAGAAAAGGATGAAGCAATATTAGGCACAAGTGAAAAGGGAAGTTTTTCTGGTCCTATCTGGTACCACGATTATAATAATAAAGTAGGTAAGTCTTTCACATTCTCATATTTGAATGCCCTCAATCATCATTAATGAGGAATTGTGTGGAAGAAATAAATCAGTAGCTATATGAAACACTTTAAAATACATTTTTAGAGTACTAAGTATGGTACTGAGATGAATATCTTGTTTTATAAATCGTACAAGTTCTTTTGGGGGATCTTTAGTCTGAGCTCATAAACACATTGCACCATGTGATTTCGCTGAGCCATATTTTTTCCAGTGTGTTTCAGTTTTAGAAACCACATTGGTTTGCCACAGGGAATTTGTGCTCTTCAGTAGTACAGTGGGATCTCCCCCCTAGAATGAAATGACGTTAATGAAGCCTTGTTTTTGTAGTCTCCTCATGTTTTCCAGTTTGCAGTCATTGCTCTCAGTACCCTTTCCCCCTCTCCATTGGATTTCTTCTTTTTAAGCCCTCTTTTCAGCCTTTTTTAGGTGAAAAATGAATTTTGCACCACTCTTAAATTTAATCCCACAATTTTGTATGCCTAGAAATTGGGGAAAGTAAGTTTGTCTGTTGCTCCTCATGAGTGAATTCTAGTTATTTGGGTCAATAGGTGTCTTCACTGCCATTAGGTCCTGCTCCCAGGATTGTGCCTCTTTGTCCTTTCTCAATTATTGGTGCATTTGAAGAGGAAAGAGCATATATATATTTTTAATGTTTATCTTTTTTTTTTCATTTGGCCTATGGCAGTCATCCAACACATCTGAGTCTCCCACCATACAAAGTGGAGCAGCAAATTAAAAATATATATAAAAGGAAGAAGTTCAAAGCCTCTCTTCATAGCTGGGAGAAATGTGCACTATAATTATGTTAAATGAGCTAGTTATAACTTCCCCATTATTGACGCTGGATTATTATAGGAGTGCATGCTCATAGTGTAGGACTTTAAAAGAAGAGAGCGTGGAAAGGTGCATTAAAATGGGACGGAAGGGAAATAAGTAAGGAAGAACAGCAAGGTGGATAGATTTCCAGAGAAAGCGGTGAACATTCATAGGCAAAATCTCAGGTAAGTCTAATGCTACTAGTGACACGTGGCACGAGCCAACTTGTGGGTGCCCTGCCACGTGGAAGAACAGAACAAACAAACGTGTTGGGAGGCATTAGGAGGAACAGCAATTCTTTTAGGCATCAAATAATGTTGTAAACATCCCTGTGGTTATCTTCATACAGCATTGCCCTTAAATCCCCTTTCTAAGGCAAGCGCCCTGCAAATAACTTGGGTGAAACCAAGCTGCAGAAGCTAGTGCTTCCCAAATCTTTGATCTCCAGCAATGTCAACAGCTCTGAAAGTGAGCATGAAGGAATGAATAACAGATTCTTCTGTCCAGTTTCTTGTGACCACCAGCCAAATGCCTTTCCCTGGGCTGCCTGTCTCTTCCTTGACACAATCCCTATGCCAGGGGTTGGAATCAGGGCTGGAACAAAACTTCTGTTTGTCAAGAAAGGCAGCTGGGGAGGCCCCTTATGCAGAAGATACTCCCATGCAGCCATTTCTTCCCACTGTAAATCTGTTTTGCATTTCTCCGGCAGGGTTAAAGGGTATTACATGGCCTGATTCTATGTGGGGTGTGTGTAGAGATGAAACAAAGAGCATCTGTTATATCTTCCCTTAGGAGAAACCATTGAAAATTCTTACTTTTGTTGTGGTTCGTGCTTCTAAAGAAAGATCTTTAGTAAGTGATCTTCAGAAGAATTCCTTCCAGTAAACAGAGCAAGCCTCATTTGAAGTAGGGAGTTGACCTCAATACTTTCTTCAGTTTGGTGACAGGCTATTGACTAGGGCTCTCTGCAAACCCCTTCCAGCATATCACAGCTCTGATGGCAGGAGCCAGATTCACGGGTTTCGGGATGGTTTTTGGCAGACTTAAATATGAATCAGTCCAGGCAAGCATGGATTTTCACCCAAGTGATTTTTCTCAGCTCTGGTGTTGATAATTGTACACAGGGATTGCCCTGGAATTTCTATTGCCTGCACCTGTTCCCTCGAATACAGGAAGCCATCCAAATCATGTGGTTGTCTCCTGGGCTGGCAAAGTTTCCCTTGGCTAAATAACAAGGGCCTGATTCTGATCTCGGTTTCACTGTTTCTTCCCTGCTGACAAGAATGTAGTTATTCCTTAGCTTTAATTCTACGAGCAAAAGCAGA
The DNA here is from genome assembly GCA_030014935.1 of Caiman crocodilus. Taxonomy (NCBI): domain Eukaryota; kingdom Metazoa; phylum Chordata; order Crocodylia; family Alligatoridae; genus Caiman; species Caiman crocodilus. Next base: position 22,453,718 of record JAGPOW010003447.1, read on the forward strand.
TTCAGGCCTTACATGTCATTAAAATGCTGGCTTTTGAACACTAGCTTCTCAATATTACTTCCAAAACCGCTCTGTGTAGTGGCAGTTGGGGAATCAGGCTGCAGTCATTGTCAGAGAGAAAGAAAGAGATGACCAGAAATAGAACTGGAACATTGTAAATGAGCCGTGAAAAACACATCCAGACCCAGATGTGTCACCCAAAAGGTTTGGCAGGACATTGAGAAGCAGAGATGATGCAGACGTGGTCATTTTTTAGTGAGGGGACTAGGGCCAAAATAAAAGGCTGCACAGTTTCATGCTGTTCTTATAGCTCTGTGTACTTCCCTAGAGCTGCAAGCACGACACTATTCACATAAATGCACAAGAGGCTTGGAAGTCCATGACCCACTGAAGCAGGGGTTGGCCTATATGTCAGTGTTTTATATATCTCCCTATAGTCTGATATGCAGGAATGATTTATTCGTACAGAGTGGGACAATCATTGGCAAGAAAAAAGAAACCTAAATCTGGAAATCTTCCAAATTTGACTTCTCCTCAGTAGAGGGCTTTTGGTTTATTTTGATAATATCCCTTTAATTCTTTTTGGCTTCATTGTCCCAGCTCCTTGGTTCCAACTTCCATTTCATTGACATTTGGGTAGAGGTGGGCCAAAATCTAGATCTATATTTTGAATACAGCCAGTATTTGGGATGGTATTTTAAGTCCAGATATTCAGTTTGAACTCATTTCTAAGGGAAGTGTATGAAATTGGACCCCACTTACCTCCAATTCCATCAGACTGGCTGTATGCCTGGCGCTCAGTCAGGAGTCCAAACACAGTGAAGTGTCATTGAGGTTTTTGAAAGAACACCCCCCCAAAAGCCACACTTAGCATGAGGAATGAAGATCACTGTCAAAATGGGAGGAAGGGAGCTACACTGCTCTACTAAAAGTTATTTCTACTACTTTTCAAAGAGAACCCTTAAAAGATATTTAAAAAAAGATAGAAGAGGACTAGTCTCCATTGGCAGCTGAGAGCTTTGGCTATACAATACTAGTTTGCTGTAATTCATGTCAACCATATTTCTGGGTTCATTTTACAAGCTTTAAAATAGCCTATATTTGCTTCTTACATGGATCTAAAGTCACTAATAAGTCTGGACCTCTGACAACTCTTTAGTTGGCAACCTACAGCCAGCAGGACTGAAGCCATTGGATCCAGCTGGGAGCTAGGGGACATTCAGTGGTGGAGGCTTCCCCATGTTGTGCCATGCCTGAGAAGTAGGGAGAAGTGGTGATGGCGGGGTCTGTGTGCCAGACTCTCAGACTCAACTCTGTTTACACCTACTTTCAGGTTACATTACAACAAAGCAAAGTACAGTTTGTGGGGATTTGGCCTGTGGTTAAAGCATACCAAGGGCCACAAATCACTGACATGTGTCAGCTTTTGGGTGGTCTGTATGAAATGAATTGGTTGACCTTAATATGCAGGAATCCACATCAGAAAACCACTTCCCAGCTCACGCTCTTGTTCTCTGTCTTGCACATGTTTACTCTCAGGAGCAATTTAGACTCACGTGACTCTGAACTGGAAACATCTATTCATTTGAATGAAGATTGTCTGAAGCATAACACTTGTTTGAAAGCTCATTAGAGAGGTGAAAGAATGCATCTACCTCAAGGGCGAGCCATCCTTTCATCTTTAGAGTTGGTTTCTGTGGCTCACGTGTGAGGCCCATTGGTGAATGAGGCAAGGCAATCAACTCTTCTGCTGCATGTGTGCCTATTTCTGTTAGCTAAACAGTTTCCAGTCCTGTCAGTCCATTATCTCACACCTGCACTAAGTTCCCTTTTAATACAAAACAGAGGATTACCCAGCAGAGAAGTAAATAGGATGATCTACTGAGACTTTAAACTTCTCCTATAAATTCATCTTTTATTTCCTCTTCTTCCTACTGCCATCCCATATGCCAGCATACTATACAGGCTTCTAAGCTCCTAAGAAGTGCACATAGTAGACAACAATTTACAGATTCCCATTGTTTGAGACCAGTCAAGTTATGTCAGATTTTGCCAGACCTACTTAACTTTTAATAGGTGGGTGAAGTCTACACTGAAGTTCCAGGGGTGTAAACTCAGTATTTTAGACTTTCTTATAGTTGTTAACCATTCAAAATAATTTGCTGACTAGGACTGGTTCTGCACTAACATTTTTCTTATCTGCTTCCAATAATATACTCTTTTTATAGCAGACATTTGGTTAGATGATCTTATTCCAGATTTCTTGCACCAGACATTGCTCTTAAATGGTAGACATTTTTAGGTAGATAAAACTGGCACAGTATCTTGTTCATATGTCGAAGAAGCCACCATATGACAGGCTCAGAGTGTCACGTATACAGGACTTGTCCCGCTTGAATTCTGGCAGTTTGCAGGACCAGAGTAAAAATACCAAAAACTCATATGTCTGTGTAAAGTACATGGCACATGAAAGAAAAGGTGGTGCTTGGACTCTGAAACAATCTAATATTACTTAGTTGCAATGACTTTAGTGGCAATTGCCGTACTTATTGCTTATATTATGGTCCCTGCATGTCCCAGATAAAGTCACCATTGTGGTTGGCCCCAGACAAACCTATAACAACAAGCAGTCCTTGCCCTGGAGAACTACAGTCAAAAAAGACAAGAAAGACACAGGTTGAGATAAAGGGCATATTATTGTCCCCTTTTTTACAGATGGTGATAAGAAGTGCAGAGATGCAAACAGACTTGCTTCATGTCAGAGCAAATCTGGGAACTGAATCCAGGTCTCCCACGTCCTGGTATTGTGCTTTACACAGGCTGACATGGATTTTAGGCTTTATTGACATACCAATTTCATTGAGGGAAGATAATCCATAAAACCTGCCCTCCCTTTCAACAGTGAACCTAAATCTTCAGCATGAGCTTTCAGCACTGTTGCCTCAGAGATAATGGCAATTCAGTGGGAAAACCAAATGATTCCTACCTATATAGGGCTTGTCGGATCAGTTAGCAAAGTTTCCAAAGCTCTGCAGGATCCGGTTGGAAAGAGGCACCATTTGAATGTAAATCATTATCATTACAATTCTGTTTTTCTCCCTTTTTAACAGACGAGATAACTTGAGCCTTGTCACACAGAACAAAACCACCAAAAATGAACTTGTCATTTCAATCTTTTTCAAATAATTATATTCTGAGGATTCAGACAGTTGGGTGGGTTTTTTTGCATTATTTCTCCCCTTAGGAGGACTCTTAGCATCTCCCAAGCACAAACAGACTGCTTATGCTCTAGGGAGAACAAAATCCACCCCCTGTGAAAGCATTTTAATAGAGCTCACCAATCTGCCCTTATATTCCCTTAACTCATTTTAGACATAAAGTTAAAGCAGCTGCTTGTTGTCCAAGTCCTGAAGTGAGCATGTACAAGTTATATGGCAGTGGATAATGAAGGTGATATGGATTTAACCACAGGGGGAAAACACTGGCTTAAGTTAGAGGTGTTCGAAGGTCCTCTCAGGCCTAGCCGCCCATTGAAATAAAATAAAATTGATGAAAATCTATTAAATTGATGAAATTCATGGTTAAGATGCAGCAGTTTCTGCAGTCAACTGCATACAAGGAAGTCATCATGCTAGTGATGCATTTTGCCAACTATTACTCTCCAGCCCAAACGACCAGGTATCCACGTGTATTAGGACTGTTGGAGACACCTTACTATGAATCCGGAGTATGAAGAGCTGTACAGTGACACCTTAACCACAGTGCTGCCAGAGCTCACGAAGCCACAGGTGTCATTAATAAACTAAGAGAGCGCTCGGGGAAAAGCAACTCAAAAGAGTATGTTTAGAGCCATACATCAGTTATCTCAATGAACTAATTTCTGCAATGTTTGTGCATCTCTATACAGTTAATGGGGCCTTGGCACTGCAAATGGGAGCACTTATGTAACCTCCTAGCTAATTTGCATTGGGTAAGGACTGGATAGACAACCCCGCAAACATTACCTCTGAACCTATTATTATGGTGGCTATTGGGAGGTGAAAGAGAAAGGAGGGAAAAAATAAAGATAATGCACCAGAGGTTTTATTACAAAGGATCTCCGAACAATTTACATCCAGAAATTACGTGACTCACTACTGAAATGCACCCACCCCTGAGGTGGAGCACGTCAGGTTTTTAACAGTAATACCGCAGAATAGTTCTGCATATGGATATTACTGTATAAGGTGTTGCTATGCCCATTTGAAACCCCGGGGAGAAATGTTTACGTAGGCAAAGTTCATGCCAAAATAAAGTTCAGTTTAGGGATTAGCCCTGAAGTTGGCTTCCTTTGAAAACTGCAAGCAATATATGCTGCTCATCCCTCTACATTTCCTCTGTATAAACAATATTATATAGATGGTAGGAAAGGATGATGATAGATTAAGAATAGGCCCTGAGAAATCATCTTTTTTGATGGGGGTGGAGGAGGATAGGTACTGTGGGAGGGAATGATTTGCCTGCCATCTGAACCAGCTTGGCTCTGGAGCTGATGAGGGTCGCAGTATGTTTCTGGTTGGTGGTGCTTACAGCAGGTGTGGATGAGTTGCAATCTCTGCATGAAACCTTTTCACAGCTGTTCCACTCCTGGTTATGGCTATCAGATGTTTCTTTCCCACTGCCATGTCAGCAATCCAGGACATTGTTTAAATTGTGTGTCACAGCTTTAAACTGCATTGAAAACAAAATGTGTCAGCCCTTGGCATGCCCAGTCATGATTCTTTGTTCTTTAGAGCCACAGTTTAGTCCTCACCAACAATTATTTTAAATACCGGTGGGAAATTTATATTCTGCTTCTATTCTTCAGCTTTAAGAACTGTATTTCTTGTTGCTCTAGCCTGCCATCCCCTTGCATTGCTAGAGTTGTACAGCCTATCACTTAGTGTGGGGCAGCAATGTGTGCGCTCTCTAGGAGTGGGTAATTGTGAGCTGCTAGGAGGAAGTAGGGAAAAAATGTGGTAGTTTGTCTACAGCAGCAGAATCACTGAAATCAGCCATAATGCTCTACTAGCAGAAAAGTTCAATATCTGTAATCCTCAAACTGAGAGACGGGGAAAGGCTTTTGGTCCTCTTGCTTCAGACTCTTTCAATAGAAGGTACGAAAAACACCATAGAATAGACTACTTGTTTCTCCATTACACATTAAAAGTGAGCCATAGTAATCCTGGTGTCTTTATTTGGACAGATAAATGTGAAAAGAGATCAACCAATTTGTCTCTGCTCACTGCATTAAAAATCATCTAGTGAGGCCCCCCCGACTCTTTCCCCATTGGTACTATAGCATTTATTCCAGCAAAGTAATTGTGATCTGAGAAGAACTTGGCTAATGGTGATGCATCCTTTTAACCATAACCTTGGAACCTCCAGAAGGAAAGCTGCTTTGATATCATTCGGACCTTGTCCCAGTTGAAGGAACTTGGTGCTCACTCTCTACGCAGAGACTCAGCACTCTTGTCTAGGTTTTTAGTCAGTCTTGAGATCAGCCATAAACTGGTTTGGAATATCCACTGCAATAAAGATGCCTCAAGACATTGAGTTTAGAGGGCTGGACTGTATCATTCAGATTTATGTGCCTTCTGACATTTATGTGCCTTCTCAAATAGCTGAACAGTGGCAGAAAAGAGGTAGATAGGCCCACCAAAAGGGCAGCAATGCATGCATATGTGACTAATGCACATGGCAGAGGAAGCAGCAAGGCCTTCTGGAGAAACGCAGTGGAACTCCCAACTCCATTAATGTTGAGACAAGATCATTCCCATTGTTCTGGTCCCTGCTGGTGGAGAGTACAGGGCATGAGACACCACCGCCAGATTGCACTCTGAAATCTTCCTCCTCCCCTTTCCCAGAGATACTTGTGTGCATGGCTTGAGGCTGGTGATGGACAGACGGGAGATGTCTGTGAATGTGGAAGACGGTTTCAGTGATACTTAGAATGCATAGTAAGAGGATGTCTCTCTAGTTCAGCTACAACATGCTACCTCTCGCGCCCTCAAAATCCTCAGTTCAAATCCTAGGGAAAGCAGCTCCTTCTTGGATGAAGCTTGATTTTTGTGATTCCTACCTGCGAACTGATGCAAATCAGCTCCTAAAATGTAGGAGTCAATGATGGTCAGGGTAGGGGAGAGCACCACCCAAGGGAGGTGGTGCTCTCCCCTACCCTGGGAGTCTTCAAGAGGAGGTTAGATCAGCATCTAGCTGGGGTCATCTGAACCCAGCACTCTTTCCTGCCTATGCAGGGGGTTGGACCTGATGATCTATTGAGGTCCCTTCCGACCCTAGCATCTATGAATCTATACACACAAACAAGGAATAGATACATGGCCTTTCTACAGCGGTCCCCTTTCCTGTTTGATGTCACTGCTTCTATCTACACATGCTCAGTTTGTTCAGAAATGGGTGTACAGTATGGCTGCTGTGGCGTACAGGTAATATATGAATATATGAGGGGGTTTCTAATGTCTGGCACATACCTCCTAAGTCTGTGACAGTTTTCAGGGAAGCAAGCTATGCTTCTCCAAAATGTTGAGGCTCCAGGTTTTTGGTTTTTGGTTTTTTTAAGTGAAGAAGAATTTTAGGGAGTCGGGGGGGGGGGTGCACCTGTGGAGTGCCCAACTGAAAGATCTGAAAGGGATCTGATTTCCAGAGGATATGTACTTGTCTCTTTGGAAAATAACTTATTCTTTAGGGACCTCAGTCAAGAAAGCGAAAACCTGAGACAGCTACAGTCAGTAGTAGCATTTGAAAATGTAGGTCCAAGTACTCATGTGCACCTCCTGATGGAAAAGGCAAAAATCCAACAAAGGGATCATGTTCCCCTTAGCACAATGAGGCGCTGATGAAGCATTCGGTAGAAGTGCACTGAGTGGAGCATTTGGTCAAATTGCCAAGCAAATAATAGTAACCAAACAGAGCTCAGCATTTAATTGCAAATTCTTTAGTTTTCCTATGGAGAAAGACAGAGGAGAACTGAAGGATACCAAGAGAAAAGTTTAAAATTGAAGCAATGAATCAGTGTTCTTCCTGTCAAGAACTAGCCTCATACCTCTTGTATCATTTTTTAAAATCACCCCCAGACTAGAGGCAAACTGACACATGAATATGCCTTTTTCCCCCCCTTTCCTCCAGCAATGAAAATTACAAAATCAATCCATATGACTGGAAATTCATGGTCTCAAAGCTGCTGATCAACCAGTGGGGAAAGTTTAATAGAGAGTAGAATAAAGAGGCTCAGACTTTCAGCCTCCTCACTGACCGCAATATTTAGGATGTGAACATACTATGCTGCTGAAATCCTGTGTTATTCTATTCTTGACTTGCCATCTGAGTCTGACTCATTGCCCTGGTAACAAATTAAAACACTTTTATGTGTTTTGCAATTCAGTACCTAATTTTGTAGAACCAGGGAAACCGGCTCCTGTGATTTCACGGTGCAGGTCATTTTGCTATTTCTCACTGCTCTGTGCTACCCTAGCTTAACATTCTTTCTTTCATAGTCCTAATTAACTTTGGGTGAAGTCTTGCCACTCTTGTCATGCATGCCCAAGTCAGAATTGCACTCATGTTCTGGGATGATAAAAAGCCGAGAGCTTGCATGGAAGCTTCTGAACAGTACAAAATGGCCGGTGAATGAAAATTATTGTTCCCTTATCAATTGCCTGAGCAACTGTGGGGCAATCTGCAATGGAAGGATGAACATCAGTGCTGTTTCTCTATGCTTGTGATAAATGGGCCCAAGTGATGGGCTCTTCCCCCACACGGTTATTTGGCAGATTCTTTCTCTGCATTGCTAGTAGGGTGTCTTGCTCATCAACACCCAGCACAGCTTGTTAATTGGGTATCAGATGGCTAGATTTTAACCCCTTATAGGACCAATAGATTACCCAGTCTGACCTCCTGCGCATGCAGGTTGTATCCAGTTACTCCTGCACTGAACACACAGATACCTCCTCACATCTGAAGTGAACTTTTGTGCCTCATCCTTCCCTCTACACCAGTTTTCTTCTCAAGTTAATTCGCAAACAGATTTTTAACAAAGTTGTTAGTACAGCAAAATTCACATCTGAAGCCACCTTCCTTCCCTGTGGTTGAGCATCATTTTGACTTTCAATTGAACCCATCTCTAATAAAAACGAATGAAAGCTATAACATCACCTTGTATAAGTATCAGTAACTGAATTGGTGAAGGATGGCAGTGTATGTAGAGCTACCTTAAGATTTAACTTCCAGTTCTCCTGCTTTAACTCTGCTGCATCTTTTAGGGACCACACTGACTTTCATATTGCCAGGTGGAACTGCTTTCTGATTTCAGTAGGTGCAGCACTAAAACCATCTACAGACTGGGAGAAATGCACATGATGTTGGGATGCAGAGGTGCACACTGACAGTGTCTGTTCTGCACTGTGGAAATCATTAGTCAAGTCACATCTAGGATACTGTGTGCTGTTCATGAGCCAAACCCTGATCTGATGCAATTGTGTGTGGCAAGGAGTGTAGAGTGTCTCCTTCGTTAGAACAGCTCATTACTAAGTAAAGAATGCTAGGAAAAATAACTGGCTTCACCTCTAGTTGCTGCATTACACACAGCCCAGATGGGATATGGCCAGGTACTTAGTTAACACAATGGATACACCCAAAAGGCCTTGTATGGTGAGTGCTAGATAGGGAGTGAGTACTTTTCCTTTTCAAAGAAACAGAAGGGTGTGCCTTGCCCTGAGCCCTCTGTGATCTGATCAGGCACTGATAGGAAGGCTCTTGTTCCTCTTGCATACTCAGCACCTATCCTCCTACTCTGAGACTAACATGACTAACTATTGAGGGCAGGAATATGTCTACTGCTTGGTCACTACTGAGACAGGAAAGGAACAGGATGCAAGAGAAGGGAAAGCACCAGAATGAATGGGGCAGTATAAGAGTCTCCTACTGCTGGTCTTGGATGTAAATGTCAAGCATGTCCGACATGCTTTGGATAGAGCCATCAATCGAAATCCTGTCTGTCAACTCCAAAAAAAGTTGGAGATGTTCTTTGGTTTTTGAAAGACAAGAAAATACTGTCATAGTGGCTATATATAGGACTTCATATGAAGGTGGCAACGTTGGAGTATTGAATATTTTTATCTCAATAGAGGAGGAATCTGTCTATCTCCCATAAAATGCTGTAGGGGGATGCTATGAACTCAGTTCGTGCACATAGAAAATATCATAAGCCATAGCTTAGCATATTCTGTTTCTTCTAAGGGGTGACTTTCATACTCTTTTTTCTCCTTGACTCAGTTTGTTCCTGTAATTTGCCTCCTAACACAGTTCATGTTGTATTTAGTTTGTTTGTATGAGGTAACTGGTCCCATGGATGAAAAAGGTGCAATGTGGAGAGGAGGGTTTTCACTGGTGCAAAGAATTCAGGTTGAATTAGTTACTCTTTCTGCCATTCTGCTCCCAGAAACTCCTCTGTCCCTCTCAGTTAGATAAATTGAGTTCTGTGTAGTTTATTGCGGAGGGACCTTGCAAATGAAACACTGAAAACCAAAGTCTGGTCCTCTCTGGACAGGCACACAAAATTGTACAGCTTAGGTTTTACTTGCTTTTCCTTTGTCAGAATTCAGCCCACACTCACTCCTGAGTTGTATGCTATGTGCCAATAAATGGCTTGTGCCCTTCACTCCAGGGATGCACACTCCAGTAGCACTTGCTTGTATATGAGCCGTAGAATTTTCTGGTTGGGAGGGACTTTCAGGGTCAGCTAGTCCAACCCGTTGCAAAAATCTAGGGGTTTCTAGCCCTAACCCATCCCAGATAAATGCCTATACAGTATCTTCCAGAAAGCAAAAGGAGCTTCTATGGTTTCCATTGGTAACTTGTTCCACTGTCCTACTTTCCTTACCATTAGGAAACATTTTCAGAGTTGATCTAACAGAGGTTTGCTACAGTTTAAAACTATTGCCACTTTGTCCTGCTGTCTGTGGCAAGGAAAAACCCTGCTTCATTTTCTTGATTGCAGCTTTTCAAACATTTGAAAACTGCTCCCACGTCCCCCCGCCTTTACTTCGGACTTAAACATACATGATACATTTAGCCTCTCCTCGTAGCACTTGCTTTCTAACCCCTATGGATTCATACCTACTGTTTATGTCATACACATTATATTCATGTACACAGAGTGGTCTAAGTGCCACCAGTTTAGAAACCACTCGAGATTATTTGAACCTAAAATACTCCTGAACTTTTTAGGAGTTGGGCTCTGACTGAGAAATTCTTGGCTATGATCTGTGTCTTGATGATATTATTTTAGCAGCTCCGTTGGAGCTTGTATGCATGCAGCGCTTGGAATGGTTTGAATTCTTTGCTTGTTGAGGAGTGATGGGATTTGTTTTAATTTTTGGCTTCATAGAAACTCCTTCTGAACTCAAGAGTAGGAAGAGTTACAGCTTGCTGGGGAGGAATGTTAAAAGGATTCTTTCTTGGGAGTTGAATCTCTACGTAAATAGTCTTGTGTCTGGCATTAAGCTCTTTCCACCTCTTCCAGCTCCATACTGTAAATAGGATGAGTTTGTGAAATATGTCCTGCACTCTGCCTTTATGATTCTCCTTGGCACAGCATGGCATGGCATCTAGATCTTTTTATTAGCTTTGTAGGATGAAATGCCACATCTGATCAATGACAATTAGCATTTTATGAAAATCAAGAGGAGATAAAGAGGTCAATTCACTGTTTTCCATGTAGGAAAGAGAGAACATTTCCATTGGCGTTTACTTTGATCTTCACATTGCAGTTGCAAATGGGCATGACATCTGTGCACACTCAAAAAATGGACTAATATTGTTCCTGAATTAACTATTAGGGAATAGGATTGTATAAATGGCTGTCCTCAGAAGGATGCCTATAAATTAGATGCTTATAATAAGGAACTATCCAAGGCCCTTATCCAAAGCTCATTCATTGCCATGGTAGCTTTTCTTTTCTGCTGACTAAAGTATGCTTTGGATAACTCCCCAACAATTTAAAATACATTAATTATCTCATCTCTCCCTTGAAAGCTACCTTCTCAGAAGTGCTAAAGGTCTGCAAAGAATGTCCCCAAATATATGCTACAAAACATCATCCCATGGTGTAATCAAGAGTGAACTTATGTCCCGTGCACCCTGTGCAAAATTATTTCCACGGATCTAGTCTGTAAGTGAATTGTTTGCTGATATGGGGGAGAGAGTTTATTGCACAGCAGGAATGTATTATCTGCATGGTGCTGAAAGATGAAAGATTGGACGGGGAGGTATTAGGGATTAGATGAAAAGACAGAAGGGATGTGTGTGTGTGTGGGGGGTGGGGGTGAGCTTGTCTCATTGCATGTATACTGCTGTTCCAGGAGAGGGCAGGTTAAACTGTGAATTGTTAAAAGTTCTTCAAGAGGTCTTAGGGGTGTTGGTTGCAGCTGTGTTGGTCTAAGGACATAGGCAGACAAGGTTCTTTGGTTAAATGTGATATATTTTATTAGACCAACTAAATAGTTGGAAAAATTGTTCTTGAAAAGCTTTCAAGTACAAACACCCTTCTTCCTAAGTGTTCTTAAAAAGTCTTTGAAGATGGCTATGGCAGCCTCATTTGTTACTCTGCATCAGATTGGAAATTTCAGTAAAGAAAAGGCAATAATTGGTTTTCTCTTGGGAATGATTACATTTTTTTTCCACCAGCTTGTTTTTCCAAAAATCTTTGATTGAGAAGAGTCACCAATTTGAATCATTACAAAGAGGGAGCCAGAGAGCAGTATGTTTTGAGTTTTCTCTGCATCTGGCCAGCACTTTCCACTAATCATCATTAAACTCTGTTGTTTTGTAATCAAGTCATTTCAAGAGCATTATCAAAGCTATCTGAAGGGGTGAGAAGAGAGGGAAAACAACCCAGAGGGTCAAACTTATTTCTCTACGTTGTGGCTGCATCTACACGAGATGCTGACTGCACAGTCGTTACTGGCAGTCGTTGGATACTTGTATAAACAAGTATTAAATGAAGTGCTACAGGTATAAACACATATGAACCCAAGTTACTGAGCAGCAACATTGATGAACAGTTTTTTTGTGATGTTGACAGCGCAGTAGCCTGAAACTACTGCATAGTAGTGTTGCATCACGATTGCTACCACACGATGCCACTATGCATTAGACTTGGGCTACTGTGAAGTCAGCCTCTCATGTAGATGCGGCCTGTGAGGTCTAAAAAATATTGCAGTCTTGCAAGATTCCTTTACACTGGCTCTACAGTAACAATGCTGTGTACATCTGAGGCCTGACTTTAAGCCTATTGGTTCCTATTGATTTAAATGGGCTTTAGAAAAGGAACTGCTGGCACTTTTTAGCCCGACGTTTTTAAGTGCTTTACAAACATAAATTAATTCTAGCTTCACACTGTGCTTCTAAGCCTTGGGAGTCTATTTATCACTATTCTAGAGCTGGGGGATCTCAGGCACTGGAGATAATCCTCATTGAGTCCCTTGTCATCTGGTGTTTGCATAAAATCACACAGGAACTATAAGGAAAGAGCTGGATCTGAGGTCCCCAGATCCCTACTCATGTGCTGTCAGAACCATCCTTCCTCCCAGTCTGCCTTTGCTCCTACTACCATTCTCCTCCAGATAAATATATCATCACATGAAAGACCAAACTGCTTTGAAGCCTCAGATTATTCCAGCTTCTCTCTATGATTAAAACAACTGGCATGCTACAGAGGCAAGATAAGGTCATTGTTTCTTACCCTTCCGTTCTCACTACATCAGCATTTCTGAGGTTAATTGTTAGGATTAACATCTAGATCTAGTATGTGTGCAAGCATGATCCAACAGGGTGGCAAATGAAATGTGTCACAGTGGCTCATATATGGAATTACCAAGCACAAGGCATCCCTGGTGTGGACTATTCTGCACCCCACAGCAAAAAAAATATCTTGGTGCTTTATATTATGGATTAGTTAATTAAGTTTTTTCAGTATTCCTATATAATATATAGTTATAGCCTTCATATAGATGGGTAAACTGAGGCATGGGGAAGTTAAATGCCTTCCTCACTATGGCAGCACTAGAGCAATATGCCCGACACTTGCCATTAACTAGTAGGAAAATACCCTGACTGGCTGTTTTGACTCTGAGTTCATCTTTACTGTTTTTGTTAGCAGCAAATGGATGAATGACACTGTTACAAAATATTTGTAACAGGTTTTCACTTGTCCTGAAGGCTAGAAGGTAAAATCTGAGGCACAGGGAGTGGGGGTTGGAAAAAAGAAAGAAAGAAAAGGAGGATGGCTTTAAAGGTATTTATGCTTTTCACTGCAGCTTGGATGACTCAAGCCTGTTGAATGAGATAAATTATGAAACTTCACTCTAGGGTCTAATCCAGCCCACAGTGATAGTGGTTGAAAACTACAGCTGTGTGATGACTCGCAGCTTGCATTAAATAAGTCAGTGACTAATTTAAACTCCTAGCAAAGTGCTGTTTTGTATCAGAAAATGCATCTTTGGGTACTTTGGCATCTTTGGCACCAACTATCACTCTCGTTGGCAGGCATGATACAGTGAAGTTGAGGTGACGCAAGCTGAAGTGCCCATGAGGGGTTCTTTGGTTGGGAAGTCCCTACCTTTCACTGTTCATTGTCACAAGGGCTGAGTACAGACAGTCAAAAACCTGCGGTTGAATCAGTTCAATTGTCACAGGTTAGTGTAAGCTGCATAGATTGAACCAGAAAACAAAAGAACAGACATTCACTATTGATTCTGGAAATGCAGCCACATGCCTGCCATGGCTCAGGCCAGAAGACTGGAGCAGACACCCTGGGCCAAAGTTAGCCCACCCTATGAGGGGAGAAGAGTGGGCTTTATGGGGGAGGTGCAAAACATCCTGGGATGCTGGGGGCGGGGGGACACTGTGAATTAACTTGAACTTGGAGGGGTCTGGGACAGAAATTTAATAAACAGATTTAACCTAAATCAGTTAAGTGTGATACTACATCCATCAGGTTTATCTTAAACTGGTTTTGGCCATTTTGAAAGCAGTGTATGTGTCCTGAATGCTTGTGTTACAGATTTGAACTGGTTTCTGATCACTTATACCAGTTTCTGTGTAATTTCTATCCCTAGCCAAGGAGATCACAAGGAACCAAGCTGTTGTTGAGTTTAATTTCCATATGTCTCTGCATGTTACCCATCTGGAATGTACCTTATAAATAATCAAAGCCAGTCGTCAGTCTTTTCTATAACTTCTAACAATTATAAAGACTTTTTAATATGAACCAAGTGCTGATAAAAGGTGTGGATTGACTATCCTGGAACCACTAGCTCTCATCTACCACAAACCAGGTTAAGCGTGTCCACATTATCCCCCCCTTTGACATGCTTCTGTCCTGACCTAAAAGTTGTTAAAGCTGAGGAAAATGAAACCTCTTGCATAAAGCTATAACAAGACTAACAATATTATCAACTGTACGACATTTGTCTTCAGAAAGCTGGCTTGAAGAGGTAAACATCTCATGTGTCCCATCTTGTTGTTGTCAGATGTGGGAATTGTTGATCACTACACAAGTGGGCTGGATTTAAAACATTGATGAATAATAACTGGTCACCCCTGCCCTTAAACCAGCTCTGCTGTTTGGTGGCCACACCAGAAGGAATTCCAGTGCATAAACTTCCAGGGCAACAATTCACATTTTCTTATACCAACAGAAAATCTTAGAGACATTCTCCAAATAACATCTTAATGTTGTGTCTGCAAGAAGAGTTTCTAACAGAATCAAGGTTAAGAGATTTTGTTGAATGCATATACCAAATTGTACTTGAATAGGCTACACTCTATTGTACTATATAGAGTTCTAACTATATACAAATATATTTGCATAGAAATGCAAACTTTTCCATATGGGCCAAGCACATGCATTTTAGTGAATATTTTCATACGATATATTCATTTGCCAGTTTATATCTCTATCAAATACTCTATGCCTTTGCTAGCCTTTGAAGTCAAACATTTTGAATGTTGAAGGATTCAGGCTAACATTATACAACAAGTGCTTCAGGATGGAAGAAATGGCACATCAGGAACAGGAGGTCTAGTGCAGGTAAAATTAAACTTCATACCAATCTTTACTGCAAATGCAGATGAACCCACACTTCTTTAGAAGGTAAAATGAACCCACCCTTCTTTAGATGGTAAAATACAACTTGTATTTCATTATATTATGCATAACTGTCATATAATGAGACTATATTGTATCATTTGTTTAGCACGGATATATATTATATCATACCTAATGTTCATTAGATAGTAAAAACAATTGTACCCTTATGGGAAATGGCAGAAACAATGTGGGACTTTAAACTCAGACTGGACAAAGCATCAAGGGAAAAACTGTCCTAGGAAAAAATAACCTTATTTAACTGCTTTGCTCTTGTATAGCATTTTCTATCACTAGAACGCAGGCAGGAGAGACATGAAGCATGAAGGCTTCTGAAGGTCTAACTTCTGTGATTCTGCATTCTTGACTGAATGCGGTCCTGACTTTGGACAGGTGATAGACACAGCAAAATATCACCTGAAAGTTGGAGCACACAGTATTTCTGGCCTGACTGATGTCAGGTAGCACCAGAAAATTCCTGAAATTGCCTTCTTGAAATCTTTGCACTCAGAAAGGCAAGCTATTTTTGGATAAGCTTAAGATTGAATGTAGTTACTGCTGAGATCAACTCAAAATATCCAAATATCACAGGGAGAAAGCAGACAGCTTTATCAAGTGAAAATAATCTCACTCTCTCTCAAGTATTTTTTTCAGTGTTACTAGCATGAAAGGTTTCACAGCTCTTGGCACATAACGTTGCAACTTTCTTTGCCTATGAAGATACTAAGAAACATGAACCCTGCTTACCCCTTCCATATGGATCCTGGGAGTTGGTGCCAGCCTGTACTGATTAAGTTGTAAACCTCTCGGGACTCTCCTGATGGAGGCAGGAGAGGACAGGACCCCAGATCTTTGGAGTGAACCAAATCGCATAACATTTTGTCCACATCTGACACCATCCAGTAAGCGAATTAGAAGCAAGTTGGACGGTAACTCTTCAATACTGCAGGAGACGAGAGTTCGGCATTCTGGGCATCTCAGCTCCTTCTGGGATTTCAGTATTCTCTGCAGACAAGGCTTGCAGAAGGTGTGCTGGCATGGTAGCACCTTGGCTGTGACATCTAGCTTTTCAAAGCACACAGGACACTCCAACAGGTCAAGTAAAGCTAAATCATCCATCTTCAGTGGAGAACTTGAGTTGTAAGCCAGGCCAGAAAAGTCCACATGATACATTCACTTAAGCATAGGTGGCTCCTTTTCATACCCTCAAAAACGATGCTGTAATCCTAGGATCAGAAAACCATCCTGCATGAAGCAAAAGGGAGGGGGGGGAAAAAAAAAGAGCAGAACTTCACTGCTACAGTATGTAATGTATCCCACCTACATTGCAAAGCAATGCCTCACGAGCCAATTTGCAAATGTATACTTTGCTCTCGCATCCAAGTCTGAAGTGAGTCATTTTATGATTCAGTACTAGCGAGAAGAACAGTATTCAGGCTCAAATCGGTAGTAGAACAGATCCGGGCTCTGTTCGCTGGGGCAGATAAATAACTGTAGGTTAGAATGAGTTAACCATATTAATTCATGCCTGTAAATCAAAGCATCATTGACTGACTGAAACAGGACAGGAATGTTCCTTCTTGCGTGTAACATCTGAACACTTTAACGCTTTAATGCTACACAGTCTCCTCCTTACCATGTTAGTCATGAATACAATAAGAAAAGATTTCCACCTGGTTAGGAGACGAGGTAAACATCATATTGAACCTTATTCACACACACTGTCTCTATTACTGTTTAGCTAAACACACACGCACTCACACGCATATACACCCACATCTTACAACACCCACATGCTGTTTCATTTTTAAGATCTGTCCTAATTAAGCTTGCTTTCTACTAGTTTTTAGCAGCAATTCTATAAAGCCATTCAAATACAAGTATTATTCTTGTACCTAGTTGAGGAGCTCCGCAGTCGCATCCTCACCTGCCTCGATTATCCAAAACAGCCCCAAAAGTAATCATTATTCCTCCCACAATGTGAAGTCACTCAACCTGTTTAGCTCCTTTTTCAGCTGCCTGTTCATTTGAACTGAAACATGTATGAATTTTGGATTCAAGTCATGGCTTGTGGAAACAAGTATAGTTCCTTAACACATTCAGAGGCTGTGTGTGTGTGTGTGTGTGTGTGTGTGTGTGGACCCTCTTGCCACTAATGAGAGAGGGTTATAATCAGTTTAACTGAGCCTTCATTTGTTAAGCAAAATCTAGAAATCATTAATTCTTGAGTACCACTAACCTTGTATTTGTGACCCTTTGTAGGCAAGATCAATTCTGCACAGCTGAAGGGATGACAGCTCACTCCCTCCCCAAAATGCAGCCCTATTGAAAACTTTAACAACTATCTATCTATGTTACTGGCTTACAGCTCAACTTACTTGCACAGCCCTGTTAACTCCATCACTGCCTGATGGATCCTCTCCAGAAAGTTTCAGAAAGAAGCTCCTGCTTATTGGTCCTGGTTAGGAGGCATACGCTGGGTTGGAGGATCTGACCTCAGTGGAGGTATTCTGGACGTGCACTGCAGAAGTGAGATAAGATCCTGGCTCTGAGTCTTTATCTATACAGCTGAGCTTGTTTCTGAGAAAAGGGTGGAACCACTTTTAAAGCTTTATTCTTAGGAACTCTCAACTAAGCAACACAAAACCAAGAAAAAAAATCTGGCTTCGTGTTGCTTTCTATTTCTGAGAATGTATTTAACTCAGCATTGTAAAAGCATTGGATTTACTGTAGTGGAACAGACCAACGGTCTATATAACTAGTAGTCTGCATCCAGCACTGACCGATACTGGAGACTGGTGACCCTCCAATGGCATGTGCACGTGATACTTTCTTAAGAGGTGGGAAGCAACTGTCTGATCAGATTTGATGATCTACTTTGTTTTGTAGTATTGTATCATTTACATACAAATGGTGTAAGGGCACATGGTATTTTTGTTCATGTGCCTTTTATTAAAACGTACAAAGCTCTTTGCCTCCAGCTCCTCATGTCATTCATGTCAGTCTGTTCCACAGGTTGTGTTCCACACAGGCTCACAAAAAAGCGAGCGAGAGTACTTACTCCTTTCTAAATGTTTAATTCATAGCAAAGATAACATTGTGACAGCCTTGTTAGGAAGCAGGGCACTAAAGGCCTGTTTTCACAGCCTTTAACACACTATTTGATAGTTTCAGAATAGAACAAGGCCTGGGTATATATGAATACTAGCTGGTATATACCAAAAGGCATATTTTTAAAGCTCTTAAATGCATATTTAATTTAGTTTGGCTATTACATTTACAGTAGGTTAAATGTTAACCAATTATTAAACTAATTATTGAGACTTATCACAGTGAGGCAGATATTATTTTTGAAGAAGCCAAGTTATTAACCATTGGTAAAGGCATTTTAGCCTTCAATGAATGTGAAATAATGCACTGTACTTCATTCTGTCATTACTATGTAGATAGAAATTCCAGGGAAGTAAAGTAATCATTAACAAGGGGTGGTTAATTCACTTCCAACTAAATCTAGGCGGCTTGTTTTCAACTTTGCAGTGATACCCATTTGAAGGGATAGTCTTATTTTAGACCCAACTCTATCCAAATGCTCTCCATTATTTATTTATTTGCTGTTCTTCAATAGCATGAAGAGGCTCCAGTTAAGAGTGAGGTACCTTGGGGAGAGTGGTCAGAGTAGAGAATCTGGTTCAGGGAGTTTGGGATCTGGGGTAGCAAACTGTGCGCCGGCTGTTTCTAGAAGTGATCCAGAGGAAAAAAGTCCTGCCCTTATAAGCCCCCATAAATGTATCCCAGACACAGCTACTTCAATGAAACTATTTCATCCTACAGTTCTTTTTTTCTAGTAATGCTTGGACTTATAAATGCCACAGACAGCAGGGAGCCTGCTCCTGCTCCCATTAAATTAGCAACTTCAGTAGGAGGAGAACTAACTGGGCCCAGTAGGCATGGGGGATTTTTTGAAGTTTTCCAGCTCAGCAGGATTTACAGCTCTGCAAGTTGCTGACCCTTCATCTCAGAAGCTCAAAACTCTTGTCTGCCCCTGGGCACTCAGTGCACTTCACTATCACACCTTAAAATAACAGCATCTAGCACTGAAACAAACATCTTCGCACTTCTGTTCAACAAAGCATTGTCTAATAAGGATTGTTCTCTAATTAAGTGCTAGCTCCAAGTTATAACAAAATGCCCTGTCTAGAAATTGGACAGGCAGGCAATGGAAGGAAATTCATGGTGCCTATTAATTTCTGTTGTTGATATCAACAGCTCCTGTTTTATCAGTTGACCTCCTTTCCAGATCCTTGCCTTCGCTCATCTATCCTCTTGCGTTGGCTTTGTAGCAAGGGGGATAACTAGACGCAGGGATGAGTCAAGCAGATTTTTCTCACAAATTTCTGCCATCTCGCAAAAGAGCATGTTTTATTACTGTACAAGTACTCCAGGGAGGAGAAAGGGATTTGAATTTAAATTAGCGATTTGTATTTGCTCCAGTTTCATTTAGTGCTTCTGGTAGGTCTTTACTCTTAGCCATATTTCTCCTCATCCCCTCTATAAGCAGCAATAAAACAGGGACTTAATTTTGAGAACAGCTGAACAGAGATGGTTGAACCCTTTATAGCCAAATGTTTCCAGCAAAAATACAAATTAATTGAAAAAGTTTTTCATATTTTGTCCATTATGATAATTTTACTTAAACCATGTTTAATCCTTAATCTGCTTTGGATAAAAATACTGGCAAAATAGTACTCCACTGAATCTAGTCCTCATATCCTGGGTGATGCCTCTTTTGCAAATCTTTCTCATTTAGTTCAAAGTATTAGACTACATGTTTCTGTAATCTCAGAAGAGGACTGGAATCTAGTATCCAATCCTACACATCATCTTGCGGGGTTGGATTTTATAACACGGCAATTGTTCTTTGAGGATTTGAGAGAAATAGCCTTTCAACTTTTCTGCCTCTCTGCTTTCAAATTTTAGTTATAAGCATTTACACTGATTGTAGTCACATGGGAATGTCAGTTCATACTTGGACTTGGAGTAATCATAGCAATCTTTTTGTTAGGCAGTTCCCCATCTACAAAATGAAGAAGATGGGGTGGAGGCAGAGGGATTGACATTCTTCATCTGTCTCAAATGTGTGGATTGCCTAGCACAATGCAACCCTGATCTTGATTGGAGTCTCTTGAGTGCCACCCTAAGATAAAATATATTCCTTTAACTATAAGACACTTTAACAGGAAATATTTCCTCTAAAAATACCTGTCTTAAGTTTGAGTGAAGAAGAAAAAGTAGAGAGCTCTAATATGCATTATAGAAGTACCTTAATTGAAGTTTTATTTTTTTCTTCAAATTGAGTCTAATAATTTAAGTGCGTCTTAAATAATAGTACATCTTATAGTTGAAAAATATGGTAATATCTATAACAATATTTAGCAGTTATACAAGCCTTTAAATCTGCAAGGTTTTTTTTTCCCCAGGTACTAATTAATCTGTGCATGGTCCCTGAGTATACGTATTATTCCCATTTTATAGCTGGGGAGCTTGGGATATGTTGATCAGTTTGCATAAGTCCGTACAACAAATCAGTGTCTGAACCGAGATTAAGTTATGAGACTTTCCTGGATCCCAATTCATGTTTAGCCCATTGTACATAACTGATTTGACAGGTATTTAAGCACACGTTTTTATCTGAGGGGTGTTGGTTCTGGCTATGTTGGTCTAAGGACATAGGCAGACAAGGTTATTTGGGTAAATGTAATATCTTTCAGGCGCCTGTGCCTGAAAGCTTGTAAGAATATTTTTTCCACCTATTCAGCTGGTCTAATAAAAGATATCACATTTACCCAAATAACCATGCCTGCTTGTTTTATGTTAAACATAGCACATATTTAGCCTACATAATAGCACTGATTACCATTTCCCCAGACGTATCACTGCTAGTGAAAGATTCTGTTCTGAAATCAAGTACAGAGAACAGAATGAACACATCTAGCTTCAGAGGAATTTCATAGGAATTTGTCTTCCACTTCCTACCTGAGTCAGATTTATTGTTATTAATGGGAAAAGCAAAGTCCCAAATGAATTGCTCAATGTCCGAGGTGGCGTGATGAGGTGCTGTAGTTGTCTTCTTGGCTAAGTACAGACATTCAAAAAGCCTGAGCCTGAATCGATTCAGTCTTTGCAAGTTAGTCTGAACTGCATAGGCTGAACCGAGAAGCAGGTGAATAGACATTCACATTTGATTCCAGAAGTGCAGCCACCTGCATGCAGTGGCTAAGGCTAGGGGCTAGAGCAAGCCCTCCCTTCCCTTTGGCAGTGGTAGAAAGGGTGGAGGGAAGCTGGGACAGAAGCCCTCCAGGCTTTTCCCCCCACTCCTCAAGCTAGTGGTGGGGGGGTCATGGCCAGGCCTTGGCAGGCCAGTGAGTATGATTGGAGAGGGGTTTAAATCCCCTCTCTGACCTGCACAGTCCTCAACCAGGGTGTGCCTGGAGCGGGGAAGCAGCCCCTGCCAGGCTCTTCTCTGCTTGCTCTTCTAGTGGCACGGGCGGCGGCACCCTGAGGCCAAGCCAAGACCAGCATGGACCCCAGTGAGTGTCTGCCTCGCAGGAGTGCAGCAGCCCCTGCCAGGCTTTTTCCTGCTTACTGCTGGAGCAGTGAGGCCAGGGTCATGGCCAGATGCCAGCCCCCTGGGGTGAAGTGGGGGAGGAGAGGGGTTTAATCCTCCCTCCAGCTCCTGCAGCAGCAGCCCCTGCCAGGCTGGCTCCTGCCGCTTGAGTGGCAAGTGGGGAAAAGCCTGGCAGGGGTTGCTGTACCCCTAATTAATGAAAATTAAATCTACCTCTCTCCCCCTGCCCTCCCCTCTTTTGCCTCAGGGGGCTAGCCTGCACCAGCGTTTGGCCATTCCCTCCCCCAGGGCCGCTAGAGTGGCAAGTGGAGCAGGGAAAGCCTGGCAGGGGCTGTTATGCTCTTGCCAGGCAGACCCTGGCTGGAGTCCCATGCCAGTGTGGGGGAAGGGTTCATCCCCTCTGATTCCCCCCCTTTGGCTCAGGGGGGCTGGGCCAGGGGCTGGCCGCACCTCCCTCCCCAGAGCGGGGGAAAGCCTGGCAGAGGCTGCAGTCCGGAGAAGAGTTTCCTGCCCCCACCCCTTCTCAGACAGCTGGAGCAGTGATAGTGCTCAGGCTGGGGAGCAGAGAGGTGGGGCCAACCCTGCTCTGGTGGAGCAGACAGCCAGCCCAGTCCAGCCCAGGGCTGCAAAGCATCCTGGGATGCTGGGGGACTGTAAGGTAACTTAAACCAGGAAGGGATCGGTGACAGAAGTTCTTTAAACTGGTTTGACATAAATAAGTCTGGCTTAAATAGTAAGCTTAACAGCTTATGGCTTAAATAAGTAGCTTAAATAAGTTAAGCTATATTCAACCAGGTTTATCTTAAACTAATTCTGGCCATTTTGAAAGTGGTTTATGTGCACTGAACCTCTGTTCTGTTACCCATTTAAATCAGTTTCTAATTACTAAAACGAGTTTATGTGTAATTTCTACCCCTAGCCCTCTAGATCAGTGGTTCTCAGCCTTTTTAGAATCAAGGCGCCCTTTGCAGACTTGAGGCACCCTTCCATACCTTTTGTGAATTGAAAGGCCTCCCACTTCAAAATTTAATGAATTTATTACGGGGCTTATTGCTTTGCAGAGGGAGCCAGGCTGCTGGAGTGGGGAGCAGCCAGGCAAAGAGAGCCTGAGCCTGCTTTTATCTCCTCACACCTGAAAACTGAGCCTGCCTTTATCTTTTTATCTCCTCACACTTTCTGCAGCACCCTTGAAGGATTTTGCAACAACCTAAGTGCCCTGACACCCTGGTGGAGAGTCATTGTTTTAGACCAGGGGCGAGCAATTATTTTGGGCAGAGGGCTGCTTACTGAGTCTTGGCAAGCCATCCAGGGCCTCATGACAGGCAGCCCTGGGCAGATAAATATTCATTTTCTAAATTTTTTAGGGACCCTGTGGGCTGGATAGAATGGCCTGGCAGGCCGCATCTGGCCCTCGGGCCGCATTTTGCCCACCCCTGCTTTAGAGTGTCAGCTGAAATATTGTGCCTTTGCCTACCCTGTCCTGAAATGTGAAGTATTTTCACGAGTAATTCTGAAAGGTCTTTGCCTTTGAGCATGTTCACGAACGTTGCAACTGCTGCGCTGGATTGGAACCGTGGTTGTTCCCATCCAGGTTCTACTTTCAGCAGTGGCCCGTATTATATTCTTCAAGAAAGGGTACAAGAAACCTCAATATTAGACACAGAATATAATTTATCTTCCACATTACATCTCCTCTAATTCTGAAGAGCTGCAGTCTGGATTAAATTAGAGTTCTGTTTCAAAATGCACCAGCTTTAGACACTTGTAACTAGATACAGTATTGTTGTTTTCCATACAAATGTCCAAACCCCTTTCCCCACTATAGCTAAGTTTTTACCTTCAACCATATCCATAGGATGCATTTTACAGATTCATTACACTTAATGACAAAAGTATTTTTGTATTTTTGTATTTTTTGTATATTTGTATCCTTGTATTTTTTCTAAAAGTCATTGAATCAGTAGCTTAACTAACAGAGAGGGCAACTTGTGCTGCCCTCGGCGCTGCTCTTGGGGGGGAAAAGGGGATGCAAAAATAGCTGTGACTACAGACAGTGCTATCCTGGGGGTTGAATAGGAGTGCCTGGGGTGAGGAGCTATGCTTCTGTATTGAGTGCCCCCTTTTTCTTGCATTATGGGACTTGTAGAGTAATATTTAGAGTGTGTCTTGTAGAGTATTATTTTGTTCTTAAAAGCTATGGAGAGCAAAATACTTTACAAAGGTGGGTAGAGTTATTTCCATTTTGTAGAAGGGAAAGACAAAGGCTCTGTGGCTTTTCAGGAACATCTAGCCAGTCTGTGGCAGTTCATAATAAGACCCAGACCATGTAACCTCTTTATCTAGCTTTGCCTCACTGACATAGATTTGATAGCCTTGCTGTATTTAACATTTTTTACTGAAACCACTGAGGCAGTAAGGTTTATTCTTCCCTGCTCCCCCAAGTCATTTTCTTTTAACAGCAAAAGTATATTTTCTCCTTCTCACAGCTTTCTTGGTCCTCTAGAATGCCTTTACCATTTTTAGTCAACTTTCCAAGAACATCTGCTTTCTAGCAAAGGAAAAATATTGAATATTTCAGCACAAGGACAATGTTATAAACTTCTGAAAAATGCCTGTTGGAAAAATGGTGTTACAAATTTAACTTACAGGTATCTCTCTGTCCTTAACTTATACTAGCAATGTTTGCCAAGTTTAAAGAGGGGAATGAAGCTGTGCACCCTCTGTGCAGGGGTATCTCCTACCAAGAGTGGGGGATGGTTCATGCTTGTGCCAACCCAAATAGTTGGTGCTAGGGAGGTTGGCTAGCAAATTAGGAAAACCTCAGTGACTCCCTCCCACATCCCTTCACCTAATCATGTGTGCTACCATGCCTCTGCAATGTCACAACACAGAGCTGCAGCTAAGGGAGCTCTGTATGAGCGCCACGTATTAGGAGTGCGTGTGCGTGTCAGAGATGGAGCTGACAGAGGGCATATGCATGACAGCATTTCACTTGGGAGTTTATAAAAAGCCTGTTGTTATACTGTATATCACAAATGTATGTCACACTCCTCCTCCTCCAGGGAAATCATGGACCTCTTACTCTTTTTATAGATTGTGGAGGGCAGGAGAGGGGGTGCCACTTACAAGCTGCTACAAATTATAGATCTAAAACTAACAGCTTGTCCTCCTACCCACCCACAAACACAACACACAGGCCTGCTATTGCTGTTGTCTTTAAAGGCGGGCAAACAGGAGAAGATTTTACCTGTGCTTCCAAACTTCAAAACCAATGCTTGAGATAAGATTGTTGGGGGAGAGGTGTCTGTGTGAGCAGCTGTCTTTACACTCCTGGTAGATATAATTTGGATTAGCTCACTTTGACGCTCACCTTCCAATGCATTATTTTGGTCTGAGACATGACTAAGGCAACTAACAATACATAGCTGCTGTAGTCTTGTGATGGATGCTGTACATACCACCTACCTAGTTCTAATTTAGGTTCCTATACCTCCATAATGGTCATGGCATAGGAACCCAGACAGAACAGAAAATAAACCTCTTTGATCTCTTAAATCTTCCAGTCCACAAACCAGTGCGTGTGGCAGGCATGCTGGTAGCAGCCCGGCTTGCTGGCTCAAAGCGGCTTTGAGCCATTGGTAGGACTTTCCCACCAAGCAGGAGGTGGTGGAAGAGAGGCTGCCCTGCCCCTGCAGAGCAAGGTGAAGAGTCTGGACCTGGGTGAGGACCCTACTGCCCCTCACCCTGATTGGTCATTTTTGCAATCCGGGGGGTCGGAGCCTCCTGAGGCTATAAAAAACCAATGTGCTGGCACATGGACACAGCTTTGAGGGATGAAGAAGATGGGCTAAAGAAGAGCTAGGGAGAGCTGCCCAGTGGAGCAAATGTGGTGGCCCCGGAAGAGCCCGAAGACCCCTTCTTGTTGCTGGATGGGGAGCGGCGAGTGGTTTAGCCCACAGCAGCGCTGCTGAGAAGTGTGACAGTGGTGTATGGGGTGAGACTCTGGACACTGTATGAGGCAGCTCAGGTGTGCACCTCTGGTGTGCAGCCAGAAGCATGGTGCTCAGGTTGGTGCATGGACCGGGGACCCTGGAGCCATATGAGGCGGTTTGGACCCACAACTTCTGGTAAGCGGCCAGGGGTCAGTGCACAAACGGTGCACAGCATGGTCCAAATGGGACCGAGGCCCCAGAGCTGTAAGAGGCGACTCAAACCTTCAACTCCTGGCATGAGGACAGGAAAGCTCAGTGCAGGCAATGCTGCATGGAGGGTCTGGAAGTGGACCCAAGCCCCAGAAGCTGCATGGGGTGGCTGGGACCTGCAACCGCCCCGGCATGAGGTCAGGCATCTGAAACCCAAGCTTTGCACAGAGGGCTTCAGCATGGACCGAGACCCCGAAACCTGGCAAGGTGGCTTGGGGCCCCAACCCTGGACAAAAGAGTTAAGGCACTGGTGCATAACATGGTACACAGGGCCACCAGGGCTGGTGGGCCCAGAAGGAGAAAGAGGCTGTTCAGCAGAAGAAGTGGTGACTTGTTGGGGGAGAAACAAGGACTGTCCACCCTGTTCCCTGGAGTATGAGTTCCCAGGGAAGGGGATTCCCAAAGGGGAGGTGGAGGTGGAGGTGGGGGGTCCATCTAGGTCAGTGAAGCCAACCCTTCAAGGGGGAGTCTAGAAGGGCAGGGCTCCCTGAGTTTAAATGTATTATAGTTTTTAGGGGCATTTTGGCTGGGCTGGGAAAAGCCTAAAGGGCATAGGGGGAGTTTTTTCCCCACCAGCCGGGGCCATGGGGATGCAGCCAAGGCTCCAGAATGAAGTGCAATTTTCATAGATTTCATAGACATTAGGGCTGGAAGGGACCTCGGAAGATCCACAAGTCCAGCCCCTTGCCCAAAGGGCAGGAAGTCAGCTAGAGTCATAGGATCCCAGCAAGATAAGCATCCAGTTTGCTCTTGAAGTTGTTCAATGTAGGCGCTTGAACCACCTCTGGTGGCAGGCTGTTCCAGACCTTGGG
>JAGPOW010003447.1:22480640-22534208 GCA_030014935.1 Caiman crocodilus
AGCTCAGGACTTTGGGTGGGAGGTCTGTAGTAGACTCCCACCATTGTGTCCCCTGTGCCATGTTCCCCATGGATTTTAACCCAGAGGGTCTCCAGTCATTCACCCTGGTCGCCAATTTTGGCTTGCAGGGACGCGCAGCTTTCCTTAACATAGAGAGCTATACCCCCACCCCTTTTATCTACACAATCCCTCCTGTACAGGGTATAGCCATGTATACCCATGGTTCAGTCATGGGTGGAGTCCCACCACGTCTCCGTTATCCCTATGACATCATAATTATTTGCACTGAGCAGGAGGATGAGCTCCTTCTGCTTATTCCCCAAGCTCCTGGCATTTGTGTACAGGCAGGCAAGTGTCCCCTGGGGGGCTCCTTCCTTGCCCACAGATTTTATCGGTTGATCAAGTCTAAACTAAGAGGTATATTAAAATCATTAATCTGATATAATGAAGCTAAGTAATGATAGAGTATATATATTTAATATGTTTATATTTAATGTTTAACTAGATTTGGATCTGATAGAATGTAAAGCTATAAGACAAGTATTGAAAATTAAATTTAATTCTTAGTGGGATAGTTAACTGTATCCTGAGGGGGGATATAGGACTATGTAAATATTACCTATAATCTTGATAGTCTAAATGTTTTGTTATATATGTATATTTTAGTGAGACCCTTGTTGACACTTATTTATGGTTCACCTTTACTTACCTGTTTGTTATCTGTTCTAGGGTCGTTAACTTCCTGTGTGGAGTGTGGAGCCCTTGAGATGGCGTAATCCTCCAGTTGCCATTAATAGAATATAGAATTGTATAAGTGATGATATAGTGTATATATGCTGATTAACATTATGTTTCTGTAAATCTTATATAAAGTAATGCATTTGTATATAGTTAGGATGTAAAGTATGGATCTGACTGTCTGTGGGGAAGGGGAAACTGCATGTAGCTAGCAGCTCTCCCTTCACAGAGCACTTGCCTTGCCAGCATCTCCCTTCGATTGGAGAAGGGGGTACACAACCCAGTACACCCAGGTTACCAGTGCATTACCAGTAGTTGACTGCCTATCAAAATTCTCCAAGGGAGGTTTGCTAGGGAGGTCTCGGGGAGAGGGGGGTCTATAGACACCCCAAAATTCTCATTAGCCCCCCTGTAGCCACCCCTCTCAGTGCC
This sequence comes from Caiman crocodilus, assembly GCA_030014935.1. Classification (NCBI taxonomy): domain Eukaryota; kingdom Metazoa; phylum Chordata; order Crocodylia; family Alligatoridae; genus Caiman; species Caiman crocodilus. The sequence continues at coordinate 22,481,811 of JAGPOW010003447.1, forward strand.
ACCCCTGATCAAGACCCCCTGCCTTTCCCTCCCAGGCTGCCCACCCTATAAAGCTGAGCCTGTCCTGCTCCCGCCTGCAGAGGAGCGGCATTCCTGGCCTGGCCCAGCCGGTGGGGCCCGTGTCCCGCTGTTCTACAGCACAGCCCTCCTCATATTCAGTCTAGCCCATCTCAGCCTCCCCCCTGCCCCAGCAGGAAGAGGCTAGTGCCACCCCTGAAATTCTCTCTGCCCAGCTGAAAATCTGTCAATTTGATTTTGATAGCCTCAGTCCAAAGAGAAAGGAGCTGGGTAAATACCGTATTTTAATGCGTGCAACACACCCCAGAATATACACACTGTGTTTTTTGAAAGGTGGAGTGAAGGAAAAGATCTTGTGGCCAGTAACTGAGTAGCAGCAGTTAGGGAGTCACGCCTGCGCATTGTTATGCTCCTTGTGAACTGCCTGCAATTTTTGCTTTCTCTTTTGACCATAACATCAGGCTAAGGAAGTTTCAGCAGTCGGTGTGTGCTCTTCCTGGATGGAATGAAAAGTAAAGAAGCCAGGGGCTGGGCTGGGGAGTCAGTTGCCAGGCACGTTATAATTGTTGTATGTGACAAAATTTGGCAGAAGGAAAATCTATTCACAAACTCTCTTCGCATTTTTTGTGAACCTTCCTGTTACTGATGTTCTGTTCCTTTGAATGGTCAAAGGAAGCCAGTTTTGTTTCTGTAGCTGACATTAGCCACTGATTAAATTAATTGAGCCCCTAATCCTGCAAAGCACTTAAGTATATGCATAATTTTATTCACATGAGCAGTTCTACTGAATTTAAGAGGGGCCTGCGATTTTATAGATTCTACATAATGCGGATCTTTTCCCTTACCATTATATGTCATTCTGTTAAACACAAGGGACAGCAGGTACAGAATGATTTCCAATTTGCAATGTCCAATTTTGACTCCATACTATAGTTGTAAGGGTGCAGGGGTTGCTAAGCACTCCTAACTTCCTTCTTGTTATTGGTGACTTTAAAGCAAACCATACTTAGTGGAATTAACGCCTGGCTGTTATCTTTAATTTGAGGAATTGAGGGTGATGCATATATTTATCTTAGGCTTATCTATACACTCCCTTTTGTTTCAATAAAGACAGCTGTAGTACCTTGAGGCATTTATGACAGAGTCCTGAAAACAAATACAGAGGCTTAGCAGCAACTGTATAAGAAATGTGCACGTTTGAGGGAGTTGCTGAACCTCGGTAAACTTTAATAATCTTCATTTTATTCCTCACATAATTATCTTTTAAATCTGTCCTCAGTGGATATTTGAAAATGTAAATTGTATGGAGGTCACTTCAGAATATAACTGAGATGGACTGGTGTCTGCCCAGAAGGGAGTACAATATTTTCAAATGAAATGTGAATAATATTCTCTTTGTTAGCTTGTTAAAGTGGAAGAAAAAGAGGATATTGTACAGCCAAGATGAGCAGAAATTATCTTGATTTTCTTTTCTCTCTGGATGTTTAAGGCAAAATGTATGTACTGCAACAAATCTCTGGCTGATAGCAACCTATTGCTTTAGATTTGCCACAGTGCTGTATTTCATGATGGCTGGATTTTCACAGCAGTAGCAAGATAGATCTACAATATATCCTCTGGCTTCCAGACTGTAGGTCCCTATCACCTGAAATTAAACTATCTCCAATGTCACTAACTCTGAGTCTCATAATAATTGCTGGGGGGGGGTTTAAATCCCAGCTGTAGGCATTAGATTAGCATCTGAAACTTCCAAGAAAAAAAAAGTTTCCAGCCCTTGTGGAAAGGAATTAAAATGCAAAAAAAAAAATTTAAAACTTAATCTCAGTATATGTCACCAGGCAAGCATGAAGCAGCCCACATTTATTATTCTTAAATGTCATGTTGTTAAGGCAAACTCTTGATGTTGGGCACCTGACTCCTGGTGTTTGAACACTTGCTGTTGGTTTTGACAATTCTGAATGTCATTATCTGTTAAACGTAGAAGGCCTATGACAACTGGTGGAGCAGTTTTGGTTTTATCCAGTAGAGGGTAGTGTGAATGCATACATATTGGTTAAAGTACCTTAATTTGGCAAGAGGAAGGCCAGGTTTCTAATGCCAGATGTTTACACGTTTTCTTCTCTTTGGCTTTTTTCCTTCTCCCTTCTTTAAGGAAAGGAGTGCTGTCTTCAACAGTATTTCCTCCTGCCCCCCTTCGATATTAAAAAAAAAAACCCAGAGCAAGTTGATAATGAGTTGTAGATCTTTCTTCTTTCATTTCCTGAGAGAACAGTTCTGTTCAGTCACTAAATATGACAAGGATGTCTAGTTCCTTGCTTTTCCTATGTCATTGGTTTCATCATTTCTTATTTACCGTTGATGGATACTTGTTTGGACGAACCTAAAAAATTCCCCTAATAGCAGGGAAATTTACCTCCTCAAAGCATGGCTGCCCCTGGAGTGTCTTGTGGGCATCCATGTAGATAGCTTATTACAAGCTTCCTGGGAAAATGAGGAGTTCAACTAGACTGCGAGAGAGAGAGAGAGAGAGTGTGTGTGTGTGTGTGAGAGAGAGAGAGAGATCACAGATAAAGAAAAAAAATTGTTTTTTTCTGCAGCATCTTAATATGCGAGTGGAAAAATGCTTACTTCAGCACCAGCACATTTCTTTGAATAGTTTAATTTGGGAAATTGAATGCTATTTAACTAGTACAAATCCCAGTTCCTCCTCCAGACTCACAGCACAGTCTCTCATCCCAAATGGCTTGTTGCAACTGAACAGGAGATTGGATTTAGTTTAGGGAGGATGTAGAAAGGCGAGCACATAAGATTTTGTCACTATTTAAATCAGACCCTGAAATCTCTCCCTCAACTGGCCTTTGATCCAGGCTGTAAATCCAACCTAACTCTAAGCCTGTTCCAAGTTCTCTGGCTAAGTTCATCACTGTCTTCCTCACTCTGAGATGCTACACCACAGCCCCTTCTGCTCTGGTCACCATCCTGGTGTTCTGAATCTATAATTCCATCACCAACCTGTGTCATCTTTAATAGATCCAGGACAGGATCATACTGATTACACCAACCTAACACTTGGGGTTCGTAGTAGGGGTAAGAGGGCTTGTGAGGTTTACTGCTTAGGTGCTTTTCCTTTCTCCTCCTGGTAAGGGACTATTACACAAAATACCCCTCTGGACTTGCCTAACAGAGACTTCACATGGACAATCTTAATCTTTATTAAGAAAAGAAAAGGTTTCCAAGGAGCCACAGACATAAGCAGCTGGCTAACCAGCCTTTAGAAACTGCTCTTAGCACTTCTCAGCAATTCTTTGCGCAATACTGATCACAGACAGCACAGACTTCAGTTACCTAATTAAGCACACATGCAAAGAAGAACACTTTTTGCAACAATATGTTGGCTTTACATGGTCCCAGGTGCATGTAATCAATGGGAAAACAGCAGTTCTCAGAGATGGCAATATAGTCCATGGACTTTCTGAAAGACTGGCCGCTGAAATTAGTATATTTATAAAAGTTGGTCCAGCACATGTAGAAAAGCTTTGATAGGCGTGGGGGAAGGAGAGGAGGGACAGGTAGGTGGTAATAGTGGAAAACTCCCTAATTTAGTATATTGCTGGAGGATAAAACTGACTCACATGTATCTTAGCCCATAACATTAGCTAAGCAAAAACTCCCTTCGTTTCCAGAAGCTGCTTGGAACTAGTTAGCAATATGTATGCGAGAGAATATGATTTTATTTTTCTACTCATTAATACTGTCTAATGCTACTCTTGGGAAGGGGAACTTAAAGAATTAGATTCAAATAAACTTATTGCTGCAGTAAATGAGGGAGGACTGAAAGTAACAGAAATACTTGAATGTATACTGCCTTTGGCAAGAATCTAGCACACGCTCCTATTGCCGGTATTGCTAGGTAAACATTTTCTGGGAATCATGTTGTAATCATGGCATATGAACTAAGGCTAATGAGGGGTAGTGTGGGTTGTAGAGAAAAAGTCTATGCTCAACACTTTTCAAGAAACGATACTGGAGGTAATTGGTGGATGTAACTGTAATTGGAGGTCCAACACCTCCTTTTGTGGCTGCAGCAGTATTTATGTTACTTACACATCAAACTTCCTGTTTGAGGCCTGTGTAATTTGTGAGCACAAAATCATGCCAGAAAGCCATACAAATGGAGGTACAATATGCCAGGCAGTTTGAGATATGCTTCATTTGATTACTTTTCTAACCAGTAACTCTGATATAATGCAATTGGGAGGGTGCTGAGACAGAAAGAACAGCAGGAAATTTGTCCATAGTCTTGAAAAGGCCAAGCATTTCATACCAGGAATACAGCTGTCCTTTGCTGTGGAATTCTGCACTTTCCCTTTGCAGTCTATAAGCCACATTCTGCTTTTCCTCAGAGAAATTCCCAGTAGTTCTGCTGAAATCAACTGCAAGTGTGACTTTGTCTCAGTGTGCACACCAGCAGAGCTTGGCCAGAGGTAATTAGAAAGAAAGAAGTTCCCAAGCAGACTCCAGGAGCATCTATTCACTTCACACACAGAAGAAGAACAGTTTGCAAATGGTGCAGCTTATTTTTTTTTTTTTCACAGATACCCACTCCATTGCCACGCAATGAGGAAAGGGAATATGCATTTATTTTTGGAGCTAAGGAACATTAGAATTTCCTCTTGCTTGCCAACTAGTAACATTGCCCATATGTTTGCACACAGATTATTCCCGCTGTATAGCAGTCTAAATTTCCCTTCCCTTGCTCCTCCTTGTGTATACTACAGGGATTTACAGTCTCAGAAACACTAAGAAGGCTACAACATTTTCTGCTATTATCTACTAGGGCAGTTTAGCTAACTGTGACATGGTTTCTGGACTGGATGATTTGATGCTTTGAAGTAATTTTTGGAAAATTCTCTTTCTTTGTTGCTTTAAGACCAAATTATAGAGTTATGAGTGTGACTTTCTTCTTCCTCTGTTCATTTAAGGGCCCCTAGTGGTGCCAAGTAGTTCTAATTTATTTTTCTTTGAATAAAGCTGGAACCTCTCATTACCTGGGGGTGATTCTGTAAGATGCTAATCAACTGCTGGAAGCGCTGAGTGCCTTTCCATTGACTGTAGTCTCTGATAGTGTCTTGGTCTTCCATAGTGTTTTGCAGTTTGCACATTGTATAATACATAGCAATGAGAAAACAAAGCTAAGAGAAGTGGGGGTTTTTCTGGTTGTTTTACTGGGCCAAACAGTGCCATGGCAGAGTGGTGAAGCCTTATTCTTGATTTGTGCTGCTGTCTACCACTGGTCAATACCGCTGTAAATGGATATCCAGATATTCAGGCTGGGAAGTTGAAGATAGATGGATGTAATGTTGGCTACACCACTTTGTGTACATCAGCTACACAAATCGCTGTGCCTCAACCATGTTACTTTTTTGAGCTGCCAGGAGAACCTGTGTCCTTGCTGGATCTAATCCTGCTCTGGTTCACACTTGTGCCCTTCAATAGGTCTGTGTGAGTAAAATACAAATGTGACCCTGTTTCTATGAATACCAGCAAAGATTCTGGATACTAAGCAATAAGGACATTTAAGCAAATCAATGAAAAATCACTACAGAATACTGATTGCCCTTGCCATCAGGACTTGTTGGCTGATGCATAGAGATTTCTAGGGAAACTGGGTGCATCTACACAAGACACTTTACTGAGCATTACCCTAACCTGATGTGCAGCAAATTGGCAGTGTCCATACGTGTGCAGCAATTACTTTGCAGTAGATTAATCTAATGCATGATTTTCTAGTACTGGTAAATACAGATACTAGAAATTGGAGTATTAAACTACTGTGCTGAAGCACACATGTTGATGCTGTCTAGGAGCAAATTGTTCCTGTTCAGCCTAGGCAGCTGAACAGGGGGCTGGGAGAGCTGTCCAAACTGTCCTGAGCTCCATGTAGCTGGGATGGATCCTGATCTCCATGTAGCTGGAGAGCTCTCCCCCACCCTGTAGAGACTGGTACCAGCCCCTATGCTCCCTGCCAGTGTGGGGCTGGCACCCAGAGGAGCCTGGAACTTCCCTTGACTACTGCAGGGGGCAGAGCAGGGGAGGAGTAGCCCTAATCTGAACTGTTGGGAGCAAATTTGCTCCTAATGTACACTCGTTCACATGTGTGTGGGGGCCCAGTTTACTGTGCTTGAATTTTCTGTGCAGAAAATTCTAGCACATTAATTGCAAGTTTAGACACACTCACTGAGTGTCTCTTAACAGTAGTTGTTTATGTATAGTGATAAGCTTCCATAAAAGCTTGGCAGGAAAGTAGGGAGCTAATGGCTATACTTAAAATAAAAAATGTTAAGGAAGATACATTATGCACTGCAGAAATCAGTGTTTGGTTATGGGGAAAATACACATGTTTTTTTGTTTGGCTGGGTTATCTCAATTTCAGCCTTAAAGGTAAAGTAAAGCTACTGGCATGAAACTCCTGGAATATTTTGCTTTTATGAAACCTGCATGCCGAGTATGAAAAATGCATGAGCACTTCTTCAGTGCCATGGTCTACTGAGCTCTTCTTGGTTGCGATGCATTTGCTGTTGCTGTTACGTACTTTCTGTTGTTTTTTTTGGTATTTCGCATAACATGCCTGTTATATTATGTGTGTAACACACACACACACTTTGGTTGTGTATTGTGGGTTTTGTGTGCGTGTGTGTATGCATTTTTATGTAGGCAAGATGGCCCGTGTTGTTCTGGCTATGTGCTCAGCACATGGTAAGCTGGAGCCTGTATCTGGGGAAAATATGTAAAACCCTCTGGCTTCGTTGGCCTTGAGTATTGAACCAAAAGAAATCTCATAAGGATCAATAAGGAGAAGTGCAAAGTCCTGCACTTGGCCTGAGGAAGCAGAGGATGCTTCAGGCAGGTTGGCTGTGAGAGACTGAAATCTGGCTCTCCTTGATTGGGCAAGGCTTGGATGATGTTACACCAGGTATAGAAGAACAATGCACTATGGTTTTCTGACTGGTTCTCTTAGGGCTGCTAAAAACTGCACAGCTGCATTAGGAGCCACAAAACCTGCTCTCCGCAGCTAGGGTTGGCTCTGCCCACATGGCATTAACCCATTTAAGAAAAAAAAGCTGCGGCTTCCAGCTTGGTGCTCACTGGCTCCAGGGCCAGAGCTGGGACTGGGGCCAGGAGAGCCAGGCCGCTCAGGCTGCAAAGCGGGATGGAGGCAGCGGCTCTGGCCCTGGCCCTAGTGTTGAGGATGCTGCAGCTGGTGCTGCCCGCCCTGGGGGACCACCTGAAGTACAGGGCAGCCGAGGTGAGGGCTGTGCCAGGTGAGCTGGGCTGGGGGATGCCCTTGTGGTGGGGGGCCCTGAGCTGAGCCGGGCCACAGTGCCTGGCAGTCTTGCAGAGCAGGTGCTAGGCAGCACCTCTGCCGCAGCCCTCAGAGCTAGTAACGGGGTTCACCTGCCACTGGCCTGTCCTGCAGGGTGCTGCCAGCCCCTGTCAGGGGCCAGGTTGGCATCTCCTGCTCCCTGCAGGTGGCTGTGGAATGTTGAAGTGCAGGGCCCCCAAAAGTGTGAGGTCGCCCTGATTCGCCATGCCCTAGGGACAGTCTTGCATGGGGGTATTAATTCCTGGAGCAAACTGCGCAGGAAAGGGTCCTGGCAGTTACTGGCCCCTGCGTTTAGGAGCTGTAGAATTGTGGTATAGCTGAGACTGGATGTCCTGGCTACTGCCATAGGCCTGAGCCCTTTTTGCTGTTTCACAGCTATTGCATTTTACTGTAGCTGTGTGGCTGAACCTCAGCCATATGTTTAGCTGGCAGATTTGGGCCAAGATAAAGCCTGGCATGGTTTGAGCCAGGGTGAGACCTGGCACTACTTGTTGTCTATGGCTGGCTTTTTGCTGCCCAGTTCAGGCCCAGTGAGATAGGCCTGGGCTTCCTTTTGTCTTTTTTTGGAGTTTATGTCCTAACCAAGCGGTGTGGTTGGGCACTGGTTGTAGTTCAGGCCCAAGCTAAGATAAGCTTGACCTTTCCTTTGATTTCTTTTGCAGTTTTCTGCCCAGAAGAGTTGGGATTGGGACTCGGCATTGTTGGGTGCAGTATGCTGATGAAATCTGCAGTTAACCCCTCAAAGCCACCATGCAGAAGTGGAGGTTGAACTCTACCACTTCTCCAGGAGCAACAGAGCCTCTTGCAACACAGAAGGACCCATGCTCTCAATCAGCTCCCCACAGTGCAGTGAACCCAAGGAACAGCTCGTAGGACTCTCCGGTGTAGGCCCCACTGCCCAGACCATCGTTGAAGGGCTGGTATAAGGATGCAGGGCCCTGGAAATACCTGTTGGAGAGCCCCAAGTCCCAGACTGCCTAGGTATAGGTGAAGCCTCCCCCAAGGGGGTGCCACCGATATACTTTGCTATGTAGTAATAGTGTTTTACAATTATTTTTAATGTTTTCTTTTCTTTTATTCTTTGTAATAAACTTCAATGTTTGTGTTTATACTCTTTGCAAGGAGGGGGATTTGTTTATGTAGGACACCTCAGTAATTAATTTAATGTTTATTAATAAGAAGTCACTGGCAGGACTCTTTGTGAGAATAGTGAATAATCTGAGAAAACAGAAGTCATAAATATGCACTTGGAAAACCTCAGGCAGGAAACAGAAAGATCATACAACCTACATGTCCAGTCAGAGTTAACTAGCTCACTGGAATGATCTGAGTACAGATTTTTAAATAAAAGATACAAAGGAAATAGGAAGGCTGCAAGGCTGCAAGGCAATTTTATTTAGTGGGTTGGTCTTAAATTATATTTCTATTCCTAACTCTGCACTGACCCTCTGTATAGTCTATTTATATGTCTGCAAAACACCTAAAGTAAATGTGCTCTTGAACTTTTTTATTACTATAATTTAAACTAAATGATAATTGTTAACTAAATTATTTACTTGGCTGTTGTTCTGCAGTTACATGAATGTTTAAAGATTCCATAGTGTTCTTTGGATGTCCTTGGCCTAAGTTTCTTCCACCTGCACTCTTTTCCCCTAAATCTTCTAGTCTATGTTACTAGATACAGAGGGTCTGCTTTGCTCCCTTTTCCTTCCCCCACCACTGGTTCTGTCAGATTTTGTCACCTTCACTATGAACACCATGCTCTGCCAGCCAAATAATTTCCTTTTCTATAAATAACTGCAGAATAAATAATTCCACTTACCATAAGTAAGAGTGGCAAAATCTGTCTCATTGAAATCAGTGGCAAAGATCATGTTAGCTCTAATGGAAGCAGGACTGGAGCCAGAGCGAATGTTCTTCAACAAAAGCTCAAAATTCAGAAGGAAGTCTGTTGGCTTAACTTGGAGAATGGCAACAGTGGAAATCCTATACCAATGGTTCTCAGCCTGTTTGGACTCAAGGCACCCTCCATGCCTTTTGTGAGTTGAGTAGCATACAATTTAAAAAACTAGTTTATATATTCCAGTACTTAACAGTGGTGGAAGGGCTGGGCAGTGCGGCTGAAGCATCAGCCAGTCAGGGACAAGTCAGGGCTTGATGTCTAGTTGGTGTCTAGTATCAAGCAGAATGCCCTGGAGGTCAGTCCTGAGATCAGTTATGTTCAATATTTTCATCAATGACCTGGAAGATGGCATAGAGTGAACCCTCAGCAAGTCTGCAGATGAGACCAAGCTGTGGGGAGTAACAGATATGCTGGATAGTAGGGCTTGGATTCAGAGAGACCTTGACAAATTGGATTATTGAACCAAAAGAAATCTTGAGGATCAATAAGGAGAAGTGCAAAGTTCTGCATTTGGGATGGAACAATCTCATGCACCAGTATAGGCTGGGAGCTGACTGGCTCTGCAGCAGCTCTGCAGAAAAAGACCTGGGGGTTACAGCGGACAACATTAGTGGGATACTGGGCTGCATTAGTAGAAGCATTGTCAGCAAATCAAGGGAAGTGATTATGACTGTGCCGGAAAGCTTGCTAAGAACTTTTTTTCAACTACTCAGTTGGTCTAATAAAAATATCACATCTACTCAACCTTGCCTGCCTAGGTCCTTAGACCAACATGGCACTCACTACAGAAAGGATGTGGACCAGTCAGAGACAGTACAGCAGACAGAAATGAAAATAGTTAGGGAGGGGGTACATGACTTGTGAGGAGAGGCTGAGGGAACTGGATTTATTTAGTTTGGAGAAAAAAAGATGGGGAGGATTTAATAGTAGCATTCAACTACCTGAAAGGTGGTTCCAAGGATGGATCTGGACTGTACTCAATGATAGCAAATGACAGAACAAGGAGCAATGGTCTCAAGTTGCAGCACGGAAAGTTTAGGTTAGATATTAGGAAACGCTTTTGAACTGGGAGGTTAGTAAAATGCTGGAACAGGTTACCCAGGGAGGTGGTGGAAGCTCCATCCTTGGAGGATTTCAAAACCTGGCTAGACAAAGCCTTGGTTGGGATGATATAGTTGGGGATGGTCCTGCTTTGAGCAGGAGGCTGGACTAGATGACCTCCTGAGGTCCCTTGCAATTCTAATTTTCTATGATTCTATGATTTTAAGTCTGAGCCTGCTTATTTACTTATCTCTTCACATCTCATGACACCCTTCAAGGATCTGGAGGCACCCCAGGGTGCCCCAGCATCCTGGTTGAGAATTACTGTCCTAGATGAATGGACACATAGATAGGAAGGCCCATTGCCAGATATCTCATTTTAGTTGGAGTCTGTCCATAATAATGGGGAGCCTCTTTGGGAAATCAAGAAGATATAAGGAAGCCTGATCTGAAATAGTTTCCTTTTCTAAAGCCCATGCTCTGGTAGCTTGGTATAGTACAAGTTTCCTATAATCAACATGACTTCTTAAAATTAGCTTGTGTGTGTAAAGTGTCTCATCCTATTTGAAAGACAGGTCACCTTTTTCCTATTTCTGATCCACTCAGTGCCAATAAAATGACAGTGTCACATCTGATAATTTACATTCACAGCAGGCCAGCCCCTGAAGGTTGAGAAGTGCTGTCAGTACCAGGATGTCAGTTTTTGCTGATAACATTCTGTAAGAGGGAAGTAACTTTTTCCCCGAATTCATCCCTTAATCTTGTGGGATCATAAATGTTGTGGAGTTTTCCTTTCACAGGTAAAGGAGAGAGATCTCATTAGGTTCTCTGAAATGTGATGTTGCACAAGTTGTTTGTGATGACTGTTCTACCATGTGTGTTAGCAAAATTGATGATGGGGTAAAAGTGCAGTGGCTTGGGTTGTGGAAAGAGCTTTTAATACAAGAATCAGGGGCTAAAAATCAGGTTAAAAATTCTAGTTGCACTCAAGATGGGCAAATATCAGTATAATTTATTCAACAATCCATTTTCAGACTTTGTGGTGTAGGTGAAATGGGACCAACATCCAAACAAGCCACTCTGCTTTTGATTTTTTTGGGAAAAAAATCCCAAATATGCTCCTCTCCCTTCAGGGTACCACGTATTAGGGGTTTATCATCTTGTGGGGGAAAAATGGGAATACAGACCATGATTACAGTGCAAAGTCACTTCTGTGATCTGAGTTAGCAAATTGTTGTAATTCAAACGCTAAGTGCTAGGACATTTTTAAATACACTAAGCAAATACAATAAAAATAAGTTAAAAGGAAACTTCTCCCAGTTTGTTCAGGAAGTATCCAAAGTCCACAGCGCAGAAATCACTTAAATGACGAGTATGATTTGAAATCTTGGTTTAAGCACAGTGAGAAAATTGCTCGCGGACTTTTCAAGGTACCCAAGTGTGAGTTTCAAGAGCACTTCTGTGACTTTAGGGTTGGAATCCCATTGTAGTCAGGCATATTTGAAAATGTACTCATTGGGCATGTATACATGTTGCCCTATGGCAACATTGTTACTGCACTGTGTGTTAGTACTTCCTTTTGAAAGTACTACAGCACCGCGCAGTAGCCACCCATCCTGTGCCATATGCCTGGTACACTAGAACGGAGGAGCATGCCACGACAGCAAAGTAGTTGCTGGTCACGTGTAGACAACCATGGACACTATGTTGCCATAGTGCATCACTATGGTGACAAAGAATCATGTGTGGATGCGCCCATTGAGTTTGCTGCTATGCTACCAGCCAGCAATATCATGAGGATGGGGTACACAAACCTCACACAGCTTGAAAAAGGTTAATGAACATCCATTGAGTGCTTTTGCCCCCACCACTACATCTGCTGTGGATGTCTGACTTCTGAGAAAGGGCTAAAAAAGGAGAAGGTTGAGTTGGGCAGAGGCTGGCTGAGGACCGCTCATCAGCTGTTCTACTTGGGGAGAGAAGCCTCTCTAGGAAGGATGGTTGCTGGTTAAAATCCCCAAGGAGGAAGGGCAGGCCTTGAGCAGGGCTTTAAATAGAGAAATATTAATGATGTTGCACCCTAGTGGATGCATCCCTAGCGGCTGTTGCATCTCTAGTGGATGCCTCAGCTAGATACTGAGATGAACTCAAACTGGAGCAGGGTCATGAGAGACCTCCTACAATGATCAGAGAAATGGACAGAAAGAGAGATTAAATTGCGTAACTTGGTTAGCTTCACAAAATGAAGGCTAAGGGTGAATATGACTGCTGTCTAGAAATATATTAGGGCAAAAAAGGAAGGGCAGAGAGCTATTTAAACTGAAGGACAATTTTAGCACAAGAACACCTGGGTGTAATTTGGCTGTAAATTAGACAGGTTCCTGTAGCAGCCTCTCAATAGTTTTGGGGTTTTTTTTGCTTCTGCTACTCCTAAGCATTTTTTAAGATGGAGCTGATCAGTTTACAAAATGAAACGTGGCAAAGTTGCCTGCAATAAGCAAAGGGCTGGACTTGATGGCTCAGGAGGTCCCTTCCAGTCCAGTGCTCTTCAGGCTCCAGTTCACTGTGGCTGTACTTTACCCCCATGCAGGTAGCTAGTACAAGGTCTGTCTACCATACAAAGTGGGAAGTCCTCTGTGTTGATCACCATTCCAAACCTTAGGACAGATTGCCCCCTGCTGCAGATAAATCCAGAAGAGAGGAACATTTATTTCATTCAGGGTGCATCTATACATGCATTTGATTTGATCTGAGTTTACTCTGGTCTAAACTACTCGGGAGTAAGCGCTTTTGGGCATGCAGGGATTAGGGAGCAGGTCCCTCTTTAATAGCCAGCCCTGCATGCTGCTCTCTGGCCAACCCCTTCCTTGCCCAGGAGCAGTGTGCCAAGCACAGGAGCAGCACGTGGCAGCTCTGTCCTCGGCAACTTTGACTCCCTGTGCTATGGCTGCTCCAGCCTCTGCCCCTGGCAAGGACAACCAGTTCCCCACACTCCTCCTGGTTGCCATGCTGACCCTGCTATCCTACTGTGCTGACCACCACTTGACCCACAGCCATCTCACCTGGTCTGACTCCCTCATGCCCAGTGACCACTTGCCTGGCCGTAGCACGCCATTCTGGGGCTGCTACCACTGCTGTGCAGCTGCTGCCGGCAGGGATGCCAACAAGGGGCTCCAGGATACCACTCCAGGGTCACCATTGCCCTCCTGGGCCTCCAGCCCCTCTGTCCCCAGACTTGCTGTGCTAGCTAGGGCTGGCGGCTGCATTTTGTACAGCACACCTGGGATGAGGAACAGTGGCTGAATGCATTCTGACTGACCTGGCCCACCTTTTGGGATCTCCTACAGCAGCTCCGGCCCCATCTGGAGTAGCAGGACACTGGCATGCACCTGGCTTTACCTGTGGACACCCGGCTGACCCTCACTGTGCTCAAGCCTTCCAGCCTCTGGTACATTGGACACCAGTTTGGCGTGGGTAAGGCCACACTGGAGGTGTGCAAAGCCCTCTAGGATGTGCTGGGGTCCACCATGCTCCATGTGCATGACTCCTTGGCAGTGGTGGTGGGGTTTCATGCCCTCGGATTCCCTCAGTGCATCAGGGCCCTGGATGGGACCCACATTCTCATTACCTGCCGGCCCTACAGGAGACCAGCTCTACTACAGCCACAGGGGATTTCACTCTGTGGCCCTTTTATAGCCTGAGACAGGGGCTGCCACAGAGGCAGCCCAGCTCTGGGGCAGGAGAGGCACCCAGCCTGGAGCCCTGTGGCTGGTCTCAGGCTGGACCTCTAGTGGTAGGGCTCACCCTGGAGCAAATTCGTTCCTGGGTTGTGTCCACATGTTTGTTACTGTGCAGCAACTAATCCTCCTTAAATTTGCTACCTGCAAGTGGGATTGAGGATTTTTACTGTGTAGTAAGAGAGCACAGAGCACACGTATAAAAGTGCACACTTACTGTGCAGTAAATTACGCTAATGTACAGTAACATGTCTCATGTAGACACACCCTCATTCCTCCTCCTTCTCCACTGACAACTTCAGCTTCATATAGCTAATACTGAGTGCCTTATTTTTTCTGAAATATTTTCTCAATTTCTCCATTCTCTGCCACTTCTTGTAATACCACTGCCCTCCCTGCATCAGAAGCAATTTCTAATTCCTTTGTTTTCATTTCCACACGTGCAAACTGGACCCAAATTCTGACAATATTACTACACATTTCAATCTTTTCTTTTTAGTCCTCTAGTTAATGTTCCTGAACATGGCCTGATATGGTGCCTTCTTTTTCATTCTCAGTATCTCTTCCATTCTGGCTTCCTTAGCACCTGAGGAATCCCTCCTCCTCTTTTGATACATCAAAAATGTCACTGCTAAACTTATCCTCCTCGCTTATTAACTTGAATGCTTTCAGTCCTTCCTGTCCCACTGCACTAAGTTTAACATTCTTGTCCTTGCTTTAAAGCTCCTACTTTGCTTCACTGCTTCCTTTGTATCTGACCTAGTATCTTACCACATTACCCTGTGTCCCTTTTGCTTGGCCAGTGATGCCGGTCTACATGCTTCATTTCTCTTCTCCTACAGTCTTTCCTATGCTTTTCTTCATGACTCCCCTAATGAGCAGCCTAAAACATCCAGTGGAGCTGATTCTTGCTGGGGTTTTTGAAGCCTTTTATATTTGGAATAATAATATTTTCAATCCCTCTCTATTAAGCCTCCTTACTATTGCAAAGACTATGAGAAGTGAGTAATGAGTACTTAATCAATACAAGCTTTAACCAAGCTCTGGAGTATGAGGCTCTCTTCAAACAGTGACCTCTCAGTCTCATTTCCTATCCTGTCCTATACTGCGAAGTTTCTACTGTTGGAAGATAACTGGAGTTTCAGCTTTAAGAAATATGAAGTAAAATGGGGCTGTCCAACTTCTGAGCAGCTGGGGACTGCACGCTCTAGGGGCCACACATCTGGGGCCCACCTGGCTCTCACTCTGCAGCAGTCCCCCTTGCTAATTACATAGCCTCGGCATCCTGGCTCTCTCCCTCTCCTGGGTGTGTGCACCCTGTAGGTTGCCCAGTGTCCCAGTCCAGTCCCTTCCTACTCCCCCCCCCCACCCTACAAGCCATGCACAGCACTCCCCTCCCCTCCTGAGCATGCACTTCACATAGGAAGCCCCTCCCTGCAGCACGAGAAGCCTGTCTCCCCCCCACAACTACATGTGCAGCTCCCAGCCTCTCACACCACATACCCGCAGCATGAGCAGCAGCTCCCTTGTTTGCTGTGCCCTCAGGTTGGGCACTTTAGCTCCCTCCCAATCCATGCAGCAGGAGCAACTGGAGACAGAGGGAGTAGTGGTGACTGGGTGAGAGGCTGTAGTCTCACCCTTTGGGAGCTTCCAATTGGACACCACTTATGTAAAATATACTACAGAGCCAAAGCACCCTGGCTTACAGTAGCATTGCTGCTGTGTTTCAGGACACTGTGGTAGTATATTGTAGTAATTATTGTACTGACTTATGAGAAGTCCAGTAAAAAACCAGTCTGACACATGGACCCAAGTGCAGCATCTGTGCTGTTGTTGGCAGGTTTCTGACAGCCATCCTCACTCTGTATAACAGTTCATGCTTTACCAGCTGATGCTGCAGGTTATGTCTGTGTGCTGACTGGCAGGAGACATGCCTTTACATTCCTCAGCTGGAGCTAGGAAGGGATTAGAGTTTGTAGGAAGACCTAACAAAATGTAGCCTTTGCAGTACAGCTTTATACTTCTTTGTACAAGATTTAATTTGGAAATGCTGGCCTGAAGCTTTTTAAAATATTTGAGTAGCTTGAGGATGCAGTTAAATATTTTATTTATAATATTTCTCCTTATCTGCACAGTGATAGTAATTAATAACAGTAATAAGTGTGTATTTCAATAAGTGTGAAATTTACTATTGGGCACTAAGGTCAATGCAACAGGAGTCCCATTGATGCCCTCAGAATGGGGCATGGATTACATGTTGTACTGTATGGACCCTTTGTTGTGGGAGCTGGGATTTTTACTTTGTATTTGATACATGGCACCAGAAGTAGGGATTCCTTGTGTGGTTTTCTTGTACTAGGATGAAATTCACCCTAACTAGTTCGTGGATTATATATGTCACAGATGCACCAAAAAAAATCCATTGACATTAGAGAGAACAAGAATGAGATAAACCCATTTCTAAAACAAAAGGCCATCAAGTCTTTGTGGCATACTTCACGAGGCAAATATAATACTCTGGTTGGAAGCCATTTTGTATTCATGCAGTACAGATTGTTAAAGAGGAAGTGCTCATGCTGTCCTTTTATGGATACTTAACTTTTATTTCCTGTGCTGATATTCTCCTAATCTAAACTAAAATTCATTTCAAATAAGAGTGTCTTGGAAAAGTACAATCCATGTCAATTAATTAGTTTGTGTATCAGATGGAAGCAACAATATTGAGGGCCAGTTTTTATAGTAGATTTATTAAACATAAATGCAGCTGGAACTGAGTTGCATTCTTACCAAACAAATTAATTCTGTGTATATGAAGTAGGGTTCAATGCTGAGATGAAGATGAACAGAATCCTTCTCTCTTAAACTTGTAATGATACATGAAGAACATGGCTACTACATATGGTTATGGTTTGTAGCCTTTGTGAAGAAATGGGCTTGTGAACCAAACAAGGGTTATATGCAGCTCTGGCAAATCTTCACAGGACCACTGAGGTCCTCCAGTTGAGTGGAGAAGCAGCACCCTTTTGAAGCAAAAGCTGTTTCAAGTAGCTGTGTGGTTCATCCTTTGTTTGGTAACTTGTTGTGAATTCTGCAGGCTGTGAACCACAAGATACAAATGATCTGGGTTTTACTGTATTGGCTTCTCGCAATATCTCAGCAATCCAGAGGATCTAGAGAAGCATTTGCCAGAGTACATGAGGGTCCTGCTGTACAGTTTCTTCCAGGTACCCTATGAATACCTAGTAATTCTTCAGTACCTAGGTCCCTGAACTATCTTCAGAATAGTACATGAAGTTATCCTTTTAAAAAACATAGCATGAGAATCTATTTAGCTTTATAAAGCCTGATTTTTCAGCTATAGAAAAGTGACCTGGGTAGGCTGTAGGTAGAAAGCTTAGCTTAAGCACCACTTGATGAAATCCCATTTAATTATGATAGCAATTTACTATAATATTAGGGATCCTAAGCAAGACAGCAGAAAGACTGAATATATTGCTCTGTGTATTTGCATTAAGTACATATTATGGGATTTTTAAAAGCCAGATGACAGTTACTCGACTGATGTATTATTCCACTGAATGTCTGTGACCCCTTGAAATGAAAGAAAAAGCTATATTGCACAGCTGGAAATGGGAACACTAGGGCTAATGCCTGTTTTAACAGGGCAGTTAAATGCATGTCACCAAGGCATCAGTTTCTGGGCAACAGATATAGATCCTTAACAAAGCCTTAAGCAGAGTCACTACTAGTTGCAATACTGTTGGAGAGCATCATGAGTATCAGGGAATTAAAAGTGATTCAGTTGGAGGCTAGACTAGGACTCCTATCAGATACTGTAGGTCTTTTCTATAGTAACCAGAACCTTGTAGTTGAAGCTGCTGTGAAAAAAAATGTATAGCAATTGTGGCAATTGCTGTTTTTCTCCGCTAAAGGAGAACAGAAGCGTCAAGCCATTGAGGACACAGAGCTTGATCCTCTCCTGCTTTGCATTTCTTATATCATAAAGTGAGTAAATAGGAACAGAAGCATTTTTCCCAGTGGCAAATAACTGCAGGGCAGAGAAAGTCAAGCCTCCTGTGTCACTCTCCAGGAGCAATTGCCTTTAAAAATAGAAAAGCAAAATCAGAATGGACAGAAGACTCAGAAAGCCAATGAGAATTACAAACAGGGATTTAAAGATAAAGAGAAGATCTTAATTAGATCTCCACCAACCTGTAGAAAAACACATTTGGATTAAAATGAAATAGAGCTTTGTATTTAGGTTTTCAGAGCAGGCATGGTGAGGGGAATTATTTATGTTTGCCATTTGTGAAGGTAGATTGCTTTTTCTGCAAAACTCTCTTTTTAACTTTCAACCTTTTCAGAACACTGCTAAAAGCTGCTGGTAGGGGTGATTCTGATCACACTACATAAAGGAAGTGTTCCTGTGGATAAAAAGCAGCATTTCCTAGTTTAATATCATCCTTCCCATGTTAACTCCTTTTCACATTTGTAAATGGACCCATCTACCATTCAGGGGCATGCAGTAAACCTTGCCTTATATTTCACCACCACAATTACATTCCTCTCTGTGAACATCTATCAATATTTAATATAGAGGTGTCAGCTTGCCTGTAACGTGAGGACCTAATAGGGACCCTGAATTATACATCGCATGGTTGGGGGAAACCAAAGTGACTTTTCTTATAAACCCAAAGTTCTCCTGGTTGAGGTGATTTCTGGAAGCTGCCACGTGAAATCCATATCAATGGATGATCCTCAGAAGAAACTTAGCCAGAAGCATGAGGGAAGACCCCGCAAAGTGAGATTCAGAATATCTTCTGCATACAGTGGTCGGGTGTTAAAGCAAGTCTATGAAGATGGCCAAGAACTGGAGCCTCCAGAGAAAGAATATTCCCACCGCTTTCTCCACCGCAGTTTTGAGTCAGGGGACCATTTTTATGGGGCTGGAGAAGCATCCAAACCTAGGTTTTATTCTTCAGCCAAACTGACTGCCCAAAGGATCAGTATATTCAAAGAGGACAATAAATACAGTATAACAAGTAACTCTCCTCTCTTCAGTGACTACCAGACAAGTGATAGTCATCATAAGGTAAGTAGTATTCACTTTAGATTTACAAGCTGACCAGAAAATGGTTCACTTTTAGAATATGACTTTTTGAGTCTTCTAATTTAATCCAATGGAGATTCAATTCAGATCTAGTTAAAGTCATAATGGTCAAGTCTTCAGATATGTGCCTCTAAGTCTGCAGGTATGCTTGTTCTCACAAATTTATATGTGCCAGTTTTCTGTTCTGTTCTAAATGATAGTATCTGCGCATCACAGTAGGGCACTAGGCGACACAAGAAACATCTGGTTTATACAGCTCACTTTGTCATTCCTCCTTTCCCCAGTGAGAAAAGTGTTTGTGTGATTTAGTGTTTTGTTAGTTTAAAAAAATAACTATTTACACAGGATTCTGTATTTACCTACTTGACAGGCAGGCAGGTATAAAAGACTATTTGCATTGTGGGTGAAAATGGCACATGAGAAGAGGCTAAATTGAATCTGTTTAGAAAACATGGCCCAGTGCCTCAAGTAATTAGCAAATGATTGTTAATTACATTTAGGAAAATATAATAGATGTGTAGCACATCTTTATTGAATAACTGAGTTACTGTACCTTGGTGATAGGTGCTGGGACTTCAGCTGGGATCTTCTAGTGAACCTGGAAGATCAAATCTAGATATACCAACTACAGAACAATTCATATATAAATCATGGTATAGTAACTTTTGTAATAACGTATATTAACCTGGAAAGTAAGTATATACTAAGCAGAGTAGAAGCAACAGGTACAGGGATGTAAGCTGTAGTTATGTTGGTCTAAGGACATAAGCATACAAGGTTCTTTGGGTAAATCTGATATCTTTTATTAGACCAACTACATAGTTGGAAAATTTTTTGGAATTTTTTTCCCAACTATTTAGTTGGTCTAATAAAAGATATCGGATTTACTCAAAGAACCTTGTCTGCCATTGCAACGGGTATACACCTAAAATTCAAGAATTGCATGCAATGGAAAACAAAGCTAAAAATAGGTGACTGGGGTTAACCAGTTTGGTGGAGTGATATTATGATACAAAGACTTCACTGTTGGGCTACTGCTTCAAACTGATAGTAACCAGATATTATTACCATCTGACAAGGCTTGAGTGGGCTGCTGTGAGATGATTTGGTAACTTCAGTTCAATTTTTAATGAATAGGAATGCACCTGGTCCTAAGCCAAGCATAATTGGCATTTTTGCTTAAAGTGCCAGGACATAATGGACCTACAGACAGAAATATATTCTCAGTCCTTTGGTGTTACTACCTGTGCTGTTCTGTGCATAAAGTGGGAATGATGAGTCCCCATAGTTGTCAATCTGGCACTTTCATGATCATAACTCTATTGAACAATGAACAGGGAAGTATTTAAAAAGTGCTAGAAATGATTTCCTATGGACAAGGTTCAATACATCATTCGTGTTGTAAACACGCCTTCATATTTAAGCAAAGCCGTGTGTATGAATCCCATACTATTGAGATGAGCAGTATAAAACCCCGTCATCAACACCTAGCTAATGCAAGAATACTCTACAACAGTGACTATTTACCCAATGCAAATGGCATCATACTGTATGTCACAGCACCTGGACACTAATCCTGGTGAGACTATTAACTTTTTCTGTGTTTTTGGACAAGTCACCTAATCTCTGAGTCTCAGGGTCCCCGACATTCTCTAGGATCAGATGTCATCCTGTTCCAAAGGTAATTGGTATGCTACAAAAATCCACTCAGGACCTAGTGAAATCATGTTGCATCAGAAATATATTGCCTTTAAAAGCATTCAGCAAATGGAAATGGTTTAAGCCAATCTGAATTTTTCATGCTTCTACTGGAACAGGAAAGGGTCTCCCAGGCCATCAGTGTAGGTTCACAGGCTGATTTATATCACCTGGAAGCCTGGCCTGGTATCTTCTAAAACTGCAGCATTTCCAATTACTTGGCATTCTGACGTACATACTTAGAGTGAAATATGAACACAATGTGTAAAACAATAGGATAGGGAAGCTGCTATATGATACTCTGTAAAGAGATAAGGGAAAATGGAACAGAGGAGCAAACTTACTGCTTTCAGGAAAGTGTATGACCAAGAACTTTAAAAACAATAGAAAAAACTAAAAATTCAAGCTGGTAAAAAAATTTTTTTGACTTGCTTCTCTTTCTCTTCCATCTAAGAATTACCATTGTTTCCTGCTTGAAGAAACAAGTAGATATTTGTATGCTCAAGGATAAATAGAAGGGAGACATAGAAGGTAAACACTTGTCTAAAGATGCTACCTCAAATGACAGCATCACATTCAACATGAATAGGAGCTGCAGGTACACAGCAAACCTGAAAAGCAAGGCCAAAGTGATGTAGTTCCAGTTATATGATGTGAGAAATTGTAGTAGAGCTGGGGAATGAACCCAGACCTTTTTACAGGATGTCTTATTCTTGAACCATTAGTCTTGTCTTCTTCTTACCACTTGTGATATGAATGTTTAACAAATATTTAGATTCTGGCAGTACACTGACTGCATGAGCAAATATGGGAGCCATTAGGTAAATCTGGGTGTCAGAACTTGAGAAGGAATATTCATTAGGCTATGAATTATTTCTGTATCTGCTTGTAAGAATGTATCTTGGCTTGAGTGAGTGCTCCAAACCATCTGTTCATCCACACTTTTAATTGTACAAAACTGAGCTGGAGAAAGTTAAAACTTGCATTTTCCCTCGCTGTAACTTGGTACTTTTACTTTTTGGGCAGAACAAAATCATGAAAATACACTTGGACATATGTGAAATTGTGGGGAAATAAAGTAAAGACTTCTCCGTCTACAAAAACTGTAGGTCGAATTTTTTCCTGCTGTGTTCATATCATGCAATGGATTACTTCCACATGGGGCTAAGATGAGAAGATGGACTCAGAGGGCTGTTGGATGCTCACTGAAGTCAGTGGAATACTCTCACTGACTTTGGGCTTAAAGTCAGAGCCAGATTTTCAAGTGCTCAACATCCAGAATCAGGACAAGAATTTTCAATAGAGCACAGCACCTCAGTTTGCTGAGCTTTTCTAAAAATCTGGCCAAAGCGTGGTTCAATTGCAGATGAACCTTTGCCTTGTATGATGTTGTTGTACAGCTGATGTGCTCATGACTCCTGTTTACAGCCTTCACCCATTTTAGATTTTGGTAAGATCATCATCTACACCAACAACCTGAAAATCATCCGTGCACCAACAGACAAGAAAGAGCTGGTGAGGAAGATCATCCAGAACGAGGGCCTGAATGACTTCATGTTCCGAGAACGGAAAACAGGAGATGCTGAGCCAATCAATAGGCATTTGAGAGATGCAGAAAGGCACTTTGCTCACAGTCAGTGTGGACAGGTAAAACAAAATAGGTTGCAGTGCTTTGTCCCCACACTCCTCAGGGTCCCACCCCAATCCTATGCATGCATGTCAGCTGGGGGGACAGGGTGATCATTGTTTAATAGTACAATGCCTCCTTTGCAGGGGAAGAATATTGTCTTTCCAGTAAGCCAACAGGACTTCCACTGAAATGTATGCAAACAGACTCAGGTCCCAAATCCCTATTCCACCTAAGGAACAAGAGACCAGGCCACCAAGTTTATTCTCAATCTCTCATGCGAGCATACAGAGAAAAACTACTATAGAGCTAAAACAGCCCTGAAATTGAAACTGAAGTACTTTCACATCAGCAGAAGTATTTCAAAGTGAGGTCAACCATCTCTTTCATGGGTCGTCCCTTGCTGTATTACTGGTCAGAATTCCAATTAGTTTGATCTTAACTGGATCCCAATATATAGTGTTTCTGTGCATTGAAACTCCAAAGAATTACAACTTTTGCAAATCAGTAACTGACCTTTATGCTTGATGTAGGCTTACTTACATATATTCTTCAAACAGAAAATCTACTTATAGCTCAGATACATAAGCACATAATGAGAGTGAAGACTATCTTCTCTGGGAAGTCTGAGGCCTACCAAATAACTAGTGATCTAGGCGCCCACCCTCAGACACCTTAAGAGGAGATTTATTTTTTTGGAAGGGGATTCTGAGTATTAGGGTGTCTTTAAAGTGTCTTTGGCTCTCAAATCTATCACCCATACTGTAGCATAGAACTTATTTATGTAGAAATGGATATGGGGAAACTAGTTTTCAGCTGTGATCACCCAAGTTAGGGATCTCAGTTCTAAATCTGAATAAGTTAGACGGCCACTTTCATGATGTTCTCATAGTTACGTGCATTGGAAGTCCTCAAGTTGGAGTTAACGTAGTATAAAAGGGAGAAAACTGTCACAAGGCATTGCTTTTGAATAATTTGTCAAGTCCTGAGTTCTCTACAGAGTCCATGTGTTATAGTGAGCACAGCTGAATGCCCTGTGATGATGATTATTGTTGGTTTTGCAGAGTAATTTATGGTAATTCATGTTAATATATATATTGATTACATTTGATATAATGAATATTTATATATGTGAAGGACATCTGTGACACTGGAAGGTGTCCTGCTATTGTCATTATAAGCTGAAATAAACCTATTTGCATTTTCAAATCACCTTGCTGGCACCTAAAGCGTGTATCTGCCACCAATCTGCATCTTGACTTAGGCCCTTGAGTTTCAACACTAGTTCTGTAATATTGTGTAAAGCAGAAGTACATGGATGCAAATAACTGAACTTGACATCAAAAGGATGAAATTTTGCCATGGTATATTTTTCTGTTAGAAAGTATCTAATCCTGTCTTTGCACAAACAGTGCATTCTGATAAGGAATTTGAAAGAGTACCTGGCACACCGTGTTGGAATCCAAGCCCATAGAGGGAAAGGAGAGCATGTTTCAAAGCTAAGAGCTGTTGTACAAACCACAAAAGGAGGATTATCCCCCAAACTGGGCTCTCCTGGTGAGAGTTCTATGTTTGCTACTAATATGGATGTCAGATGTTAAGTAAAAGACTTCTGTTTGATCCTTTTGTTCCAGGGAGGAGACGTAGAGCGCCGCTGCTCCCTATGCAAAGGATCAGGCTCTGCCCCCTGCTCTCTGTGCCACGGAAGCAAGTTTTCGATGTTGGCTAATAGATTTAAAGAGTCGTTCAGGGCTCTCCGCTGTCCTGCTTGCAATGAAAATGGCCTGCAACCTTGCCAGATCTGTGCTGCATAATTGTATCTCAGCAGCATCCTACTGAAACCTCCGTCTATGTAACCTGTCTCCATCTAAATATCTGTTGTATAACAAGAGAAAGTTATTAAAAGTTGGTAAAGGTGTACATGCAAATCTATCCCTATTACTTCATTTCCTTGTCCCTAATTCGGTACATTCACCTGTTACATTTGTTAATGAAGGTAAGCCCCAATCTTGCAAATGCTAACATGCAGTATTTCACTTCACATGTTGGAGTAGTCCCATAAGTCAGAGGATCTACTTACATGCTTCAAGTCAAGCACATGTATAAATGTTGACAGAATCTGGGTCTGTAATTTGCTGGGGTCAATACTGTCTATTTCTGTATGCACATATATTGTGCAGCACAATGAGGTCCCAATTTCTGGGGGTATTAAGCACTCTTGTAACAAAATAATAACTAGTAACAGACATAACATATAAACCTTAAGCATTTAAATAATTTGTTGAACTGAAAAACAACAGTGTAGCAATCTTATAAAGCCTGCTGTCAAGTTTAAAATGCTGAACATACAAACATTGCACTATATTTTGCAATTAAATCTATATTTATTCTTGCAGTGGTGCATGTATTTCCAATAGATATAGCTTATTTCAGTTCCAGTTCTATGTTATACAGGGATTCTTTTAGCATATAATTCAGGTAGCAGAAGCTGTTTCCAAGTCTAGAGTCATAATGATAAATAATCACTATGAAACTTGAAACATAAATAAATAGAAAAACCAGAGAGTTTTATATGTTGGTTCTGATTTGTGCTGACCCACATTTCCCTTTGATGTCAGTGGGAGTTCCAGGTGCTCAGTACTTTTCAGAATCAGACTGTTGATGAATAGGGCTCCTGATACCTATTATAAATCTGGTGTTGTAATTTGCAAAATGCAAACTCTAATTAATTTCAATGAAGCGGCAATGCCGAATACTTAGCAGGATACAAGTGGCAGCATGGAACACAAGGGCTTCATAGAGTGGCAGCCAACAGGGAAAATTGTTTTGTTTTGTTTTTTTTCTTCAAAGCCTTCAGTTTATTACATTTGATATTCATGGGCAATGTTAATGCAGGTTTAACTTCCATATTACCTCTGAGACCCTGATGAGTTAAGAGATTTCTTACATGCTGTACATGCTGAGGTTGCAAGATGAGACAAGGTAATTTATGGCCAACTTTTCACTTTGGTAGGTGTACATCACAATTTTTTTCTGAGACATCTAGATTATTTGCAAAAAATCCATTTTAGTTTTCAGGCTCCTTTAAAAGCTGTGGTTTATATATAAGCTTTGTTTTTCCCAAGTCCTTGCTACTATCTGATTTCTTAACTTAGGGCAGGAGTCCTGCTCTGTGCATGAATATGAGGGTAGATTAAACTCCTAAAGTTTGTAAAATTTTTGTTAGTTAAGTTCCTTTTATTCAAAATTTGATTGGTTTTTCATTTAAAAAAAAAGTGCTAGCTTTATTTGATATTTCATTAGCTTAAAATGAGTAAATGTCACAATGTAATTTTTCTGCTTAGGGATTTAAATGCTTACAATAAAATTAGCTGAAAATATAAATTTAGAAAGTCGGTATTTTATTGCTGTTGCTTCTCATTGAACAGATTCCTTCTTCAGCACTGTTACCAGCTCTTTATGCCTCTCCTTGTCAACTGTCCCCAGTTATCCTGACACTCTACTGTAACAGTGCCATGGTTAGAAACACTAGGCATAATAATGAGCTCTATCCTTTACTTACTCAGGCAAAAATCCCATTGACTTCAATAGGAACTTTACCTAATTAAAAATGAAGGATTACAAGATGTCTCAGTGTGCATTGCATACAAGAAAGGTATGTGAGTGACACATTGTAAAATTTGGCACTGTGTTGTATTATTATTTGGGTCTGATTTTTTTTTCCCTCCCCTTTCACATTAATTCATACATTTCCAGTTGTACAGTACCCTCGATAACTTAGAATATTATCTTACCGTACTTAGAAATGTCACTGAATATGTCGGCGCTTTCTTAGTAACATCACATTTACAACGGACGGAGTCAATGGGATTATTTCTGCTAGTAGTATTTCTATTTCCATCGGATGCAAGCCTGTCTGGACGGTGGTCCCTGGCAATAGGTCAAGTGCCTGTTGTGCGAGAGAGCCCTGAACTATGGGAAGACCCGAGTTCTGATTGTGGCCTTGTTTCTAAACTGCACTCGGACCTTAGCAGAGTCCCATCACCTCCTAGCGCTTGTTTCCTTTTGTCAGTCGTGTCTACTTGCATGCGGCCCTTCAGAAAAGGAACTCTCTCTTACTGTATAAGTATGTAGTGCATGGCACAGCATCATCTGGATCTTCCCTGGAGCTCCTAGAGGTTATCATAATATAACAACAATGAAGGAAAGCTGGGGAGGCAGCAGGGATCACTCTTCATAGATGTAGTTATGTTTGCAAGGCCTTTGTGGCATGATTATAAGCAGAGGAAACAAGTGCCCGTTACTCCCCCTCTGTTCTTCACCCTTGCCATCATCACAGGCCGAAATCAACTTGCACAGCTGTCCCTTTTCCGGCTAAAGCCTCTGCAAAGATGAAAAAAACCCCAACTAAGTTACAAGCTGAACACATTGCCCGGTTGCACAAATCGTGAGCGGTACGCTCGTACAATGCAAACAGTTGCGTCGATTCACCTTGCAGTTCGGGATGCCGCACCGCGGTTATAACCGGCCCATCACGGGACGTGCGGTGAAACGTTCATTTGAAAACTTAGTACTAACTTCGTAAAGAGAGCGCCCGAGGGGGCCGCTTTTTAAATCGGTTTTCTCAGGCATTTGACAAGCCGGGAGGTCAGCAGAAAGAGAGAAGCTTGAAGGCAGCCAGGGCTGTGGTTTTCAGGACGCCGTTGCCAGGAAAGAAAGCAGGGTAACACCGACGTCGTGGCCACTGGCGCCGTCCACTGAAAAGAGTGGAGGAAGAGCAGGACCCAGGCCAGGGCGGGCTGACCTCGACGCCGGGGAGAGCCCCGGAAAGGCACAACTTCCATCGCTGTAAGAGGGACCACGGCTAGCCCGCCGGGAAGACCCCTTTAGGCTTTGTCAGGGAGAGGATGGGTAATAAGGCACTTCCTGAAGAGGGGGTGCTTTATCCCGATTTCAGTACAGCTTTTCTTGAGCCAGCTGGAGGAAGGCCAGGGGGTGTGGGCAGGCCTCGCTGGGGCGGCGGCAGAGGCTGGAGGGGGCGGGGGCCCGTGGGAGGAGCCGGGCCCGGACGGGCCGGGCCGCGCCGCACCGCGCCGCCATGGGGGTGACGACGAAGGTGCACCAGGTGTACAACTACCCCTTCGAGCAGGTGGTGGCCTGCTACCTCCGCAAGGTACCGGGGCCGCGCGGGTCGGCAGGGGGCGCTGTGCGCGTGCGCCTGCCCCTGCCCCGGCGGGCGGGCCGCCCCGGATCTGCCTCATTGTCTCGCGCCAAGTTTCCTCTCGGAGTCGCCGGCGGTTCCTTCTCGGCCCGCTCCTGAGGGCGGCGCGGGCAGGGGCGGGGGCGCGGGCAGGTCGGGTGAAGAGACGATAAATACCCCTCCCCCCTCCTCTCTAGTCTGTGTTTTCACGACTCTTTCAGAGCCGGAAGTATTGTCACTTCCGCACACCGGCGTGGACCCCACGTGCGAGTTATAACGGAGGAGCTGCAGGGAGGAGTCTGGGTTTGTGGTCTGACAACCAAAATGTCCAGGGATTTTCTTTTTCTTATGTAGAGGCCCCTTCGGATGGTGAGGTCCCAAAGCGTATTTTAAGCCTCCGCCCAGCAGTTGGGAGGCACAGGTTGCCCCTTGCTCCCTGCTGGCCAGGCCCAGCCCCTGGGGAACAGCCCCCGCAGCTGTGGAGCGAGCCCCTTGCTTGACTGGCCCGCTGCGAGAAAACGTCCCTTCGTGTGCCTCGAACCTGCCACTCAGTTCTCTTTCTCCCATCAAGCTTGTGACGCGATTTGCTTTATCGCCTGAACCCTGCGGCGCGATTCGCTTCAAGTTTGCGACACCCTTCGCCTCGCACCTGCAACACTACGTGCTTTATTTGCTTCAAACGTGTGACGCGATTCACTTCAACCTTGCAGCACGATTTGCCTCAAACCTGCGACGTGATTTGCTTTAGCGCTTCAAAACTGCAACACGATTCACTTCCAACTTCAGGCACAATTTGCTTTATTGCTTCGAACGTGTGACGTGATTCGCTTCATGTTGTGTGCCCCCTTCCTCCTGGGAAGGCGAGAGATTAGAGGATAATTAATCCCCACTGACGCTTTCTGGGCCATTTAGTATTTTGTAGCCCCCTCGTATGTCCTCTCTCAAGCATCTCTTTTCTAAATGGAATAGGCCGGACTTCTTTAGTCTGCTTTCCAGCATTTCCTTCCCCCCATGCCCCAGGGTTATTTCCCCCAAGGGTTTCCCAAGCACAGAGGCTTCTTCATGAAGTGTTTCTGGCAAAGAGGAGTCTAACTCGAGCTGAGTTTCACAGTTGTTAGTGACTGGAATGGACCTTAAAAATTGTCAGGTCCAGGCTGGATCCAGGTCCTCCCACTGTGGTAGGGTGGCCATCGTATAGAACTGTCCAGTTGTCCTCTATTGATACAAAACTGGATGCCTTTATGCCTTTCTTGAAGAGAAAAATAGAGAGCATAAAGGGGTCAGATTTCATATCAACAGAGGGTAGAGTAGCAGAAAACTGGAATGTCCTCTATGATGGCCACCTTAGGCACTTGGGCTCTGCTGTATTAGAAGTTTGTTTTTTTAACTTTATTTTTAAAAGAGGGTTTAAAATAAACCATGGTCAAACCACAGGAAAAGGTTGTTCAAGAAGCAACGTATTACAGTGATCCTGGGCATGTTCACCACTGGTGGATCACTGGCATTTCTAACTGGACCAGAGTACTGCCAGTGACCCGCCAGTGGTGAACATGCTCAGGATCACTGTAATATGGAAAAAGGCCATTCACGAAGCAGCATAATTGTTTTTTTGAGGGTTTTTTTTCATAAGGCAGTTTGCAGTGCTACCTCTTTCCCTCCTTTTGGCAGGAGAGAGGCATTCTTAGGCCAGCTGTGTTAACTAGGATGCACTAAAAAATAGCTGAACTCAAATCCAGATATTCCAATAGTTCTGGAGCCTGCCTGCTTTCCATTGTGATGATACCTACCTCGGTTTTTATTTGGGGGGGCAGGGTTAGCTAAAGGTTTGGCTTTCCTCTCTTGCTGTTCAAAAGACTCTCACACAAAAACCCTTTTCTGCACAACAGAATCAGTGATACGTTAAGTACAGAAAGTATCAGGTAACTTGGATGTGTGGGGAGGGAATAGAGAGAAAGAAATGTATATACACCTATACACGTGCACACATACCTTGACCTGTAATAATTGCAAGAAAGGAAAAGAATATGTGTGTGTGTGTGTGTGTGTGTGTGTGTGTGTAAACATTTCCTTTCAGTTATTATAGGTGGGAGTATGCATGTATGTGTGTGTGCGTGTATTTTTTTTTCTTTTTCTTTCTAGAAAGACTATATCTGTTTATCTGTGTGTATATACAATTTTCTCTTCCTTTCTTTCAATATATATATTTCTTTTCCTCTCATTTGTTACAGGTGGGAGTATGTAAACAAAGATGTGACATGAATTGTCAATATTTCTTTTGAGGCCATAGTCACACATGTATGTTTGCCTTGTTGCTGGTCTCATTCTGCCTGTGTAACTGAAAAGAAACTGGATGTGAAAACTGGATTCTGTAATTAGAGCAGGGAAGTTTCTAATATGGATGAAGGCATATGCTTCCTTGTGGACTTGGGATGTTGCTTGTGTGGTATATCCTTTTAAGAACTGTGCCTTGCCCTTCTTTTTCAGAAATTGTTTCTTTGCAACCTCACTTCCATCTGTGCTGACTGCGTGCCTTAAGTAGGGCAGGTCCAGGTGTAATAAGCAATTACATCAGAAGTCTTTCAGAATTTCTTCATAAGGAAAGAGGTTGGATGCCCACAGCAGATGGATAGGACTGGAAATGAAAAGGTTTCCATTTGATTTAGAAAAACAGCTCTCAGTTTGGTTACCTTGTGCTACATTGTTAAATGTTTAAAACATGCTTTTCAGCAGACTCAAGCCTTTTTGTACATCCCTGTGATGGTGTAACCAAACAGTTCCTGTTTATTTTACAACGTAAGTTATGATCCTGCAAGTACATGCATGTGAGTGTTGTCGCCCCCCACCTTTTCCAGCAATCAAGCAAGCCAGAGGGTCTGCATGTGTCTAGAGCTCTATTGGCAGAAGACACTTGCATGATTCTGGATTTAAGGGGCCCCTAGCAGGTTGCGTAGGCCCAAACTTTGTTTTATGTTTAAAAATAAAAAGCGGATCAGTAGAAATATTTCCATGATGTAAATTTTAATCAAGGAAATAGTTTTCTTTGGCTGTAAACATTCCCCTGTAGAATCTGTTAACTAATGATTGCAGGAAGATGCTTTTATATCAGAGCAGTGATATAAAAGCAGAGCAGTGATCTTGTCTGCCAAGTGCAAGATGAAGGTAGTGCAAACCAAAATATTAACATGAGAAGCAGAGTTTAAAATGGAAATCGTTTTACATGCAGGGGAATAACAATTTCATTGGTGCTGCTCAACTTTACTTTCTCTATGCATTGGTTTCTCTTGGGCACAGGTTTTAAGAGACTTGTCCAAACTAGCCTTTGTTTGACATTTCCCTTGAATAAAAGCTTAAACTTGAGGTGAATTGTAGTTTTTATAATGTGCTGACACTGGTTGGTTTGGGTTTTTTTGCCTTCTTGCTGCAACTGAAAAAAACCCAAAAAACAGAAAAGGAAAATATGTAGCAGTCTCCACAGTATTTGTTTCTGCAGCATAAACGTTAGCAGTAGCCCAGGGCATCTTCTTAACCCAGAATACCATGGTGGTTTTTTTGTTTATCTACAACCTCTTTTATTGTGGAAGACAAACATTATTGACTTAGGGCAACTTTATTGAAAACATCAAAGATAAATTTGGTCTCCTGTTTCTTTTTTTGATACTGTACTTTAACTCTGCTTTGTTCTGACCTATTAGTAATAAACTACCTGTTGTTACAAAGCTTTTCTTTACAAAGGCAGGTCAGCCTATTAGTTGGAACCAGATCTCATTGCCAAAGAAGCAGGGCAAGAGAGATTTTACAAACAGCTTTTTAAAATATAAACTAAGTCTTAGGAAATCCAAATATAGTGTATACATTTTGATCCATCTTGGCTGAAGCCATAACTTGTATCTTATAGGGTTTATCAGGGTAGTGCAGCTGCAGTCTTGGCAAGAGAAAAATGGCCCTGGGGAGAAACAAAAATGTGTGTGCACTTGGAAAAGGCAAAATTGACTGCTGTGGTCTGGGCAGTGCTATGAAAACTCAATTGACTGCAGTTGACCAGTCCTGGGCAGCCTGCTTTACCAGTAGAACAAGTGGCATCATATACAGGCACACTGACTGGTCAGCTGCAAGGTCAGGACCTAAATCATCTTTGGTTCCTGCCACCAGCAGTGGATGACCTACCATTTAAAATATATAGAGAGATCTTCGCTAAAACCATTGGTAATCTATTCTCACAGGAGCAGGGATGTGTGCTCTCATGTTAGTTTTCTGTTTATATTAAGGATTCTGCCATTTCTTTAAAAACCTTTTATCAGTTTAGGCATAAGGGCACTGAGCAGCATTGTTTTTCCCCCTAGAAATAATGTGGTTATATTTTGTTCTAAAATCTGTCTGTCAGATCCTGGCCTTGTTGAAGAAAAATGAGAGTATTTGATGTGATTTAGGAATAAGGGATCATAAATTAATTGGTGTCACATTTGCGTTACTATTAAGCATTTTTTTGCTTTCCAGAGTGTTATGTTTCAATACTTAATTTCACCAAATTAGTTCACTGCTAATATACTCTAATCTAATAACTGAAAATGGCTTCTCTGTTGCCTGCTGAAGTTTATATAAAATATAATTCTTCAGTGTATTCCTCAAATGTGTATGTCAGAATGTTGGACAGCAAATAGAGACAGAAGTGCCCAGTCTGCAGTATTTTTTCTCTTATTTCTATTAATCTTGCACAGCTGTCCCTTTCTTGGCCCCCAAAGAAGAAGCCTCTGCAAAGATGGGAAAAAAAATGAAGTTATAAACCGAATATATTGCACAGTTGCACAAATCTTGAGCAGTATGTTTGGCCAGTGTAAATAGTCATGCTGATTAACCTTTCAGCTTGGGATGTTGTACCAACAGTTAACTGATCATAATGGGATTTGTGGTGAAATATTATTTTGAAAACTTAGTACTAACTTAGTAAAGAGGGCCATGGCACCCAAGGGTCACTTTTTAAATTGGTTTTCTTAGGCATTTGACAATTTGGGGGGGTCAGAAATAGCTGTTACTGCTATTTCTTGTTAAATAGTCGAACCAAAGCATTATTACAAATAGAAACAATATTCTGACATATATCTCTTCAACATAATAAAAAAGCAAAGTGGAGGAAAAGAATGAGCCTAATTATGACAGTCAGAGGCATTGAGCAGAAAGGATTATTTTAACATTTCTTAAATGTGACAGCACAGTACATTACTTATTTCAACTAGGAACATGGTCTCATGGAAGAAACCACTTAGTATAGTTAGCTTCATAAATTCTATGGTTCAAGTTGATTTTATTGCTTTTCTATATATTTTTCTAATTTGCAGATACACCACTTGATGCTGTGGCTTTTATGTTGTATGAAGATAGGTTGAACAGGTAAAACTAAACTTGGTTTCAGAGATGACCAAATTTATTACAGCTGGGGTTCTTTAAAGGAGCTTTTGTGCCTAAGGTCCCCAGGCACCTCTGAGAATCCCGCTGTACCTTGTTTGGATTGTAAGAGTTCATGGACTGAGATACATGGATACTTCTTGGATCTCCTGCTGCTCATACAAATGACCTTTAGCATTCCCAAAGAGTCTGATTTTTCCCATTCATCTACCTCTCAATAATGCATTAGCAACACATAATTCTCCATAGCAAAAAAAAGAGTGTGCAGTAGTAAAGTTAAGTCTACTCCTATAAAAATGTATGCAGTTTGCAGAACAGGGGTTTGTACCTTCATCAAATGAATTCAGGCTAAGATCCTGTGACCAGCAGAAATGTGTGATTGATAATCCTTTTCTTCCTGCAGGTATCAGTGTATATATGTGACATGAACCCTACTGTGGACTGGTGGGGTTTCATGGGGTGCTGTGCAATTTTTCTTTTATTCATTTTACTGATCTGATGTGGGTATTCTCACTGAAATGTTCTGCGGTATTTGTATCACTTTTATCACTGTATAGATTGTTATGCTGTTTTTTGTCTATCTTTATGATTTTGGACATGGTTTAGCCAAGGAACTGAGATGCATACTTAAGGAAAAGTGAGGCAGATTTGCTATATGCCCCAGAACACAATGGCAAGGGATAAAGACAGTTGCCACTCCCACTGGCAGATGGATCCACTCGTGGGATTGGCACCTAAGTTATTGTCTGCTTGTAAAGCAAAAAAAAGGTTCATAATAAAGATGTATCTGAGAAAAATTGCTGTTATCTAGAGGTGCTCCAGGTGACTTGGGGAGACGGGAAATTTCTGGAGGATTCTGAGACTCAGGTGTATCTACACATGTAATTAATGTGAAGCAATAAACTAATAAACTCCCTTCTCACTGGCCAGAGAGAGGTTTAATTCCCTACTCCCTGTTCCACCGGCAGGGACCCAAGCTGAGTCCGCCGAGTGCTCCCTCCTTCCCTTCCCACTACCTCCTGGAGTGGCTCAGGAGTGGCAGGAATGGGAGGGGGAGTCATCACTGCAGGCAAGAGAAAGCCATCTTGGCCCAGGATGGCTGTTTTTTTCTACCATTGTGTCCAACTGTGGCTGCTGCTTCACCATGCATTGCCGTTTGGGGCTGGAGGAGCTTCCATCCGCCCAGCAGCTTCAGCCCAGCTCAGGTTGAAGCCACTGGGCTGAAGAAGCTACCCATGTCATGCCAGTTTCCCCTCGCCTGCAGTGGTGACTGTCCATTCCTGTTGCTCGGGGAGGAAGCAGCGGGGGAGCTTCAGCCCTGCAGTTTTTGCCCCATGCGTGGAGCTCCAGCTGCAGTCTCTGGACCGAAGCCTTACACCTGGGTGCTTTCCAACTTCCAAGGCATCTGGGAGCCAGAGCCAGAGTTCCATGTGTGGGGCAGAAGCGTCCTGCCCCCACACCTAGAGTGGTGCGGTGCAGCGTGGTGTAGCTACAGCAGCTGCACATGAGGGGAGCAGAGCAGTTCCCTACTCTGGCCAGCCTGCATCTGCCTGTTAGGCTGCAGCTCCGGGTGCTGCACAGGGCAGGGGGCATGATGGTGGCAGCTGCTGGGCTCGGGGCCCACCGCCACCTCTGAGCTGGCCAGGGAAGCCTGCTCCCCAGCCAGCTCCCACCTGGCACAGCCAGATGCCATCTGGCAGGGGCTGTCAAGGGGGCTGGGATGGGGATTATTCTCCCTCCCTCTGGCATTCAACGGAGGGGGCTTATTCTCCCGCTTGGCGGTGGTTGGAATGGGCAGACCTGGCTGTGGCCCCTCGGGGACAGTAGGGCTAGAGGGGAGAATAACACCTGTCTCTACCTCTGCCTCAGGGGCCATGCTGGCCCATTGCTGCTGCAGCGAGGAGGGAGCCTGGCAGACCCAGCTCGGGTCACTGCCAGTGGGACAGGGAGCAGGGAATTAAACCATTCTCTGGCCAGACCCCTGACCCTGGTCATCCCTGCCTGTTCCTGCTGCTGCTGGGGTGCAGATGGGTGGGGCCAGCCCAGCTGGGCTGGAGAAGAGAGCCCAGCCCACAGCATGATGGGATGCTGGGGGACTCTGGTTTAAGTTAAACCAGGAAGCGGTCTGGGACAGATATTGCATAAACCGGTTTGAGCCAAATCAGTTAAGTCTGATACTACATTCAACCACATTTATCTCAAACTGGGTTCAGCCATTTTGAAACTGGTTTATGTGCACTGAATGCCTGTTCTGTTACAGGTTTAAACCAGTTTCTGATCACTTAAATTGGTTCAGTTTAGGTGTAATGTCTGCCCCTAGCCACGGATGCCAAGTTCTAGCACTGACCTGCTTGGACCGGAGTTGGATCATTCCAGCTCATTGCCATGAATCAATACAGATTTAGGATGTGTTATCTGTCGCTGGCCTGTGCCTCTGTATTGTGGTATGGGGCAGCAGTAGCAGGTCTGGTTCACTTCTCCTTTCCCATGGAAAACCTGAGGCTGTGTAGAAATTTAGCTTAGCTTACTCCACTTATGTAGTAGTGTAGATGGTCACTGTGGCAAGATGAGTGATTGAGTGATAATTATAGCATATATAACTATAGATTAATATAGACAGATTGTATAAATTAGACTGCAAACTCTTTAGGAGAGAGGCCTTATTTGTTATGCATGTGCATATCATGCATCACAAGGGGCAAAGCCTGGGCTCAAAAGCACTACTACCAAACAAAGGACAATTAATAATTTTCACTGCTGTGAAGCCTTGTTTGGGTGCAAATACCATCAGAGGAGCTGGCTTGTAACTGTTAATCAACCATTTAGTGCAAGTCTGACAAATTGATTTGTATTAAAAAACCCATATCCATATGTGAAAAGGCTTTTGTATTTATTGATTTTTATCACAGATTGCTTGCTGTGCCATGGGTTTTTTTAGACCTTTTTCTTTTAAATATAAATTAATTTACAAAAGTGTTCTGAGAGGCCTGCAAGGGTTGAGCTGATTTTTACATTGTCAGTGGTTAATTTCTCTGGGATAAAAAAGAATCATCCAGAATATTTACTGATTTAAATATTTTTGCATGTCTTTGAGCTTTATTTGAGCTCCATTTGATTTTGCATGTAAAATCAACAGTTTCTTGCTTTGAAATAGTTCAGTTTTATGTATACCATTACATGTAATCTACATTGATTTCTCACTACAGCTAAATGCAGAATCTGTCTTAGAAATCTGTTTTTCTCACAAATTACTCACCCAAAGAAGCTTTGTGGTGGGAATATGCATCTTTAATTTTATAACTGATTTTATGCACTTAATTCAGTTTACTTTACTTAGGGTTGTATTTCACTGTATTAGAAAATAACACATCTGAGAAATGGTCTGTAGAGCAGTCAAAGAATTTTTAGAAAGATGGCACATGAAGAGTTGTTCAGTAACTATACAGTGTTGGCTTTCTGTAGCTGAAGAAAATAATTCATCATTTCCAATAAATAAATAATAAAAAAACCGCATCACCAGTATGACTCGGAATGTGTCCAGTTCTTTGAAAAGGCAAATGAATTTCTAGACAAACAAATAGACAGCATTACATAGGTACTATACTAAACTATCATGGTCTCGGTTCTGGGCCATCATTGACACTTAAAAATAAATTGGAAAGTAAAAAAAATAAAATAAAGGCAAAGTAAGTTTCTCTGTGTTTGTTATGAGTTATTATCTATTGTTTGAATCTTTCACACAGCAATAGAAAGTTAAACACTCTGTAAAACAGCAAAGTCTGTGAAAACTGGTAGGGGAACTGGAGAGCAATTATATTATCTGAAACATCTTTAAACTTGTTTTTAAAAACAAATTATACTTCAAGTCCATCCTTCGCCAGGAGACCTACTTCACTTTCCAAGTGGGCATAACATTTTTAATTTCCCCCTCCATCCCATGCCATACCTTTCCTATTAAACGCATTTTAAGATTTACCTAGAACTTTTCAAATTCAGGTCTCACAGTATTTGCAAAGGTTGGTAATATTATTTTAAAACCAAGCGGCAAGTTCATTGTTTAAGTACAAAGCAGGTGAAAGGCATAAGGTGAATAGAACTCTCCTTGCTCTCCCCTAGGTTTTTGCTTCAGCTGCATGCTGCTGCTGCATCTCTTCATATTCTCTCATGCTATCCAACTGTTAAAGCAATAAACAACCTTAGTAAACATGAACACATTTTCAGAGTTAATTGAATGGGTGAGTTACAAGATACTGACATTCCTCATACACTTTCCTACATCTTTTTTTAAGTTATGAAACCATGAAGCAATAAGTAGTCTTTTGCTCCCCTCGCCCCAATTAACATCTATCCTACACCTTCCGATGTTTGCCTTAATAAAATACAGAGAAGATAGATTCAAAGTCTTACTTGTCTTGACCACAAGATGGCATCAAATCATTTCAAGGTGATGATAAAGATAAGGAACCGTGGTCTTTTGAAATTTGTAATTTCCATACGAAAACCAAACTTGAAATTTCAAGTTGTTGGAGGGCTTCTCCCACCCACACTAAAGCAATAAAATAAGCTGTCCAGGTGCTCTATCCACATTCCACTTCGGGAGTCTTCCTTCTCACCACTGACTTCATCAC
The DNA here is from genome assembly GCA_030014935.1 of Caiman crocodilus. Taxonomy (NCBI): domain Eukaryota; kingdom Metazoa; phylum Chordata; order Crocodylia; family Alligatoridae; genus Caiman; species Caiman crocodilus. The sequence continues at coordinate 22,519,557 of JAGPOW010003447.1, forward strand.
ACATAGCAAGTGTCAATCCACTCACTAACCCATGGGCACTCTCTAATTTCAACTCATTAAATGTCCCATGATTTTGGTGACAAATGGTGAATTGTACTACAAGGAGCCCTTCATGTTTGTGAGTACTGATACAGGCAGAGCTTTTAATGTTGTGGTAGTGAAGATTACCTGATCTTCCACTCTAGTTTTCAGTTGCTTGCTATTTTTGTAACAGTTCCTGAAGCGTTTGGGATGACATTTTCCATGGTGTGCATGCATGTGTGTATGTATAGGTTAGCCTAGTGTGCAGGATGTGAAAAAAGAGGACACCTTTCCTATGCTTCCTTCCTCACCCCGCGTTATTGTGTATAGGGGTATGGAAGAGAAGGAGGAAGCAGACACAGTGGTAGTGTGGGCTGAAAAGTGTGTGCATATGCTGAGGGTGAAGGTGTCTGCTGGAGACAGGTGAATGGGAGTGGAGGGTAGAGGGAAGCAGAGTAGGAGAGCAAAATAGTGATCATAAAGACTTCCATAACGCAGATGCACAACACAAGGGACTGATTTAAAACAGTGGACAGTTTTATTGCATCATTTTTTGGCTTTGCAACCACAGGTTTCTTCTAATTTGTTTTGGATAGAATACAAATACATTAATAGCGAAAGGGAAGTGTATTATCTTCCATATGATCATTGATAATATTTAGCAGTAGTCACCAAGCAGATTAACTTGCTTAAATTGCACCTCCTGATAGGATGCATATTGCTCTTGGGGAGCAGGAAAGTCAGTCCAGCATTATTGCTTCCTGTTGCTTCAGAGAAGATGAGGCATGGTGAGAGCCATCAGGCTGATCAGTAGGAGGACTGAAACCTCAGTAGCCATAATGGTAAGGCAGAAAGCTTTTGAGTGAGGAGGCACCCCAGTAGGTCACTATAAGGCTGAATTAATAGAGTGAATTCTTTCTGTTCTCTGCTGCTGTTGAACTAAAAGATCCTCAGGGAATAAAAACCTTGATGGAAGAACATGACTGGCTTGAAAGACTATTTTGTTGCGACTGTTAGACTCACTGAACCATTCCATCTGCTTATAGACTCCTAACACCATTTCTTATAGTCTACTATGTAGGAAATTGAGTCTATTTCTGTTTAAATACTTGGGTAATAGAGTCTGCTATTTAGTGAAAGATTTATGTAAATGGCTTTTTGTTTCACACGATTGGGCCTTACAGAGTGTAAGTTACATTGATAATGTAATTACACCACTACTTCTGCCATTTCAGAGCAGCATGTTGCATAGGAGCCTCCAATTTCACTACGAAATAGGAGTTTTAAAACCTCGCAGTTCCTTTTTAATGGGATTTTTATTCAGCAGCAACCAAAATAAAAATACCTGGTAGAAGAGGTGTCCTGCAAGTAATTTATGACTACTTGCAAACTAGGATTTTATAATCCTAGTAATCGCTGGCTTCTGGATGTAATTTTTTCATTTTCCCTCAATCTTTATGCTTGTCTAATGCCAGTCTTTATCTGGCATTCAGTATTTTCTCGTTTGGCATTGGTATTAGTATCTAGACTTCTGTTTAATTTACTACAGTCAACAATGCTCAGAGGTATCGCTTGCTTTAAGATTTGAATGTAAGATTCAGTTCATATAAAGGCTGCTTATTTATAGTAATGAATAATAAAGTTATGCTAATCATGTCAACCATTCTTCTAATAGAGGAGTTTAAAAAAAATCCCAAAATGGCTTTCCTAACTGTTAGCACTCCTCTCTTTTTAATATAAAACATTAGCTAGGGCATCCAAATGAGTGCATGTGCTGGAAACAGTGGATACTATTTCTAAGTGGATACAATTTCTATATCTTTGTCATTTGGGGAGTCAGAGCTAGCCTTTTCTTCATTCAGCCCTTAAATGACTGGTTTCTATCACTTTATTTAAAGGAGATCATCCTTACCTGGAAGTAGTAGCAGGTCCCTTATTAGAGGGCTGCAAGCCAGTCTCTAGTGTAGAACAGTGTTTGCATCCACTGCACAGGACCAGTCCTGGCACAAAATGACACCTTAGGTTTCCAGTTATTGCAAGACAGTTAAAAGTAGCACACCCTACTATGTAATTCAGATGTACAGTAGCTTTCATGATTTTCTGCATCGTGCTGTGTGGCTGCAAGATATTGATGAGACAGCAAGCCTGCTTAGCAGGATTTCACAGGTCCTGTACTACAGAAACCCAGGGTTCAATTCATCTCTGAGGTAGCTCTCCAGGGATGGAATTGGCCCGTGGAATCGTGAAACTCATGAAAGCTACGTTAGCTGTGATTTTTGAGCCATATGATGCAGGTCAAAAGTTTACATCTTATTCTCTTTCTGTTTTGAAGGTATTCTGGATGAGTCTTGAAAATTTCTTAATGTAAATTGTTGTGTAGAGGTATTGAAGGGTGTATGTTTTCTTTAACATTCTTAAGGTTTGCAAAGCAAACCTCACCACAAGCATTGAGATGTACATTTAAATATTGTATAATTCCTTTTCTTTGTGAACATTTTAGCTAATTCAAGTGGGTGCTAAAGACTGATGACACAAAGCTGGGTTTTTCTGTTTGTTATTTACCTCTTGAGAGAGATGGTGAAAATGTGTATTGATTTTACAAGTGAATGTTAGCAATTTTCTCTTACCCAAGTGACAAATGGTGATGTTTACTTTTACATTTTCACCTAGTATCCCAGTCCCATGGAGAAACATGTCACAGCTGTAAAAACAGTGGAAGAGAAAAATGGTAAGTGGCTTGCTTTTGCTTGCAGTGCTGATTAATTTATTGCTTGTATTTCAGTAGTGCCCCACCATGAATCAACCAGGGCTCCATTGCACCGGGTTCTGTGCAAGGGCCAGAACAAAATGATGCCCTACCACCTCAGATCCATATGCATGCTACTTCTGGATTTTTGAGCTGCTTCAGGGACTGAAAAGCATGACTTGGCTAATGCCTCAGTAATACTTGTTCCTTGTGTCTCAATCCTTTGCATTGGTGTAAGGACATCCATCTTTAAGGAGCAGATTTAAGTCCCATTGAACTTCAGCAGGCTTTGGATACTTTACTTCTGTTGAGAGAGGGCAGTATATAAGAGGAAATAGTCCCAAGCTTCAGTGATTTACCCAGAAATTTTACCCATTCCCCGGTAAAACTCAGATGAAACAGGCAGTTAAGACTTGTCATCAAATGGAGAGGAGGGATGACCCAGTCCCAGCTTAAAATAGAGGCTGGGACTTGAGAGATCTCACTTGAAAGATTTGGGTTCAGTCCCACTTCTGTTTAAAAACTTCCTTAATGACCTTGGGCACAGATGTTTATGTTATTTGGGCACCTAACTCCCTGTAAACACCTGGGCCTTACTCCCTCTGTACCTTCTGCTCATCTGTAAAGAAAATGGAAATATCTACGGTTCATAGCTATGCATGCTAAGTGGCAATTCCAGGATTCTCCTTTCCCTGTAAAATGTGATATCATTGAGTCAGCCTACCACAAGAGCTCAGAGAAAAAAGCTAAAGTTTCCTGTCAGACATCCTCCAAATAAACTTTTTGGGAAGACATCTCCACCTACCCCTCGAGAACTTTCACTTGGGCTGTCTGCCAGTTGGCTTCTTATTTAGTAGCAAACTGAGGTTTCTGTACTTGATCTGGGCCATTAAATATTAAAATGCAGAGTGATCCTGAAAGCCAGGCATGTTTTTGGTGATGCTAAATAACTATAATTTGTTTTCTAATAGATAGCTGTGTTCTTGTCACTGGGCCCAGTTCAATATAAAAATAAATGTGTAGTCATATCAGAGGCTGCTGTAGATCTCAATTATGGTATTGAGTTGTGTTTTACATCCCAGTGGCATGGAATTGAGAATATGAAATGCAGAGATGGAGTGAGTGCAAAGTTTTAGTTTGGACCTGAACTGTCTGACTGTTCAACAGTCCATATTGACAAATATATTTGCAGGCTGCTTTTCTTTTTTCCCAGATCATCAACAAGACAGTGTCTCAGAAAATGAACTACCTCACTACTATATGCCAAATTCAGCATCATCTTCAATGGAGTTCTACCCACTTATGTGAAGGCTGAGTTTGGCAGTGTATGCTGTGCTAGTCGCTCATAAGTACTAGTATAAACACCGGTGAAATGTTTATGTGGCACCATCTGTTCTCTGGCTGGCAGGGGGTGCTAGAGTGCAGAGTAGGGCACAGGGACCCCCCTTGAGATGGGATGCAAAATGCCTGGAACAATCATATTTACCATTTTTGCCTGGCCAAAAAATACTGTCATTGCTCTAAATAATAATAAAAAAACCCACAAGCTAGCATATTCTTTAGCTAGCATTTGCCAGCTTTCTTGCCTGCAGATTCATTTTTGTTGCTAAGTTGTCCAACTCTTTTCTTTTTATTTAGAAAAAGGTAATGTTTGTTACTGTCACTGCTCAGATTTTTTCTTCTTTATTATCAGATTTGTCTACAGGAATTGTTTACAGGAGGAGAATTGCAACATGTCAGAATGTAATTCCAGAAATCTTAAGAAAGGTAACTTCTTTAAAGCTAGGCTCAGTTTGGCTTTGAAAAAAACAAAACCAAAAATCAACCTAAGACAAGACTGTGATGCTAGCTGCATTAAAGGAGCAGGTTTCCCAATGATGCTTCAGTTAAAATGTTTTTTTCCTTTTTCTTTTAAAAGATAAAATGGTTCTGTGCCAATTAGTTTTGCATTGGATTACAAAGTGCAAAGCCAAAATTGCAGTCTTATGCTGTAAGATATGGCAAGTGTAATATATGGTGATGGCATGTTGTAAATGTGGTGATGCGCTTTTAATCTCTATGTACCTGCAAAGTGGCAAATAAGCCTTCATCCATTCTAAATGGTTTCCTCTCTTACTGAAAACTCTCAAAGCAAGTTTCCATCCTTTCCTGGAAGCAGGTTAGTGAAAGACTTTGGATGTGTTTTATGTAGGTTTTGGCCAAGTGTGATTTTTTTTTTTTTTTGAAAAATAGGCACTGGGAACATGTTATATAAAACACATTTAATTACAAGTTAAAATGTAAGCTCAGGGTTTTAAAGGGATATTGTGCACAATTTAGGTTTTTTAAAAGCAACTTCCATATAAGCAGCTGTCATGGTTTTTTCCATGAATCTTATCTTATCTTGCTATCATTGGTGATTCTGTTCTGTTCCAGTTCTTGGAATTCGCAGAATATCTGGGACTGCCAGCTTGTCATAGAAAATCAGGGTTGGAAGAGCCCTCAGGATGCCATCTAATCCAACCCCTTGCTTAAAGCAGGACGATCCCCAACTAGATCATTCTAGCCAAGGCTTTGTCTACCAGGGTCTTAAAAACCTCCAAGGATGGAAATTCCACAACCTCTCTGCGTAACCTGCGCCAATGTTTTAGTACCCGCCTAGTAAAAAAAAAAAAAGTTCTTCCTAATATCTAACCTAAACTTCCCTTGCTGAAACTTGAGACCATTGCTCCTTGTTCTGTCATCTGCCACCACTGAGAACAGTCCAGCTCCATCCTCTTTGTAATCACCATTCAGGAAGCTCACAGTTGCTATTAAATCTCCCCTCAGTCTTCTCGTCTCCAGACTAAATAAGCCAAGTTTCCTCAGCTTCTTCTCATGAGTCATATCCCCCAGCCCCCTTACCATTTTTATTGCCCTCTCCTGTTCTCTCTCCAATGTGCCCTCAACCTTGCTATAGTGGGGGACCCAAAACTGAGCACAGTACTTCAAATATGGCCTCACCAGTGCAGAACAGGGGGAAGAATCCCTTGACCTACTGGCAACACTCCTACCAATACAGCCCAGTATGCCATTAGCCTTCTTGGCAACACGGGCACACTGCTGCCTCCTATCCAGTTTCTTGTCCACTATAACCCCCAGGTCCTTTTCTGCAGAGCTGCTGCTTAGCCCCAACCAGATTCTTAGGGTGAGACACCAGAAAGTAAAAAAACAAACAAAAAACTCAAGAGGATTACTTTCAAGCCAATCTTATCATTTTTTTAGGGCACGCCTGATTTTTTGAACACTTTGGTCACATCCAGAAAAGCAGGGGTGTGTGCTTGCAGTTGCACAAATAGTAGGGGCACAAATTTGTGCCGCTGCTTTGTTGCAGCACATACTCCTGCATGTGCCCTTTGTTGCAGGCCATGCCCAGGTTCTGGCTGGCCTCCAGGTGCTGCGGAGAGGCAGAGGCAGTGCTGGTTGGGCCCCGAGTGCCTCAATGCAGGGCTAGCCAGCAGGAATTCCCCACACAGAGGCACCCTGTGGCCCAGCCATCCAGGAAGCAGCATATGGAGATGGGGGTGCAGGCAGTCCAGGGCTCAGGGCTGCCTGCTCCCCCGTCTCCATGTTTGTTTGGCACATACTATTTTTGTGTGCTTTGCCCCTCTTTTTTTTTTTTTTTTGGCTTTTTTTTTGCTACTGGGAAATCCTGGTAGCAAATTTTGTCCCCACACTGCAAATCAGTAGTGCTGTGCATGATTTAAGGTGCAATGATTATGGTTTGTGGCACCACAAAGAGGCTGTGGTGCCAAAAACTGCATGTGCCTGCATGTCTGGGTGTACCCTTCAGGTTTTAATTGCTTACAACCTAATAAAACAAAGATTCAGGAAAGCATTTGTGGGATACTTTGAGTGGGAAATAAATATGCATGTCCTGAAATCCATATATTGTAGCATTGAGTTAATTCCTGAGAGTCTGAAACTGGAATTGACGGTAAACTGGTTATATTCATTATCAAACCTGAAGGAGATGTGAAGTTCACAAAGAAAATAACTTGCTTAACTTTTTAAATTTAATCTAAAGTATTTTATGTTTCAATTAAAAACATTTATGGCATATGTCAGTTGCAGTCCATTTTCTTGCCCTTGCACTATGTAAATAGTCTCAGAAATGCAAGGTACTGTCAGGTTTTGAATGGGAATATGTTAGAGGCCTCACTGATGGCTTTGAGAATCCTGATTTGCTGCAATGATGAGTAGTTTCACTTTGTGTGTCAGGTGATGCAGGTTAATCCTTACTTGTGATTGGTGCAATGCATGAATAAAATTTTGTATTTCTAAGTATCTACGTTAGATCTTTGCACTGGTTAAACATTCCTAATGTCTTGTGTAGAAAAAGCCATATAACCATGTCTTCTTGCATGTTGTTACAAGACCATCTATGCATCTCTGCATTTAAATATCTGTATTTTATTTTCCATGCTTCATCTACCCAGGAAAACAAACTTCCAGGTATGGGACAACAGCTAAGGGACCCCCTGCATCCGGCTGCTTTCCATCCCCTCCCCCCATTCCCCTACCACTGCTGGCAGCTTCTTTGGCCACTCCCCCCCGCCCCCATCATCACTGGCAGCTTCTTCAGGGCAGGGGCCCCAAAACTATTTCTTGTAGGGGGCCTCCCAAAATGTGGGCTGGTCCTGCCTTCAGTGATACTATTCTAGAGCTCGTGATTAGTAGATCAGGAATAGAACTGTAGTCTGGAGTGCTGTCGCTAGCAGCAGTTGGGGACAGATTGCTGTAACTCGCAAGATCTTTGGGACTGGCAAGAGTATTGCAAAATTAACAGATTTTATATTAACTTAAAAAGGAGTAGGGGCAAACTGCTGAGCAGTTGATGTGCAGTGGTTGTCTGTATGCTCATTTGTACTTGCTGGCTTATAGAAGCTAAACTTGAACAGCTTAGCCCTTAATAAAACAGGTTTGAGCTTCTATTTCCTATGGGGCAGCCCATGGACAGTTATTCTGTGTCAGCTGCTCCATGGTTAAATCCCCTTTTAACATTATGTAATGGTGTGTGTTGAAAATATGGCTGAGTTACTCTGTGGGCCCAAACCAGCCCCCAGAACAGCCCAGGGCCACGAGAGTGCGTTGGTGGCATTTCCTTACTGTCTCTTTCTGTTTTAGCTGTTTGTATCTTGCATGCAGCAGTCTCTCTGAATAGGTCCCAATGGAATCCATCATTTTAAATAGGCCATAACCAGCTAGAAATGAAACATGAAGTAGCTAGATAATTTACTTAGCATTTAGCAGTTGTGGAAATCTGGCTGGGGACTGAGCAGGCTTGCATAAATCTTTGAACATTTACATGGCCTTACCAGCTTCTATTAAGGTCAACATGTGTATTATCATCAAAGGCTAACTGCAGCTGATGGTTCTTCATCCTCCGCCTAGCCGTTAATCCTTTGTGTTATCATGAGATAGAAAATAAATTCTAAATATGTGAAATTCTCTCTCTCAAAATACTGACTTTTTGAAAGCTGTAATCCTTCTGCTTGACAGGTGAGTGTCTTACAAGTGTCTGAAATCTACTTAGAAGAGGAATCTTGGCTTAATGCGCAGGAAAGAAATATGGTTCTGAAAACACATTGCCTTACCTGGACAAAATTTGCATCTCTGAGTGAAGAATCTGTCTTCAGAAAAAGTTTGGAAAATCCAAATTGGTATGTACCTGGTGTAAGAATGTAGTTAGATGTATGTGTACATGAAAGACAAACCAGTTAGCCCAAGGGGTTATTATATAATCCTGAAAATGTTCTACTTGTCCTCTTGAGCTATTGGTTACTGAAAGAAAATGCTACATCCGAGCATACCCAGGCTTTGGGAAAGTTCAGGTCCTATTTTAAGGCATGTTGACACTGCAGTAGTAGAGCAGCCTTTTTGGACTTAAGGCATCTCTCCACAACTTTTGTGTACTTGGTAACACCCAATTTCAAAAACTGATTTTTATATATTGTAGTGCTTACTTTTATGCAGAGAGGCTGTGTAGCAGGGGTGGGGATTGGCAAGGCAGGGACAAGCCTGAGTCTGCGCTTATTTGCTTATCTCCTCACACTCTGTGGCACCTAGATCGTCTGGATCTCATGGCACCCTGGTTGAGAATCACTGGTGTAGAGTTTCAAACTAGCCAGCTTGAGTACAGGTAGCAGCTCAGCTTTCAAAAGACGCTCTTTGTCGGTGAAAAGTAACAGGAAAATGAAGAACGAGGAAATTAAAGACAGTCCTACTAATCCAGAGTAGGACATTGCAATAACTGTTTTACACATCCATAAAACAATCAGTGAGGGGCGGTGTTTTATTTCCTGGCCATTATAACAGTTAAATGAGTGGGTACATGATAAGTATAAAAAGACTGTAAAGTTTCTTAGCAGTAGTAGTATTAGAAATGTATTCCTTTTATTAAATCCATCAGTTTTTGCTTCACTCTTATTGTCCAGTATATTTAACGGGTGATGTTCTCTGTTGTCTAGTACAGTATGTGTTATTGCTGAAAACTCTTAAGGACATTTAAGAAACATCCCATCTTCAGACTCAGTAAATTCAAATCCCTGCAACTGAATGTATAAATTTGCCTTTCTAACCTAGGCTTGTGTTTGCAAAGTATATAGGAATATACTAATATACTATATCAGTATTGGGTAGTATCATGTTTCTTTGAAATGAAGCTTAATTGTCGCCAGATACATGTTTTGGGACTCAAAAAGATTTCCATCAGTCAAGGCTACTTGATGATTATGAGAGGATATACTTTGGTTCTGTCAATAATTACTGTAGAGCCATCTGTTTCTCAGAAGAACCAAATAGAAGAGGCAAGTTCAATATACCCATCTAAATTCATTGACTAGTGTTGACTGAGCTCTGCTGCTTTAGGGCATTTTGCGGAAGTCAGGAAGTGGAATAGCAGGTCTTACTCTAAGGGTAAGTAGCAGATGGAAGCAGGCATGTATTGGCTACAAATGTCCAACTCAGGATCCTTAAAATTCTGGTTTATTAGGTGGATTGAAACACTGTAATGAGTTAAATCATAAATCTCGGGGCTGGTCCTTCCACCCACACACGCACGTGCACACACGCACATGCATGCACACAGTAGCAAGCTACAAGAGTCAGGTATACCTATCCCACAGGTGCTGGAGTCTGCCATTGAGGCTTCTTTCAGCGTGGTGTTATCTTCCAGAAGGTGGTCGCTGGCTGGTTCTTCTGGCTGGGAGGGTGCTGGTCAAGTTGGAGATCAAGAGGGCACCACTGAGGGTCACTTTTCACTGCTTTTTATCTGTCCTTTGCAGACTTTGGTGACTCCCCAGTTTTCAGGGTTGCCCAATCCAGGGGTCATTGACCCTCATGGGATTTCCCCCGTTGGTGGATACTGGATGGCATCTGTCAGCCCCAGGGGTCGTCTGCATGTACGTGCAGGTTTGGGAGTCCGTTGATGAATTTTGAATAGGGCTCTGGGAGATACTGATATCTGGAGATATTCAGCCCAAAAGTTGGTCCCCAGCATTGATTATCTCAGGCCAGGGCTTCTAGCCCTTGATTGGTGACTTTTAGAGATTTCCCAGTTGTTACATTGTCTTCTATTGAGTTCTTCCATTGGTTGATCTGCAGTTTCCTTAGGTGTTAATTGCTGCCTGCTGCTACAGTGTTACACATCCAGTCACTGATTCATTCACTCTTTCAGGGGCCAGCCTGATACAGGGAAAGGGCAGTTTGATTCCTGCTCTTGTTAACATTGTTACAATGTATAACTTACTTATGAAACTAAACACATTTAGTTGAAAGGTGAGAAACATAAAATATAAACTACAAAAGTAATACCATGGCACACAAATAGATAAAAATACCAAAATACAAGGGGAGATACAAAATGCACACATATACATTTTAAAACACAATTCCTTATCTTAAAGTGAAAGAAGGAGGAAGGAAGAAAAGGTAGAAGAGGAAAAACATATCCAAGGAGGGGAGAGCAACAGCAGGCAAGAGGAAAAGGGGCCTTCTGCTACACATGGGTAGGCATACTTGGGTTTGACATAATCTAGCTAGTATCAGCACTGAATTTGTGGTGAATACAGCCATTAGATTTCTGCTGAGCTTATATAGCCTGCTTTAAAATTCATGTCTTTGCTACTGTTATCAATATGGGTTAGGTTAAAACATACGTGGGTATGCCTACCCGTGGTATACCAGATTGCTGCATAGACATACCTGAAGTTTAACCCTTAGCCCCTTCCCACCCCACTCCTCTTCCATCACACCAGACTTAACAGCTGGATGCAGCTCTCCAAGCTGCCAGGCTTGTGCTCTTTGCTGCCTGCATGCTTTGCTGTGGCTGCGTGCACGCATGAGCATTTATTGGCCACTTCAGGCCTATTAGTGATATGTTTCAACTTGTCTAAAATTAGACTTTTTGGGGGTAGATCGGTAGAAGATAGTTTTTTACTAGGTGTTTGTGCACATCATGTAGCACCATGGGGCTTGAATCTTTGTGGGTACGTATCAGTGTTGTTGGAATGTTACTGCAAAGAGTATGGACATATTAGGTGTTTGTTTGGATGGCAGGACTTTAAAATATGCTCTGGGAACACTCTTAAGGCCATAGTAAGTAGGAGCTAACCTGCATGAATTTACCTCTTTCACTGAGGATTAAACTAATGTAGCTTAGCTTCCACTTAATATGGAGTAATATAATGAAGATCGTACTGTGGAGTAGCAAAAGCCCACTCCCTTTCTTCTGAGGGTGAAGTGTTCAGATGTCCGTACCCTAATAAAGGGGTTGTCAAAAGTATGTGGTTAAAAAAGGAACAAGTTTAGGGTTGTTAAATATCCGGTATAAAATCTCCTTTGCTAATGATTGGAAGTAGCTGGTGGCTATTTAGCATCATTTTGATTAATGCAGAATTGGAGTTACCTTGGATACCTTGATTTTGCTTTAAATTTATTTCTCTTCCACATAAATGTGAAACCTTGCACATAAAATATTGGGAACTTCAAACCCAACCTGAACCAAAACTAAGCAGCTACATATATAATTACTTGTTTTATTTCAGTTAGTAAGTGTGAAAAATACAGTTACAGGTTGAACTGTGCAGGTTGAACTAACTCTGTTTTAGTATATGCACTATTAGTACAAAAGAAGACACACATTTGAAGTTCAATTGCTTATATAATTTTTTTTCTGGGGTGAGATAAAGGGTTGCATTATTTGAGAATATTCAACACAACTAGACTAGAAGCAGATTTTTTGTCAGAATTTTTAGTTTAAATCAGATATATTTAAATTACATTTAGATTTTTAAAATTTATAAATAACAAATAATGACTGGCCAGGTTAAGACATCTACTTAATGAGTCTATTACCATTTTTTTTGGTAAAGTAAATAAAAAAATTATTGAAACCATTTTGGTTTACTGCCAAAGTTGTAAATAAAGTGAGATCACCGAACTGGTGCAAGTCCCTAGCTAAGCTCCTGCAGGCACTGTTTGCTGAAATGATAAACCTGCTTCTGACAGCTGGGGCCTATTCTGTAGGTTCAGAAATGCAATTTTTCTACACTTTGGTTCATTTAGTTTAGTTCAAGCCAGTAATTAGTTCATTCAAAGTTAGGGAAACCAACTGGGAGCTGAAGAAGCAGGAAAGCTTGTTTAACTCTTTCAGCCTAAGAATTAAAAACAGATGAGTGTAGTTGAGATCTACTAAGTCTAAGCTCTTGAAGGACATGATGACCTGAAACAATCAGTTCAGTTTTCTAGCTAGATAAAATTCTTTAGTTAATAATGTATGACTTAACTACAACATGATGGGTATGTAAATACATCAGCACATGCTGATTAAAATGTTATTTTTATGTATCTAGTGTATTTAAAGTTGCTGGTTTGAGCTTATTTGTTTATCTGTTATGTTTCAGTTAAATACCTCTTAAAATATTGATTGTCTGTATTTTTAAGTGAATTCCAATTTCCATCTAAATGCACCTTGATACAAATCAGGAGTAGAAAATGAATCGCCTAGCAAATGAGAAATGTCATTCATTACTTGCTAACATCGTAACTTATAAAGAATTAGAAATCTGAATAAATGCATTTTAAGCTACAAAATTGTTTAAATTTGCATATGGTGTATCCTGTATTGCAGGTGAGGAAGGCAGTGCTAAAACAGTATTCTTGTCCTATGGTTTCTAAAATCTTTAACACGCACACTGAAAAGCTGCCTGTTGCTTTGGATTTCCTTACTTGTATATTTCATTTCTATTTCAGATGCTCTTCTCTACTTTTCATTTTCACTTTTAAAAACTGAGTACCGCCATTTTGAGAGAAAGGTGTGATCGCCAGTTTAGATTCCATCTGTGCTTCCGGGCACGGGTTTGCCACATTAAAAATCATTAGGCAACATTCTTGCATCAAACAGATTTTGGTTGTAAATTCCCAAGGAAATGGTAAAAATAACTCCTCTCTTTTTAATTGCCGCTCTGCTTTCCTTCCATCTTGTGCTCTTCAGCTTTCTTTTGCTTCATTTTCACTGGGGCCTAGCTAAGTCTTTTTGGACAGAAATGATAACTCAGTATAAGTAATAGTGCAATGCAATTGTTTAACTCTGCAGCACTATATAAAATAGCAACGAATGACACATTCCCATGTAAATGTGACTAACTCACCAATAATAATATCCTTACAAGGTCTTATATTGAGAACTTTACTGGATGTGGAAGCACAAAATGGGAGTCAGCCATGTCATTGGTTTACATGCAAGATGTAACAGTTGTTATGCAAACCTAAAATATTCAGGAATCATCTCATTATTATTAGAAATATTATACACCATGATGGGCTTGCCTCGTGATTGCATTCCTGGCTCAGAGGGTGAATTTAGTTCTTCTTCCAGGAAGAATTCCTTAATACAAATCTCTAGTATTAGAAAAATTCTAGTAATAAGTCTTTTGAATCCAACTCTCTTGGTGGAGAAAGGAGGAAAGCCCAAAGACTGACTTATACCATCCTTGGAATGTAGTTAAGTTGACCCGGTAGATGGTTACTTATATTTGATTGTGAACAGACAATCTTAAAGTTATGAACAGAGACAGAGTGGATGACCAGAAATACTTTTGACCTGTAGAGTCTTCATATAGAAAATGGATGACTACCTGGTAATGCGAATATGATTATAAAATTTGTATTGTTTTAAGGTACAGATTCTCTAAAAATGCTTTTGTACTGAATTAATAGTACTTTGCTTTATGAAAGCTGGCTTGTCACTGCTTAACTCTGTTATGTCCGAGGAAAAAGAAGCGTAGGAACTGAGATGATGACAGTAAATTGTAGCATCTGAAATCTAATGCTCAGATTGGAATGAGCAGATTGTGGGATTCTGCCCTGAGAAGGAGCAGACAAGGTTCCTTGGGTGAATTTGATATCTTTTATTAGACCAACCCAAATGGTTGGAGAATAGCTATTAAGCAAGCTTTCGGGTTCAAAAACCCTTCGTCAGGCTAAGGAAGCTTCAGCAGTCGGAGTGTGCTCTTCCTGGATGGAATGAAGAGTAAAGAAGCCAGGGGCTGGGCTGGGCTGGGGAGTCAGTTGCCAGGCACATAGACACTGGATTTTTGATACATTACAATGTTTAGTCCATGATCTCTAGTATCCAGCAGGTTGATGAAATGGAGCTCATAGGCTTGTCTCTAGGAAGCGTGCAAGTTTCCCTTGAGGATCAGGACTGAGAGATTGGAGAGAGAATGCCCTCCTGTGAGAAATGTGCCCCCACCGGTACTTGGGTGTTTCTGTCTTTGATGGATTTCCGGTGTGCGTTCATTCTGGTGCGCAGTTGTTGTTTGGTCTCTCCTACGTATTTTCCATCAGGGCATTTGGTGCATTGG
>JAGPOW010003447.1:22534308-22660778 GCA_030014935.1 Caiman crocodilus
CTGGGCTTGAGGAAGTTTGCTTCTGGTGATGAGGTTGGCGAGGTTCGGTGCTTGTTTGAAGGCTAGGATGGGTGGCTCTGGGAAGATCTTTTTAAGAATCTTTTTAAGATCTCTTTCTAGTATGGGTTGCAATTTGAGGATTTTCTGTACAGGTTCAAGGGATGGGTGATACGTCATAACCAGCAGGGTGCGAGTTGTGGGTGTTTTTCTTCCGTACTGCAGCAGTTCTTCACGTGGTATCCGGGTAGCTCTTTCAAATGTGTGATCTACCTCTCAAGGCCATGTTTCTGGGAGTTCTCATTAAAATGGCAGCCCTCAGTCATCAAGCAAATGACCAGTTCTTACTATAGGGATTTTGAAATATTTTTCAAGTGTTTCTAAATACCGTTTTGTAACTTTATTGTCTACATGAAAATTTCTGTAGTCTTCTAACAGAAAAATCATGGACATTTTCCAGCAAAACCCTTATCTGCATATATGCATTGAATCTCCTGAGCCCTAGCTTAGTCTCTCAAGAATAAAAGTAATGTTTCTGCTGCTACCCCAATTGCTAGATGCTGCATGTCCTGGCAATATAAATTTCTCTGAGTCAGGATTTTGGATGAAAGCACCTAATAGCTATTGCCCTAAATAAATACTAATGAACCATATAAAGGATCTGGTCAGGCAAACTGATAGATATTGAGGCCAAAATGTGGTCATCTAGTCTGACCATCTGTATAGAGCAAGCCATAGGATTTCCCCAAATGAATTATTGTTTTAGAAAAACATCTAATCTTAATTTTATAATGCCTTTTATGGAAAATCCACCAAAATAACCCCTGGCAAATTGTTTTCAATGGTTAATTACCTCTACTGTTTAAAAATGTGAAACTTTCTACGAGTCTGAATTTATCTGGTTCCAACTGGATGACATATTCTGAAATGAATTAACTGCTATACAGCATCTGATTCAATGCATCCAGCTCGTGCTTTGCTTTCATATTCCAGAGTGCTGGAAATAGAAAATCCTGCCTCTGTTTGTTCAGAGATGTACTTATCCGTGTCTGTACTGGAATACAATAGTGCTGGCTAGCTTTTCTTGTGGTTTGCTTTTTGAAGATGCTGTCAATCTGGATAAGTGATCAGAACGATGACAGATGGTTAGGTGAATATGTTGTCATTAATGTTTGTATAGAGAAAAATGAGGTGATTTGCTGAATTAGCCTCTTGAATTGTAAACAGGGTGTTGGAAACCTCACCTCTGTAGTCCATTAAAATTAAGAGGGACTAAAGCCCAAATGTTGTTGTCCTGCTGCTTTTCTCAGTAAATGCTATGTAGCTATATAAATTTGTAGACCAACCAGGACAAAAATTACAAGGGCTATTAAGCCTTGTGCTTCAGGTGATAAGCTAGTGAGCAGCTGGGCTCAGGAAGAAATTTCCCTAGCGTTTCAGTATTGCACAATTACCTAAGCACATTTTTCTCCTTCTTATTTTAAAGCATCTGGTATATACCACTGTTGGAGAAAGAATGAGGGATGGTCTAGTGGTTTCTTTCAGTATGGTTAGCTGTATGCTCTTAAAAGAGGCTTGCAAAGCATCTCTCAAACTCTGAAACATCTCATACCTTAGCTATTTAATCAAGAACACTATTTGTCTGGTAATTTTTTCCTAGTTCAAGATCACCACTCCCCCCCGCCTTCCACTTCCCTCCCTCTCCTCTTGTTCCCAGAAATCTTCAATGTTCTAGATTTTAAAATATTTTGTAATCATTTTTTCTGATAGGCCATCTCAAAAGTACTTTTGTAATGAGCGGACTGGTAGCGGTTTGAAATTACAGCTTGTGTAACTCCAGTATGCCGCTAAATCTTATCGAGCCATCTTTAGTCTGTATTGCCTAAATTTGTCCCTGTCCGTAAATACTGGCAATTGAACGACAAAGTCAGAGAGTATGTCATAGGTTCCCCAAAGCAGAGCTGTTTGGTGCCCGAGATCATCTCAGCTGAATGCAGTTGGGCTTATTTGACCTGAAAGGCTGGAGCACCACACTTTTCCATTAAATGGTAATACTTGCAACACATGTTACATAAACCCATTGCCATGGGAAGTACTTCAGAACTGTTTGGATGATTCTAGTTTTAAATATCAGAGAGACTTATGGGCAGACAAGGTTCTTTGGGTAAATCTAATATTTTTTATTTGACCAACTTAAATAGTTGGAAAAAATCTTCTTTGCAAGCTTTCTAGTATAAATACTCTTTGTTAGGCTAAGGAAGCATCTGCAGTTGGTGAGTGCTCTTCCTACATGGAATGACTGGTAAAGAAGCCAGTCAGTGAAGATGTAGATTGAGAGTCAGTCATTCCATCCAGGAAGAGCGTAACCAACTGCAGATGCTTCCCCAGCCTGACAAGGGTATTTTTACCCGAAGGCTTGCAGAGAAGAATTTTTCTAACTATTTGAGTTGCTGTAATAAAATATATCAGCTTTACCCAAAGAACTTTGTCAATTTGTACATTGAGTTTAAGGCTAGAAAAAGCCATCAGATCCTCTGGTCTGCCTTCCTGTATATTTCCTGTATGTTCATTTCAACCAGGTTCCCCTTTGTTGAGTCCAGTAACTTGAATTAGACTAAACTATTTTAGTCTTCAGGCACAGAAAAGGACAGACCAAGGTAAGACCAATACTGTACGATGGTGCGGTATTTGTTAAGTGATCCCAGCAGGAATCCCATACAGTAAGGGAAAGTGGTGAAGGCTGGGAAGAAAAACCAAACGTGTTTTTTTGTGTCTTGGATTTGGCATGTAGGAGGAGGTTGCAATCATAGTACTAGATTATTTTCCCCTTAAGAAACTTAAGGCTGGAAAAACACTTATTATATTAAATCCTTAATGCACCAAATGTAACCTGATGTATGTGCCCTCCATCCTAATATGCTTTATGGACTCTATCTACAATACCACCATTGTTGCTAGCAGATGACAGTCAGCCTCTGAAGACTGTGATACTGATTTACAGAGACTGTAGGGCAGGGAGAATTCTGCCTTAGGATGCTGTGCTTCTCCAACTCCTTGTAAGTGGTCCCTGGAATCTTGTGTGTACAAACAGGGGCCTGGTAAGGACTATTTTAGGTGAACTTGTATAAAGTCACTTGAATGGAGCTCAGTTTATCACTCTGTAGATGATGCAAGTAAACTTGGGATTTGGACTTGCAGTTCTGATACTTTTAACCTAGAGTTTTAAACCTGTAAGCCATCCTCTTGTTATTGAATGCAACCACATTAATTTTGCAATAGCTGCAGGTCCATGCCCTTGGTTTAAAGAACACTCACTGGAAACACAAACTAGTTTTGTATAGGTGCATTAAAAAAAATCACATGAAATCTCTTTGGTAAAATCCTGTTTCTTATGTTACCAGAATTGCTGGGCTAGGCCAAGGCATTTTCATGGTGACTCTTATGGGAGGAATATTTATACTCAGCTCATATTCTTGTGGTCCAGGGTTGTTACTTCAGCTATAACATTATAATAACCTGTCCCCCTCATTCACCTGACAGCAGCATCTACACACACACACACACACACACACACACACACACACACACACACACACACACTCTCTCTCTCTCTCTCTCTCTCTCTCTCTCTCTTTCTTTTTCGCTCTCTCTCTCTCTCTCTCCCTCCTTGATTTCTTGTTAATCACATTTACCTATCCTTTGGCTGCATTTATATGACATATAATGCCAAGAAGGTTTCCCTTAACATCTCGCATCTAAAAAAACCCCCAAAATATTTTTTTTGCCTAAATAACTTTAGTGACTTCAATAGGAATTCACCCACAGAGAATTTGACCCGCAAGTCGTATATCTCAGAAGTAGTCTGACTTGCCTACCATGGGGTTTTTTAATATAGCTTTCTCCTGTTGTATGCCCATTTACCATTTCTGTCCATCCCTGTTTGTTGGCTGTGCCATGTAGTTGGACTCTTATAACTCACAGTTATAACTGGACTTCCTTTCTTTCATCATCATTGCATAGATATTTTTTTTGCTGAGATATTTGAAGATATAGCTGTCTCGTAGTTCTTAGTATTACAGGCATGGCTGCAGAAACTGTCTCTCTGAATTAAAAAACAGAGGAAAGATGTGCCTTGCATGAGCAGTGATTAAGAATGGCTTCAACTATCCATACAGAAATTTCATATATTCTTTCATAACAAAGGCGTCCTCCTTGGAGGATCTCGCACTGCATATAGCTTTTAATTTAGTTTTGAAAGCCTTGCAAGCATTGTGAGCATTCTGTGATGCTACCCGAGCAAGAATATTGCTAGGCTTTTTATACTAAAGACACTTTAATTAAACTCCCATCATGAAAACAATTAGGCCAAATTTGCCGTACTTAACTAGTCAATAATTTAGTAGTTGGATCTCATTAATAGACTTCTGCCTGTGATTGTGTTGTTGTAAGCATGCAGTATAGCCACCAGCAGTGTGCTATAAGAATCAATCAGTGATCAATATTTTTCCATGAGCATTAGCAGTGCTGTTTAAATAGGAAAATAAATAAATAAATCCCAACTGGATGCAGCTAAGTTTAGTGGTGGTTTAAGTGGGTTACCTCGCCTGTGGGCCCCTCCTGGCAGCCTTTTGTCCCCTGAGGTGCTCCTTAACTAGTATGCAGCCAAAAAGTTTTTAAACGAGCAAAAGAGAGAAATAATCCTTGTTGTCCTATCCCAGCCACTTGGAGGGGATCCCTATAGCTTGGGCTCTAGCACAGTTGTTTGGCCGCTCCAGGCAGCCTGCTATTCAACACACCAGCTGCCTCCTGCTCACAATTATTTCCTTACAGCTTCCTGCCCTGTAGCCTTCTGGGTGTTTTAAACTCAGCAGCAGCCTTTCTACAGCTGCTGCTACCAAGTATAGTGGGATGGTCCCTCTTAAGAGGACGGGCCACCCCGTTACACGTGGCTTCTGTCCCTTTCCCTTTCCATCCCCTCTCTCTCTCTCTCTTCTTCCCCATCTGATCAATGGTGGCCTCATTGCTTGTTTTGATAATGATTATTTTATACACTCCAGATTTGTCTTTTTTTTTAATCTAGTAGACTTTTTGTTGCATTAAGTTGTACCAGTATGAAAGAAGAAGTAAATGAATGTGGTTCAATGAGGATAATGAATGGATCTATTGTGAGTACCTTTTTTGTAACGGTAGTACTAACATTTCCCTAAGAAACTGGTTCCGATCAAATCTCTTTCCCAGCTTTATCTCTGTTCCTATCTTACCTACACTCAATGCTTTCCTGAGGATTCAATATCTATTTCAGATCCATTGAGGTTAATGAGGCTTTTCCTTTACTATCAGTACAGTTTGGATCAGGCCCATCACAACAAGAAATGCTGAATTAAGATATGCAAGAAATCTGGATGTAAGCACATCTAAACATTTGCCTTGGGAGACAATAGGTGTTTCTTGTAGTAGGAAAATGTTTGTATTTAGGAGTGAAGAGAGACTGACTTTGAAATTGTGTTTTAATTTACTTAGAAAAAAATTGGATTATAGAATCTGATTGAACCAGACAAAGGAGAGGGGTATTTATTTATTTATTTCCCTCTTTTGTATATTTAATAGTTTTGTTGGTTGGATTCACTGCCTTGTTGTTTGTCAGTTATATGTTTTGTCTCATAGGCTAAGTAGAAATTATGCAGTTTTCTATAACTGGCGTAGTTTGGATTGGTAGCAAGCAAAATACATTTTCCTTTTGGGTGGAGGTGTGGGGAGAGGGGGAAACATGACATATTTTAGACTGGGTTCCACCATTTTTAAACCAGCCTATGTGTGCCAAACTTCTGTTCTGTTATGGGTATAAATCAGTTTATGATCACTTGTACCAATAAAAATATTATATCTGTACCTGGCTTCAGAATTAATTATAGGGAGTATGTTTCTTTACTTCTCATTGTTACCCAGATTACAGTTAACCTTATCCCAAAGGCTACCCATGGCAGGACAGCATAGATTTTTCACTTATACCGGCTGGGGAGATTTGAGAGGTGGGAGGAGGGTGGCACACAGATTGCCAGAAAGTCTTCTTGAATTTGCTGAGTTCTCCAAATTTCTCTCCAGCCTATGCCCTGTATTTTTAGATGGCTAGTTCTAATATTCTAACAGACGATCTTTGATTGCTTGTTATTTAAATTTCTTTGTTTCACTGAAACTTTTGGAACTGGACTAAACTAGATCTCTTGTGGACCTGGAAGGTATCAATTATTTAGGAAACCCTCCCTTTTACTTTCCCAGGGATATAAGTCTTATTTCCTTTCCTTCCCATTGTGGAGTGTTGTTCAGCACTAGCCTTTTTTCTTCTTACTTTAGTTCTCTGACAAGGCTGTTTTTGTTTTTACAAATTATCTAATCACCTTAACAAAAATGTATCTGTAGCAAAATAACATCTAATATATTTGGTTACATCAGGCACTACTAATATTTTAAGATAAAACTATGATATAGTGTATATGGATTATTTAACGTATGATCCTCTCATCTCCTTGCAGGCCTAGTGCTTTGTTTAATTGTGTTTGGTGACTTCCTTTGCTTTGCTC
The DNA here is from genome assembly GCA_030014935.1 of Caiman crocodilus. Classification (NCBI taxonomy): domain Eukaryota; kingdom Metazoa; phylum Chordata; order Crocodylia; family Alligatoridae; genus Caiman; species Caiman crocodilus. The sequence goes on from JAGPOW010003447.1 coordinate 22,540,884, forward strand.
ACCAAGCTAGTTGTTATGTCTGTGAAGGTTTATACTACGGTGACTCAGAAGCAGGCTTTGGGACCTTCTGCCTAGCCACAGTTCTGTAGCTTTGAAAATGGCCAAGGCTGGCAACACCATACCCATGCACTTCAGGTGCTAATAAAATTGGAGGGACCTTTAATCCTAAATCCTAAAACCCAACTGTTCCCCAACTCCATTCAGGGGATAGTGGTCTAGAAGAAGGATGGTTCAGGATGGAAGAAGGATGATATTTGGTAGACCTGCTTCATGTTTCCTTTCTGCTGTTTGCCTCCATGACCTAATGGCAATTCCATTATCTTGTAAATGGAAACAATAGACCTGCACCTATTATTAGACCTCTGGCAGGAGACATACATTAAAGACAGAGAAGAATGTAGGTATCAGCAGGGTGAAGATTATTAAAGTACCATGGGTAGAAAGATAATTACACTCACTGAGACTACTTGTCAGAGAAATACGTAAGCTTGAAAGTGTTCATGTGAGCTGGTAGGCTGGCTGCCACTGGGTGTGGATGACCAATACATTACAGCCACTTCCAAAGGGGAAGGAGAGCTACTGCTCAGGAGCTCACAGCAGCTGGTACAATCTAGCTGTAGTGGCCACATGAGCCTGTAGCAGTACTCATTCACCCCAAATTGAACCCTGAATGAAGCAGGGTCAAAGTTGGAGTGGTTTTCTGCACTTGCATTGCTACAACATCATGCAGATGTAGCAGGTGCACCCTAACAGCTGGCATTGGTGTCCTTTAGATAACAATGCAATTGTTAAATCTGTCTATGCTTGCTGTATTTGGGTTTGCATCTTCTACCTTTGTAGAAAAGATCTGCATAGCAGCGTACCAGACAAGTATTTGCATTTACACTCTTTAAAGGCTGTCTTCAGAGTTCTAGTGCATTCAAACTTAAGTTAGAGATGGCCCCTTGGATACACAGACTTTTGGAGAACCGTTGGCTTTTTTGTTTGCTCTGCTTTGCACTGAAGAGATAATTAAAAGTTCAGAGGAACCTACTTAAACTGTAAGCTCTTAGGGACATGTATGGCACTTTGTTCTGTGTTTTGAACAGCACCAAATGCAGTTTAGGTTCTGTTTCATGACTAGGGCTCCTTACTACTACTGTTGGCAAATAATAATACTAGTAATGGTGATCATCATAGGCTAGCACTAAAGCTTGAGGCTATTGCTCCTAGTCCTGTCTCCTACAGAGAAAAGCTCATCTCCATCCTCTGTAATTGCCCTTCAGATGTTGGAAGACTTATCAAATCCACCCTTGGTCTTATATGATCTAACACACAATGGTGAGGGGCCAGCCTGGCAGAATTCGACCCTGCACTGCCTGCATCCATATATCCATGCACTGCCTTTCAATCTTGCACCACCTCTGCCCAACCCAGCATGCTGAGATGGGGTCGTGTGGCCTTCATCTGACACAGCACACTGCTCCACCTCTGCCCAGTGTAGCACATCAGAATTGGGCCCTGCGCGAGCTCTACCCCACTCAACACACTGGGATCAGGCCGTGTTGCCTCCTGCTAGCCTAGCACGCTAGGACTGGTCCTTACACTGCTTTCTTCTAGCCCAGCATGCTGGATACAGTGCACAGGGCCATGTTATTCAGCCCAGGGGCCTCCCCACGAGTTTGGAAATTTGGCAGTAGGGGAGCAGCAATTGCTGCCGTGGGGAGCCTGGATGACATGGCTATGCAGGCTGGATCTGGCTAATGGGCTCAGGGTAGAGTCCCCCCGATCTAGCAGAAGGTATAAATAACCCTTGGGGAGATAAATCTTTATGCGTTCTTACGAGCACTCTGGCCACAAACTCCAGTTACGTGATTGCCTTAACATCTGCCAGCAGCATACGGTTGTTAACTTGGCCCTAAGGAGGATAGTCACATACAGTGGGTTAAGATTCCTGCTCCATTCTGAGTCACAAAATTAGACATTTCCCCATTATTACCGTTGAAACAATAACAACATTGGCAATGAAATCATTTAAAAATCTGAATTAATATTTTTAAATCACTGAACTTTGAGATTACTAACATTTTGACTGAGGAGAAGTATTATAAACATGCCTCCTCCTGTTGGAGATGGATCAAGTTGCTCTGCATCCATCTAACAGGAATACCCACTTCAGCCCACTCTTCTGAATCTAACAGCTAATATTGATACCAGAATGAGGTTCTGTGATTTTTATTAAATGCCTTTTATCATATCATGGACGTTGTTGTCCATGTATTAGAAAGAGAATTAAAATGGTGTTACTTTCCTGTTTCTTAGGACAGAGTTCATACAGAAGGGCAGAATATCCATTACAGGGGCTGGGTTGCTCAACTGCGTATTGGAAGCTTTTGCTCAAGCATTTTTCAATCAAGGTGTGAAGAAGGTAGGTTTGTTTATTATTCGTTCCTGCAATTACATTTTAAATCCAGTTGGAGTTTTAAAATAGGGTTGGAATTTACACTTGGCTTCCATACCCCTCTTTAAAAGATTACATTGGCTTATTCCTGTAATGGGGAACAATAAATAAAACAAGAAATAGGATACAGTTTCAACATGTAATGGTAATTTTCCCACTGTATTTTAAAGCATAAACCATGCCAGATCAATTTTCATAATTCATTGTTATCTCTGACTTCCTCTAGGCATTGAAACACTGTTTTTCCAGCTAATATTTCATTGTATCAGTTAATATACTGTAACAATAATAATGCAGTGCAGTTCTCAAGCACCTCTACATCCAGATACCAAGAAGTACTTAATGATTATGAAGTTGTAGTTTGTCAGACTTTTTTTTCTCAGTGATGTTGGATGTTTTCAGCAATTTGATATGAGACTGACCAGTCTCCTTGTAATGATTTTATACAGATCAGTAATTCTGTTTTATCAGTAAAAAATTTTAACAGGATAAAAGCTACTCTGCTATCCCGTAGTGCGCCTTAAAGAAATTAGTATGCAGGTATCTTTAGTATTAGAAAGCCATGCTGTATTGATAATTTGGGTTTAACAATAAAATCTCATGTAATTGTTCACCATGAAATTGCATTATTTTGAGCTCTTACATTTTAGAAAGCTGTGAGTAGAAGAAACAATGGTTAAGTCCAGCTTATTCCATATATACTGCAGGTCTTTTTGAGCTAAAGGAAAGTAAAGAGAACACTGGAAAGGAAGCCTTTTCACTGAGAAATGCACAATTTGTGTGACACGTGTCTCATTTTTATGATATGCACGGGCAGAAGCAGGTGAATGATTATGGTGCATTTTTGTGATGGGGAAAGACATGAATTGTACATGGCACAAGAATGTAACTGACCTGGAGTTCTGGGTTGTCTTTTACTGTGCTTTACTTCTCTACCAGAACTAACCTGCCTGTCAAATGATCTTGAAGAGCTGGGCTATCCAAGGAGTCTCTATTCATTGATGGCTACAAGTGATTTTTTCAGGGTGGGATTTTCAAAAATGCTGCTCCCCTTGGGTGCTTATACATGTGCAGTGAGGCTGCTCTGATGCTCTGTAATTCTAATGATTAATCGAGTCTGCTGAAGCATGGTAATTACTGCACTACAGCAGACTCCAGCATCTTGTGTATTAGTGTCCCTGTACTGAAAAATGGCAGTGGGGAGCTTTAACTAAAGCTTATTCAACGAGCTTTAGTCAAAGCGCCCTTACTGCCATTTTTCAGCGTGGTACTTGCTGATGCGTGAGACGCTGTGGGCACTTTAATTAGAGTGGCTCTCAGAGCTGCCCTAATTACAGTGCCTCCCACTCCCACAGCACATGTATAAATACCCCTAGATGTCAATGGGAGTTTTGCTATTGAATCTGTGGACCCCAGGTTGAAAACCACTGTTCCAAAAAGGACATCCCTGTGTACATGTTAGACTTAAGGTGTGATTAATTAATCAATAACTGGCGTGATAAAAAGAGGAATAAGCTACAAAGTTATTCCACATATTTAGCTGCTTCCTATCATGCCATTAATTGAATGCGTGGCCAGGGGCCTCTGTGGCTGGAAGCCCTGTCAATTAATTGGTGCTCTCAGCTGTGTGAGCTCACATGCACTCCTGAGCTTGGTAGCTCCCAGCTGACAGGGCTTCCAGCTGAAGGGGTGCATGGTGCACCTCTGTGGCTGGGAGCCCCATCAGCTTCCAGCTGTGGGAGCTTGTTTCTTGCTGGCACAGGGGGAGCCTAGGATTGAGTTGGCACATGTGGTATGGCAATTGTACAGATTGCATATTAGATCCCATCACACCTTTACCATCATGTGTTGAGGGGCCTAAAGGACCACTCTAATATTTTGAAGGTTTCCATGCTGGGGGTTGACTATATGCCCAAAACCAGTGCTGAGTTCAAGAGTTATTCTTATAGAAATATCCACTGTTCAGATTTCATTCACTAGTGATTCAGTTAATCCTAAAGACAGTCTTGAAATCGTTAATAAGTATAGTCCTTTATTCTTTAATGAATTGCCTTTTTCTGTATTGGAGAAGAAATTATGAGACAATCCATTCATATCTATTAAACCATCTTGAGATGTTGATTTGTATATGTATAAATTGGTATATGGTATTCAGAAAAGGCATTTTTTCTCTTCACATCTGATATTTCTAGCGCTTGTAATCAGCGGAACTATAGAACAACAATCCCAGCTATGCCCCGCTCTTTAGTCAACAGTCCCCTTGTAAACCCACTTCTGTTTTTAGTAAGATAAGGATTATGGGAAGGGGGTGAAAGGCAGCAGTGAGTCTGGAGAAGGCAGCAAAGGAGTAGGAGATGGATTTCAGGCAGGATCAGAAGAAAATGATACATTAATATTTATACTGTGAATTGACTACGCTCAGACTTCTGTATTCACACACAATCAGTATTAAATATCTCTGTTCCTATAGTAATAAAATAAAGGTACTTCTATTCAGAGAGCATTATAGAAGAAAAAGGTGATTTGACTCTCTCAGTATATTTCACTGCTGAGATACAATCCCACTAACTTCTATAAAACTGTGTTTTTAAAATACAAAAAACGTATGCCAGTGAAATCTATGGCTTGACATAGCTCTGAATTTTTTTGATTTAATTCACACGCTGAAGAAATATTATACCTGAAGATGGGGGAGAAACTGTGAAGTTACTTAGGTATTGATTTTAGTTTGTAGAATGTATGAGTTGGCGCTTGAAAACTGGTCTTAAACTTGAAAGCTAATTTCAGCATTAAATACAGAGAGGTGCTGGCCTGGTTTTCTACTGTCCTGAGTTTTATGCAGATAGCGTAAAAGGTTCCCGGGGCAGGTGCAAATATCCCCAGGGAATACCTCTTTGAAGAACAGTGTTCCATAGTTAACACAGAGCTGACAGAACACCTCCTTTTAGTGTTAGGTGTATGTTGGGGAAAAGAGGAGGAATGGAAATTATTCTTGGCTGTCCAGGGCTAATCAGAGTATAAGTAAGAGCAGTCTTATGGAATACAAGGAGTACTTACAGCATCAACACAAGTGTGGGTCAATGGAGAGTTGGGTCCAAAATCTTTTTATTGAAAGTGTAGTGAAGTATCTATTTGATGTTGTGACACATGAATATAGATATGTAAAGTCAGTGTAGAAACTAAAAAATGTAAAGAGTTTTCCTCTGCTAAAAATATCCTGTAGATTTTGTGCATTTATGCTTATGTTGATATGGCTCTCTGTATGAATAATTCAAAAGTCTGGGCAAATATGTCCAATGAATCTTAGATATCAAAACAACATGTTCTGGCATCTATTGAGGACACCTTCTGGCTGACATCAAAAACTGGAGGAGAGACTTATTAAATATTGTGCCGAGACAGCAGCTGAAAGATGCTTACTACCTTGAGGGGAAATGGTGACCAATATGTCAGCTTGTTTTTTACCATACTTCAAAAAAGTGATCTAATTGGTTTGTAGGTTCATTGTATATAATTTCCTCTGCAGATGATCAGCAATCTGCCATTTGTGTTGCCAAGTGAAGTATTTCAAGGCTATTTAATAAAATGACGAACTTTAGCAGCTTTGTTTTTCTTGTTGCCTTGATTCAAGCTTCATCCAGTGTCTCTAAAATGTTACCATTTTTTATTATTATCTTCTTTCAGTATATTGATTAATTTTTGAAGTGTAGGCCAAATAGAAAAGTAATAGGATGGAAATATGAAGAACATTGTTATAATGAATCTTAAATGACAAAATTACAGTGCTTGAAATGTAAATCATAACTAAATATTTGTTTAACCTCACAAATGTTTTATGTTATCGTTTCAAAAAATATGACAGATATTATGATGCTTCTTTCAGAGACTGTACAGCATGCTAAGCTGGTTAACAGAAAAAACCCAGCTAGGTTATAGGTTTTTCTATTGACAGTGGGAATGAATTTTGCATTCAAATATGCTTTTTTCTGAGTGAATCAAACACGTGGTTTCCACTTAAGGTAAAATTCTTTCGTGTACCACTTAATCTCTCATTTGATATTTATGTACTTCATTAGATGTACATGGTGCTCTACAACCATAATACATGCCCTCTGTTCTAAGTAGCTAGGTTAGCAGGAAGCTTACAATCCAGGGTGTCAACTTAGGTTCCCTATCATGATATATTGTATGGTGTTGGGGTTCCTGTAAACTAACATTCATCAGGCTTCCCTTATTTTTTTTAAATGGTCTTTATCTGCACTTCTCTTCTCCTTGATGCTTAAGAAACTTTGATACTTGATGAACATACAGCATTTTTGCAGTGAAACGTGTGGTTAGAATATAGATCATCCATAAATTTGAATTTGGAATGTATACAACTCCTGTACATTTGTGAATGCTACTTCTGGAGATTTTTCAGACTAGTACAGTAGGATTTAGTTTTATTACAGTAGAAAAAAGGATCTCTACTTTTGGGGGAAAAAATGAAGCTGTTCTGTAGCTTGTCAGTCAGAAAAGCTTTTAAGCTGTATCTATACGGTGGACAGTTTAATGGGTAGGCGATGTTTGTTCTTCATTTCAAGTGCATCATTGCACTTTAAGTAGTATAAATTTAGCCCCTTTAAGCTTGATCTCCTGTGGCTGAGATTTAAGTGTTTGAACTTTAGTTGAAAGGAATATATTGATTAGTCTTTGATTTAGTCATTCCCCACTGAAAAGATACCCTGTAATGACTTGTACCTGCCCTTTAGTATTTTTATTCATTTAATAGATTTCCCTCTTCCCCTCTCCAACAACTTTGCCTAAAAGACTGCAGTACTATAAGGAGAAAAGAAAAAGCAGCTGTCACACTGGGAACATAATTGATTCAATAAATAACATTTTTAAATTCCCAAGGCAAACCTCTGAGTCTTCGCTTATGTCAATTAGTGCTCTATTCTGTAAATGGTGGCATGCTTAATTTAGACTGATGGGCTAAGTTAGCCAGTTATTGCCTCTTATAGAAAGAGTAGTCACAGAAAATGAACTAATATATACATGTATAATATACATAAAATTTCATCTGATTTTTATGAAGAGCTTTGAAAAGTAGTCTTAAATTATTTTTTTTAAACTAAGTGTTGCTTTTTATTTTCAGTGACTCCAATTGAACAAGGATTTTGTTAGCTTGTTGAGCAGAAGAACCTACGAGGTCTCATGGAAGACCATGGCAAAATTGCCCTTTAACTTCAGGATATCACTCATAGGATGTGAACATATTCTAGCAAAGATTACAGCTGTGCAGATAATTTTTTTTTCTTTAGTCCATTGCCTGGACCAAAAAATGGCCCCAAAATTGAGAAGAATTTAGCTTTGGATCAGACCCAAACAAAATGGAATCAGTCTTTTGCACTGAATTTGAAACACCTGAAAAGCATTTTGAGTCAAAACGCTTTATTCAGTCCTCAGTGGAATGCATTTTGGGGTATTCTTTTTAACTTTTTCACGTAAATTTGATCCTGAAAAATAATGTCAAAATGAAACGATGCTGAATAGTCTTTTTCGTCAATTTAATGTTATAATTCAGAGTTCATACACATTGGCAACTGCTTGACCACAGACTTCCTTTATGTGATCTTGGGCAAATTACTTAAGCTTGTCTTGGAAAGAGAAGGGGAATGAACCGGCCTACTCTTTACAGGACTTTACCTCAAGTTACTTAGTTTAAGTTAACTTTTGAGGAATGGATTAGAGGCCTTCTGAGGTTCCTTCCAGCCCTATTTTTCTTTGCTTATATGAACACCTTTTTTCCACTAGTGAAGATGCAGCCAGTGTCTTCAGCATGTCAGTTCCCATAAAAAAGGTGATAGCATTATGAAAATTAAATGAAAAAAGATAATAGCATGGTCTACTTTGTGGGGTGCTTGGAAGATAAATACATTAACTGGTGAGGCACTAGGGTATCGTTACAATTGGAGTACTTAAGAGATGGTCTGGTAGGCTGTTGTCCATTAGGGTGTTAAAATGTTGTTATTTTCTCTCCCGTGCATTGGCTAACTAAGTCAGTTCTAATGCCCACAGTTGTTTGCCCTTACAGGGTGCGCTCTAAGGGTTGTCTTTCTTCCTTTGCCTGGGAACAAATGGAAGGAAAGTAGAACTATTTGCTGGTGTCTTGTGGATTGCATAGGAAAGGTAACTTATTTCTCTTTTCCCAGAGACGTGTAACTTAATCTGAGTCACTTTGTTTGTACAAGATTGTCAGTGGTACCCAGAGTGCTGAATTAGTATTAATAGAAGTTGGAGTAAATGAATGTGTCCTAAAGGTGTTTCTAGTCCTGGAGATTAGACCACATCTCAACAGGCAGGGCATTTTTACATGTGCTACTGATACAGCGCCAGGCGCTTTTAATCAGTAAGCTGCTCTAATTAAAAGTGCCTGGTGCTGCACTGGGAGCACATGAATCGACGGCTCAGCATGCCTCTGCGCTGAGAAAATGGAGGCGGTGTGCTTTGAACTAAAGCACATGGGACAAGTTTTCTCAGTGTGGAGGTGCACTGTGGCACTAATGCACTAGGTATGTAGCTAAACAGATCCAGCATTAACATTCCTTCCTCAAGGTTAAAATTGGTTCAGTTTTGCTAAATCTCTCCCAGGTTGTCTGCATGCAAGCGTTAGAACATAATGGCTGCTGCTTGATCAGCAGCTTCCCTTTTGAAACAGCCCCAAAGATACATGCATCTGTACCCACAGTATCACTTCCTTTGCAGGCTATTCCTGAAGAAATCCTCGTAGTCATGTTATAAGTCATAACTTCATTTTTGATTAGCGCTTGTTCATTGATCCTTTTGTTTCATTATAAAAATTTAAGCATACCTGGCTCTTGTATAGCTCTTTTCATTCTGGCATTTTCTGTTGCTTTACAAAAATGGTATGTGTTATTAATATCCCCCTTTCCAATATGAGTGAACTGAGACACAGAGAAGTGAAGTGCCTTGCCCAAGCAATCCAATCATAAAGCGGGTAAGAGAGTCTACATCCCCCCTGATAAAGGCTCCTCTATACTTTACTGTCCCCAATTAGGATAGAATGCTATTTTTAAAATACCGTGTAACAACTCCTCTTCCTCCTCATTTTATACCCGTCATGCACATCCAGCAGTATAACAGCATTCCTGTAGATTCAGTACATAACTACAGTTAATGTCATATTATAATGGAGTAGGAAATTGTACTTTTAAAGATGTGACTAACTTCATGATGCCAGGATAATCTGAACATGTAGTGTGCTTGCATGCTGTCATTTCTTTTTAAATATGTGCAATATTTCAGCTTTATGCAATGTTGTTACTCCTATGTGTTCTTTACAGGGAATTAAAATAATGGAGACACTTCTACGGGAACAATATGGGGACCCATTTTCATAATAATGAATAATATGTATGTCATCCATTTAAAAAAAAAAAGGTAATATAAACTATTTCTTCATTAATATGTTCATGTTTCTACATGCAAGTGTGTATACATAAGTATATTTTCATATTATGAAATATTGTTAGTACAGTTTTCAGGAAGAATACTGAACAGCTACTTTGTTAGGCTTGATAATACCAGAGCTCTTTAATATCAGGTTGCTGAAGATTGCTTTGTATGCTATCTTTTTTCCCTAACTTATCTATATCATGAACTTGATAGGCTTAATAAAATGAGATGTTCACTTTGTCTGAAGATCATTATTACTTGTAGAAAAGCAGTCTCTTCAAGGATTGTCCATAGATAAAAGATTTGGCCAACTTTTAAAGCAGTTTCAGAATGAGAGCAAATGGCTATTGATTACCTCCTAATAAATGTTCTACTAAAAGCTGTTTTTCTGTGCTTTTACAGGAGGAAAAGTGTCTGTCTTAAGTTTCACCAGAGCAATATTTCTTTATTGCTATCACAGTTTCTACAGAAGTTACTCAAACTTTATATGCACCATTTTAATTGAGGAAAGGGAAGATTTCAGATGCACAGCTTGAAGAGAAGATGTCCATTACCTATAAGTCCTTTTGGGAAGACTTAAGGAATTATGCTATTTAAAGGGACTTTATGGTTGTAATTTTGTAAATAGTATCATGGATTTATCCTGTTATCTCCAGCTACTAAAAGAGAACATGTAGCAAGAAAAAACCCAAAAAGCTATATATGCAATGAAGAGATCTTCTGTTAAACCAGCTGCCCTGAGTCTTATCAAAAAAGGTATGAAAAATTCTTGCGGACTGTTTGGTTTGAATCTTAATTCTTATGGGCAGAAATTCTTCTCTGCAGCAAGGAGAGAGGTAGGTAGCCATGTCTTCTACAGAAAGGATGATCTTCAGTAATCTTGCCAAAAGGGGAATGCATGCTGAAGAATTGCCATGCTGTACAGATTTAATATATCCAACGTATTTGCGGAAGTTTAGGGCTGGAAGGGACCTTGTGAGACTCGCAGAACTTGGAGGAAAAAAAAGATTAAAGCTTCCTTCAGAAGTTATGTATGCAGCCCATTGAATTATGCAAATATTCCTTTGAACGTGAACCAGTACAAAGTTTTTCGGCCGAGTCCGTAGGGAGAGCAAAACAGGTAGCTTGGACATAGGTGTGACTATACCCATTCATAACCATCACTTCAGTGAAAAGAAAACTAATGATGACAATGAAATGGCAACATCAGGATTTTAGTGGTCATCATTTTGATAGAAACATCCAAGTTACATACCTGTGCCTGTGTGGTAGGATTCATTTGGAAGGATGTTCTACAGATATAAATATGTCTCTGCTCTGGCAAGTGTTTTCTTTTTGTTGCCTTCTGATAGGAGAAGAAGGAAACTAATGGGATTAGAAGATCTCTGAGTAAAGTCCTTAAAGAAGGAGTGAGATCTTATGGAGAGGGGTACATGCATTTCAATAGAACAAATTTGGTTAAAACTTCCATTCAAGATGCAGGTAACTTCGTGTCAGAATTTGTCATGCCAAGTAATGCCTTTCTCCACAATTTAGGAAGTATAAAATGGTACAGAGGGCTCGCATCTGAGCATGGGCTCGTCTCTCCTTGGAGAGGAGAAATTATGGCAGATAATGCTGCTTTGTAAAATGCAAGAGGTAAGGATTTCTTTGGGTGATATCTTTTATTGGACCAACTATGCTGGTCTTGCATTTGAAAGCTTGTCTAATTTTATCCCAGCTATATAGTTGGTCCAATAAAAAGACATCACCCTAAGAAGTTCTTGCCTCTTGCCTAATCTCCGGACCTTCATGGGTATAATATTACTCCTACATTATGTAAAACGTTAGGATCTTTACTATCCGTGAAGAACAGATAGGCAGGACTTACTCTACTAAGTTGTTACTGGAACAGCTCAAAGAGAGGTACATATGGCGCGCATTTTTAACTGGCTGATCAATTAGCTGTATATTTCCTTGATTAGGAAAATATTTGATTTGCTATTATTCATTATGTTTAACCATAGGGTACGTAAAACTTTTGTGAAGAAAAATCTTCTCCAGTGTGAGCTAATAGAGTTAAAAAGGACTCGATCAGCTATCAGGCATACAAACAGAAGTGAACACTTGCAGACAATTTAAAAGTGAATGCATCCTTCTGGTAAGCTGATCCTGAATTTGCAATTCATATATTCAATATTTTTACGTGACAAAAATCTTATAGTTCACTACACTAAAGGCATGACATGGCATGCACTTTAGGTTGAAGAGGGTGAGTAAAAGGGCAAACAAGTAAGTGTAAGAAAGCATGTATTTGAAAGCAGTGTTGATGTTTTCTTTGACATGTCCATCACTGTAAACTTTAATTCATTCTTACATTTGGAATAATGTACTTTATTTTTGTTTCCTATTGTTTATATTTTTCACAGAGCCTGTTGATCCTAACTAGGACATATTTTGGCTTTGTTACACAGTTTTGAGTAGATTGGGTTGTGAATGAATAATTTAGATAAAATAGACAAAAAAAAATCTTAGAGGATGACTCTCCCCAGGAAAAGCAGAGAGAAAGAGACCAAGAACATTTATGTGGTTACTTTACCTCATCAGACCATTCACTATTACTGAGTCAGTTTGTGGAGGGAAGTTCAGCTTTTTCCCCTCCTTGCACTCTTTGTCCTTTGAAATGATAACCCTGTATATAATATTAGCCTGATTATGGTAACAGCTTTTGTTAGAAATATAACTTTATAAATACCGTAGCGATTCAAATAGAAAAAGTACATGGGATCCAGCTAACTGATTGGAGTGGGGGGGGGGGACCCTAAATAATAATAAAATTAATCTAATACGTCTCAGAGATACCACTTTGCTCCCTTCTTTGGGCCTGTATACACATTACATTTATGCAACACCATGTTAATAGTGGCATAAATGGCAATGGTACTATATGTGCACCCAGTTATAGATTTAAGATGCCATAAAAATGTTCTACATTTAAGGATGGTTTATATGGTGTATTAAATTGAACAAGTGGTTTATTGTTGCTCCTGGCTTTGGGACTGCACCAGAGTCTCAGACCAACTGTGGTGCTGCCCTGGGGCTGGTGCTGACAATTGGCTGATTATTAGTTCCAGTTCTGGGACTTCAGTTCTGGGGTTTCAGACTGGTTGCAGTGCAGTCTTAGGGTCTGGGCCAACAGTAAGCTGATTGCACTGGGTCCTGCCAGGCTCCACTCACCTGGCTTTCTATGTGATCCTGTGCTCCCCCTGCACTGCCAAGTAGAAAGGGCATAATTGTGATCTGATGATCTCTGATCCCAAAATTGCGCCTCCTGGTACATACTTATGCATGGCAGGAGGCATGATTGTTGGAATTGAGGAGCAGATTCCCTGACACCTTTAAATGAACATGTGCCAGTGGCCTTTGGCAGTTTCTCTGTTAATATTCAAATGTAAATTCGTAACTCAGGAGATTGGACGCTTAGAAATACTATGGAGAAGAGGGGTGAATGAATATGTAGCTTCTTTATGACAGTTTGTCACAATGATTAAATTAGGATGCTTAAATCCATTTTAGGGCTTTGAAGTAGGAGGATTTTCAAAAGTGCTGAGCACCCATTGGCTTCCAAAGAAGTCGGGGAACCTAATTTTATGCACCCAGGGTCTGAATAAGGAAATAGCTCTATTGACTTCAGTGGGGTTTGAATCAGACTCATAGGTTTTGAAAATCTTGGTTATAAGGGCCCATAAAGTCATGTTTCCTCTATTTACCTAATGTTAGTCTCTCTAAAAGGTGCTACATTCATAATCCAGTGAAACCTTAAAAAATGGAATATTTTGTACTCAGGACCAATATCTCTAGAGCAAAATCATTTGCTTAATTTATATATTTTTCTGTGGAACTTTCTGTCAGTCTAGATTAGGCCTGTGCTTCAAGACAGCTTTCAAATCCCTTTTGTTAAGCATGACTTTTATGTATTTTTTATCACTTGTTTTATAATCCTAAATTTAGTGTTCTTTTATGGATTGCTTTAATGCTCTAGGGGATGGGTTTAATACATGATAATAAATTACTTGAACCATTTTTTGTTTACACTATTTTTAAAAAAAATTGGAACAACAGGAAGAGCCTTACATCTAACATAATCTCTCTCTCAGCAACTTGAGAGACAATGAGGGTAAAGAAGGGCAAATTTTATTTCAAAATGAAGTATATAATTTGTCTTAACTATATTGTGTTTATGGGCTTTGTCATGATAAGATGAAAATTAGTTAATTTAACAGAGCAGTATCAGTCCTTTGGCTAATGCACTCATTAGTACATTTCAGATAGCTAATTGTTTATGGCAGCATTAGCAATCAATTTTGTATATTTATTAGATACACTACTGTAGCATGTGAAAGAAAAACTTGAATGTGGAAGAGTGATTTAGGTAATTCATTTTGACTAGCAGCTTTCCACATATGATGGGAGAAGATGCTGAATTTCTTATATATTATGTATGCAAATGTATGTGAACTGTTGGATACACAGCGTTGTTTTGTATACAAAATATTACACTGTGAATATTTAATGTATTCCAATACCATTGTACTTACACTATACAACTGCACAAAAACTGCTTGACTGTGAAGAAAAATATAAAATGTGAGAGCTGACTACGTTGACAAGTATCATCACACCTCTGTACATCCTCAAAATAGTACCCATCATTATATTGCAGTTGTCATAAAATAAAATTACGAGAACTCCTATGTCTGGTCTGCGTGCTGTCATTTTTACAGGTTCAAACTAAATGGCTTGTGCATATGTAAAATGCAAGTATGAACTTTGTAGTTTCTAGTTCCATCGAAATAGAATTAATGTAAATGTTCTGTGGAGCAATTCTGCCCATAAGAGCATGTGGATTTATTTGTACAAATACTAATGCTCACAGCTATCCGTACCTGAAGTCAAACAGGCAGGCATGTTTACAGATGTGAGCCGTGTGTCATTCTTAGCTAGTTTAAATCTGCAGGCCATTATTTAAATTAATGAGAAAACATTATTTAAATTAATGATAAATCTGGATCCATATGTTTTGTGATATAAAATCTGCAATCACTGTAAGACGCTCCTTTAAGGACTATTGTCTAGAAGTCCTTTAAGGACTATTGTCTAATATCGGCACAGTACACTGAAATTAATCTAATTTGGTCTTACTTTGCTAGTTAGCTGAACTTCTATCTTTACTTTGAACACTGAATGATAAACACTTATGAAATGAAAGGAGCCCTAATGCCCAACATTACATGCAATTCTTTAGTAGACTGAAGTTTTTTTTTCCCCTTGCATATAAAGACTTTACTCCTTAGAAGGGAAATTATTGAATAATTTCTCATAACCCAGAGCTCTTTCCTGTTTCAAATTGCTTCATGAAATTGGAGACTAGTGCTTTGATATTCTTTCACTACTTATACCATGCCACTCACTGGGTTTTGGGTTTGTTTTTTGTCTTTAAAAGCAGAAGTCTGGTACACTTCATTTGCAGGGGGAACTTGGACTGGAAGGCTGGTGCCTTGTTCTGACCCCAGCATTTCCATTTCTTCCTTAATTGAAGTGGAGTCATTTTGAATAATGCTTAAAGACAAATTCACAAAGTTGCATGGGGACTATATTGTAGTCCTTTATAGGACTATATTGCAGTCCTGTATTGTAGTCATTATTTGCCTGAATCAAATGACCGGATAGGCTTTGTTAGTGTAACAGGTATAAACAAATATAAACCAATATCCCTGAGCTGATGAGTTGTGACCTTTAAGGTCTTGCTACATGTTCAAATTGAAACTAGATATAAACCAGCTATAGAGTTGTTTACACATTTTTAAGCACTGACTTTGTACCTGGTTGGCGTTCTGCGTAGCTGGACAGTTATTTTTATGGCATGATAATTACTTTGCATTCGTGGCTGATTATACACCTTCCAAGGTGTAGGAATAGCATACCCACTTTTGGGGACTTCTTCCTGCTAGCTTCCTCATGCCTGTGGGCTTTCCCCCATCTGCACTTTTTCCTGCCACACCTTGATGGAACGAGTAGATGTGGAGATGTGAACCCTAACCCTACCCTGCCCGGCTGCTGCCTGGAGCCACGTCTCTCCAGCTCTGAGTTTAGTTCCTCTACCTCTTTGCAGGGAGCTCCTTTCCCTGGGACTCCTGTAGCCAGACTGCCTCTCTGGTCAGAATGCCCCTTTGGCCTGTTGCTTGAGTTTATAAAGGGTGATGCAGGTCACCTGACTCTTCTACTTCTGCTCTTAAGTCATTGGGGTGAACGCACCTGGATCCGGCAGGCATCTCGTTTCAAGCCCCTCAGCCTGCTAGTGGGCTGCATTAGCACCCAGAAAACATGTGCAACCATGTCAAAATAACATGGGGGCAAGGAGGGAGGAGAGTGTGAAGGAAAGGAGTTGTAGTGAGAGGGCAAGAAAGTGTTTGGGGAAAGGGGAGTGAGCCATGCCCAAGGCAACCAGGGGGATGCCCCCAAGGGAAGGGACAACCTGGTAAACCTAAGATGGGGCAAAGGGAGGGGATGGGAAGTGAAAAGGAAGAGAACATGGGGGGGAGGGAGCCCATGCACTATTGCTCCTCTAGTGATGGGGTAGACGTTCCATTGCACTGATTGAAATTTATTGCATGATTAACCAATTAATCGTGTAATATATGTAATGTGTAGTGGGGGCTTTAGAGGGGTCCAAAAGGTGATCATGGGGATTACAAGATGCTGAAAACTTTATTAAATAAAGACCAAAGCAGGGGATATCTTGCTTCCCCACTCACTACACAACTTACACTTTGGAGTCAGGTATGCTGTGTTAAACTGGAAGCATGCACATCAGTGAGTTGCACAGTTTATCTTTGAACATTTCACTGTTAATTCTGGAATAAAAGTGTGGGAGTGGCAAGAAGTTTTGACTTTGTCCACCAAGAAATACAGATCTAGGTGATCTGAAGTGCATACTGAAGCAAACTTTCTGTGTCTATCACCAATGAAGTCTAATTTTGCATTCTTTGTTTCCTGTATGAACCGTCAGCAATAGAAATGATGGGCAAGATACAGTTTGGATTTTTTTTTATGACAATTGTTACAAGAACTTTAAATCAGTCTATTGCTACCATTTCTGCACTAATGAGCTTCATGGATATTGTGTCTCTTGCTAGACAGGTTGAATTGTTTTGTCACCATGACTACCTCTGATGAGCAAAATTGTTGGTCACTTGGAGATCAAAGCAGTTCTTCTCAGCCAGCCTTATGAAGTCCCCAAGGTTTCTGTTGAGGAAATATAATAGAAAAAAGAATCCAATGGATAAGTTCTTTGGGGAAGGCAGTTATAAATGAGAGGGGTGTGGATCTGAATGCAAGTTTGCATTTAAATAAGTGTCTGTATGAATACAAATAAAAGATTCGTAGTAAGTGGCATAAATATTAATCCCTCAATATTTTCTCAGGTAACTGTTGATAAAACAGGAATGACAATCCATGGATTGCACCTAAATATATATTGTTTTTGGTTGGCACAGCAAGAGCACTCTCTTCTGTATTGAAGCGTATTTTGAAGCTAGAGATTTGGAGGGTGTTGAAGGCCGTATTATTTTTATATATATATATATATGCAGAGGAAGCACTGCACAGGCCACCTGTGTATTGTAGACTGTGCACAAACTGATGCATATACTTAAGTCTCAGTGAAGCCAACAGTTCCTAATTATGAGTGACTTAGGACAGGGTTGTCTAATAGTCTTGCTGCATGGTAATTTTGGGTGCCTCCTGGAGCTCTTGACCCCTGAATTGCCTGCACATTAACACCTTAAACTGGTTTTAAGCACTCAAGCACTGGTTTTAAAGCATGCACATCAACACCTGAAACAAGTTATGCACTTCAAAGCTACACCACTCCAGGGCAGGGTTATCTGTGATCCGTGTTATCCAGCTTATTTTACATTAAGGTGTAGCTACTCTAGTTTAGGCTACCCCTTAGTGTAAACACCACCACCCACCCCTCCTCTCACTTGTCTGGATTGGGCCCACTCGCCCCCTTCCTTCCCCAGTACCCCAGATCCCTGCTCAGTGCCTCCATGCGCCCTCCGTCTCTGCTTGCTTGTGACTGCCCTGTGACTGCTTGTTCTGGGGGAGCAGGCAGGGAAGGGTGGACTTGTCTGCCAGGCTGTGGCTGCATCTGTTCTCTGGGCTAGAAGAGCAGCAGCTTGGTGGCAGCAGCAGTGGCCAGGTAGGCAGGTTTGCCAAGCAAGAAATGCTGGGTGGGGGAGAGGCAGGGAGATACCTTGGGGTAAGGGACAGGGAGGAAGCCTGGAATGGGAGAGGGGAGATTCTTATCTTTTAGTCTTCAAGGCCCTTGCTGGCCTCAATGTGCACCTGCTCCAAGCTTGAGCTGTCACTAACACTCATCAATGTTTGTGCAGTGTAAGGTGTAATAGGGCCCTAACTGGCAGCCTGCATGTGGCCTGGGAGGGGTTACACTGCAGCCCCTGAGCTCCTGCTTGGCCACTGCAACAGCAGCTGGAGTCTGAGCTTCCCCTCCTTTCTGCTTTTTGCTGCCTGCCCCAAGCCCCTGGGAGTGGGGCAGTGCAGCATGGCATGGCTGGGGGAGCTGAGGGAGAGCCTGGGGTGCACGGACACATGTTCAGGGGAGAGGGGAAGGGATGGATGAGGGTGTCCATATACTACGGCTCCCTATGGTGTGGCCTGCAAGTGTGCAGGCCCTGCTGGGGTGGTCTGTGGGGACTTTCAGCCCCCCTGCCACTTAGAAGTTGGACAGCCCTGACTTAGGATCTGGCTTACATGAACAGTTTACCAGGAGACAAGAAAAATCAGGGTTTTAATACATGCCAAGCGCTCCACAGGAGCTACCTGTCTGCATGTTCACCCCTCTTAAGTCCTATGTGTCTAAAGTCATTCTTGAAAGTATGACTTATGCTCCTAACTCCTGGAGGCATTTTTGAGGGTAAAAAAATGTGTTTAAATTTAAGCATAAGCTTAATGCTTTGTTGTATAGAGATAGGAAATTAGATCTATTTTAGCTAAAAAGCAGGAGGGGGGACTAATGAGAATACCATCTCTTTTCAGAATACTTTCTGAAGCAGCTTTATCCATAACTTTCACTGGGTAGATGAAAAAATATAGAAGAACTATATAAATTGGGTCTCAGAAAGGTGAAGAATAACAAAAGTATATTGGAAATGGAGACAATCAGTATTTAATACTTTTAACCATAGCATCATGACTGTTCTTCTATAGTTAAACTATCAGCATTTCAATTAAAGAGTCCTTTTTCTCATCTAATTTCAGACACGTTTCTCTCTGCTAGGTGAACAGCGGATGCCAGCTGTCTGCAGAAATGCATGTTTTTTGTTCTGTTTGCAAAATGTTTCTAAGACTAGTTGTCCTGCCCAGCTTGTTTGCTTCAAGATTGGTCTGTCATCTGTGCTGGCCTTCATGATCTTTACTACATTTATTTTAATAAATCCTAAGAGGAATTAGCTTTCTATATGGAAGTTAAGGATTTTCAAAATCCCAGAAAAGATGACAGAGCCATAAGGGAAATACAGAGTGCCTGGGCGAGGGACCAACAATAAAAGGAAGGGGGTGAGGTGGGGAACGCACCTAGGTTACATAAAATACAAAGTTAGCCAACTGAGCCCGGAGGTAAGGGGAGTGGGGGGGGGGGGCGGTTTCGTGACGCTGAGAGAGAAAGAGGATAGAAACACACATACCTGTGACAATGGTCCGCGATGGTGAAGAAGTGGTCCAAATGGTAAAGAGTCTCAGTCTATACACAGTCTATCACAGGGGTCCTCTTCGGGTGGCTACACATATCTCATCATGTTTTACTTTTGTCCCATGTTTCCCCCTTTCCTATGTCCAGTTGCACTCTAATTTATGTCTCGAGTACAATTTTTAGGACCATCTAAGTGATCGACTTAGGTTATGTCTGCATTGCAGCAGCAGAGTGCAGAGTGGTAATTACCACGCTCCAGTAGACTCCAGCATCACGTGTATCAGCGTCATGGGTATCAGCATCCCTGTGCTGAAAAATGGTAGTGGGGGTGCTTTAACTCATTCGATGAGCTTTTGTTAAGGCATCCCCAGTGCGGGGATGATGATACACATGCTCCAGGCACTTTAATTAGTACAGCTCTTAGAGCCAAGCTAATTAAAGTGCCCCCCTGCCTCCCAGACCATGTCTATAAACGCCCAAAGAAACTAAATCTGTTTTTGAGAAGTTTGCTCCTCTAATCAATAGGGTACCTAAATAGGTAAAGGAGCAAATGGATTTCACTGTGTTGACTGGAGGAAACATACTTGCTCTTCCTCACCCAAATCTGGACTCCCATGCAAAGGTGCTATGTTCTTTATGATGACAGCTTTATAAGAGAACTGATACCGCCTCCCTATGCACTGTCATAATCAGAGTATTCTGCGACAAGCCTATCAGTTTTCTAACCTAACCCTTGGACTGTCCAGGCACAAAATTCAGGCAATGATCAGATTCAGGTCCTTAACCACAGGATATTTTTATTAGCAGTGCTGTAAATGTGGTAGGGTTTTGATTGTAGAAAGACAATGGTTTGAAGGGCAAATCTATTTTATAGGCTCCCTTAGCTTGAAAAAGCTAATCAAGGAAACTTGTTTAATGTATGTCTAATGACACTCTGGAAATGTTGCAACTGGCATCTGTTTACTCAAATCATTTGAGTGGCTGCCCCTTTGGAAACTCTTCCCCTTGTACAATTAGCTGAGCTTGGCTTAGGGAAGTCCTTGGGGGGCTGGAAAACGAAGTTTACCTCCTCTCGTCTTCCTTCCATTCCAGCTGCATAAAGTAGTAGGCAGGTCAGTGATAGCTCTCAGAGAGCCTTGTTACGCATTGCGCTTTAAGCTTCGCAAATGCTGATCAGTGTTAGTTCAAGTTTAGAGCAGTCACACCTTAAGGCTAAAAACCTTCTGACTGTCCCCAGCTGTGATTTGCCACTAGCGGGCTGTCTAGCAGGGGTCTCACTGTGCCCTGGGATGCTGACAGCCTGAAACTTGGGTGGCCTATGTCTGGGGAGTGGCCACACGTCTGTGGCACATGAGCTGGGTAACACAAATCAGAGATAAATCTGCCCTGCAGTGGCATAACATTAAAATGCCTAATGGATGCTTAAAACTAGTTTACATGTCTTAATGTGTGGACAGTCCAGGAGTTAAGAGCTCCCCGAGATGCCTAAATGAATGGGTAACAAAGCCTGACTTCTCTCCTTGGGTAACACTAGTTCTTACGTTGTAGAACAATAGGGCTGATGAATGTATGGTTTATCTCACTTGCTGAGCTCCATAGCCCACATGCTGCCTATTCCTCCTCAACTCCACATCCCAGCTCAGGAAACTGCATGACAGGCCAAACTTTTGCGGCTGGGGCCAAATTTGTTTGCATCTAGGGTTGTCTGCAAAAGCGTGAATGTATGTGGGGTCTGTCCGGCACAGGCAGCCATTGCCAGGGGCTGCTGGCTCCCCTGAGCCCTGCTCGCCTGTCTGCCCGCGGAGCCTTGCCAGCGCTGCAGATAGCGCGCGGCCATGAGCACCCGGCACCAAGTGAGGAGGCCGTCCTCATGCAGCCTCCGGCCCAGCTGCAGGGCTGCCAGGTAGGGGTGTGCACTGGGCAGCACCCCCAGGCCCCTGACCACATACCTGTGCTGTGCCTGTTTCTTTCTGTAGCACTACCTGCAGCCCAGGGTGGGCCCATTAGCTTCATCTCTGCCTCGGCTTGGTTCTGGTATACTTTGGTGCTGCAGCTGGTCACGGCTCATCAGCGGCACGCAGGTAGCCTGCCCTCTGAATTTTTCCGAGGGGAGCCCCTGCTTGGCAGGAGCCCCTGGGCCCAAACCCCTGCTCCAGGGTGCATGTGTGGTAGTGAGAAGGGTCTATCCCTGGGTGGATGCAAAGGAAATTTTAAAGCGTGTGGGTGTGCTTCAAGACTTGCTATGGGAACAGCTCAAAAGAATGAATGCATAACTTTGGGGTTTCTGATGGAACGACCAGCTGTATTTCTGTTGCCTGCCTGTGATCAAGGGGAATTGCTTCACATTTAAAGCTGCTCCCTTGTCATATGCTATTTCCTGCTTAACATAACCTGAAAGTCCCTTTCACTAAAAATACCAGTCTCATGGTTCTCAGGGCTATATTTTGCCATGTTTACAGCCACCTTTTGTTCACTTGTTACATTCATTGTCAGCAGGCCCTGTCCTTTTTCACTGGGCCAGATGATTGCTACCGTCTAGTCTATTTACTTGTAAACATGTGCAGGTGACTTAAATGTCACCCACTGACGTTTGGATGGGACTTGGAAGGACCAGCATGAGCTCCATAAAAGGTTTCTGAGATGTCATCCCCCTCCTTGCAGTGACATATGCACAATTCTGCTTTTCCAGAGAAAAATTACACATTTTAGTCTATGAGAAAAATTGAACAGTTCCCTGGACGAAAATCATTTATTGAGGAACAGACTGTTGATGCTGATTTTTTTTTAAATTGCAACCAACCCCTTGTTAGCATGTAATTGGTTGTCACAGTATGTTTTTAAAAACAAAACCTAATTTGTCTATTCCAGATGTTCGCTCAAGTACACGAGGATGTTACAGCTCTAGGTAGCCAGAGGAATTCATTCGTCCTCCAAAGCAGTTATCATGTCTGGGGTAATTTTGATGTGAAACAAATTGGCAGAACTGTAGACGACAGCTTGTCTCGTTTTTGCTAAGCACGGTGAGCCATGTGCGGTGGGATTGATTTGACCGCACAACTTGAATTCAGGTAGTGGGAAACGACATTATCTGCACATTTTTAAAAAATGCCCATTTGTAAAAGATGGTTCATTCTTTTAATAGACTTCTGTGAATAAAAGAAGCTACTTGTTGTGTAGTGGATTCAGCCAAATACTCCATGTGGTGGTAAGCTAGGAATACTGGAAAAGCAGACTTCAGAGGGACCGCATGTTTAAAAATAAGGTGAGTAAGGTGATGGGTGCAGCTTCCTCGTTCCTGAATGACTCTGATAAATATAAACTCTGTGGGTCAGATGCTGCCTCCCTGCTAAAGCCCCTTTCCTTGGCTCTGGCAACATAAAGGGCTCTTGAGCAACCTCCAGGGATTTTTTTCCTGCCTATTGGTGGGAGAGCATGAGGTGAGGAGTGACCAAATCCTTCTACCCCTGGCTCACCTGGCATGCCAAGAACCAGGAGGGAATCTGATGGATGTTAAAACAGCTTCAAGGCTATCCCAGAAATTATGGTGCAGGTCCTCAACTGCCCTCAGTTATTATAGCTCTGGTCAAGTAACTAGAGCTCTGGCATCTGCGTTCATCTCTTCTCTCCGTGCTCTGGTTGTGTCTGCTGACTTGTACAGCTGTGAATCTAGCCTGCCAAGGGTGCCAGCCAATGTAGGATGCTACTGGTTTGTAAGATGTATGTTTGGAGTTCAGTACAGAGGGATGAAAACAGATGCGAGTCCTGATCCTAGAAACCCTAATTTGTGTGAGTAACTCTTTACTCCTACTGGATTCAGTAGGTCTTTTGCAAAATTGAGTTTGCAATTTTAATCAGACAAGAAGAGACCCCTCACTAAATAATAGGCATACAGTATGAAATTATTAGCTACTGAAGGTTTTGGATAGGTTTTGTGTGCGTGTCTGAATCTCTGTAAAATTATCCAGAGACGCTTTTTTAATGTCCTCAAAAAATACCAAACAAAGAAACAAAGGCATATATTCTGGTGCCACTGTCCCAGGAAAATTTTCTTCCTTGAGATTGTATTTAACTGCTCGACTGAAACACATTTCCTGGATGGATTATTTTTTCTGTTTCAGAGAATCAATAGGGCTTCAGCATTTGATATCTTGTATATATGGCCATTCTTTCTGTCCTAATGACAGCTCCCAAAAGCTATGAAGTCTGTGTGTGCATTTATCTGAGCTATGCGGCTCATTCTGATTTGAATTGTGATACTACCTTCCTTTGGACTTTTTGAAATTCTTTAATGAAGTTGGAGACTGCAAGCCAGACCCTTCTCCTATGCTGGAAAGAAGCGGAGATGTCCAGTTCACCCTCATCTATAGTATACAGTACTGGATAAATGGAAGTGTTCTGATGCCAGATGAGGTAATTTCCCATTTCTGTGGAAAAGTGCCTGGGGGGGTAGGGGGACAGGAATTGGGGTGAGATAGGGGAAAAAATCGGTGAGATTCAGGAAATGAAGAATTGCAATAGCAGGCAAAAAAGAGGATGGGAAGGGTATGGGAATAGGACAGAGCAAAAGACTAAGGTAGTGAAGAATGGGGCTGTGAGAAAATAGATTTAGAGAACAAGGAAATGTTGAAAAGCATAAAAAATTACAAAAAATTAGTCTGGGCAAAACAAAGACCGCGTCATACAGCAGAAGAGAGGTGGAGTGTAGGAGGGGAACTGGAAAAAGAAGAAAGGATGAAACACCATGGAGATGGAATAAAAATCAATTTTATACCAAGTTTGCCTGACACAATGAATTTAAAGAAGTGCCGTCCAATACTTAATGTTGTTATTGCTGTTATTATTCATTCAGTGTTTTGGATACCTGATACAGTAGTGGTTTTGCTGTTTACAGTAAAACAAATCTGGAAGTTTGCCCTCTTCAGCCCCAAAGCTCATTTTCATTCTGATGGGCTACAGCTCTGAAGTATACAAATTAATTACATCCACGATAGCTTTGCGGCAATCTAAGTGATGACCAGTGGCTTAAAGCGATGCATATTCCCAGCTCGCAGGCATGTATTTTTGTTTATTTCTTGTTTGACGAATCCCATTTCTTGTTTGTCTTGCTAATGATGCAGAAATTTCACCAAGAATGTCAAGATTTAGCACACTTACATGTTTCAATATTAATCGGTTACCTTATTTGGAGTTGTAACTGGGCCTTGGGGAAAACTGGATTTCTAGTTACCTTTAAAGCCTTGAAGAACTCTTCCTCTCCAGGGAATGTGGATGAGAGGAAAAACCCATATCATGTTTTCAGCCTCGCTGCGCTAAGTAGATTTAACACTAAATTAAAATAATTGAGATAGTCTCTTTTCCCCCATCCATCACTCTTCCTACATCTAGTCTCCCCAGCAAAATGGCAGAAGAATGTTCTCTCTGTTTCCTGTGCTAGGTATATGGTCCCGTGTCTTTGTGTCTCTACTTCAAACTATTTGCTTCAGAAAGCAAATTAGATCCTTTGCTAGGGACAAAACTCATTTTCATTGTTACCTGATTTGATTCCCTACTCAGTGTAGGATACAACACGTTGGCTCTTTAAACACCAGCAGTGCCCCAGGGACCATCTCCTGCTGAGAACAGCTAGAAGGCAGTAACACCACTCATGCCAGGCACCTTTTTTCTTTCCCAGTACTTCTTATTTTATTTTTATGACAGTAGTACCTCAAGGCCTCAGGGGGCCATGGGCTGCAAAACTATATTGTGAGAAGAGACCCTGAGCTCCTCCAATCTTAGACAAGGTAGAAAGAGATTTGGTAGGGAAGCAAAGGCAACCAGAGGCAGATACTTGTGCAAGATGGCACAGCTGGTTAGTGGCAAAGTGAGGAGTAAAACCTACATCATTTGGGTTTTAGTCCACTAGATCACTCTAATTTTTGTTTCCAAGCAGCACGGGACACACAAGAGCTTGGACATCCTCACTTGGTTAGAATCTCTCTTTCTTTTTCATGCTGAATTTGTACACTGAGATGTTATGCTGAGCCACAACAGCAAATCAGTCAAGACACTGGAATCTCCAAACCGTTGTTGGAGGTTGTGCAACGAAAGAAGCCGCGATGGTTTGGACACATGACAAGAAGGCCGGACACCTTTGCCAAAACTATAACACAGGGTGCAATGGAGGGCCAGGAGGTAGCTCCATTCACCCCACTTCTCCCCACTCACCCCATTGCTCCACTTCTCTTCACTCACCACAGCCCCTGCTGCAGTGGCCTCGAGAGCGGCAGCTGCCCGCAGCCACTGGGTTGCAGTGTCCCAAGCCCCGCAGGGCTCCACTTCCCCCGAATCCCCCAGATCCCTCTGCTGCATCCGCCACTCCTGGGACTGCAGCAGAGGCGGGTGACAGCCTGCAGTGGGATGAGAGCAGGCTGGGGCTCTTCCTGGTTCTCAGTGGCGGTGCTGGGGGGGGGAAACGACGGCAAATTTTGGGGTGGCAGCAACCCCCTCCTATTGCTGCAGCCTACTGCAAATGCTGGAAAGAGCCTGTTGCTGCTGCTGGCCCGTCTTTGGTGGTCACTGTCCCCAGCCTCCTGGCCTGCTGCAAGCTGCCACCTACCCCTGCTGCAGCCCTGGGAACGGCGGATGCCGCCTACTTGCAGTGCCGGGCTGTGGTGCACTGGGGGGTTCAGGGCATGGTGCCCGGGGGGCAGCAGAGCCCCGGGGGTTCAGGGCACGGTGCAGCCCAGTGGCTGCAGGCAGCTGGCTTTGGCTGCTCCCGGGCCGCTGCAGCAGGGACTGGGGTGAGTGGGACCCTTTCCTCTCTCCTTACCCCTCCCCTCACAGACTTACCTGCTTGGGGGAGTTTACCTTGCATATAAGGAATTTCTGGTGGATAAAGGGTCATCACATCAGAGCGAATTCGCATAAATAGAACCCACATCAATCGAGGGAAACCTATATAAGGACTTGACGGGGCTTTGACTGACAGTACACAAAGCGGGCCAAACACCAGGCAGAGTGGAGGAAGGTTGTTAGGGCATCTAAGGTGCCCCAGCAATTGCAGTGGCTTTGGGACTGACTTGACTACAATGGGGCCAGGGCAGAGTACACACTGACACCTCAAAATATGGGGCAAGGCTGACTGGGCAGGCTCTCATAGTGGCCTAACATTATCAGTCTTTCCTGAGGGAGAAGACTTGTAAAACCTGCTCTGTTCACAGCACCAAGTCTGAAGTGGGAATATATTTTTGCATCGTCACAGGGCTGGATCTTCAGGAAGCTCAAAGCAAAAGGAGTAGCCACATAACCCATTCCTCAGTAACACTGTTCTTTGCTATTAACTTTTGCATTTCAAAATCATGCTTGTTTTAAAGGAGCAAAAGTTCTGTCATTCCCTCAGCCTTTATATACGATAAGAAAATTAATCATTGTGTAATGTTCATTCTGCTATCCATTAGCTGTTAATTAGATGTTGACTGAGTTTCTTCCTAATGCTAAATTGTTTTTTCCCCTTTATAACATGAAGTACTTTTTTGAAAGACAAAAGACATGCCAACTGCAAACATGGCTAGTTCAATACAGCCTGTCAAGTTTAATGATTAAAGTGTCTACTCTGCTCAATGTTTTAAACAACCTGGTGACCAATTTGTGTCCTTAGAGGGTTTTAATTGCACAGAGCCAAATCTTGCAATCTTTACTTAGGCAGGCCCCCAATTAGAGTCAAGGACCGAGTACTCTCCTTTAGATTTAAATAACACCATAAAGCATGGAAGGGCTTTCAATACAGAGGTAATTAAAACTCCACTACAGTGATTTAGCAGAATGGACTAAGTGTGCCTCAGCAACTAAATTATGACATTTGATGAAGAAAGGATGTAGCCAATGTAAAATTGCAGCCATTTGCTGTTTTTCTTTCAGGCTCGGTACAGACATTCAAGAAGCCCAAGGCAGAATTGCTCTAAGTTATGTGATTTTCTGTAAGCGGCGTAGTTTAGATCAGTAGTAAACAGACCACACATTCGCTCTTTGGTGGGGGATTGGAGGAGGTCAAATCTTAGACTGGGTTCCACCATTTTTAAACCAGTCAATGCGTGCCAAAACTTCTGTTCCGTTATAGGCATAGACTGGTATACTGGTACAAGTGTAATGTCTGTACCTGAGCTTAGTGTCAGATGCTTCATAGAAACCTGCTCTTGGATTAGCAGCGTAGTCATCTGAAGTCCTGAACCACCGAACAGATGCAGGGGAGTAGAGTAGCTGATTAAGAATGAGTGAGGTATACACGTGGAAATCTGGGCCTGCAACTTGGACTTCTGCTCCACGTTCAGTGTGTGCCACGTCTAGCCACTTAGTGCTCTAGCATATACTGTATTTTACTAAGAAACTATACACATCCATGGGAATAGAGATAGTGTACTACGCATGTTATTGTGTCAGGGTACCTTGTCTGTGTTGTTGCTGGAAATTGGCTGTGCTGACAGGATACATTTGTTATAAGCATGTTGGGAAAATATGCTGTAGTACAGGGGCTACGTTCTGGTCTCAGTTACACTGATGTTACTGTGAAGCAAAGAAATCTGGTGAGGTTTTTTTTAAAGATGAGGTCCGCAAATCAGGTTGTCAGACCTTCACTTCATCTCTTAAATAAGTAGCCTAGTTTTCCAAAATGACTAGCCCCTACCAGCTCCCACAGAAATCAGGTAATTTCTTTAGATGCTTGAATGTGAATGTAGGAAGCTCACTTTAGACATCCATTTAAAAAATCAAACAAACCCATCTTGGCATTCAGGTTTATACCAGTCGCTGAGATCATTATCCAGCCCCTGGACTGTAATCTATTTGTATCTTGTGTACGCAGCCGGAACCAAAGCTGACTTGACTGCTGTATTATATGACATGGTAGGTGGACATGGAAATATTTGTAAAGTGTCAGAGAGATGACCCTTTTACAGCCAAATGTACTCAGTGCATGAGTTTTCATGGAGTCACAGGCTGTATCCAGATGGGCACGGCCGTGTGGTGCGTGGCGCCGCAGGCGAGTCTGTGGTGCCACATACCATATATTCAGTTGTTCTCTGTGCTGCAAGGGAGCAGCCCGGAGGGGTTTTTTGACCCCTGGATATACAAGGGTGAAAAAACCCCATGGAAACTAAAAGGAGAGTGGCACACGTGGCAGCAGCGTGCACCACCCAAAGCCAGAACCTGGCCAGCCAGAGCCACTCTCTGCTGCCCACCAGGCTCTGCATGGCAGGATTGCCACTGCTGCAGTGCTGGGAGGCTTCCAGGACACCAGGTAATGCTGCTGACCCCAGCATCCCTGACACCACCTGGGGTAACCTGTCACGTACCAGAGCATGCGCGGCATTGGCGTTTCCAGGGGCAACTAGCGGCAGCATTAAGGTGCACCGCCACTGGTTCTTCTCAGGGACCCAAATGTCCATGTATGTCTGGACGTGACCATAGAGCTTAAACTTACAAGAAACCATAAGATCAGATCATCCGCACTCAAAAATGCAGACACACTCAGTGTGTTCCTTAAACACCTAATATGTGGAATAAGTTCACTCCCCAAATCAATGCAAGTTAAGGCCCCTGGCTGCTCCCTGCACATCTTCTTTGACTTGTAGATGATTATTCCTTGAATTCTACCTACTTACCAGCAAACTGTGCCCAGTAACTCCTATCTGGCTCAAGCATATCTTTCAGAAAATCAGCTGTCTTGATGCTAAGATACAAATTGATGGGAAATCTACCACTTTCCTTTGTAGGCTGGTTAACTGCCCTCTCTTAAAAACGTGCCTCATTTTCAATTGGAATTTGTCTTCCTTAGCTTCTAACCATGGGTTGTTGATAGCTTTATAAAGTGACTAAAATGTTCACAAATAACATTTCACCCAGTCCTATTCACAAACAAATAAATCTGCCTCACTTGGTTAGTTCAGAGGCACAAAACCACAGGCAACCAGACAAAAAAACAACTGATTTAAACACACAACTTGCCAAACCCCTCTATCTGCCAACATGATACATTTTGCATTACCAGGAGAAATGCAGTCCAGATTGAAATGGGTCCAGTAGATTGCCACTATTTTTTGTATTATTTAGAAATCCAATTTCATAATGTGGGTGGGTGGCTGAAGGTAAATGATGCATCTTCTTTCCAAAAAAGTTCTTTTGTATTTTAGAAGAGAGAAAGGATAGCCAGGATTGATCTTGGAAGAAAACTAAATTATCCTCACTTTAAAAGGAGCCAATTATAGAGGGTTGATCAAAAAGAAACATCACTATCAAAATGCAAAATGTGTTCTGAGTACAGTGTTAAAAAAATCACACTCCTTGTTACCTGGTAAACAGAAAATGTTTTAAGTGTTGCTGGCATTTGAGGGGACATCAGTGTAATCTTGGGTCAGTATTACTGTCTTTGTAGTGAAGAGGCTGTAAATTTCCACTGATTTTTTTTTATTGCTAGATGCAAGACATCTGAAATATAAAGTGTTTCAAATGTCAAGAAATGTCTTTTTCTTTATGCCTTAAGTATCAAATATTTGATTCCTTAAAGGGGTAGCACACTTTGCATATTTTGCTGGGCCATGTCCTGGATAGCTAATTAATACTTGGGATTTTGTTCTTTTCTTTGGTGAATTCATCAAATAATCATCTTTACAAAAGGGGATCAAGTGCTCATATAGATTTCATAGACAGTAGGGCTGGAAGGGACCTCAGGAGATCATCGAATCCAGCCCTCTGCCCCAAGGGCAGGAAGTCAGCTAGTGTCAAAAGATCTCAGCAAGATAAGCGTCCAAATGCTTCTTAAAGGAGTCCAGAGTAGGTGCTTGCACCACCTCTGGAGGGAGCCTATTCCAGGCCTTGGGGGCTTGGACAGTAAAGAAGTTTTTCCTTATGTCCAGTTTAAAAGACTTGGAGGAGTTTGTGACCACTGGACCTTGGGGCTCTCTGGTGAATGGGTGTTCCCCCGGATCCTGATGCACACTCCTGATGTACTTATAGACAGCCACCAGGTCCCCCCTGAGTCAGCGCTCTTCCAGGCTGAAGAGTCCCATAGCTCTCAGCCTCGCTTCATAAGGCCTGCTCTCTTGACGTCTAGTCATGCACGTGGCTCTCTTCTGGACTCTTTCAAGCTTCTCTGCATCCTTCCTGAATTGTGGAGCTCAGAATTGGATGCAGTACTCCAGGTGCAGCCTCACCAAGGCCGAATACAGCGGGAGGATGACATCCTGAGATTTACTTGAGAAGCATCTA
Organism: Caiman crocodilus; assembly: GCA_030014935.1. Lineage (NCBI taxonomy): Eukaryota > Metazoa > Chordata > Crocodylia > Alligatoridae > Caiman > Caiman crocodilus. Next base: position 22,571,771 of record JAGPOW010003447.1, read on the forward strand.
TGGATGCCAGCCAGAGTTTGGTTTGCTTTACCAGCTGTGACATCACATTGGTGGCTCGTGTTCATCTTGTGGTCAATCATAACCCCCAAGTCTCTTTCGGCTGTGATTCTAGTGAGTGTAGGTAGCACTGCCGAGCCTATAAGTGTGCTGAGGGTTTTTTCCCCCAAGGTGGAGTACCTTGCATTTTTCGGTATTGAATATCATCAGGTTTGTATCTGCCCACTTTTTAAGCCCATCCAAGTCAGCCTGGATCACCAGCCTATCCTCAGGTGTGGATGCTCTATCCCAAAGTTTGGTGTCCTCAGATGTAACTTAGAAGATGTGCAGGGGACATGGGGATTCAGGCCAAAGATTTCAAACCTGCACAGGGAATTAGGTGCCTAAGTGAACATGGGGGAGATTTTTTCAGAGTCACATCCCTAGTACTATTTGAACACACCCCACCTAAGTGCTCCTCCTCACCCACTCTGCACTTGGAAATGAGATGGTGAAGCGGGGCATTGTCATTGGGGCATCATCACTGGCTGCTTTCAAGTATGTGTTAGGCTGAGGTGTGGAGAGTGGCAGTAGAAGGTGTCCTTAGAGTGACTTTGCCAGGACTCTGCAAATGCGATACTGATAGAAGCCTTTGCTTTTAAGTGTGATGCCACACTTGAGTACTGAAAAACTGTTAATACATATACTTTTGTAACAAGGCTTTATTGTAGCCTTAAGACTAAGCCATACAAGGTAGAGAGGAAGACAAAGAGGAGGACCTACCCCGTACCCATCTTCGCATTAATGTTTCAGGAAGGTGAGCAGAGTACTGTAAGATTGCTTTTACTCACTTAACCAGTGCTTCAATGCTACTTAGATGGCTTATAGGTGAAATAGGATCGGTCTGTAGGTGTGTAGGCAGTTTTGAAAATTCCAGTAGGTGCCAGTCCACATTGTAAGGCATCTAAACACATTTAAAAAGATAGCCTTTGTGACTCTACCCCATAATCCAGTTTTCAAAAGGGACAGCCATTAGGACTCTAAGACATCGGCTTTCAATGAGACTCAGGCATTTTCAGTGCCCAACTCATTTCTGAAAATGGGACTTAGGTGCCTAAGCCACTTAAACATTTTTTAAAAATGTTCCTCATGTTCTGACTTACAGATTTGCTGAATGTCAGCTTTCATGGATGTTAATGAGCTCAGCGTCCCTTGCTCAGTACTTAGGAATATATTACTTCCATTTCATGATGATTCCTGGAATTGTCAAACATTTACCGAGCAGACCCTTCTTTCTGAGAAACTTTTCCAGTTAGACTTTCTAAAAGAAATGGAATATTGTGAGCGCATACTAAATCCTAGGCATTTAGGTTTGGCTATGTAAGGCACCAGTCTGAATCATGCCAGGGTTTATAGGGGAAAACACATGTAACTAAAACTAAGTTATAAAAAAACGATCCATCATCAGAGCTAGAAAGCCCAAGGGGGGCGCTGATACCGATCAATTTGAGTCTGTTAGGGGAAAACATAACATAGGGGTGGTTTTCTAATAACTGATATTTTGCTTCCCAAAAGGATTGCATTTGCTTTTGCAGCTTGACTGTATGATATTGATGTGGGAATAAATCCTGGTGCCATTAAATTTAATCTCACCCACTGTGTATCTTCCATAGTTTTTTGTATGTAGAAATTGTGTAGCACCTTATTCATTGCACTAGGGCACTTTTCTTTCTTTAAGAATGAAGCTATTGATCTTGTGCTTTTGAGTAGGCCATTTCTGCAATCTAGCTTTAAGAACTTCTGATACCCAAGGTCTGAAATCCTCCACTACATTAACACCTTCAATTCTCTTCGGTACAAACTCATTGTACCTTTCAATTTTATCCTTCTGAGGAACCTCATAGCTGGTTCTAATGATCAGTCTGTCATTCTCTGCTGGAGAGAAACATGTTTGCATCAGTCTTTCACACATCCTAGCTTTCTTGATGGAACAGCTCTTTCCTTGTACATTTAGAAGGAACCGTCTCCCTCTTTGCAATCTTTCTTGAGTTTTACATCAGTCAGGTTTTGACAGCTTCTCTCCAGGTCTCTTTCTCATATCTGACAAGGGCAAGTGGGTCATTTTGATGACAATTAAAAGACAAAAGTTTATTTGACACATTGAATTATTCTTTGAACACATGCGTTTTCTTTCAATGAATGATTTTTCTGATTGCTTTTTCCACTACATCTGGTGGGGTTTCTTCAAGTCTTTTTTTGTGTCTTCACTCCTTTTAAAATGCCTGGAGTCAGCTGTCCAAAAGTTATGGAGTGGACTCTCTTTGAACCTTGGTCTTCTGCCTGGAAATGTGAAGAAGCAGTTAAAGTGGATTTGATATGCTTTTGCCTGTTGATGCCACTTGGAAGTAACTTGTGATTACTGCTTTGATTGATTCACTTTCGTTACCATTCTCGAATTACTTGTTGAGGTAAATGACAAGGCTTTATTTTCCCAGGCTGCTTCATTTTTTTACCAAATGCATTCAGCAAAAGTTGGTAATGGAAAAGCTTTTAACCTTCTGAGGCAGTGAGTGATCTTTGTCCATTTGGGTTAGCGTAGTGACATGTCGCAGAACCCACTAATGTCACATGCTGCAGAAAAGTCCCGCTGCCGGGTCTCTGCATCCCACCCTCAAGTTATTAGTGGATTTAATAGGAGGTCCAAGGTGACAGGCACAGAAGCAAGGATAAATTTTTGCTTAAAAATTAAAGAAAATGGAATGGATCAATGTATTCCCCTATTCCCTAAGGCTGAGGTTCCTTACCCTCTGTGGGTTTGCAAAATGACTGGGGCTGAAGTGGAAAGCTGCAGCAAACAATTGCATGGGACTGCTAAGATGCCCCAGCTGTCTGCTGTGGCTTTTATTTCCAAGGATGATGCTTTTATGATTAGATGCATGAAACCACTGCTGTGCTCCAGCTAATGGGAGAAACAGCACCCTTTGAAGTAAAAGCAGCAGGAAACAGTTGAGTGGCTTGTCCTTCACTTGACAGCTGGCTGCGAACCACCTGGATACAAATGATCTGGGTCCTACTGTATTCCATCATGATGCCATTTATAAATGCTATAGAGTGAATAGAAATGAGCAACCTAGAAACACCAGGGAATGCAGTCTGTGTATCAGGAAAAAAAACCCAGCACATTTTTAATACAGCGTGGCAATAGCATTGTGACTATTAAGAAGGTACTGGCTGCCAGGACTATGATAAAACGTGTTACAATCATTTTTCATAGTCATGAATGGTTGGATCCTATTCCACATGTTAGGTATCTAACTGACACCTAGGTGTATAAGTGTCTTAGTGTAAGCCTATCATACCCTGCTTAATTCCCTTAAAAACCATGAACACTAAGTATTCCTATTCCTCAGTGCTTTTTGAAAGTTTTTGGAGGTGTATTACAAAATAAGATACATTAATGGTTTCTCAGAAACATAAGCAGGCTGGAATAGGCTTGCGCTTAGATGGTTAATAGGTGGTTAGATGGCTAGACCTCTAATAGGTGGCATAGGATCTGGCCTGAAAAATACATTTTACTTGTGTCTCCATTTTTTATATTTTAGAGTCAGAGATTTTAAGCCCAGAGGGACTGTTAAAATCACGTAGACTGACCTGTATAACATGGGCCATGATCCCTCCCGAATTAATCCCTGCTTCAAGCCTGAAAGCTACAGCTGAACTACAACATTCATGTTAGAAAACCAGTTCTTCCTGATGATGCAGAATCCACCCAAACCTTGGCCAGCTTCTCCAAGGGCCAATCGTGTAGCACTGCAGTCAGTTCCTCCCAGCCTGTAATACGGGTCCTGGAGTGAATAGAAGTTACCAACATTTGGAAGGAAAGGATGAGGTCTGGAGAAAGACTCAAGACTGTACGGCTTTAAACAAAGTGTTTGTTCTGATAAAACTGTTTAAAGTCACTTGCATCAGCTGCTAGGCACAGCTCCCAAGGGAAAGGATTTGCAAATACCGTGGGCCTGTCATGTGTATGTGGTTGGTAAACAGGGCTGCAACCTTGAGGTCCAGTCTCCTTTTGGGACATGAAGAAAGCCAGGCCTGTCCTCTGAGTGAAGCTCCCAATACATTCTGCAATGAGGTCTAAAATACAACTCATCTACAACTGTGAAACCCCCATGCAGCCTATATACCTTTTCCTTAGATGTCTGACCTTGCATCTGACTGTATCAAAACACATATCAATCATTGCCTCTGGTTTACCAAGTGGTCCAGATTCCTCCATATCAGCAACCTGAGTTCTCTTCCAATCTTTGTGTTATCTGCAAACATGATCAGGAATGGTTCTTTCTTTTACCCCAGGTTATTGGTAAAAAATGTAAATAACACAAACGCAGTCCCTGTAGGATCCCAGTAGGAACATACAGGCATGGTGATAACTGTCCATTTATAATTCTATCTTGAAATCAGCTAGTTAGCTAGTTTAAATCCATTTTGTGTGTGACATGATTGATTTTGTATTGTTCTGGTTTCTTAATAAAGTGCTGTGCAAAGTCTTTCAAAACTCTTAGTGTGTTAAATCAACATTATTTCCTTTATGAACCAAACTTACAGTTTCATTTAAAAATGACACCAAATTACTTTGACAAGCTGTATTTTCCATAACACATGTTGACAGGAAGTAAGTACATCACTCTTTTTCTAATTCTTTACTAATTGAGTCCCATATCAGCCATGCCATTATTTTGCCTGGGACTGATGTTCAGTTGACAGGTCTATAATCACCTAGGTTGTCCTGTTTGCCTTGTTTAAATATTGACCAAACATTAGCATTCTTTCAGTCTTCTGGACCTTTCCCGGTGGTCAAGATTTATGGGAAATCAGCATGAAAGAGCTCCTTAGCTGGAATTTTAAAATCTTTTCTCTGTAAGATAACTAAGCAAACTCCACATGCTGACTACCGCCAACAAGAGACAGCACACGAGAAGACAGGCTCTTGTGGCAAAAGTTGTTCACTTGTTCATTTCAATCAAACCCCATGGATTTGCTTCCAACCTTTTTGTTCACTTGCCATGGATATTTGCAATTACATTTTTTGTAAGAACGAACACAGACTTTCTTACAAACAGAATTTTGCTGGACTGTGGCTTGTTTTTAAATGAAATGAAGTTTTGTGCACATTTTTTTTGCTATTCTTGCATAGATTTGTCTTTGTTCCATCCATTTGCATCACACCAAGACTATCTAGCAGACTATAAATACATTAGCAACAGTTTCTCTTTGAGGGGAAAAAGGTGTCAGCAAAGAAAGGTTTAGGTTAATGCTTCTTGGACAGATCCTAATGCCTTAAAAGGATTGCACTGTACTTAACAGTCTACAGAGAATCACACTCTCTCAAGAAGAAATGCTCCCTTAACCTCCTGGTGTGGAAAACAGCAACAATTCTCCAACGGTAACACAGGAGTTTAGCGATGAAAAAAATAATGTATGTATCCCTCTGAAGAAAGAAGAGAATCAGACCAAAGGAAATATCTGGGGCTAACTGACACACTTTCTATTTACTGCACTATTGCACTAGAAATACAATACAATTGTTTTCCCTACAAGAAAATAATACCACTCTGAGTGGTTGTTTAGGGCGTGTTGCAGTACAGTAAGCCTTTTAGCAGCTCTAGGAAACCAGTGTCAAAGCCAGGGCATCTTTTGGTAGATACTTTATAAGGAAGGGGGAAAAAAAAAAAGAAACAGCATCAAGGCATCAGTATGCTTTAGAATGGGGAGTTTTCATCTAGTCACCTGAACATTAGGCACTCACACAAGTACCTCCCTCCGTTTTAATAACAGTTCAGGAAAAATAGCTTATTCATCCAAACATATTGGGAAAATGGCTGTTTTTTGTTTTGGAGGCAGGCGATCGTGATCTGGTCACGATCCTGACCACAAAGGTCAGTCTGCAGACATAGAGTAAATCTCAGTGTTTTCTGTTCAGTATGGGTGCTTTCTGCAGTACAGCTGATCCTGTTTTATGTGCTAATAGTATCCTTCCACTTGTCTGAGTGCAAGTCCTCCAGGTGTGATCAATGGTAGCACAGCACGTCCTCCATGGCAGGAGCTATTAACTAATGATTTACATAAACATGTCAAGGAGTTGTACTTACGCTTTTGTCATACAATTTAAGGACGATAAAAGCCCTCTTACGTTATCCATGTCACCTCCTGCCATGTAGCCTCTGTTACGTTATCATAGATGTCAACTATTAATAATGCATTCATCTTCTGATGAACTAGCACTTATTTGTCTGTAAAACTCAGCCATAGATTCCCCTCGTTTTCTGGAGTTGTCACATTGTTGTTCCTTTCTGAATTTAAATGGCAAGTTGAACTTTTGAGTTTAAAAAAATAATCTTTAACTATTGAGCTATTTCATTTTTTTTTTGTCCTTGGCTCTCAGGGTGACAATTTGTCCTGCAGTGATGGAACAGATGGGGAGAAAGTATTAAGAAAATTAGATCAAATCATGCTATAATGCCATGAAGATGACTCAGTTCTATTATGATGTATTTTTACCAAAAAAAAGGACATTGAACAAAATGTGCTTTAACAAAAAAAGGGGTTTTTTTATGTCTTTTTAAAAGCTGAACAAACACTCTACATGATCTATAATTTTACCAAACACTGGGTGTTTTTTCTTGGATCTTTACATTATCTGTGAAGAGAAAAACTATATAGACAAAGAAGTTAGGAAGCTGAAATGTAACAGGTATTACTTTTGATTTTTGTAGATTTGGCATGTCAGTATACTTCTTAAAACTAGGTGCGGAGAGGGTGAATGCAATCCTTTTCTAGTTTTGCTTCCTTAAGCATGTGTACTCCCCCCATCCACTGTGAACCTACTTTGTGTGAGGGCTACACGTTATTTCTTGACTACTAAGTACCTCTTAGTGACAGATGGGCGCTGATGTTGGATTTGGCTGATGGTAGATATGAATGTAAATTTTCAAATGTTGATATTTTTACGTAGAACTAAGAAACAGTATCTAACCAGGGCCCTAGGCATCTTAAACCCTTCACATTTATTTCACATCTTATCCATGAGTGGTGATTTCCTCCCTGTCACATAATAAATATAAGTTTTGCAGCTAAATTTTGTCCTCATTACTTACTGCATGATGCCTTTTGATTTCAGTTGAAAATGCACACGCAAAATTATCAGTGGTGTGCGTGGTGGTGTTGCAAGCTTGCAGGCTTTGTGGATGAACACTGATGAAGGAAAGTTTGAATTCATAAGAACTTAACCCCACTATTGTTGTTCTGATAATCCTTACTGTATGCCTTGTCTTCCCAGTGCTCGCTTTTCAATCGTCTGGCTCACTTTTCTGAAAAAGACTGTTCTGGCATTCACAAGGAGGCATAAAAGATCTTTTGATCGTCTGACCCCATTCTAATGTCTGTAAGTGTATCGAGGTGGGAGATGAGCGCACACTGTGGTTTTCATCCTGCCGTGATGAAGACAGTTCCACTTCAAGTAGCTCCCCTTCCTCCTACCTCCCCCTCCCCAAAAGAAAAATCTGAACATACCTAATGCAAGAGGTTTGCCATCAAAGTTTTCTTGTGATAGCTACACTTAAATGAGACAACTGAGTTGACTGGTAGGCTGGGGAAAAACCCTTATGCATTCTTCAATTTTTTCTCTTTAAAATTACACTTTCAGACTTTGTATCTATTTCTGCTGTAACGCAGATGCCAATAAAAACAATGAGTATGAAACAGGCAGCTTACTTATGCACCTTTTGGGATCTTTGTTCCCAGCTCTTGATGCAAGCAAATCATCTAATGATGCAACTGTCTATTGCTTTAGGGGCAAAAATGGAGCTGTAATTTGGCATCTAATATGAAGCTATTTATTCTTAGCATGATGGAGCACAACGTGTATGTAATGAGCCATTGCCAGGTACATGTTCATTTCCATTTAAAGTGTGTTCTGTGCTAATAAACCATTTCACATTTTTACAGTTTATTTTATTTTTTAGCCTACAGCATTTCCTTTATATTTATTTTTAATAAAGAGCTGCCTCTCTGGGCACTTCAGGAGAAATATGTTGCATGGAGAGTAAAAATGGAAAAAAAAAGTAGCTGCAAATTTTTATGCAAAGAAAATCTATCAGTCTTTAATGAGCTGCTCATTCATTTAAAAAAATCAATTATATTTATTTCTTTATTAATTATATGAATATAATTTTTGCACTTGGCTTATGTCTGGGCAGCCCTATAGACTGAATTCAACTATTTATCTCAGAATGGGTATTGCATGTGCAGCTGCACACAGCTTCCCCTGTAATAAATACTCTTTACCTCTGTGAGTAATGGGACAATTTAGTCCTGCTGCCTCATCCTCTCCTTGGCCACTGGACAGAGTTTGTCAGGCAGGCTTCCAGTCCCAGCCCATTAGGATAGTATGTTTTGTAAGCATGGGAACATGTCCACTAGGAACTGCATTGAGATATCCCAACCAGCTGTCTGATGGTGAGTATTCCTGACTATTATCCTGGAGTGAATACAAACCAGTTTTCCTATGCTAGATCAGCTCAGAAAGCAGCTAGATTTTCCCTCCCACACCGAATGCTTCAATTAAAGCATTGAAATAATATTTGATTTGGTTGATTTTTTTTTTCCAATTTTTTAGGTTTTCATAAAAATACAAAATGAATTTGTTTTGTTCTTGATGAAAACCTCAAAGCTTTGCAAAATATTCTGCTTCGTCCTACATATTCTTAAAAAAAAATTTTAAAGGGATGATTTCAATGGTTTTTCTGTAGGCCACTGACAGTCTTCTCACCTAGTTACCATGTTCTTTTACTACCTACGGACACTTCACATTTATATATGCCACAGAGAAGCTATGCACAATTCTTCTTAAACTGAAGGTCATTATCTGTAACTTTGATTATGTCCAGGTAGAAGTTTTGATACCCCGGGTAACCTGTCCAGATATGTTCTCCCCAGTTCAACATTCCCCTGTTTCCCCCCGAACCTACCTGTCTCACACCTCTTGTCTCCCATTCCCTCTGATCCTCACTGCCACCCATTTCCATTTTCACAGACCTGCATTTTGCATATTGGCCATATTCTACTCAGAAGACCACGCTAAACACCAGCAGACTCTCCCTAGGCCTGAAGAAAGGTGTTTGTGCCTGAACGCTTGGAAAGAACAATTTTTCCAACAGTTTAGTTGGTCTAATAAAAGTTATCGCATCTACCCAAAGAGCCTTGTCTGCCCATGTCCTTAGACCAACATGGCTACTGCCAACAACCCTAAAGCATGGGAGCTCCCTTGATGCTTTTCCTGTTGATAACCGTGGTGTTCTCCTCACTAACATTCAAGAACCATTCACAAGTCTGACATAAATGTAGTTTCTTCCTGAGAAGAGAACGAATGCATTGTTTGCCTACACAGGGCCACAGTATTTCCAGTAGATAGGGTCTCTTCATAAAGTGCTTTAAGATGGATTAGGTATGAAAAGGCATTAATGAAAATCCCAATTCTATTTTACTTTAACCACTCTTGCAGACAGGGTCTCTTGGAAGAGCACCCAAGCTCAGAAAGATAATTGTGCCTGAGCACTGAATTTTAACGCAAAGCAGAAACAGGAGGGAAAACATCACAAGGGTTGGAGGGCTTAAGTTCCTTAAAAACTCAAAGAGAGGATTGATATAGTATGTAATTCCTGTCTGCAATGGAATATTTTTTAGTATTTGTGGTTTGTATTTTTGGTAGAGGAGATCAAGCTGAATGAAATCTCTTTTCCTCCATATTTTCTGAGCACGTAATGAGTGAAATGAGCACTGGATATCTCCTAAAAGTCCTTTTTCTTACAACAATCCAAGAAGCAGATACCAGCGCGAGAGAGGCAGAATAAAATAAGAACCTTTGTTTTTTGAAGTTGTAGTGCCAGGCGAGCAGAACTTAATGACTTTAAAATAGGATTCTTCACACATCCATGCTGTTTACAGAAGTTGGCTCTTGCACTGAAGTCCTTTCTGATATTGCTTGACTGGTCATTTTTTTCAAATTCTAGTGTTATTACATAAAAGTGAACCATGCCAAAAAAACATGTGAAGCCAGCTCTGAGGAAGCATGGGAGGGCTAGACTTGAGCTTGGGTTAAGTTCCCCTTGACACCAAGTCACAATGCGTCCAGGCACGTCCTGCCCACTCTGTCCTGCTGATACGCTGCAAACCTGGAAGCAGTGGTGGTGAAGCTAGTTTGGCATGTTGTTTTACAGCTGTTCCTGACACCTCAGTTTTGGGCCTGCTGGGGAGCAGACTGTACTAATTGCTTAGAGATGTCCCAGAAGTCAGCACAGTTCTAGTTATTGCTATATCATGTTTGATGACACCCAAGGAGCCCTTAAGGGTTTGAGGCCTAGGGCTGCACAAATTTCTATCACCTTAGTTAGACCAATGCAGGGGCATATCCAGGATTTGACATGGGTGGCAGAGGCAGCAACCTGTGCTGCAAGGACGGCTGCATTCCCATTCCCAACCTCTTCCCCACCGCCCACCTGTCCATGTAGGCAAACTGTGCTGTGGGAGCCATTGTGGATGTATTTAAAGTCTCCAAAGGGTAGGAATCCTCCCTGCCCTTGCCCTCCATGCTCAAAGGCATGTCCCATCCCCTCCTCTTCTCTTCTCTCCTCTCCATTGCCTGCCATAATGGCTTTCCTTGCTTCTCAGGGAAAGGGAAGCTTCAAAGCTGCTCCTAGCCACTCCAGCCAGGCTGAGCAGTGGCTGCTTCAACTGGGAAGAGCACAGTGGCAACAGTGAGACTGGGTAGGAGAGTGGGTGCCCCCACCATGCTGGTCCCCCAGGAGCAGGTGCTGGGAGGGAGGCCCCCCCAAGCCCATTGCCCCTGCCCTTGTCACTGCCACTGACTATTCCCAGCTGTCCCCAGGCCCCATACAACCTGACTGGAGCCAGCAAGAATGGCTCTGAAGCTCTCCCCTTCCAGGGGATTGTGGAGAAAATAGCAGTGGCAGACAAGGGAGGAGGGAAAGGGAGGGCATAGCCATGCCTTTGAGCTTGGAGAAGGGGAGGATTTAAACTAAAAAGCCCCAAGATGCTCCCATGGCATGGTCCAGTCTGAACAGGGAGCAAGCGTATTGCATCCCCTCTGGATCTACCCCTGGACTGGTGCATCCTCTCTGTCTACACTTCTTGTGTGTGGACAAGGTTCCTTGGGTAAATCCAGTATCTTTTATTAGATCAACTCAAATAGTTGGACGAATTCTTCTTTGTGAGCTTTCAGATACAATTACCCTTCCTCAGGCAAAGGAAGCATCTGCAAATGGTTCGTGCTCTTCCTGGGTGCAGTAGTAAAGCAGCTAGAGTCCAGTACCTTTGCAAGAAAGCCAGTCAGTTAAAATGTAAATTGGGTCAGTCAATAGATGAGAGACAGATCAGGGTGGGAAGAGGAATGAATGTAGCTATAGTCAAAGCCAGGGTAGAGGAGGGTGGAGTATGAATATAGCTGGTAAAAAGTAGAGGATTTACCTGGAGAGTCAGATGTTAGGCATGTTATAATGTGTCATAAATCTGATCTCTATATTTAGTCCATGATTTATTTGTATTCAGTAGGTTGATGAAGTAAAGATCATAGGCTTGTCTCTGAAGGTTGTTTTATAAATTCCCTTTGAGTATTTTGGTTTTTTTTTTACCAGCGATATTCATTCCTTTTCCCCCAGTTCCCATCTCTCATCCTTTGACTACAGCTATATTCATCCCCCATCCTCCCCCCAGCTATTGACCAACTGAATTTACATTTTAACTGATTTTCTTGATATGTACTGGCCTCTGGCTGCTTAACCATGCCATCCAGGAAGAGCACAGACTAACTGCAGAGGCTTGATGATGCAGCCTGACGATGAAGAGTACTTGTATCCAAAAGCAAGCAAAAAAGGATTTTCCCAACTATTTGAGTCGGTTTAATAAAAGACATTGGCTTTACCCAAAGAACTTTGTCTCCCTATGTGCTTAGACCAACACAGCTACAACCTACACCCCGTGGGTGTAGACACTTTTATCTCAGTTTAACTGGAGTGTCTATGCAGTCTTTTGCAGCAAGTTAGCTTTACATCTAAGCAGTTTGACAATTCAGACAAAGCCTTAGAGGTGGCATTTTTTTCTAACCTTTCCTTTTAATAGCTTATTAATTGCTAATAAGGATTGAGTGATACTCCTTAGCTTGTTGCACACTAACAAGCCCTGTGTGGATTCACGGCACACTTGGTACTCTGCACTAACTGCCCTATGGGGGTGCGCTTAATGAATACCACAGGTGTCTCCATTTCTCAGCTCTCTTGCATTCAGTGCAAAGTAATTTCTCCCCATATAAACAGTCCGTTAGTCACAGATTCAAATTTTGCTGTCTCTTTTATCTTTATAATTGAAGTTCATTGAAAGCTCCAGTAAGAAAGGACAGATCCATTTGGGGGAGTGCAGTCCTTACCCCCAAACCAGGTTACGTTAAAAACAGTGGGAAGATTTCACCTAGTTTGGATAGATCCATTGTGAAAGAAGCAGCTATTTAGGATGTGGAAGATCAGTTTGGCATAAATCCTTTTGACCCAAATGGATAAAAAATAGATGAGATTTCTGTATGGATTTATGTACCAAAGTCTCTGAATGTCTGGACCTAGTGATTATTAAAATAGCTAGCATGTGATATTTGAGAATACGGTTTATTATAGCACTCACATAGCAATCTTCATAAGAAAAACAAATTGGCATGTCAGTACTTTGAATATAACTTCAGCTACACAGAGTGGTTAAACTGAGGGTAGTTTGTTTAAACTACTGTAGTGTCTTTAAGCTGCTTTTGCTCTGCTTTTTAAATTGAGCCTTACCCAGAAGAAACCTCCCGCTTCTGTTCTCTCCACACTCTCCTGCTTGGTCTACCCAACAGCAGCTTTTGTGTTTCTGTATAACGAAGTTAATAGAAGAGAAGACTAAAGAAGCTTGTTAGCTATTGTCTGATTGCTAATAGGAACATGGTGATTCAGAGAGCTCTTTTTCTTTTACAAGTTGCTGCTAGCCTCAAAAGAGGAGTCTCTGAGAAGCTCTCCGAGGTGGAGTTGTCTATCTTTTCCTGTAGTTTATACAATCATTTGTTTTACTTCCCCCATCCTAACAAGATGCTGATGGTTTTTATCTTTTGTCTGGTGAGTGTGAGGTTTTTCTTACTAGTTGCCTCCTGAGTTTAGGCTTATCCTCTTGGGGATCTCATGAAAGGAAAATGGCTGTTGCTGGACCCTTCAGCAGTAAAGGAAATACAGCTTACCTTCTTGTACCAAGTCCCTAAGGACGCTATAATCTTACTAATATCCTACCTGTCTCCTTATCCACACAGAATATAACTGCATTCTTGTGCTGAAATTTTATACGAAAGATAACATCATTCTCTTTCCCTGTCCTATTAAAAAACAAAAAAACCAATCCCCGTGGGACTGTTGTTGAACTGGAAGATGGGAATGGAAATGACAAAGCTCCCCTAGTACTTCCACCCTTCTGAGTTTAGGTGGTTATAGTCCCCTGAGAAATGCCATCTTGCACCAGCCCCCAGGGAGGTCTGTCTGACTGCTGAGTAGGATGCGTAATTGAACTTGGAGGTTTGCGAGGCCACGTTTAGACGGAGAATGCAAAGTTCTCATAAATCCATCTTGGCTATTGTAAACTTAATTTCAGGAGTGCCAAAGATGTGGTTCGTGGAAGTTCAGTATCCAACTGTGTGAAGTGAGAAGCTTTACTTTTTAAGAGCGGACTGGAGGGCAGAGGCAGCTGAGAGCTGTTGAACCTACCAAGCCAGCTGCTGCTTCATAGGCTGATTGCTGCTTCTGCAAAGAAAGGTGAAGGGGAGGAAGGAGGCAAGCATTCAGCTTCACTCTGAGGCTGAGAAGAGTAGTTCTTCAGTCACAGTAGTGTAAGCTGGCTGCAAAAGTGAAGCCAAAAGGTCAGAATAAGCTTCAGTTGAGACGGAGCAATGGAGAACGATGTGTATGGAGGGAGATAAAGCAGAGGAAATGTTAGGAGAAATGTGATTCTTCTGATTCCCACTTACACTAGTATGAACTGTGATTGAAATAAATGGAGTGATATTGCTGCTAGAGCAGATTCAGGCCTCGAGAGTTAATTTTATGGAGAAGCAGGTAAACTCCAAGATGCCTATTGAAGCATCTTGCAATTTTTCCATCTCATTTCTGAGATCATCTTTTGAGGCTTGAGGCCCATTATATTGTGTTTGCAACAAAACTTTTCTTTCTTTAACCATATTTAGCTTTCTACTCCTTAGTTGCTCTGAGAAGAGATTTTAAATATTTAAAACTGGCCAGATAAAAGCTATCATTTAATGGCTGTGTAGGTTCTGAATCAGTGCACCATAAATAAAACAACATACCAGAATAAATCTCATTAGCAAGTAAACATAATGTGGTTGATTCTGAATGCCCTATAAATTCCTTTCTACCTGTCAAGTGGTGAGTCTAGATTTGTTGCAGGTAATGTGGAGATTCATAAATTGCCCTACACAATGAGAAAATATAAAATAAATGGGGGTGGTAATTAATAACAACGCCGAATGACTAAAATGGTTCTGAAATGTTGAAAAGTGAGTTTAAATAGAGATAAGTTCCTTCTCTGACAGCAGCAGCGTTTGAACCACAGGATATGATGATGAAGAACAAAGCAGCATTCAAAAGCACAGCAGTAAATTACTAACGTTTGCAATGTCTAAAATTGTGGATTTTATGCAGTTGCTTAAGTTTTTTTCCTTTACTCTTTGACCTAATTTAAGACAACTGTTTCCACTGTTTTACAAAACACCCTCTAGAGGGGCACGGGGAAGAAATGAGAAGAGAATAGGAGATCACGGTATTAAGAATTCCCTTTGGGGAATGATTTATGGAACATTTTGTTTGCATTTACCACCAGAATCAGAAAAGTAGGTGCTTAAATGCTGATCAGGTCCAAGAGTGTGATTCTCAAGAACGCTTCCAGCTCCTTAGGCAATTTAAATCCATATATACTAAGTTTTTGTTGCCAGAGAAGGTTGCTAGGGTCTTTGGGTTCTGCTTGTGAGCATGCCTAGGTTTGCCTCAGTCTTATAAGACAGCTCAGTGTATGTCTTACTTATTCCATAATGGAATCAGCACGCCAGCCACTTCCTGGGGACCCGGGTGGTGTGCCTACAAGACTGGATTCCATAAAATAACTGGCAGTCAGAGGAACTTTTATTCAAAAGCACAGCTGGAATAGTAGGAGGAGGAGGTGGTAGTGGTGTCCCTTCAAAGAGGCTGAGGTTCAATTACTTCTGCTAGCTGAGGGGGTTTAAATCAACATCTACCCCCTCCCAGGAGATTATTCAAGCTATCAGCTACTCTAGGATGGGGAGGGCAATCTTCACGCCTTTTGTTGAAGCTGTTACACTTTACTTACAAGATTCATCGAACCAAGGCATGAGAGTATGAACATGACTTCTATCCATGCTATTACGGCACTTACCTGGGAAGAGGCGGGATGTGGATTGGAGTCCCTGATTTGCATACAGATCATAGGCAGACAAGGTTCTTTGGGTAAATGAGGTCTTTTGTTAGACCAACTAAATAGTTGTAAAATTGTTCCTTGCAAGCTTTTGGGTACAAACAACCTTCTTGCAAAGAACATTTTTTCCAACTATTTTGTTGGTCTAATAAAAGATACCAGTCTTACCCAAAGAACCTTGTCTGCTTATGTCCTTAGACCAACACAGCTACAGCCAACACCCATGTACACATCATGTACTTTGTATTGCATGACTTATAACCTGGGTGAGTGCTATCATAACTAGAGTGTTGTGCAGAAGGAGGAGATATACCACCAACTCCTGGTCTAGCTGTATTTTAAAAAGAAAGGAGAGACACCCCCTTCTGTGGCTTGTGATAGAAATGGCTCAGGCACCCAACTGCAGGTTTCCATGGAAGGGTTCAGGACTGAAGCCCAAGTTAGACAGGTGCCTCTCCTTATCCCACACTGAGGGATCTAAGCTCCCAGAGATGTGAGGCTTAAGACTTGCTCTTCAGCATTTCCTGTTGGCTAGTTTAAGCAATGCTCCACTCAGCATAGGGGTTGTTAGAGATCCCCTTTAGCTCTCACCTGGTTTTGAGTAGGAAGCATAGGTGCCCAACTCAGGCCTAGGGACTTCAGTCTAAGGGCCACACACCTAAAATTACGTAGCAGCATCAAAGTTGTTTTGTGCATCTGGCTCTTTGTCAGGGTGATACAGTTCTCCTGCAGAGTCACAAACTTCTGGTTGTCTAGCTACAGGCCTACTGAAAACATAGCAGTGATGGCAGTTTTCACTATGTGCCCATCTGTAGTTGGATTCAAGCCACAAAATAATTGTATCGGAGGCCACCTAATAATCATAAGATGACAACAAGGATTGGTTCCTGTCAGAATTGCTAAAACTTCTCTGTAGATTTAGCTCCGCATGAGCTTTTAGCAATTGTTGCACTACTGTAGGTGCAGCTTCACCCACAAGAGCAGTGGTGAGTAAGAGCATACAGATTGAACTTCAGTGTGTTTTTTGCCCTGGTGCTACATTTGCAGATGATGTGGCGGTAAAAATGTATTTCTAAATGTACATGTCTACCAATCATGGTATCAATGAAGCATTACTAGTGACAATCCAACAGGAAAAGGTTCAAGGAAGGGACATTTCCTGTTCTTTAAAGAGAGAGTGACAGTAGTGAGGCAATCTTATTTTGTTTCTACAACAAGCAAAGGGGGAGGCCTCATTGGGATCTCTGTAGCATAGGTTGGACCAGAACAGGTGGACTGTCCTTTGGGGGCACAGCCCATGGACACCAAAACACAACTGCCCTTCTTTCCACAGAAGGATGGACAGGAGCTTCTATTGGATAGACAGCCCCCATTTCAGGTACTTCTCAGGATGAACAGCACATAAGTTGTATGATAGGGAGGGGGAAAGATCAGCTGAACACATTGCTCCTGTATTTCTGGATGCCCTGGACACAGTCTTCTTTTCTGCATTCTGATTGACTCTTTTCTCAGTTCACAGCCAACTTCTTTCCTCCTGGCCTCCATATTTCTCTCCATCCGTTCCTCTGCTTGTTTTGTTCTCTTATTCCAAGGGACCCTCTTCCATTTTTTCCTTGTTCTCACTTACACTTACTCCCCACCTATCCCTTTACTATTTCACCGAGGTGTGCTTCCTTGTAATGAAAAACATAACAAGATGCTCCTCGGTCATTAATTTGAACATTTTGCTTGCATGTTGTGTCCCTTTCTGTGCTGTGACTTTATAATAAAATAAAATCGAGTTGTCTTATGTATGTAACATCTCTTCAAGATTATGGGCACTACCCACAATAAATAATAAATAACAAGTATTTTGTCCAGGTAGCAAGGATAAATAGAAAACATGGACCTCCAGTGTTTTAAGTGGTACTTTCCATGAGCACTACATTGATGTTTTAGATGAGAAATTATGGAATGCAAAAAGAAAAATTCCTAGGAAGGATTCTAATTTAAAAGTTTCCTTGCTTTTTAAATAGTGATTCATGGCTTTCTTCCTCTGGCTTATAGAAAGGATAACAGGCATTTTGCTTTTAACACTGGCGAGAAAACAAGCTTTGAACAAGGAAATAATTAATCACTGAGCTATTATATAATAGGATTTATTTGTGTGACATTCTTTTTTCTACTTTTACCTCTAAAGACTCAGATTTACTTAAAGTGTATAGATGGAGCTTTAATTCTAGGCCCCTGTGAGTCAATTTTGATGCTTGACATTTCAAATGCCATTATAATTTTATTTCCCATCTGAAGGAGGGCTTACCTGCAAGAGGCGAAAAGTTTGCATCTTTGCAAGTAAAAGATAAAAACTTTCAGTGCCAGGAGATGCAATCGATAATGAAAATGTGTATCTTGTTCCGGGAAGTATGAGGGATGGGGAAGTGGAGTGAAGAAAGTAATGGAATGATGTTGTTTTAAAAGCAAACGTAGAGATAAACGTGCTCTCAAGTCTGCTTCTCTCGTGTGGTAACTGACCTCTCCATCGTCTTTCAGGTCACAAAGTGTTTAACGTTTAGCAATTGCCACCAAAAATGTGGGTGGACGTAACAGCACTTCCTGAAGCTTGCCATTGCTTTAAATGTTTTCATTCTGCAGGACTGCGGCTAGAAACTACTAGCTGCCTATATAATGGTGTCGCTGCACTGGCTATAACAGCATTTTGTCAATGCTATTTATGGCAGACATGCTTTTGTGCAATGGCGGGGTGTACAACTATGTGTTTTTCATTTTGCTTTTGAGAATTTCAGTGCCGTTAGTTAATGGAGGCTCAATGACGTGAGCCGTTGGGATCTTCGGCCAGGAGGAGCTAGACCCCAAGGTCAGCACCTGTCCTGGCCCCAGCGGTATAAAAACCACCCTGGCAAGTAGTTCAGGGCTACTAGCTCTCAGGAGCTTCTGGGGGCCTACAAGTACAATTGGTACCTGTGGACACTACCCTTGTGCCAGCTGGACTGCTGAAGCAGCCCTGACTGTTCCCTGCACCCTTTCCCCACTGCAGCAAGCTGGCAGTGGGGTCTGCTGTCTGACAATGATCTGCTGTGCACCCGCCAGACTCAGCTGGGGACTGCAGAGCCAGTAGAGGCATCTGGCCCTCTGGGCCAGCTGCCAGGGGACTGCGGTTGTAGGGTTGGCCTTTGTTCGGCACTACTGCCATTTGTGCCCCCTGCCCGGCCATCTGGGCAGCTATCACCCAGAAGATGTTCCAGGTGTGCTGGCCTGCTTTGAACTGTCAAAGCATGTCCTCTTGGCCCCATTTGGCCAGGAGGTCAGCCACAGCCAGATGTGGGTCCAAGGTGCCAGCTCTGAGCAGGCAGGGTCCTGCCAGTGGCCTCCCTAGCAGGAATTCTGGTGTTCCCTATTGGAAAACTGAAAAATCCCTGATTTTAAAAAAAATCCCCAAATCACTCTCTAAAATACCCCTGAATCCATGTTCCTCCACAAGTAAAACAAAAGACACTATAAAGAGGGAGAGAGACTGAGACGGAGACAGCGATCAGTTGGACAATGTTCTATTGATATATCTACAGTGTTAAAGCAAGTCTCTTCTCAGAATAATAAAGTGAACTCTAAATACAGGTTTCATGAATTCATGAATACGAATTTTGCTGCCTTCCCATAGGGTGATGGCCCCCACAAGGGCTACAGCCCCCCCATCATGGGGTTCAGCTACTACACAAGGGCTACATCCCTCCAACAGGGGATTCAGCCCCCACACAAGGGGTACAGCCCCCCAACGGAGGCCAAATGGCTACCACCCCCTGGCAAGGCCCACATACCCCACCCCAGCCCCCTGACTGCTGCCTTACCTGGTCTCATCCCCCATCAGCTGCAGCAGCCCCCCCCCCATGGCTGTCCCACCCAGCCCCGCTCCCCCAGGCCTCCAAGGCTACCCCCGCAACCCCAGGCATCATCACTTAAAAACCCAGAAAAAGAACAGGGGGAAAAAAGGGAAAAAAAAGCCTCTGCTTACCTTACGAGTGGGGATGGGGGGCTCCAGGGCCTCCTGGCAGAGCCCCCTGGGCAGCACAGAGGCAGGAGGGCTCGGGCTGAGGCTGCTGGGGCTGTCGGCCTGCCCCCCACTGTGCAGGTAGGGCCCCAAGCAGCCACACAGCACCTACAACTGCCGGTAAGTATGGTTTTTGGGGTTTTTTTTTTTTTTTAAAGTGTGGGGGGGGCAAGAATGGCTTGGGGAGATGGGGCCAGCCACGGCAGGGCTTGGGGGACTCAGGGGGGAGGCTGGGGGAGTGGACGGGGCCATCAGGAGTCCACCCACAGTCCCTTCTCCCCTCCTCCAGCCCCCCACCCTGACCCCTTACTCACCAGCACCGGAGCCCTGGTGCTGAAACGCACGGCCTGGCTGGCTGCATGTTTCGGCACCAGGGCAAGAGGCAACCATAGACGCTCTGACAGCCAGAGCATCTCTATGGAGGACCCAGCCTCAGGGAACAGTCGGGGACCGTGTCCTGCCCCAGGTTTTTATACTTTGCATTTTTAACACCCCTGGATATCCAGGGGACTAACTTTCTCCCCACACTGCAGGCTTGCAGCACGGAGAACATTTTTCTTTTTTGTTCCCGCGTGTGCCTGTTGCCCTGACTCAAAGGGGTCTGAGGCGGGGCAAGAGGGACGTGTGCGCTCATGTAGACGCAGCCTATGAAGGCAAGCTGCATGCGACACATTAAAATAGCATAATACCTCTAATCTCTGACCAAATCTTTGTGGAAGTGGGTGGAGGCCTTCAACTGTCATAGAAGCAAGCCCTAAATGCATCATGTTTGCCTTTCCTCAGTAAGCATGCATATCATCCTGTTTCAACTGGGTTGTTTGCACCAGTGACAACTCTGTCAAGAGGAGTAAATATGGCTTTTTTTTCTGGTGAACAGGATATGGGTGCCCATCTCTGACACTTGGGGAGTACCTGAAATTCTGGGAAGCAAGCTGCCAGGACAGGGTTGAATGTTTCATCTCCCCTAATATTTTCTTATTTCTGGGTGAATAAATCTTTAGCATCTTGGATAATACTTTCAACAAGAACCTAATATTTTAGCGAGCTAGTGAAAGGGGGAGGTGGCAAAACATGAAAGACTTCAAGTAATGTGATACGGCGCTTATGCTTGCAAAAATCTCTTTTCATTTCAACATCCTAAAATAAAAGCCATATAAATCTGTCTTAAATATGATGTCCGGGTTAGTACTGAAATTATAGACCTTTGAGAGGGAAAAGGCCTATTACAAACCAGCTTGTCAATTCCCTGCCAGTGCAGGATTCTCTCCCTGCAATATTTTGTCTAGTGCTTACTGTTCACTGACTCGTAACAATGTTTCTATAGATCTGAGATATGGCTCTCCACCAGCTTGCATATGTTATATGTCACTTTCACGCCGGAAAAAATGGAGGAATTCCAGCAGCATAAAACTGGAGAATCAGTGAATTGGACCATTAGTCACTTTGCATCAGCATTAAACAAAGCAGCACAGCGCAGGAGATGGTTTACTTTCATTGTGGGATAACAGCGTGTAGGTCGAGGGCTCAAAAAATAATCTCGAGTCCTATCTAAATTCCAACGCGTGCAATTTAAACATGCAACAATCAACAGTCTTTCCTTTAAAAAAGTGCTTTATGTGCTAAATGTTACAGTATGCAAATTCAGAAAGATCACTTGTTAGAGAATACTGGGTTTACATTTTTCTTTAAAAAAAAAAAAAGTTAAAAAAAGTGATTAAAACAGAAATGAATATATTCATTTCTCATGATATTTATTGAAGGATAACAATAAGTTGTCTAATCTTTTCCAAAGCCCTGCTGTTTCAAAGAAGGGTGTGCTTTTAAACTGATTAGCTTTTGCAGGATAGATCAGTTATACTTAGCTGATGTGTCATGTTTTCTATCTGTCTGCTATTTCTCAAGGTATAGTGTTGATACAGACACTTTCTGCAAGTGTTATGCTTGAACTGAATGTACATGGAAATCAGATTGAGAAATATTTTTCTTGTTCTTTCCAGCAAAGTACACAAAACAGTGTGCATGCTATCCTGCCCAACTCTATTGTTTTGCCATTCTTTATTAAGAATCAAGGCTTTTATTCCCCAAATAGCCTTGTCTCATCTCTTTTATTCTTGAAATATATTCATTATTTGCTATTATGTACTATTTCTTTTCTTTCCTTTAAAACGTCTGTTCGCACTCTAAATCATGCTGACTTTGTATTGTCATCAGAAAACTCTCAATTAAAAAAAAAATGGTACTTAAGAGTGTACAATATCTTGGCACTCTCTTTTATAATTGCATTATTTAAAACTCCTTTGAGCAACAATATAAATACATGACTTCCCAGGATAGCTGTGTAAAGAGACTGAAATTTAATTTCACAGGATTTATGTGATCTTCACTGCTACTATCAGTCAGAATGAGGGGAAATAGGTTTGGAAGGGGAGTCAGTATGGGAGTGAGTGTATCAGTTGAATACTTCAAACATTTTAGCATTTATACAGCATTAATACTTTGGGGTCTCTTTTAATGAGTTTTCTGGCAGGAATGTCCACAGAAGCAGCACATTTGAAGTTGTTAATGGAGATTATTACAAAAAGTTAATCAAATGCCAGTACTTTTTTTTTTTTACCAGAAACTTGACTCTGATCTGCTTTTCTGAACATGGAAACAATAGAACAAGACCAATATATTTGATCTGCACTGGGGTAGCAAAATGGTGGAATGTGTCCTGCAAGTGGCATGGGCATCTGCTGCATGTGCCATGCAAGTACTGGGCACTCAATGCAGGAAGACACTGAAATGGAGGCTGAGGGTTGTGGGGAAGGTGGGACTTGAGCAGAGGCTCAGGCCTTGGGGTGTCGAATTTGGAGGCAGAATGCTACTGGGAAAGCGGTGTCCAGTATGACCAGCAAGACTCAGGTTAACCCTTCCCTCGCTTTTGCAGCTGCTGTTGAATCCATGATTTTGGATTCTCTTTCCCCATATAAAACTGTAGTGGTTGTGGGGGCAGGGAAGGGATTGCCTGGCTTTTGGAGGTGATACTTGCCCATTCTGCTGGAGGCTTAATTCTTCCCCCCTCCCCATCCTCTCCATATCCCATCCCCCCCATGTCCATTCTGGTGCCCCAGGGCAAACTCTGTCAAGTACAGCTCTGGGAGCAGGGATCAAAGTGGCTCTTGGAGAAATGGTAGGGCACTCCCGCTGAAAAATGTTGGCCACCATTGATTTAAACTAATCAGCAAGCTCATAATGCTGGATATTGAAGATTTGTAAACTACTTAAAGTATCTGTGGATCAAGGATTATTCACAAACAGTGCTGAAATAACAAATAAATCATACCCTGTGTGCACAACTCACTAATAAACCAAAAGGCTAAATTAAATACCTAGCTTATAATTTGAATATTTGCTTAGCTGTATTAATGACTCTTCTCCCTCCCCCTATTTGGCTGATCAACATTTACCTAGCCTGAGCTTAGATGAAGTCAGATGTGATGATTTTCTACAAGGCTGCAAAAATTTTCTCTCTCTCTTTTTTGAAATCATTGCTTCCACCAGTGGTTCCCATTGGGTTCAGGTGCTGCCTGTGCCTAGGGCTGGGATCACTAACTTTCTAGATATTATTCAGGTACTATAAATATTAGGGCTATGCGAAGCTTCAGTCACTGATTGATTCGTCCCAATTCGGCGGCCAAATCTCTGAATCTGAATCCAATCGGGAGACCCTTTAATCTCTCTGAATTGGAACCTTCTGAATCGGTTCGGAAAGATTCAATGATTCGGACATAGACACAGCTTTAGATGTTTTTTTTCTACATATCTCAAGGTGCCAGGTGGCTGGTGAATGCTGCAATGCTAGGGCAGGTAGAGAGTCCCACAGGACCGTGGGGGAGGCCCAGTGTGCTTGGCAGTGGACCTGGAAGTGTTACTGCTGGAGAGTGCATGGGGAACTCTCCTCTGGCTCAGCAACCGGTGCCTTCTGGGTCCTGGGGGGTACCTGGGGCCTCCCCGTGTGCAATCACTGAGCTGGGCAGGAATGCGGGGGGCGGGAGTGGAGGTCCCCTGTGCACTCGGCGGTGGACCTGGAAGTGGACTGGAATTACTTCAGTCTGCTTCTAGGTTTGCTGCCAAGCATGCGGGGGGCCCCTCTGTGCTCCTGTGGGGTGCTCTAATTGCCCCACCATCGCAGCATTCATGAGCCATGCCTGGTGCCTTGAGGTACATAGAAAGAACATTTAAAGCTGTGTCTATGGCTGAATCGCTGATTCTCTGAATCGGCATCGACTTTTCAGATTCGGATTCAGCTGAATCGAATCGGGGACAGTGATCCGAAGCAACAAATCGAATCATTGTCCCCAATTCAGGCCAAATCCAAATTGAATAGGGCCCATTTCATACACCCCTAATAAATATGTCACCTTTTGTTGGATAAAGCAAATTGGTTAAGGGTAGGGGTACCCTGAAGGCTTCTTACTACACTAAAACCCTGAGGCCTGGCTTGTGTATTGTGGCGAAGTATCAATTATATTTGGGTGGTTGTGTTGTGTGTGTGTGTGGGGGGGGGGGGAACCAAACACATGGTTCTTAGGTTCACTCCTAGGTACCATAGACAGCTGAGCAATTGAGGCTTTATGTTGTCCTGGTAAACTTAAGCCAGTTTTTTTCCTTTCTCTCCACGGGTGTTTGTTTAACAGACCACCCATACCTGGGGAAATCCAAAAAGCTCGATACTTCCACATTGTATAGTAACCTTCTTCAAGGGTAAATCCAGAGGGAGTGCAGTAGAGTGGTTGTACCTCTTTGCGGTTGTGTCACGCATGAGGTCTTGGCATGGGGGCTGCCTGGAGCTGGGCCTCGGCTTTCATTCGGTGAGCTCTGGAACCGAATGCTGCTGCCACAGCTTCTCTCCTCCTTTCCCTAGATGCTGAATTCATCAGGGAGGGGAGAGGGGAATGGCAACTAGCAGAAGTATTTACCCCCTTGGCAACAAAGCCCTGTGAAGGGATGGGGCCCGTTCTGGGCCCCTACTTATCGGCAGGTGAGCTCAGCAGGAAGTGTGGGACTTCAAAGGTTAAATGCTAATTGTTTTGAGTTTGGCCCATTAGTTCTACTTTTGCTTTACCAAAACTCGGCTCACTTATGACTTGACAGCTGAATCTTCACATACTCAAGTGATTTGGGCCTTTAATCCTCTTTCAAGAGGAAAGGTTTCTCAGATGGAGCCTGGTCCAAACAATACACACAACATATGTATTGCAATGTCCAGCATTGTCAATAGGCTGGGCAGGATCAGGAAACTGGGGAGATTGAGGTCCTGGTCTGAATAAGATGCATCAAGAATATGGATGTGGGCCCACCAAATCCCAAATGAATGTCCTGATGACCCGGCCCTTGGTTATCCTGAAGCTTCTGAGGGAGGGAAATGCTCACCAATATTTTTGAAAGCTCCTGGTTTTGGCTTGATGTGGAATGGGAGTTCTTTGAAATCTTGGTCATTTTCACAGGATAGGAAACTATGCCCCAGCTCTAATTATTACTGCAGAGTGAAACCATATTTACTTACTACAAGACAGAAGTACTGCAAATATTCTAATAAAGGATGTGCAGCTTCCGAAAGAAAATGACTGGAGTTTTCCTACTTTGCGAACCTTTCCTATCGGAAGGCTTGAAGTTCTTATAGGTAAGCAGTTATCGATCACTTTTCACAGTGGTGCCTCCTCAGTACTGAGACATATTGTTTATGCTTAGGAACTATTGATCCCCCCCCTACTCATTTTGGCATTAAAAAGTGGCTTGCTCAGTCCAAAGGATGAGCTGTCAGTCTCTGTGCCTTCTCAATTAGAAGTTTGTCATTGTGGTTAGTGTGAAGCCCATTTATGCAACATTTCTTCCCTCCTCGGTGTATTTCACATATATAAAATTGAACTGTGTGTAGCAGAAAAAGAACCTGAGCTGACAAAAGTCACCACTGATAGGATCCTAAAAGAGAAATGTTGACCATCCAGAGGTCTTGTTTCCTAATAGCACAACAGTTTGGGGTCATCAATCATGAGTGCTATGGCTGGGCCATGTTAAGATCAATAGACTGGGAATGAAAAGCTCCATATGTTGATATCAATTTTCTCAGCCATCCACTGTGCTTCTTCATTAAGTGGAATATTTCTAACCAATTTATTTCTATCTTAATGGTAAAACAATTATGGTTAATTAAAAAAAAAATTACTCAAGTCATCAGTCCCCATCGGGGAGGAAACTGAAAAGTTCACCAGCTGTGTGATCTCTGAAATCTGAGGGCTAATATCAAGTATTATTTACACGGGAAGAAGAAAATATTGGTCATCAGTTTGGGATATATTTAGTAGTGCTGACAGCATTCACTAAGGTAGAATAATGATAAATTATACGGGTAACATTCACTTGAAACATTCATATATTGAATGTGACATTTATTAAGGTTTCATTGCAAGAGGCCTTACATTTATTTTGAAGGCACTTATTTTTTCAACAAAATTTACCAAGTTTCACTATGCTATCAGATAACGCAAGGAATTTAATAACATACTAGTATGGCTTTAACTTGACCCTGCCCCCACCCAACACCCACTTTTAAAAAGTATTTTCTTTATATAGTAACAACAATACAAATTGATTTTCAGGCTGCATGATTGTGAACCACCTTATGGAGCACTTCATAAAGAAGTGAAACAGCTTTGTCCAGCTGTTGACTTCACTGTTTTTTATGGACACTGAATGGGATCAGAGTGACTTAACTTTGTGCCATACGCCCTGTCCCGCTAACTGAGATTTTCCTTTAACTAAACCAGGAGGCCATCTGTATTTTTAAAGTAGGAAGATCTGAATTTTCTCAGATACTGGCCTAAAGACCCTGTAGTTTTGCTTCCAGTTGTGGAAATCGTTGATTCTGTTACGTATAGTTTGTTTGATGTTGCCTTCGTCATGCTTTTCATCGTACTTAGCTTATACTGTGTCAGGACAAGACATCTGGGGTGTCTATGCACGTGCTCCCACACGTTCTAATTAGAACGGATCAGCATGCTGCAGCGTCTTATGTATTCAGTGTCCCACATTTCACAATGGCGGAGAGGGTGCTTTAACTAAAGCTCGTCAAAGCCCTGTGGCCATTTTGAAATGTGGGATGCTGAATACATGAGATGCTGCAGCATTTAATTAAAGTGGCTGCTCTAATTAAAACGCCTTCCCTCCCACCTCACCCTGGAGCACGTGCATAGGCACTCCTATATTTTAGTAAGTGGTCAAAAGAAGAAAATGTTTTCCATTATATCTACTTTACTCCTTGTGTCTGCTTTTACCGTGTTGTTATGTCTACCTCTCACGAGAAACCAGTTCTAGTTGGGAAATGGGGGTTTCTCTATATGAAAGAAATCACATTTTCACTTCAGAAATTTTGCCAGGACTCTTCATGGAAGTTGTACTTTGAGTGTCTCATGATCTCAGTCTCTTCTATGGGCAGGGTTCCTCACCAATTTATATCTCTTATGACGTTTTACAGTTTCCCCTTTGGAACAACTATTGTATTAAGTGAATCCTTGGCCATGATTCATCACAGATATTGTAGTTTGGCTAGGGTTATGTGTTTTGGAGAGAATTTATCAAGTTTTGGATCTTGGGTATAACCGGAGTTTATGGGGGGGTTTCTGGTTTTTTAACAAAATATTGCTATTTTCCATTGAAAACAGACTTTCCACAGCAACTTTCACTTAGTCTAAATACAATTCTCTATGTAAAAACAGTTTTGACCAAACACTTTTAACCAATCCCAGGTTCTTTTGTGGGTGAAAGTTATTGGTCAATATGTCTAGTATTAAGGAAATTTTGCTAGACAAGTATATTCGTTTTCCTTTTGGCAAGGGAGCAAAGACTGTAATTAGAAATGAGTCAAATCTCTGACTCTTCTTTCAGTTAGTGAAAACTGAGAGCAGATTTTGTCCTAATGTCTCTTATAGCTTTTGTGATATCTAGGGGCAAGTTTTTTATACAAATATTGACTTGCAGTCATAGCAGACTGGAGTTGGTTTAGTCGGGCACCATGGCCTTGATTCATAGTAATTTCATAGTAGCTAGGGTCAGGAGGGACCTGAACAGATCATCTAGCCTGACCCCCTGCCACAGGCAGGAATGAATGCTGGGGTCACAAGACCCCAGACAGGCCACTTCCCTGGGAAGTTGATTCCAGATTTTGGCCCCCCTAATGGTAAAATATTGCCGTCTGATCTCTAATCTAATCCTATTCTCCATCACTTATGACCAGTGTTCCTTGTCACCCCAGGTGGTGCTGGGGAGAAAAGAGCTCTGCCTAGTTGCTGTTGATCTCCTCTGATGAGCTTGTAGGCAGCCACCAGGTCCCCCCTCACCCTCCTCTTGCTGAGGCTGAACAGGTTCAGGTCCTTCAGTCTCTCCTCGTAGGGCCTGTCCTGCTGCCCTCTCACTAAGCGGATGGCCCTCCTCTGAACCCTTTCCAGGCTGGCCACATCCCTTTTGAAGTGTGGCTCCCAGTACTGGATGCAATACTCCAACTGCGGCCTGACGAAAGTCGCATAGAGAGGGAGGATCACCTCTCTGGACCGCCTTGAGATGCACCTTTGGATGCATGACAAGGTATGGCTGGCCTTGTTGGCTGCGGTCTGGCATTGGTGGCTCATGTTCATCTTGGAGTCAATAATGACTCCCAAGGTGCAGCACCCTGCGTTTGTCTACGATGAACCCCATCCTATTCTCATCTGCCCACTTTTGTAGTCTGTCTAAATCTAGTTACGGCCTCTCTCTCCCTTCAAGTGTGTCTACCTTGCCCCACATCTTAGTGTCATCAGCAAACTTGGACAGTGTGCTTTCCACCCCCTTGTCCAAGTCACTGATGAAGATGTTAAACTGTGGGCCTGAGGACCAAGCCTTGGGGTACCCCACTGCTCACATCTTGCCAGGTTGAGTACAACCTGTCCACCACTGCTCTCTGGCTGCACCCCATCAGCCAGTTTTTTACCCATGCTACTTTTTAAACATGTTTGTTCTATTTCTACATTCTGCTCTTTTTCTGAAGGAAGGTAGAATAAGGGGCTGGTTTCACCTTCCTACTAAAATCATTGGGAGTCTTTCCATTAGTTTCAATTGGGCAACAGATGCATCAGACCCCTGAATGCATCAATAGTAAGGCTATGGTGGCATGAATTTATTGAAGTATCAAAGAAGTGAAATTCCTATCCTTTCACAGAAGAGAAACTGGGGATAGATTTAGATGTTGATTACAACCATATAAGTAAGTAATACCTCTGTGGAGTAAATCAAGTTACTCTACTCATGGCTGGTCAGAACTAGCTGTAGCAGAGAAAAGGAGAAGAAAACGCATAATTCCTCAGTAATAACATACTAAAATAAATCTGCTGACATTTTTGGAGGTATTATGAGGTTTTCAGCCATAGTGCTGGTAGCAGCAAGAGTGGAAACTGCTCCATCCACCCCTATAGCACAACATTATGAGCTTTCACTATTTGTGTGTAGGGACCTATCAAATACAGGATTTCATGGATTTCGTGGAAATTGTGTAATTGGCAGTCTCCGGTGAAATAGCCGATTCCCTGTGAAAAAGCATGGGGAACCAGCTATGTTCAAAAAGCCAGCAAAGTCTGGCAAAAGGCTGTCTCCTGGAGTGGTGGGGAAGGGGAGCAAAAAGAAGAGAAAAACCAGACTACCCATCTCCTGAAGGGGTACGGGAGAGAGAGAAGTGGGAAAAGTTTCTGTCTCCAGAAACTGTTTGGGAACAGTTATCAGCCTTGAAGAGGATGATCATTACTGAATTAACAAGCCAGGAAGCTCCAGCTAGGGCTTTTAATCAATGCCTGGGAGGGGTGGGACTTGAGGCGCCCCTCAGAGGCGCAGGAGAGGAAGGGTGCTTTGCTCTGCCTTCAAAATGGCAGCCCTAGCCATGATATGGCCACAAGATTGAGGGCCCAGCCATGTTACAGTCATATAATCACCTGCTGGGCCCCATGAATTTGGTAGGTCCCTACTTATCTGACAACGTCTGGCTTAGAGGGCATTCATGGGGAGCTGGCTTTCAGCTCCTACCCAGTGTTTTTCATGTTGCTCATTGAAATTGAGACAGTTATTTTAAAAGATAAATATGTCTATTCTATCAATAAAAGTTATATTTCATGTGTCAAGTTTATCATTGAAATGACACCCTAGCAGTTAATTATTTGCTTTAAAAATAGTGTTATAATTACAATGCTTTTATATTCATTTGACTTGTTTTCTGTTGCCATCTTTGAATGCCGTTGGAAACAGGAGTGAGCAATGGGGAAGAGGTGGTAGTTATATTGTTCCAATTAAACAGTGCCTCCAGTTTAAGTTCATATACTGCGGATAATTTATACAAAGCACTTGCAGTGCTTGGTGCTTTAGCTTGATGGGGAGGAAAAGGAGGTCAATGTTCACCTGAAATATGTCGGTTATTAGCAGCATTTCTTAGCATCTCTGCAAGGCATAATTTAAAAACAATTTTTCTGAATTGCACCATCTGGAGGAAAAAAAAATCAATAATGTATTTACATGAGATGCAGTAGCTCCAGCTACGTCTATAGTTTCAGTGTATATAGTTTATATTGCTTTGCCATTTACCGATTATGGATCTAGATAACATACTGTCTGGCATGGGCACAAAAATCACAGTCTTTATTTCAAGACCAGTGCACAGCCAAGTGAGTAATGTTACCAGCTAGAGTGGAAAGGTGAACTTTCTTCCTGTGTCGTCTTTATTAATATTGAACTACCCTGTGCTACAGGCATATCTTTCATCTGAGAATGACAAAGCTCTAATTAATGTATGAAGCTTCACTGCATGGATTGAGGAAGATTACTTGGGGGTGGGCATGAGCTAAACACCACTGAAATTGGGAGAAGTGCACCTCTAGCTCTGGATGTAGCAGCTGACTTGGATCTGAACATCCTGGACAAAACAGCATATCCAAATTTCAGCAAAATCATCATATTAGGGTACATTTCTGGTTTTAAGACGTCCATTTCATACATGGAGTGAAGAAAGATTTTGAAGACTTACGACTTCTTATTATAAGTATTCTGTAAGCTGGAGTACCCAAACCCATCTCTATATCTGGAAGGCTGAAACCTTACCCATGTAAAATGATCGGGGGAAAAAAAATCAGTGGACACACACGTCCCTATTGATAGGGATATGTTTAGTTGCCATAGTGAATGTATTAATAATTATAGCAGCTGAAAAGAGCAGTAATATTGCAGTCATGAATCACTGATAACGCTAAGAGAATTGCTTAAATCCATGAGCCCTGAACAGCCTGCAAACTCAGCTTCTGCAAATCGCCTCTGCTTTTATATTAATAGTGGAAGTGTCCCTACCTCCCCGCCCCTTGCAACTAATGTCAATCATCAAAAACTACCAGAGCAAGGGGTATAATAAAGTGTCTTTACTTTTATCCCTTCTGACTGGGGGGAAGAGAAGGGAACGGAGGGGAATTTGACAGGTCTATAATAGAGAAAATTTTGGCTGTAACTAGCAATCGGGGCTCAGTCTTAAAAGGTTATCTGTGTGTCTCATTGCATGGAGTCCAGCAAGAGGAAGCAGGGCTTTTAGAACTTAAGTGTATGACTCTAACTGGTTCTGCCAGTCCTCCAATAGCTTAAATCACTCAGAGACATTTTTATGAAAGGCCTCCAGATGGCAGAAGCAATGCATTGTACCTTTTACCTATGCGTGGCTGTTGTAGCCATTTTCTCTCTCATTAGCAAGATGCATTTCCCTATCCCTGCAGTAAGACCTATAATAAGTTTAAAGAAAGGGAGGAAGGAAAAAAAAAAAAAGAAACCCCAGCCGCAACAGTACTTGGGCTCCTGGGAATCTCAAAACACTTATTGTGTACTGCTTGAATCTGCTAGAGGGACCATCAGCGCTATTGGTTTACAGTAATGAATGTTAAATTTCCATGCAAAAATTAGGCAGATGCTTGAATCATCTGTAAAGGTTCATATTACGAGAGCTTTTTAACTGTGAAATTACTTAAAACCAGAGTACCGGGTGGACTATAACAGTGCCATCATTTTTTGTGGACTGCAACAATAATTCTTTTTTTCTTTCTCCTTCTGCTAACATGAGTTCTATTTTCTCGTCACGAAAGAAATTGCTATTGTATGGTCTCTTGGAGAAGGGACATAGATCTCATCAGACACTGATTGCACTGAACACATTGGGATCTGCTTAGTTCATTCTTGCACTGAGTGGAAGCTGCAGCTGTGCAGCACTGACTGCACCTGTTTGTCACTTTTGGAAATACAGTGAAATCTCAGGTAGTGCTCCCATCTTGGCTCAGAAGGCAAAAGGAAGGTAAAATGACATGTCTCACCTGCTAGTGCAGCTGGCAAGTGACCTTCTAGAGCGGGGGCGGGCAATTATTTTGGGAGAAGGCCACTTACTGAGTTTTGGCAAGCCATTGAGGGCTGCATGATAGGCAGATCAGGGCAAATAAATATTTTCTAAATTTTTTAGGGGCATTGGGGGCCAAAAAGAATAGCCCGGTGGGCCGCATCTGGCCCCAGCCACATTTTGCCCATCCCAGTTCTAGAGGGAAAGACACTAATTTGTTTCACAATGCAGTAGGTATGTCTACATGAGACATTTACTGTGGAGCTGCCTAATTAGTTCTGTAGTAAGTGTCTACATGTGCACCCCTATTAGAGAGCAGGAAACTAATAAACTACAGCAGGGTAGTGTTTGTAAATATAAGTACTAACCCGATGCAGAGTGTTTGAGTGCAGAAGCACATGTGTAGATGCTGACCCAGACGGCTGAGAAATGAGCCATATTACTGAAGGAGGCTTCTGCATGATAAGATTTTACCCATGAAGGCATCTGTTATAACTCTTGTAAATATGGTACAACTAAATATGTTTATGCATCAAGGATTGATTCATTTGTATTTGGCATGATCCACTGTTATTTAGTTACCTGTCATAAATACTAGAATTCAAATAGAATTGTGTTAAAGTAACTGTATACCTGAACAGTGCCTTCCAAAGTAGTTGAAAACATTCATCTTTACAAGTCACACATGATGATATACACTCTGCTATGCTAAGGGTGATGCCAAAGTGGTATGGCTACATGAGATCCTTTAATTCACAGTAGAGCTAATTACTGCACAGTAAGCATCCATGTCTACCTGTGCAGACACTTACTGTGCAGTAATTAACCCTAATTGCAAGTAAATTTGCTACCTGCAAATGCAAGTAGCAAATTTACTCATGATTCGTAACTGCGCAGTAGTACACTTGTAGACCACTAACCAGGAGGACACGCACTCTTGGTAAGCCAGGCAGCAGTGAACAGGAGGTAGCAGCAGGCAGCTCCTGGAAGCAGAGTCAGGCTCTGTACTAGAGCCTGGGTGGGGACTGTCCCCCTGCCCTGGCATCAGGGAACTTCCAGCCCCTGCTCCACAATCATACAGATGGTGGTAGGAGATCCTTGTATCCCAGCCTGAATAATGTGGTCATGGGGCCCAGGCTGGGAAATCCTTATCTTCCAGCACTGGGACCATGACCATAGCATTGGTGCTTGGAGATAAGGAGCTCCCCCTGGCTGCTGCAGAGGCCAGTTGCAGGGCTGTAGGAAGCAGGAGCAGTCTGCTGCTAGGAGCAGCAAAACTGTTCTTGTGTCTCTGCATGGGTAGATGCGTGTAAAAGGGGAAATGGGAATCCACCTAGCATGGCCTGAACCCCTAATCAGAATACCATGGCACTCGCTGCAGGAGTAGAGATGGGTGGCAGTGGGAAAGAGACCAGAGCATGGACACAGTCACAGGCACAGGCTTGGCAGTTTTGCAGCTGCCTGAGCCTGTCTATTGGAGAGAGCTGGGGATGTGGCTACTGAGCAGTGTGGGCTGCTCAAAAGGTAGCAGTTGCCGGAAAGCTGGAGAGAGAGGGGTGGAACACTAGCTGGGAGATGTCAACTCCAGAGCTGGGAGGCTCCAGCTCTAGGCCCAGTTTCCCAGAGAAGGGGTCAGCCCTCTACTGGGAGACCCTGACCGATGAGGCAGGCTTGAGGATCAGCAGGAAACAAGGAGCCCCATGGAGAGTCAGCAATCAGGTGGGACGCTGTTGGGGATATGTAGGGCTCTGGCTAGAAGCTCTGGAACTGTGGTTGAGGGAGACCCTCAAGCCCTCAACCGTCCTCAGACGGCTCTGGAGGGAGCAGAGCACAGGTAACCACGAGCCCCCTAAAGGGGGAAAGAAGTGATGCCGGCGAGAGGGACCAGGGCAACAGGACCTCAGGTCAACTGGGCTCCAGGGTGGGGCCACCAGAAGAACTGGTAGGGGTGGTGCATGAAGGTGCCCCAGGTACCTCCACCATTTAGAGGGGAGAGGACAAACAAGCCCTGGGAGGGGGGGGGGAACAGAAAGAAGCCCTGAGATAGGAAAAAGAGAGACAATCTTGGGAGCTCCACCGGCAGGCACCAACATTTTCAGTTGAGTTAAACTTGCCCCTGCTGGGGTCATCTATATTTTCATGAAGAGGGGAAAACTGTCATGAAGACCAGGGTGAAACCCCTGAAGGTTCATGGCCCAGAAGACGCAGCCCTTGCAAGGCAGGCAGTGTGGGAAAGATCTGCAGGGAGGAGCATCAACCTAGGCTGAAGGTGTGGTAAGGATGGAGTAAAGGGGAGGTTTGGAGCTCCACAAAGACACTCTGAGGGTCGAGACCTCTCTGGGCCCCAACAGGGAACTGCCTCCCCAACAAATAACACTGAAGACGTGGCAGACGAGAAAAAGGGGCAGAGCCCAGACCATCTAGGTGGCACTGGACTAGGGTTTCGCCCTGATGTCTCTGGGGGCGAGGCACCAACAAAGAGGTCCCCAAAGCCTTACAACACCTACCTGCGACAACACATGCCCAGGAGAGTTTACTCTCGAGTAAACTGCTCCCTGATCATCTGCATCCGTAGACACACCCTGCTACTACTACAGTAAGGATCAAAGGCTGCTTTACTGTGGTTTGTCTGTACTGATCTAGCACAAAGGAGTCCCAACTGTGAGGCAGGACTCTACTGTGCTCGGTACTATACAAAATCAGAATAAAAAGCTGGTTCTCGCTTCAAAGGATGTACGCATGAAGTAAAATGTATTTCATTTACATTCTTCCTCTAAATGAGACGGTTGCTTCATCACTGATGCTGTTACTTTCACAACAGACAGGAATGCCAGTTTTGGACTACACGTGGAGAGCACCATGCATTAATTGAAGTTATGGGTAGAATTTGAATTCAGAAAATGTAATTACTCAGAAAATGTAAATTCCCAGAACTCTGGATTAATGTTTAATTTTAAAAAAGTCACTGGAAAATCCATGATACCAAAAACGTTGGAATCTGGTTTTATGATTAAAACCATTAGCCATGGTCAGTAGCTTAAGAGGCAAAGGGCTACTGCTTAATCCTCCACAACCCATTCTGTATCACTCATTGAGTTATTCAGAAAAATAAAATGGAACAAGTCCCCTAACTCATTAAAGGACAACTTACCTGTTACCTTTTTTAGACTTAACAAATGAGCCTAAGTTTGGAGTTGTTGCTATTACAATGAAAACTTGCCATCTGACTGCCTTGGGTATCCTTGAGGCAATCCTTTTTATTTGCAAAGGGTGTGTGGTGTCCTGTTTTCCTCAACACTGGAGGAGTTCAACAATAACACTATGAAATTTCAATGGATGTTTCGTTTCAAAGCTGTTTTGAGCTTGAAACAGCGAAACTGAAACAAAATGAAAGGGTTCAAAACAGCTTCAAAACAAAACAAGGGCACTTGAAACACTTCAAAATGTTTTGAAGCCACTTGCTTGCAGCTAAACAGAAACTAAGGAGGGGAGGAGGTAGAGGGGGGAAGGACTGCTCTGATATTGACATCTAGCTCCTGGTTTGATTCCCCAGCACTCTGAGAATTTCCCCAGCTCTTTCTGGAGGGGTGCGGGGTTTCAGCAGGCTTCTGCTGCAGGCTGGGGTCAGCAGCAGCTGCTCAGTACTCTCCTCCTCCACCTTCCTCCCCCCCTGGCCCCCAGGAAGGGCTGGGGGACTGATTAGAGTGCTGGGGAATTGAATTGAGAGCTCTACTGGACAGGTGGAGCTTCCCCAGCTCTGGGACAGTGCACAGTGCCCCTCTGAGCCATGCTGCACCTGTGCAATACTACAGCTGCTGCACAGGTGGGAGGGTGGGGGTGTGATCCTCACTGCCCAGTGCTGCATGAGGAGGCTCTGCCAAGAGCCCTCACAGGCCCCAATCACTGCTGCTGCAGCTGGTGAGTGTGGGGCTTTTTTTCTTTTCTCTTTTTCTTTTTTGAAAGCTCTGCTCACCAGCTGCGGAGCATGCAGATGACAGTATCATGCTGGGGCCAGCACCAGTTCCCGAGTGTGCCTGGTGCAGCCCATGCCGAGTGCTGGGAAGAACCCAGTGTTGGCACTGGCCTGAGCCAGCAGTGGTAGCCTGCTGTCATCCCGCATGCAGATCCTGGGCCCTTGGAGGACTGCAGGGTGGTGCCAGACTCCTCTCGGGGGTGGGGAGTGGGCCCCTGGATCTGCCTATGAGATAACAGCAGACTGCTGCTGCTGGCAAGTGATATTAGTCTTGCTTTGAGCAGTTTGAGGTACAGTTCACAAAACCCCCTGCATCTTTCTCCTTGAAACTCGGTAGCCTTAGAAGGGGCTACCATCCCTGTGATTTTAATCTGAATCAGGGAAGAAATGACAAAGTTATAGGCATTTTTGTGATTTCCCATTATAGGCTATGGGCGAAATGTCAAAACCGCATCGCAACGGCAGTGAAACAGTTTTGAATAAATGAAACAGAACAGTGCTTTGAAACAGCAAAACGAAATGCTGCCCCTTCAAAATGTTGGAACAGAAGTTGAAACAAAATGGTGTGGTTTTGCACAGCCCTACAAGAGACGGTCTTTGTTCACATGTACTAATACTTTCAGCTAAAACTCAGTCTAAAAGTACTCTCAAGACCCTTCCTAGGGCCCCAAATAACAATTCCCCAATCTGTCTGCAGGTTCCTTGTCTTTTTCTGTAATTTTTCTGCTCCCTCTCCTACCTCAGTCCTCTGACTCCAATCCCTGATATCCAAAGCAAAACTATTCACCTTACAGTTTAATGTCTGGGCAGATTCATAGGTGCCTTTGTTTTTTTGGAAGTGATGTACCTGAGTTTTGGTTTGAGGCATTTATTGACTTTTATTATCCCAAATGAAAGGCAATTGCTACTTCTACCAGTATCAATGAAATTTAACCAAAACTAATACATGGTTAATAAATTGCATATTAATAGTATCTACAGGGTGGTGGCTAGGAGCAGGCACCCAGCTGTGAAGGGTATGTGCAAACCTAGGCAAACACAATTCTTCACAACTGTGTTGCTGATCCCTGCTTTCTTTAAATGGTGACCCATTTCCATTTCTTTCAGTTTTGTCTTCCACTTATGCCTAGGCATGAACTGATTTCTGTCCCAAAGAATAATGGAGCATTTCGTCCTCTAAGTAAAACACAGAGCCTCTGGATAAGCTCAAAGCTGAGAGACTATCTAACCTATTTTAAGAACTTTTTTTGAGGGGAGGGGTTATTGGATGTAATTAAGTCTGAATGATTTTCAGTGTGTTCTCTCCCCGTAGCCATTCTTTCACCTTCAATTCTTAATCTAAGCTAAATCCGGAATAGTCTCTTGTGTTTCATTAATACCTTTGCACAGTAGCATTTCAAGGACTTAACATTTGGGGTGACAGATGGGGTGGCACAGAGTTTGCCTTTGGGAAAGGGGCCATATTGCACAAATCCTGCCCTTGTCTGCTGCAAGAATGATTAATTTTAATAGATGGAGCCATTTTGTGCTCTTGTGAGAGCTGAAGTTTATTAGTTGTTTACTCTGTAAATTGAGATCCTAACAATAATCTGATTTTCCGTGCAACAAGCTTGATCCTGAAGGATTCCTAAGCACCACAGCAATTATAAAAAATGCACAGGAATGAAATCTCTTTCTAAAATGCACCTACCTGTGGGGGGGGAATATCTGGGGGGTTTTTTTTGTCAGCAATGCTACAAAATAATATACAAGACCTGCTAAAAAAGGTCTTTGCATCCAGCTAAAACTGAACAGAACATCTTGCTTCTGCTCAGATTAAGGCATGGAGTATTCTGACATTGGGTTCAATAGCAGAAGGATTAGACCCTTATGTAGCAAGTATATGTAACTGCTAGCATTTGCTTGACAATCGGTATAACTTGGGTCAAGTCCACTCTTCCAGGCTAAGTCAGCCAGGGTGCCTGACGGCTGTCCTAGTGTAATGCAGCCAAGGTCCAGATTGTGAAAGCTCAGAGAAGTTGTTTAAACTACATCCTTCTCTGCTAGGCAATGGTTAAATGCTGTTCAGCTTTTACTGTACTTTGTACTGAGGTGGGAGTAGCAGTAGTAGCCTGGACTGTAGAAGCAAGCGGAGAATGGGGGAGGTACGCAAGTCCTGAGCAATAAACTGAGTTGAGAGCAGTTCCTTTCAGCGTGGTCTTGGGCAAATTGCTTAACTTCTGTGTCCGTTTCCCACAGCAACAGAACAGGGATCGTTATTTATTTGCATCCCACCAATATTGTGAGGATTAGTCGGTTCACACAGGTACAATGTTCCGAATGTGCTAAAGCAGTGCTCTGCAGTGCCATAGACACGTGGTGGCCGAGAGCTCTGTTTGTCTATCATCTTGATAGGAAGAAGAAACACTAGTCACTTAATCAAATAAGACCAAAAGCCAATGGCATCTGTTCCTAGGAGATATGACTAGCACTGCTGATTTGATGGCAATGGAGTGCACTTGTGCATTATTTTTACTGGGGAAATCAGGAGAGCAAACAGCGTGGTTTTCTGATGTTATTGATAGATAGCTTCCTACTGGCATGTCGTCTAGTGCCTTTGTCAGACAGAGCAGGCTGGAGGATTTGCCGGAAATGATTTGAAATGCCTTTTTTTAGATGTCACCAAAATATCACTTTTGCTCTGTTGTCTGGGATTTCAGTTTTCCTGGAATTGTAGATAAACGAAAGGTGAACAAAAGAAGGATTTTAAAGGGACCAAATCCTGCTTTACCTTTCACTGCCTCCCAACATGGCTTTAACACTCAGCCAGCAAACCAGCTTATGGATACGAAACTCAAAACTAATATTGCCTTTTGAAAGAGTGACTTTCTAAGCTATTAGCTTTGTAGTGAATAGCCATCTTTAAAAACAACAACAAAAAACCCTAGACAGGACAATTGTTGCAAATAGCTGATGTAGATTTTCTAATGAAAATGTTAATGTATGTTAGATTTATCCCTGTCTAAGTGACATTTGTACAGATGCTTTAGAGTCCATTTATTTAGTTCATAGTGCTAGTACACAAATTAATTGGGAGAAAAACAAAGCATTTTCTGCAGAACAGATTAGTTGTATTATTATTTTTTTTCTTTCTGTGAAGCTTTAAAAAAAAAAAGGAAAACTTTTAAACAAAATATTTGCAGTAATCCATATTCAAAGCACCCAAAGTGAGGCAACCCAAAGGGACTTCAGTGGAGTTATGGCTGCATGGGCTGTAGTGAAAAATGGCGTACACATTGCTCGTATTGTGCTATCGGCTCTCTACCTCACATGGCCAAAACTAGACCCAAATGTGCCCCTCCCCCAGAGTTGATATCACTACCTCGTAACTCAACCGAGCATCAGACTCCTGTCTCAGTTACACTGCGTGTAAACTGGTGTACATATCGGTTTCAGTGATGTTATAGCATATTGACCCGACTGTAACTGAGACCAGAGTTTGCCCTCAAGTGAGTGCCTTGCAAGCAGCGCTTTATGTACTTCACATGTACAACCTCCTAAGTGCTAGGGAAGCGATGAGCTCATAGCGCTGGCTCAGGCAAACCATTGGGCAGCTTTCCTTTTATACAGTTGTGCCAGCATTTTTTTAGGGAAGAGTTTGTTGCATGCAGTCTTAATGGCATGATCTTGTAAGAGTTCACTAATGTGCATACATTACTGAGCTCATAAGCGAGCTGGCATTAGGAAGCAAGGGAGCAGAACCTACAAGCAAAATGGATAAGGGCACAACCACTGTCAAAAGCCAGCCTCTGCAGCTGCAATGCAAAAGGGCAGGGAGGCCATGGCAAGAGCTGTAAAAGGGACCCAGAGCAGTGATGCAGGTGAGATAAAGCCAGCATTGCAGTAGAAAGGAAGAAAGATGAGGGGACACGGATAGTAAGAAATCAAATGTAGGTCCATCTTGGGGGCTGACAGAATCCCCCGTGGACTAAGAAGGTTGGAAGGCAGGTGTTGGGATGGGAAAGACTGGAAGCAGGGAAACAGTTTTCATTTGTAGCTTCCCGGACAACATGAGCAGATGGACTGTACAAAGACTGGCAAGAAAGGAAATTGGGAGAGTTAGACTTGTAAAACTCTTCAGGAATGTGGAAGGAAAGCCCAATGGCTATGGTATGATAGAGTTCAGGAATAAGGGCTATGCTTGGAAGGTGCTAGCAATGCTGAACCAATATGACCTGGGGAGGGCACCTTTGAGCATTAAGGCAGGCTCAAGGGGCCAGTAGGTAGGAAGGGACCTCAGCACATCCCAGAGCAAGCCTTGAAGAACAGGGGACTTGAGGTGGTGTCTGGGTGGTCTGAGTTAACATTGATCATCCCAGATCAGTTTTCTTGGTGATAACGGAAACACAAAGGGAGGCCAAGGCTAGGCTGTGGTATGAGCTGACAATCTGAGTCCCTAGGTCCCTGTGGGATGAACACAAGAAGATATTTGGGGCAGCAGGAGTGGCGAACACAGCAAACATCCAAGTGGATGAAGTTGGGAAGAACCAAGGCTGAAGTAGGATCATATTTGAGAGACCCATATAGGCCTTCCAGGTGGCTTCAGCGTATAATGGACAAGTATCTATTTGGAAGACAGATGTGAGTGTGGACAGATGTCTGATCTGCACCCCACAAGCAAATCCAAGTGGCAACCCCTGCAGAAATGTATGGGCTATATGATTTGGGGACCACTGGGGTGGGAGGAAAACCTAATTGGCATGTCCTGGGCATGTGCATATTGGTGTGAGAGAGGAGGAACTCGGGACAGGTGGAACACCCCTCCCCATGCCAACTGGGGGCCCCGGAAGAAGGATCAGAGTATTTAACAGGGAGCCAGAGGGCTTCTGTTACTTTAAGAAAGGGCAGCAGGAGTGCAGGCTGACCCTTAATTAAAAAAGGGAAAACTCCTGTGCATGTCTGGGGAGCCTTAGGAAAGAAAGGGGGCAGGGCTGTGAGGCATATACACCCAAGGCCTGACCCAGCAGGGACAGTCAAGATGCAGGGCGAGGAGCTTCCCATGGAAGCTGGTTGCAGGAAGGAGGCTCACAGATACCCAAACTACCCAGGAGATTAAGCCTAGTACGGGGGAGTATAACTTGGGTAGAGTGATGACCCAGAGTGGGGCGAGACTTTGTAGAAGCAGTCTGCTGATATTTCTATTATGCTGCTGACGTGTATATTTGTTAAAGACTGAAGGCTACAGGGGAAGCATAAAGCCCATGAAGGTATGTCTGCTAGGGCACTCAGCATTAGGTAGCCTAGTCTGGGGTCAGGGACCAGAGGGCTGGAGAGACAAGCAGCCCTACTTGTGATAAAAGACCAGAGGACAGAGGAAGAAGGGCAGCCTAGTTTGGGGTCAGTGGACTGGCCCAGAGCAAGAGACCAGGGCCAAGGGCCCAGGGTAAGAGGCAAGGGCTGGGGCCCAGAAGCTGAGATCCAGGACACTGGACCTTGGGCTAGGGGGCCCAGCTAGACGAAAGGGCTGAAGTCAGGAAAGTGGAAGCTGCAACAAAGGTCTCAGGCTTGTGGAGAGGAGTGCACATGGGGGCCAAGGCTCCCTGCACTAAACACTGACTGGCATCTGCAAGGCATGGCCATAACTATGGGGGATGCTGGATGTCAGTTATTGACCCTAAGGTACAACTAGGTGCAGTGGATGCCCCTACGGTTGTCTTAAAGGGGAAGCCCACCCCATAGAGTTTGAGGCAGAGAAGCCTGGAGGATTGTACCTCAAGAAAAAGCACCTAGGAAGAGGCTACCCAGCCTTTGGAGGCAGCCTTCCTGGGTTTAAGACCTAAAGATCAAATTGTGGCAGGCGAGAGATAGGAGGTGGAGGAGCCCGGGGAACAGGGGCAGGCTCTGGGTGGGATCAGGGAGCATCAGACTCTGGGTGGATTCCCTGAGCCTGTCACAGTGGGTGATGGATTTTATTGGAGCAAGTGATTGAAGATAAACATTAAAAATATATGTTGGAATAAAAATATATCTTGGAAGTGCAGTCTTCTGCTCATTAAGCTACACGATGCAAGAATGACTTAGCTCTTCTGGCGGATTAGATTTTAAATCATTCATTTTTATTCTGCCCAGGATAAGGAGCAAATTCTGTGTAGAACCAGCAAAGTGGGCATAAAGTCTTTTGTCTGTTATCTCATCCTCCAGTGGTTTTGCACTTGTTGCTGATTTACAGGGTAATTAACTCTTTATCTTAGTCTTTTAGAAAGCATTCTAATCACTTTGTAATGATTACATATTTTTTTTTTATTGGAAGATTATTCCACTTTGTCAATATTATTTTAATTGAGGGGCCATATCATTAATTAAATAATGATTCTCCATTTTCCTCACCTAAAACTCCTTAGTTAATGACGGACAGTCATAGCTTATCCTATAAGGACAGGGCTTTGTCAAAGAGAGCCTGTGATCTAGAGGTTATTTTCAACTGTAGCAGGTGATCATTCAGAATCCTATTAAGCGTGCAATTGTAGAGTATGCTTGAGGTCCACAACCAAAGAATATATGCAAGGTAAAAATTGCTTTGTTTCACTCTCAAGGAGCTAACCCTTAGAAAGAATGACCCTCTGAGCCCCTTTGCACCCTGTTCTGATCAACTCCCTGAATTTCATTGACCACAGTAACACTGCGCCATTGCACAGTTAATGGCAGGTATATAATGTGACTACTTTTGACTTGTTCCTCTCACAGTGTGGAAAGTAGGTTTTATATATTAAATGAATTTAAACTCATGCAAGTAGCCTGTCAAAAATGCTCTTTAGATTTAGGATGGGTTAATATAAGGACCAATGTAAGAGATCCCTAGCTTAAAGTGTTTTGTGTGTGTGCATGTGTATGTGTGCTTGCAAAGGTATGACCAAACATAAGCTGTCCATTATATAATGGGCTTGAATAGATTTTTTATGAAGTCCTCGAGATGGCTTGTAGGCATAGCAGTCTGCCTGTATACCTTGGAGCAGGATTGAGACCCAAATACTGATGGTCATGTCCTTTACAACTGTTTTTTCTTTCACTCAAAAGTACCAAATGGCCATGTGATACCTAGGCAGACAACGTTCTTTGGGTAGATGTGATATCTTTTTATTAGACCAAATAAATAGTTGGAAAAGTTTGTTCTTTGAAAGCTTTTTGGTACAAACACCTGAAATCTTCCAAAGAACAATTTTCCAACTATTTAGTTGGTTTAATAAAAGATATCGCATTTACCCAAAGAAACTTGTCTGCTTATATCCTTACACCAAGATAGCTACAACTGACACCCCTGAAACATGTGATATCTATTAATGTTAATAACTGTTAATAAGGCTGCAATTGATCGTTATTTTTACAGCAGTCCAAAAAGCTAAGGCCCTTATGAAGTACAGGTTAAAAAAAGGAAGGTCCCAGCCACAAGGCACTCAAGAGCCAAAGTTTTACAATGGCATTCTGCAACACGTTGTTAACATCAGTCAGTTCTCAGAAACGGGGCTTAATTTTATAGATGACAATGAGAAGGGCTACCAAATAATAAAGAAAGTGGAGCAAGGAAGATATTGGGTGCAATTGGAGTTGCTCAGAAACCAGATGCCTGTTTCTGATCATGTTGGAGCATTCCATTTTAACAATTCTTAAATTGCATTTTATCAAAATTTATCTGATTTTTTTTTTTTTTTTTTTTAAACGAAAAGGAGGGGAAGGGGGTTCTCAAAGCAGCCTTTTCCAAGGAACAACGTTGTGAGCACTCATAACAACACTTTGTACAAGTTCATGGACTCAAAGTGGGGAGCTAGCCCTTCAGCCATGAGAATCACTGCTCTGCGTCTCGGCTTCTCTGAGAGTGCGTGTGCCTTGTATGGGAGAGATCTGCACGTGCTAAGGCCCTGACTCTGTCCTGAGTGATAGCCGCTGGTGCGTCACTGAAGCCTACCAACCTAAACAGTGTGTATCTGCTGCCTGGCATCGCTCGGCCTGACAGGAGAGCAGTGGCTAACAGGATAGAAAGATTGAGACAAACTGAAGATGTGAGACACCCACTGTACAACCATCCTGCAGCACACACATGTCTGAAATCACACAGGAGCTTTCTTACCAGCACCCAACCTCTCGATGCCACGTCCAAGGAGGCATGACTGCAGATGTGGAACAAGAGGCTGAAGAAAATACTTGACCTTGGAAAAATGGACATTCCAGCAGCCAAGGGCTGATGAACCATGGCAAAGGTGGCGATGTTTCCATGGGCTACATATCTCAGATGGATGCTCCAAGGAGCTGATGCAGAAGTGGGGCTATGTTATTGGTTCAACCACCTGTGACTGCAGCACAGAGCCTCAGGCCATGCAATACTTGCTGCATTGCTGCAACACCTGTTGCCTGAAGGCACGTGTACAATGAAAGGCTTCGCAAAGTACAAGTGCGCCCAAGCACGTGTAACAAAACGGTCAAACACGGCGTAGAGACGGGAGAAGAAGAACTTTGTGAGAGTTTTGGGGTTTCTTCTCCTACCCCCATGGGAAAATTTCAGTCACTGAAAATAACCCGGGAGAGAGATGTCTTGGAATACAAGGAAATATCAATGGTGGTGGTGATGCTGTATCAGGATATTCTTGCCAGCATCAGGTTTTTTTTCCTCATGGCTAAACCAAAATCG
The DNA here is from genome assembly GCA_030014935.1 of Caiman crocodilus. Classification (NCBI taxonomy): domain Eukaryota; kingdom Metazoa; phylum Chordata; order Crocodylia; family Alligatoridae; genus Caiman; species Caiman crocodilus. The sequence continues at coordinate 22,616,421 of JAGPOW010003447.1, forward strand.
GGTGGGGAGAGGAAGTGATGATTTTATTAAGCCTGCTAAGTGAGTACCAAGCAATAGTCAGACACTATATTGACACAGCTATTTTCCAATTGGCATTCTTACGCCCCATCTGCTTGTGTCATTTGACTTGTCCTTTTTACACCACCATCCATTGCACTTCTGCGGATGTTCTCATCTTCCCCTCTGCCAATAATCTGTTCTTTGAACCCCAGTTGGTGCTGTGACTTTTTTGAAGGTTTTTTAAAGAACAGAGTCCAGACCTCACCTTTTCTGCTCTGCTCGCAATCAATAAATTGCCAGCCTGTTTTCCACAATGGCATAGGCTATTATCAACATCTCACATCTTGATGGCGGATTCTAACATTTTACAACATATCTGTTTCTACACTACCTATGTCTATGTTCTGAGGGAGCTGCATGAACAATATATTATGAAATGGAATTGTACTGATTGGAAATGATATAGCAATTACGTACTGTGCTTCCTACATTTTCTTATCAACTATGGAGCCTTTCACCTGCAGGCTCATTGTCTGGCTATAACCTTTTTGGAATTATGGGCAGAGTGCAACTGTACTATACAGTAGTATATAAACAGCTATTTGTGTGGTAACATGGGTTTGCCTTTATTATAGAGCAATTAGGGTATGCACAGGTTTTAATAACTGTGTTTACAGTTCTCCTGGCCAAGCTGTGATAAAAAGCTTTACTTTCAATCACGGTGGTTGGAGGAGGCACTAAGGCGTGGGAGAATGAGAGAGCTGCACACAGACAAAAGTTTTACTGATGAATTGGACAGCTTCATAAAAACTTCATCACGCTGACAGCTTAACATTTCTCAAGCACTAACCACATGCACGTTCAAGATAGGCAGGATGCTGAACAGCATACATAATAGCGGCCGCTCCCATGCTCTGTAGAAACTTTTTCTAATTGCATTACATATCAAGCAGAGGCGTAGGGCTATCATTTTGGGGGTTGGAGTGGGAGCCATATGGTATAAGATGATATATCTTTTTTTTGCAAATTGTCCTCCTCCCTAGAGATTTACAGATGGTCAAGATGCTACTGTTGGCCTCATGCAGTCCAAGATTTTGATGGTGTTTCTCTATAGTGAGGATTAAGAAACAGAACAGTTTGCAGGGTAAGGGCTTGCTTTTATTATGCCTAATGAAGACTGTGGAATGCTTGCATACTGCAAGGCAGATAAATATTTGCTGGACAGTGTGCCCAATAGAAAAGTAATGGTATCTGGAAAAGCACTTTTCATGAGTAGACTAAATGGCTGAAATATTGAAGTGCAGGGTGACCCAGGTTTAGGCTAGGAAGCAGAAGATCCAGCTTCTGTTTCTAGCTCTGCCATTGCCTCAACTTACAGTTTACTCTTGATGGGCAGGAAATCTGATCTTTAGCTGTCTTATCAGATCTTTAGCAATATCTTTATCCTTGTCAGTAAGATATGAAGTGACCATTACTTGCATTTCTCTGTCACACGTTTGTTGTAACTTCCTGGGACGCTTATCCAGTTCTACTGCTAACCATTTGCCAGTGAGTAAAAGAAACCCAAAAGAAGGCAAATAGTCTACATTCACTGTCAGTTGGCTGGTCAGTCCAACCCTCGTAAGAACATACATTCTTCTTGGAACCATCTAATCACAGGCCAACACATGTCGACACACAGCTATATATTATCCCTTTCCCTTCCCTAGGGTGCTTCTGACAATCAGGTGGTCTGTAGAGGGGTTCCTATTATCCTGGTAGCCAGCAGTGATTTCTGAAGTCCCCTACCATCTTTATAAGATGCTACATAACTTGCATTATAGTCCTTTAGCTACTTCTGATGCAGTTGACAGGGTCAGATTCTTGCCTTCTACTCTGATTTAATCTGAGTTAAGGTTATTGCTTGAAGAGGCCCCTTCTTGGGTACATAGCAAGGAGATTAACTCTTTCAGATTAAGATGGCATTTTTTTTCATCCTTTCCCCTGTAGCTTTGAGTAACCCACTTAGCAGGTGCCTTTTCTGTTCTTCCTGTACGCATGCTAATTTGAGTCATTACTGCCCTAGCTTCCAAGGTCTGGCATTGCAACTTCTACCTCTCTCACCAGCATGAGGCTTTTGTTGTCATGTTTTCTATTTTTTGCTTTTTTTTTTTTTTTTTACTATTTCTCCTTTCCTAGATTTCTGTTCTTTTGCTGCCACAGGAAGGCAAGCCTTTTCTTCCTGCTGGTGCATCTGCTGTACAACTAATCTTTCTTTTCTAGCAGCCTCCCTCTCTTTTTCGTGTGTGCCTCTAGCTCTTTTTTACAAGGTAACTACTTCAACCTCTAGGCTCTCAAGCTCTTTATCGTTCTCAGATTGGCTGTTAATCCACATACTGGTTTTAGGCTCTTTCTGTAGCAGGGCTTCAGTCTGGCATTTTGTCATCTCTTTCTGCAATGGCAAATGCTTGTTTCTTGGTTTCCTCCTCAATTCTGGGACAGGTCAACTCCTGCCCTTGCTTGTGCTCCTGCTCCTACTTTATGCCCGATGCTACCATGTACTCATGAGAAGAATATGCATTTACAGCTCTGCTAGATAGGTTCTCACTCATCTTGCATTTGTCCCACGAAGACTTCAGTCTAGTTCTTATCAGCAGCCATTCATTGCTCTCCACTTTATCACTGTTCAGATCCCCTGGGTAGTTATTGTGCACTTATTTTGCTCGTGACTTCAGTATTTGTGACGGACAATACCCCCTTCTTTGCCAGAAATCTAGCTGTCCTTCGTCAAGAGCTGACATGTCAATCAACTCCTCAGTATTGATGTAGTGCTCCTGATAATTTAGTTCTGAGGTTTACTACCCCTGACACACAGTCCTTTTGTCTTGGATAAGTTTTCTCGGTATCCTAGCCATTTCATCTAGAACATGTTGTTCCTTCCACTGCATTATAACCTGCACCCAGTGTGCACTGGCTTTAGCTTCTAGTTCCTTTCCCAACGTCATTAGCCTGCTGCTCCAAGGGTTTTTTGGCTTTCTCTAGCATCAGCTTTAACACTTTTTCCATTGCTCTCCTGGATGAGTTGTCCTCCTTTTTCTTATACATCCACATCAATGCAGTTGAAGGAAAAAAATTCTCTCTGTTGTATTTCCCAGTAGCTTAATTTGAGCAGGCAACTGGGGCAGGCATCTCAGGTGCTGACTTTGGTGGAGGAGTATGTGAGTAAAAAAAAACTATTGCCACTGTTGCTGCATGATTTGATCACGTTGATGGCCTGGCAGCAGCTCAAAATTACCACTGCACCCATGTGCTGCTGCTGCCCAATGCACCCAGCTGCATTGTTACACCTCTGGCATTTCCTCACAAACAAAAACCCCACTATTACTGACCCTAAATTAGTATCCTGAGTCCTTTGTTTAGACTCTTTTGGAGTCTAGGCACAATCACTCCAGGGTAAAGGAACTTTATTAGACTGGATCGCTTCAGGTCAGTACTTTTACCAGCTGTCTACATAGTAAACTTCCTAGGGCTGTGTGAAATTTCACTGGCTGTTTTGATTCAACATTGGTTTGACTCATTTTCAGCTCAAAAAAGTGAAATTGAATTGAAACGAACGGCTTGAAAACTAGCCTCATTTTGTTTCGGAGCTGTTGAAATGTTTTGGATTTCAAAGCAGCCAGCAGCAAGGTGGTGGGAGACGGGGGACTACCAGGGCTGCCAGAGAGCCCTGGCTCTCCCTGTCTCCTGCTGCCTAGCTGTGGGCAGCCGATCGCAGCGCAGGGGAAGGGAGCTGAGCCTGGGCTCAGTTCCTCGCTCGGGCGGGGAAAGGAACGGAGCCTGATCGCTCAGTTTCCCTCCCCAGCCCGATCTACTGCGGGCTCGGTTCCCTTCTCCAGTCCCAGGCGGCAGCACCAGCTTCCCTCCCTCACCTGGCAGGCAGATCAGGCCCCGCAGCCCCGATCCGCCTGTTGGATGAGCAAGGCTGTTTTGAGCTTCCCCATTATAGCTAATGGGCCAAATGTCAAACTAGCCTCAGTGTTTCGATGAAGCAAAACGGAACCGCTGTTTTTGAATCGAAACGAAACGCTGTTCTGTCGAAACTCGAGGTGAAACCGAACGGTGCCGATTCGCACAGCCCTGAGACTTGCCACCTCCAGAGCGTCATCCTCTGGCATCCTGCGCTGCTCCTAGCAATCTGCTTCTTAAGTGGGAGTCAGTGTAGCCCTCCCTGGATGGTGCTGGTGGCTAATTCACTTGGAGGTTCGCAGAGAAGCAGCCTGCCCCTACATGTCCCTCTTTCTCTTAGTATATGCACCAGAGCATTGCCTGCCTTCCTGTTTAGGATCGACACTGCTTCTCTTCAGTTATCGGACCCCTCGTGGAGCCACTGCAGTTGGTTGGCCACTTTTTCAAAACTGGCGTGGAAATTCCCAGGGTCACTGTGGCTCCTCCACATGTTGGCTTAGGCAGGAAAACATCTCCCTGCTACAGAAGGTATCTTCTCATTCATCCCTCCAGATTCTCCTCCTCTACCACCCAGCAGCAGGCTTGAAGCACTTCATGGTCCCAAAAGCTCCTTCTCTCTTGCTTCCTCTGTGCTCTTCCACTAATGTAGTTAAAGCCCAGACAGATTCCACTACCTGGGGGCCTGGGTTTGTTAACAACGTCCAAGAGGCATGCCAGAATACTTACCTAGCTTTCAGAGTTGGTTGACGTTCTTAGTATTTCAATGTCTGGGTTTTTATCTTAACCCGGGGTTAACTCTGACTAGTACTGGCCCCAATTCTACAGCTTATCTGCTGTTCCCACAGACCTCAGTTTCCTTTATAGATTCTTTATAAAAGACAGGGACAATCCCTACCATGTTATTCTCAAGTCGGTGTAATAGCTACTAAATGCAAAACATTTAGACAATCATATTCCCCTCTTCATCCCTGCTACGTTGCATCACATTTTTACATTGGCAAAATGCCTTTACTTTACTTTTTTTCAGTGTTGGATCTATTAGAGGTAGAAATGCCTGTGTGTCTAATGCATATTCTGGTAGAAACCTCCATCTGGTTCTGAGGTTTTAGACATTGGCTGGGATCATTTAGGCACTTTTTTTTACCTGTCAAAAAGCATACATTTTTCCTTTTTTAAAGCATGTTGGTTGAAGCAAATTTACCAGAACTAAAAGGCTTTCTCAAGACGTGCAGTACTGCGTCTCTGAACCAGGCTACCTCGGCTGCTCCTGAAAGCACCCTACCACTTGCTAACCACTGCTTTCAGCAACTAGGGTGGGGGGGGTAGTGTTCGGTCGGGTTACATGAATTCAGTTTGCTTCTCATACACTTGCCTTTTAGTTTACACAGCGCTGAGGGGTTTGAGGGGGGAAAAAAAGGCTTTCTCCAACTTCTGGAATGACTCTGCCTCTGCACTGCAGAAGATATTCCAGTTTGCTGGCTGCCTAGAGATTGAGCCGCTGAATTTGTTCCTCAGGGTAGATCTATATGACAGAGTTTGCCTGGTAGGTGCCATTGTATACTACAGGCCGTATTATAGATTCATGCTTCAGAAATAATTTAACTGCATTCTCTTGAATGTGATCCCAAAATGCTTTTTCCTTTCCATCCGCTGAGACTATCTGATGGGCATTACTAGGATTAGTAGACCACAGTATGCTATTACTACTACCAAATATGGGCCTACTAGCCGATGAGTTTGTGCAGTAGCTGAAGTTGATGAGGTTCTTGGCAAGGGGAGCAATGTGCCTGCCAACAGTCAATTAAAGAAGTGGGGCCTAAGTGAACATTATTTTATTGAAGCTTCTACCCAATAATCTTGGCTGTCCCCATTATAATTCCTTTCAGGATAATAAAATGCAAGGAATAAACACAGGAATTTATGATGCCATCTTATAATAAATGGGAAGGGAAATAAGCCTTTTAAGTGTGTCAGTAAAAACTTAGTTCTAGGGTTTGGGATTATGGCCAGGTTACAGACTTTACTTTGGTTCTTTGCTGGTGACCACATTTTCAACTATTTTAGCAGAAATCATATCCCCTCCATCCATATGCTACCTGCTTGGTGGGGAAAAAAGCTATTTTGGGCCATGTAAGCTTTGGATTCAATGACACTGTTATAAAACCCAAATTACTGTTTTCACTTCATGTGGAATTATTCATGATTTACATCAACTCCCCAGATTACCCAGTGAATTTTACCTTTGAACTGCAACTATGCATAAATTCTGGATAACAAGGTAAATTTAAATTGTAGCAGCTTGGAGATTTTTACAAACCAGCTGACCTTTAATGACATTTTACTGCAGAGTGTGGAAATAATCTAACTTTAACTGTAATGCATCAGAGAGATTTCTTTCAAATTGATTTTCTCTTTTTTGTTCAGAAAATAAAACACGTGGGTTTTTTTTCTCTTAATCAGGCTGAAACCTTTCTAGTTCTTAAAATTATTGGCCACTTGTACACGTGACGGGGGTTTAGTTCTCCCTAAATTGAAGCGGTGACTTCTGTCCCCGTTACAGAACAGGGATGGCCTGCTGGCAGCTTATGCCCCCGCCACCCTCCTGCACCCCCCAGCTGTGTGCGGGCTCCACCAGAAAAAATACAAAAAGACAATGAGGGGCCCAATCCTTTTCTCCCCCCGGCAGCCAGGAGGTGAGCTGTTGGCAAGCCCTAAGCTGGGTATGGGGAGGAGTAGTCCTTTCCTCCAAGGCCAGCAGTTCCCCCCTGGCATCCCCTACTGACACCCCACCCAGGCAGCCCCAGGGGGTGCTGCCACTGCAGAGGGAAGGACCAGACCCCCCAGCGGCGCACAGGCTGTGCGGTGGCTGCTCGTGGAGACAGCCAGGAAAGAAAAAAAAGAAAAGTGGCAAGGGGGCTGGCCTGATTCTTCCTCCCTTCCCTTTTCCTGGTGCTTGCCCGTGTCTCCCATGGCTGGGGGCTTAACTGTTGGTAGGCTGAGCAGCCCCTGAACTATGGGGGACCCTGGTCCTTCCCTCTGTGGCACCCCCCAGGGCTGCCTGGGTGGACTGCTAGCAGGTGGGGGGTGCTGTTGCTGTGGAGGGAAGGACTTGAGAGCCCTCCACAGCTCAGGGCTCATCCCCCCCACAGCTGCAAGAGAGGCAGGCAGGGTCTGCCATGTGGGGAAGGGGTGGGGGGTAGTGGGCCCCTCGCCACTTTTTTTTTTTCCCCCCTTGGTGGAGCCTGCCTGCACAAGCTGCCATCAGGTCGCACAGCCCGCGAGCTGCAGGGGTTTCTGGCGCTTCCCAGTACAGTGGCGATGCCCTCTGGGGCCACCCAGGTGGGGTGCTAGTGGGCAGGTGCTGGCCCAGGTAACAGGCAGTGTTTGGCCTGATGCGATGGTGCATGGGGTGCTGGAAGCTCAGGCTTGGGAGGCTTCCAGCACCCCATGCACTATTTCTGCTGCTTTCCTGGGCTGGCTTGTCCCTGGGGCAGTGCAGGAAGGTGGCAGGAGGGCAGCTGGGTGTGCTGGCAGCCAGAGAAGGCAAGAGGGATGGTGCATGGGCACTGGAAGCCCACCAAGCCCGAGTTTCCCTGAGCACATCTGGGCTTCCAGCACCCTGTGCACCATCCCCACAGCCTTCTCTGGAGGTATCGCTGCAGTTTCATAGACATTAGGGCTGGAAGGGACCTCGGGAGATCGAGTCCAGTCCCCTGCCTGGAGGCAGGAAGTCAGCTGGGGTCATAAGATCCCAGTAAGATAAGCATCCATTTTTTTTCCTTGAAGGTGTTCAATGTAGGCGCTTCAACCACCTCTGGTGGCAGGCTATTCCAGACCTTTGGAGCTCAAACAGTAAAGACATTTTTCCTTATGTCCAGCCTGGAACGGTCTTGCAGTAGTTTATAACCGTTTGACCTTGTTATCCCTTGGGGCGCTCTGGTGAAAATTTGTTATGTAGCAAACTAAAAAACACCAGACATGTTTTACTTTGCTATGTAACAAAGTTATTTAAATAGAAGTATACCTTCACAATGTCATGAAATTGTACAATGTGATGAAATTGAAACGTAATATGCCGCCACAGGTGTAAACTGTGATGGAATTAAACTGGTAAAAAAGGGCAACTAAACTGCTTAAAAGGCCAGTTTTGTCGCGTGTACAAGTACCCATTGTATAGCGATTTAGCTGTTTTTTTTCCTCAGTTGGTAATGCGGCTGAGCTGAACTGTAATACAATGTTTTCAAAACTGGCTTCTAACTTTGACCACCTCAATTCTTGGATGTCCACCCTGAGTTGTTTTTCATTGCTTGTTGCCCACCTATATTTATGGCAGAAGTCCGTGATTCTGGCACTTCAAAGACTGATGCATTAACAATAACATCTTCAAAATCATTCAAGTGCTATTTTCAAAAGTGACTTGGACAATTAGGAACCTATATCTCACTGAAAGTTGGTGGGACTTTTGTGCTTAAGTAACTCGGTCACTTTTGAAAATTTTCACCTTAAGTGTCTAAAAATGAGACTGCAAAATGGACCGAATCTAATGGAAGTCCATGGAAAGACTCTTCTGAACTTCAACAGGCTTTCTGAACAGGCCTAGCGTAAGGTGCACATAGTTATTAAAGGCTGCTTCTGAAAAATGCCTAATATTCAGGTCCATGAATGAGCATTTGTCATGCTCAGAAGTGCCACTATGAAATCCCAGTTTGTGTGCATCTAATCCCAGAAATGAGGCACGTGCCCAGGTCTTACACTCTCTCTTGGGCATGCTTAATGGTGTGAGCCCTGGGTCACTCTGGGATCCATTTCTAGGATTTGGTATGCATGGAATGGGAGTGAATTGTGTGCTTGATGGTGGTGCTCTGGTGCATGTTATGGAGGTAATGTAGGAAAACCCCTTCAACCTTCGATTCCTTCCAAAGCCATGTAAGTCCTGACTTTCATACGTTGGAACTCGCATAGACTTTGGTGTTCCAAAATCCTGGCACGCGCTGTCCCATGTTGGGCCATGGCCTTTTGTCTTGGAGCAGGAAAACTTCTAGGGATGTAGCTCTGATTTGTACCATCCCCACGGCCAGTTTCTTATGAATGAACATGTTGCCGGCTTGTACAGAATAAGGTAAAACCTTGATTAAGTGAAAGGCTGCGCTGATGCTACTGCTTTTCTTAACCTGTATGCTATGCCTCAGAAGTCAGTGAAGTGGTTAATTCAAAAAGGAGTAAAAATGACGCCCCCAACATTTGGGATGAAAGAGCCTAATGAAAAGATGTATTAATTATTCTGCCAGAGCAGAACGGAGCATTTACCAGCCTAAGTAGCTGTTAGGTCATTTTAGCTCAATCCTCCTGTGATTTTTACATTAACCTAAAACTAAAAGCAAACCTGCCTAAATCACCTGTGTTCTGTGAGAGATGAATAGAAACTCAGTCATGCAGGATGTAATGCTGAAAAGTATTGTTCTTTTAATCACTACTCCAAACAGCAAGAGGCATGTAGCCCATTAGAGCTTTAGCTGCTGAATTTTGTCAGATGTCAGATTGTGTTGGGAGGGGGAAAAAAGCAAGGTACTAAGACAAATTAAAAATTACAGGCAGTTTGTAAAGAGAAACCTGTATCATAGCTTGAGAAGGAAGATTTGAAGAGCACATTGACAAAAGAACAAGACGTATAACCCTCATGTCTCTGGTGCCTATGTATTGCAGCGTTGGGTGGTAGGTCTGAGTGGGATGGGGGATAAAGATAGATCCTGGATCTAGAAGGGTCTTAAGTGAAGGTGTGATTCAAGACAGTGTCTCAGTAAAGCTCATCAGTAATTGGTGCTTCATGTCAGTGGAAACTCAAAGAAAACTGAGGAATAATATTATCCATATTGTTGTGAGGGTATCTGAGCAGGGTCTAGTTCAGGATATTATGAGTGAACTTGAAGAAAGAGTCCATCCAAAGTTTGGTGGATATATATCCCATTTTAGCCTTAATACACTTCTGATGTACTAAGTAGATGCTTTGATGTGTTTTTTCACCTAATACTAGAAAATATATCTTCCTGATTTTTGTCCAGTGCCAGCTAGGTTTGTGCATCATGCTTTCATTTTTTCTCCCTTCCTCTTCTTTCCCCCCCCCCCCCATTAATGATTACAATTACAATTAAAATTAAAATTGCAACTAAATAATGCTAGCTTGGCTGGACTGGAGACCTCTGTCTATCCACATAGAGGGTACAGCATGAGTAGCGGCAGTGCAAGCTTCCTGCATGCCAGATTACCCTGCCAGCGCTCTCCACCTCTGACCTACATGGGTTGCTTCCAGCTGTAAAAGGATAATTCAAACTCCTTGGCCCATTCAATCCCTGACCTTTGTGCTCAGACTGTCAACAAAAGAGCCAATTATCATGCATTGGTTTGGTGGTGTGGGCATCTCCATTCTGAATGCTAAAACACATTACGCAGCTCAGTGGACGTTGCCTTCTACAAGGTCTGCACAGCACTATGCTTATACCCTCTTTGCCTTCTCCTGTGAATTGCAGTAACATCCTGGTGCATGCACTTATGGTGTCATGGTGGATGAAGCTGTCATGGGAAGCTTGTACAAGCCAACTAACAGTAGCCTTTGGGTAACTGAGAGGAAGCAACAATAATTGACATTTGGTTTTTAAGGTTTTGCTCTGTGAAAGCTTTAGCATGTGGGGTTTTTTTTAGTTTTTTGTTTTTGTTTTACTGGAAAACTACAGGCGGTCCTCGGACTTATGACACAATTGGTCCCTGAAAACCACATCTTAAGTTGAACCATTGTAACTCGGAACTGATTTTCCCATAATAACGATGTTATAAATGGTTCCTTGAACCAAGTCCCGATACCTTCTTTTCACCAAAAATAACCCAGAATTGTGTACTTGATCAATTATAGATGAGCAATAAAGCTACATTAATGTATTTATATTGTAAATAGCAATCGTATTGATTTGGAAGGACTTCTTTGAGGTGACTTTGCTGGACTTTTTGAAGGGCTCTTGGCTGGAGTCTTCTCAGGAGCCATCCACATAACGCAAATTGATATGTCTCTGAGAGTATGTTGTTCTTTCCTGTTGATACCTGGCTTCTAGTTTGGGATGCCAGTTATTTAGAGGGAGAGAGTGAGGAGGAGGTCTTTTAATTGCAGTTAAACAGCTTGCACACTAACATTTTGCCAATAGAAATTGAGACCCTTTTCCTCTGTGGAAGCCAACTGCCGGACCTTCACTTACAGTTTTAAGTCTGCATCCTGTCACATCTGCCAGAACCTCCTTCGAAGTGAGGACTTCTTAGTAGCTGAGTCTTGCATATATAGACTTCCAGGTGGGTTCTAGATGTGAAGGCATGTGTGGTTTGTGGTGCTGCAAACCTCTTTGCAGTGCTACAAACCACACGAGCTGCACATTAATCAGTGCATAGCACTGCTGATTTGCAGTGCAGGGGCAAAATTTGCTCCTAGGATTGTTTGATAGCAAGAACAACCCTGGGGGAAAAAATGGCGCATGCTATGTCAAAGTGGCGGGTGCTGGGACAAATGCAGAGAGAGAGGAACAGGCAGCTCCAGGACTGCTTTCCCCCTCTCCGCATGTCGTGGAGCCCCCACACTGAGGCACCCTGAACTCTAGCTAGCTAATCTCCACCTGCCTGGGGTGCGGTGTGCCTCTGCACAAGGGCTCCTGGGCTGCCTGCTCCCCCATCGCCACTTGCCAGCTGGCCAAGGCATAGGGTATCTCAGCTCATGGGGTGGCTAGCTTCTGCTGAGGCACCCTGTGCTGCAGCCAGCCTGCTCTGCAGCACGTGGAGCAGTGGTACAATGTGTCCCGCTGCAAAACACATGAGAAGGGGCGTGCAATGCAGCACAAAGCAGTGGCTCAAATTTGTGCTGCTCCTGTTTGTGCTGCTGCAAAGGCACGTTGCTATTCATGTGGACCAGCCCTAGGGGCTTTAGGAACTGCATTAAGAGATGCAAGTAAACACTAAGTTTGGAAAAGAAGCTGATGTGTTGCCGTTATTAAAACTGGACCAATTTAGATGTGGCACAAAACTGCTCATTACAGAAACATTATTAACAGCATCAAGTAAAAAGAAAAATTTTAAAAAGCTGAAAACTTTCAAAACAACATTCTTTAACCCAAAGTTTTTTGAAACAGCCTCTGCAGTGTCTGTAAGCTGCGAGTCATCAGTTTTCCCCTTTCTTACGTGTAAAAACATATGTCGGTTGAGCTGCAATTGCCCTTTTGTAGACTGAAGCTATAATATGAAAGAGAACACTTAAACTACTGTCACTTACAGCACTGGTTGCAAGTACCACCAGAGTCATTTTTATCAACTTCACCACTTTGGAAAAAAGCTGACATTCAGTGGGCTGACTGAACTGAGATATTTCTGAATTGACTTCAGTGATCTTTCTGTAAAGTGACAGTTGGCTTGCAACAGCTGATGCTGAGTAATCAGTCAATAATGTCTGAAATCAGAACCATCCACCTGAGCCAGCTTGTGTTTCTGTTGGGTTTGAGCTACAAGGCTTTCATGATGGGTGAAGACTATTGTAGACTTGATGTTCCAATCTTCACTGAATACTGAAGATTGTCAAAATAAATTACTTTGAACTAGATGGGTTTATGAAAGTCCTTTGCTGAATTTGGGTAGTTAGTGTCACCCATTCCTACGTGCATTTTCTAGAGAGCTTTTCTCTCTTGGTTGTTCAGATATTCTTATATTAAACTTTCTTGTAGATTTGTTCTAAAATAAGTTACATCTTCCATCAGATTGGGTGGATTGAAGTGAGGCGAGGGTCTGAGGAAGTGTCAGAAATTGAAGCCCATTCCTCTATACGGAGACTCCATCTTAGACAGAGGGCCCAGATAACTAGCAATATACTTAACGCTTCATATTTTAGGACCTGGAATAGAGCATTTCAGTTGAGTGATTTAAAATTTATGTTGCGGTATGTAAACTGTTTCAAGAGTATCTAGTGCATAGTCTTATTTGTTATGCATCCTGGCATGCCCAGTTCATGCACACTCATAGCAATGAATATATGAAGCTTGTGATTTCTTCTATTTTAGTCTGGTTGCTGCATCTGACACTGAGCCTGCTGCATAAGCACGCATGATCCTGGCACGGCAATATCAGCAACGATTGGTGAACCTTGGATTCAGATGAAATGATATAGTTTTTAATTACTTAGTCAATTACTTCCACTGATGTATCAGCTACATTGAACAACGCAATGAATTTTTCATGAACATTTTGTGTTAACATCCACATATCGCTGGTGTAAAACCACTTACTTCTTGCTGGCGTCTGATTGATCTACTATAATTGTATCTGACTCTCCAGAAACTTCTGCAGAAACAGACCTCATGAAATTAAGGGCCACGATTTCCATTATCCCATTTTGAATAACTGAATTTGTCAATTTATCTTGACTCTATTTCAGCCATAGTCTTCCCTGATGTATTAGGAGCATGTTCTGCTTGCAAACAAAGTGACTGAATGAAGTTGCAATCAGTGTCTCCACCTAGGGCTGTACATCCAGTGTGTTCAGTACAACTTGCAGTGTCAGGCCTTGTTTCACAGGAGGGCGTATGCTATTTACTGCATTCAGTAAGATCATTAAAGAAGGAAGGAGGAGAGAAGATAATCAGAAGCTTCTAGCCCCTGAGAAATAGAAACTGCCTGGACCCATCTGCTGCTTCCTTGGAAGGAAGGGAATAGAAATCCTTGTGCACAGCAAGGTAGAAACAACTAGACTGGCTGAAGGAGTAGATGAACTTCTCTCAGGTGCATACCATTTCTTTTCACAAATCTGAGTCTATTAAACCATTTCCCAGAGAAAGGAGCCAGAGCCTGTTGCATTAGAAATTTTGAATCCAGTCCCCCAAAAAACCTGAAAGAATGAATACAATGAATGTGGTGAGAGGGTGGACTTCCTAAGCCTGCAATGACATGGTCTGCAGTAATGCAATGAGTTCAAAGACTAGCACACTTGAAGGGATATGAAGCCAACCAGGTTGCAGTGAGTTCAAGGTAAAGTCCTCCTGGACTTCAAAGAACAAACTGAGGTACCAATGGATCTCTCTAGTTAGTGAGCAAAGCACAGTGTGTGTGTGTGTGTGTGTGTGTGTGTGTGTGTACCCCCTCCTCACACTGCTATATACACAGACCCCCACATCCACACCCCCTCATGCCTCCCAGCCTCCTTTCTCCCCCACAAACCCCATACCGACCCACACCCCCCATATCCACCCCCCACACCTATCCACGCCCACAGACACACCCAGACCCCACAGTATACAAGAGTAAGACTTCATTTAAGCTATTGTGTGATCACCTGCATGTACGCTACACAAACACGTCCCGATTTACATGTTTTAAAAAAATCAAATTAATGAATATTGTAGATATTTGATTTTTAGAATATAATTTGATGTTTTTTCTGATTCTGAGAAGGCAAACCCGCTTGCTGAAAGGGGTATTTCTGGGGGCAAAGGTCGGGGGCTAGGGGGAGGGACTTCCAGTCCCAAGATGGCTACTGGGGGGGGCTACCCATGCAGCCCTTGATAGCTTGCCAAAACTCATTAAGTGGCCCTCCACCTGAAATAATTGCTGACCCCTGTTCTAAGACAATAATTACATGGCATAAAATGTTAGTTAACAGTTCTTTGGGGTGGTTCTTGACTCTAGCCGCACCCCACAAAAATAAAAAAGGTGCTGCTATGAAGCCCAGAAGCAGCGGGGGCAGTGCGGGCAATGGTACAACGTGCTTCCTGACCTGACGAGAGTCTTCAGGCTACAGCACTGACTCGTCCGCTTCGGACTATTCTGCACTGGAACAGCAAAAAATCATTCCTGCCTTTGTGTCACATCAGTAGTTGCCAAGTTTTGTTCCCTGATTCCTTCACGGTACAATGATCCTTCTTTATATGTAATCCTCCAAAAGCAAGAAAATACTGGAGAGAGCTATTAAAATGGAAACTTATTCTTGGGATTGTCAATATTGTGGCAAAAACAGGTACACTGGAAAACAGATAGTTTCCTTTCTATTTTCTTTCATTTGGCTATGGTAATTCCCCCAAATGTTCTACGGTGATCCTCAAGGGTTTCTTTTTTTCCTCTTTTTGTTGTGATTCATTTCTTATCATTGGTCATTTATTGTCTCTTGGTGCGCCATTCCCTTTAAGATCCAAAATAGTGAATTATTAAGTTAAATAAGAATTCTAATATACTCTGTAATATCTAATCATACTATGAAGAGACAGTGAAAGCCTTGTCAATATGAAATGTCAGGTTTTTGTGGGGGGAAGGGACAAGCAAACTTGGTACACTATAACAAAGAAATATCCTTTTTTTTTATGCCATCTTAATACTGAAGGTATAAATACATGTGATTTTTCTCCTCTTTCCTTTATGAGGGATTAAGTTTGGAAAACTGCAAGCTAAAAAGGAAAAATGATCAATTAAAGATCATTATGTATCTTTTATTCAAATGACAGCAAGTCTTTTAAAAGCCATCGTTGTAATCAAGAAGTATAAGGTATAAACTGAGATCCAGAGAACTGATTATTTTAGGAGCTGTTTTCTTTTAGCAGGAATTAATGCAAATGTCTCCTTCATGGAGATGAAATTAGTCTTGGAGTCAAGGTCCTGGATAAGACCTATACCAATGAGGCCCTCTTTTTTAGGACTTAATGTTTGTGCTTAGCCTTGTCTGTTAGTGAGTGAACTGGAGCAAAACTATGGATCTGAAATCTCATGAACTTTGGGAAAGTTTTAATTAACTGGTTGGTGTGTCTCAGTCCCCTCCGTGCTCATCTATAATGAGATGAGATCTCTCAGCAGAAGAGATCTTTATTAGACAACCTTTTCTGTTTAAAAAAAAACAAAAACCAACAACCCCAAAGCTTTTCCAAATGAGTGAAGTGCTGTGATGCTTTATTATCAGATTTGCCTCCATGTATTAACCTTTGTGTCAGCCTTGAGTGGTTGTCTAACAAAGGCTTCACTGCTTACACGAGCATCAGAACTTATGCTTGAAAAGTGGGGACTGTACCTGAGCAGCAGCTGCTTTCCTCTGTATTGTGTGGGGTTTTTTTCCTTTTAATCTTATTCATCCAGGCTGTGATTCACCGCTTGAGGTGTGACTGGCAAAGACATTGTTTGATGTCCACCTGGTGGTGTAATTCATTTCCCCTGGAAAGCGCAACCACCTTCCCTTAAATGCTTGATGTTGGGGACAAATGTAAATATTAAAAGGTTTCATCTGGAAATGACAAAGTAATGCAAAATGCCATGTTGCTTTCTGGTGGCAACAGTAAAATATGTGCCACTGGGGTTCATAAATTCTGGTTCCTGGGTGGTATAACACCTTGTCCCTTTGCTTTCCCAGTGACCCCGGTCCTTCCCCAAGAGTAATAAACTTGCATTAACATGCTTACCATGATTGGCTGCCTGAATTGCTCATAAATAAAACCAGCTGGCTGTAACAAAACTCGGTGTTCCCAAGGCTTCATTATTATTTATGAGTAAGGCCAGTCAGGCGAATGCTCTAAAAACACAATGATAGTAAACAGGCCTTTTTATTCCTTGAGAAAACAGCTGACTTACAAAATGCAACCCCCCCAAATTCCCTAATACATTTATTTTCCCATTATCATGGTATCTTTTTATGGTTATGGATTACAAATCATGTTGTTGCTCTTCTGGCCTCTCAAGATCAGATTCAAACAAATATACCCAACGCATAATGGCAAATTTAATTAGGCCATTGATGTAAGAATGAATCTTGGTCTTTTAATATCAAGTTACATCTGTCTGAAGTTTTGGTAGCAAAATATTCTGTTTATGCTGCCCGTAAGCTTATTTTTTAAGGCATTATCATTAATCCTATTGCTATATATCCATATTCCATATCCATATTCCATATACACTTGCTTATGCTCATTCTGTAATAGGCAATCTTACCTGGAGGCAGTTTGTGATAAGACATGCTTGCTTTACCACTTTCAGATGCCAATTTGGGTGAAGTCTTTTTTTCTATTTTTTTTTTTTCTTTTGCTGTATGACTTTTTTCTGCCTCTTTCATGTTTGTTTAATTTTAGCTGTCACTGGTTACATAACTTTTCATTCTTGCCTGTATCCTTCAAGGTCAGATTTTGCTTGACTGAACAGTGAAGTGCCCTTATTCCCATAAGGTAAAGCTCTTAGTGCACTTTTAGTCAAATGAGTATATTAACCATACAGTGAATGTGGTGAAAGCCTAGCTGGTATAATGGGTTAATGACCCAGGCTTCTGCTGTCTTTGGAGGGATTGGCTCAGAGGTGGTTTTCATCATGTATGAAGATGTATTTGAAGTCCCATTTTTATTTCAAGACATCTGTTGTCTCTCTCCTTTAAATGAAGACTGATTTAATAAAGGCTGCTGTAGATAAGGATTGCTAGGGGGTGGGCTGGTAAAGACACCCACAAGCAAAACAACAGAGAAAATTGTAGATAGAGACCTATAGCCTAGAAACATGTTTCCTTTTTGCTTCCATAGGGAGTGCTGAAAGTTGAATATTCATGGTATGAGAGAAGCTGGTTTGAGAGTGGTGAAGGCAAACATAACTGCAGTCCATTAAAACTTTTGTAATGGGTTCATCTGCTTGCTCCTGTCCCACAGTCAGTAAAGCTGAAAACCAATAACTTCCTGTTCTATACAGGGATAAATTATTACCTCCTGGGTGCATGTACATGTGCACTCTACTGCAGAGTAGACTAATTAGCTCCACAGTAAAGTGCCACCATCTATATGTGCGGTGGTATTTGTGCTCAGTAAACTAACTCCACAGTACTGTCTTCTGGTGGAGTAATTAAGTGAGCTGAAATGCATATGTAGACTCTGACTGGAGGCGTAATTGTGACCAGTCAACCCAACCAGCTGGGGGTCTGCTCTGCCCCAACTCAAATGGCTGCTGTCCTGGGTAAATCTGTAGATACTGCACCCCAGAGTAGCTTACTCTATCTTGATCTGCTCTGGAGTTTATTGCTTTGCAATAATTGCCCATGTAGATGCACCCCACTATAATAAGTCTTGCCTTCATTTAGCATTTATGCTTTTTTTCCCCCCCTTGCTATTAGGTAATCTCTGTTTTGGAGATCCAGAATCGCGACTTGAGTTACGAGTGTGGAAGCTTGCAGAGCATTTCCCAACATTATTGGTCTGTTGTTCGCTGTTATATAAGCTGTAAGCTCTTTGTAGCAGGCTACGTGACGTGTCAAAGGTTTTTGTTTTTTTAAAGCAGAAATATGGTGGTCATTTTAACTAGAATTGTTGTTTCTGATATCTGCTGCTGAATTATCTAGGAAAACCATGATCAACCTTGAATACAGAGGAACAGCTCAACTCTCAACCTTCTGGTCTGTTTGCAGCTTTTCCACAGTTAGGTCTGAAAGCTTTCACATCAGGATGAAACCTTGAAGTTTCACACAAATCATTGAAGGGGGACAACTTGCCACAAGCTCAGATGCTTGACAACAGCACTTTGTTTTTTTAATTGTAGAGCTATTTGGGCAGTTTACAACAAGCTGACTTAATAGCTTAAGGAGAGAGAGCAATCACTCAAGCTCTCTTCTGCCCTAAAGAAACAGTGTGATTGACAGAACTTGAGCTATTGCCAGTTGGGAAGTCTTGGGTGTCATGCCATGTGGATAGCTTTTGCAAAATATCCCTTCTCTCCAAGTTGGGCCAGTACTACCAACTCCTCATTCAAGAATATGAATAACCTGATCCCAAAAGGACCCCTGTGTGGTGATAGATGCTCACTGTAGAATGGAGTCTAAGGAAAACAAATACACAAGTTTAAAGCCCTACAAACCTTAAACTGGTTTGAATCTCCTCAATATATGCTGCTGCCACCTTCACCTCCAGATAGATAACCTAATTGTGCTTGTGGCTTACTCGATAGCTTGAAGTACATCATGTAGTGAGTGGGCTACCAGTTTTTGAGAGAGAATAAAAAAAAACAGAAATGAAAGATGAGATGGAATTTAATATAGCGGTTAAACAGTGATTGATGGACTCTTGTCCATCTCATATGCATAGGATTTATGAACGATTTGTGTTCAGACAGCATAGCAAACCTATGCTCTGGCATTTCTCTATTACCTTTAGATACTCCATTGGTTTCACATTATGGTGGGTTTTGGAGCACCTCATAACCCTCCTGTGCGATGAGTGCTGTTATTGCTAACAAAGGTAATCTATGGCAGAGCAAGGACACACTTTTCCCAAGGCCTAATTTAGTGTCCTCACCAATAGACCATATCTTATCCTTTTTGACTATCCATCTTCAACTTTTCATTGTATGCAATTCCTAATTGCTGATTATATTTGCTTCTAAGAACACTGTTCCAAGTAGGTGGTAATGTATAGTCTTTCATTTGCACATCTTTATGGGTAGAACTTTAGGCCAGTGTCACATCCCAGCCACTCCGTAGCAATTCAGCAAAGTCAGTGTTGGGGAGCAAACAGAGGTTGACTGTGTGCCATCATAAAATTTTTTTACTGTGCCACAAATAGCTAGTAAACCAATGTCCTTGCCCCCTGTCATGCTCCAGTTGCCAAACAATATTTGTGTGACCAAACCTTGTCACAATTTGTGATGCCTTATACAGAAGGACACGTTTTTGCTCATTGCATGGCCTGAAAATCCCTTTTCACTTCATGCTGCTGTGCCCCAACCTGGGGCATGAGTTTGCAAGCAGGGGAACCCTTTGAGGGTTCCTAATGTTTCTTTCTTCCTGTCACTTGGACCAGCTCTTTAACCCATAATAAGTCATTTTCAACTCCCTGTAGTCTACTGTATCCACTGAGGTCAATGGAGCTTTAGCCATTGGCTTTAACAGGCCCAGGAATCAAGGGTCTTAACATATTAGATGACACTAATATGTCATCTAAGGTAGTGGTATTTTACACAAAATTTAGTTAAGTCAA
The DNA here is from genome assembly GCA_030014935.1 of Caiman crocodilus. Lineage (NCBI taxonomy): Eukaryota > Metazoa > Chordata > Crocodylia > Alligatoridae > Caiman > Caiman crocodilus. The sequence continues at coordinate 22,636,352 of JAGPOW010003447.1, forward strand.
TGAAGCTACAGCAACCAGGCTTTCTTTGCTTCTATTAGCTAACATTTTACCTCTAACACTATGCTGGTATGCATATATGAGTACTAAGCATATATAAAGAGTGGTATCCCTACCATGGATATTACAGGTGAATATATTTATAATAGCGTAAGTACTGGACTATGGTATATGCTGCTAGAATACAGTACTTTATTCAGAACTGCAGCCAGAAGCTTTCTGTTTGCAGTAACTTAAACACTGGCACCACAGAATTTCAATCGCCTCGCATATTGCCAAGAGTCCAAGAATACTCTTCAAGAATAACTCGGAGGAATTGAATCAACCCTATTTTTCATGTTTCCCAAATGAACAGTGCAGTGTCATGGAAATTAGGATGGAATGGGAAGTAGACAGCTGCAGATGAAGCTCTTTCCTTCTAAGAAGATGAAGGTCAAAGACACCTTCAGTTTCTTTAACAGTTTTCTTCCCCACTGGGTAGTAAATAAGATCAGAGCCCAATGAAACTAATTGAGAAGGAAACCAATTCTCATTTCTTGTTTAAGGAGGTTGAGCACAAGTTTCTCTGTAGCCATTAGATTCTGCTTTATATTTTACTTTAGTTGTGCCTGAAGGTGGAAAGCTAGAACAAACTCTGGAACCCCTGACTCTAACTATGTAAGAAATCCACTTGTTTTCTATACTACACAGACTTAATGGGTGCATCCAGATGTGCATGGACATTTGGTTCCCCAGGGACAGGTAGTGGCGATGTACCTTGCAGCACCTATGCCACATGAGCTTTGGTGTGTGGCAAGTTACCCTGGGTGGGGTAGGCCCCAGCAGTCTTACCTGAGGTCCTGGGGGCCTCCCAGGGCTGCGGCCATGGTGATTTTTCCGTGCAGAGCCTGGCTGGCAGCAGAGTGTGACTCTGCACATGCTGGCTCCAATATTCAACAGCATGTGCTGACCGAGTGTGCGTTGCTCCGTTTTTTTGTTCCCCATTGTTTTTTGGACTGCTGGATATCCCGGGGTCAAAATACCTGCAGAAAAAACCCCCAGTGCTGCCCACTTACAGCGTGGAGGACACCGAATAGTGCAGTATGTGGCACTTGAAGCACCTTTGCAGTGGTATGTGGTGCTGCAAACATGTCTGGATGAGCCCAATGAGGGGAAAAATATAATCTGATTTTGATCTTTGACTTACCTACAGACTTTTCAATCGATTCATCGGCTTGCTGTGCTAGGAGCTGTGCAGTAGAACCTAAGATCAATCTAAATGTCTGTCATCATGCTGGTCTAGATATGTAAAGCAGGCTTGGATGCCATCCTGGTTCTACAGGAACAAGATTGCAACCCAGAATACAGACCCAAAGATATTACTGAGCTTATACGCTTCGTCCTCACACACAGCAATTTCACTTTTAATAATCAAACACTTCCTCCAGATGATGGGAACAGCTATGGGCACTAAAATGGCCCCTTTTATGAGCCACCTGGAAGAAGACTTCCTCAAAAACTGCACCATCAAACCCTTGCTGTACTTAAGATACATCGATGACATCTTCATCATTTGGACTGAAAACCTGCACTCTGATTGAGTTCCATCAGAAATTCAACAGTCACCATCCCTCCATCCGACTTTCTTTAGAATATTCCAGCACCAACATCTTTTTAGACACAAGGATCAGTATCCAGAAGGGTAAAATACAGACCACAGTATACAAGAAACCCACAGACCAACATACATATCTGCACAGAACCAGCCATCACCCTAAACATGCCAAACAACCTGTGATATACAGCCAAGCCCTCAGATCCCACCGCATTTGCACTGAAGAGCACACCCAGGATTGCCACCTCACCAATCTTAAAAAGGCTTTCACCCAGCAAGGACACTCCTCCAGAGAGATGGATCGCACGTTTGAAAGAGCCACCCAGATACCATGTGAAGAACTGCTGCAGTACAGAAGAAAAACACCCACAACTCGCATGCTGCTGGTTATGACGTATCACCCATCCCTTGAACCTGTATGGAAAATCCTTAAATAATTGCAACCCATATTAGAAGAGACCCTATTCTCAAAAAAATCTTCCCAGAGCCACCCATCCTAGCCTTCAAACAAGCACTGAACCTCGCCAACCTCATCACCAGAAACAAAGTTCCTCAAGCCCAGAACACACCAAAAGGATCCAGACCGTGCCAGGACACGAAATGCAAAACCTGCCCACACATCTCCACCACCCCCGCTATTACTACCCCCCACAACAGAGCCATCAGCATCCCTGCATCTTACAGCTGCACCTCCAGAAATGTAATATATCTCATCCAATGCGCCAAATGTCCTGATGGAAAATACGTAGGAGAGATCAAACAACAACTGCGCACCAGAATGAATGCACACCGGAAATCCATCAAAGACAGAAACACCCAATTACCGGTGGGGGCCCATTTCTCACAGGAGGGCCACTCTCTCTCCAATATCTCAGTCCTGACCCTCAAGGGAAACTTACACAACACTTCCCAGAGACGAGCCTATGCGCTCCATTTCATCAACCTGCTGGATACTAGAGATCATGGACTAAACATAGACACTGGATTTTTGATGCATTACAATCTGCCTGGCAACTGAGTCCCCAGCCCAGCCCAGCCCAGCCCCTGGCTTCTTTACTCTTCATTCCATCCAGGAAGAGCACACTCCGACTACTGAAGCTTCCTTAGCCTGATGAAGGGTTTTTGAATGCGACAGCTTGCTTAATAACTATTCTCCAACTATTTGGGTTGGTCTATTAAAAGATATCAAATTCACCCAAGGAACCTTGTCTGCTTATGTCTTTAGACCAACACAGCTACAACCTAAACCCCTGTATCAGACTTAACTGATTTGGGTCAAACTGGTTTATGCAATGTCTGTCCCAGACTCCATGTTGGTTTAAGATAAATCAGACTTCCCTATCATCCTGGCATGCTCTCTGGGCTGGGAGGGGCTCTCTGCTCCACAGCAGGGCTGGCCCCTCCCCCTGTGCTCCCTGGCTTCAGCTCCAGCAGAGAATCGCAAGCTGCTGCCCTCACTCCCTCTCACCACTCCCTGCTAAGTAGAAATCCCCCATCTCCCCCTCCCTGCCTTGCTGAGAGGTATCTGTGTATTAGCTAACAGACCACATGCTGGCTATCTATGGTCATGCTGTGACAAAGGCAGATTCAACATGTAGCTGGTAAGGTCAGGTAGACTAACCTGCAAAGATTAAATCAATTCAGGCTTTTTGAATGTCTGTCCCTAGCCTAGAGAAATTTCTCTTGTTCTGCATTGCTCGGCTTCTGCAGCTTCTTTATATAAAAGTCACAATCTAGCTTGTGGCATCACTTTGGTTCCATAGCAGCTAAATATGGAGACAGACGTGTACATACACAAATAAGCTGAACTGTTCAGAAAACCTGGCACTGGCCTAAGTTCACTGTTTGTATAACTTTGATGACCAACCAATACATTTTTAAACTTCATTGTCGTTGTTTTCACTAAGTTTCACAAAAGGTGTCAAGCAAAGGAGGAGATGGTTAGTTCCTGAATTGATATTTAAAAATTTCTAAATTCACACACATAACCTAACATCTGCTTCCTAAGGATGAAGCTGGTCTTTGATTTTTCACAGAAGGTAAACATCTTAATGAAAAGCCAGGGAAGCCAAGCAGAGAAGATGTGCTATATAATGTAGCTTATTTCTAAAGAAGATGTATTTTGAAAGTTTTTAACTAGAAGAATCATGTAGCTCTTTAAAAGGAATGGCCTTGCATTTCCCACTGCAATTCGAGATTTGGAAAGTGTCTTCAAGCTTCACTGCCTTGTGTTTTCCTCATTTGTTTGAAATAAGGACTTTTGGAAACCATATCCCTAATGTATTTGAAACATATGTTATCGACCAGCTTTTGCTTATTGGTACATTTGTGACTTAGTGAACCAAGTTAACTCAGACTTCAAAGTTAGTCACCATTAAGAACACAAATTTATAATATTAAAAAAAAGATATCCCTTTAGTCCACTGAAAGCGTCTGATGAAATTCATTATAGTGAACAATGAAACCGTTAAAATTCATGAGCTCTCCAAAATATCTTCTAAGCCTGCTTTTGTAAAGCAAAGGAGGATTTCTGAGTAATATGTTACTTGAGCTCGCTTTAGCCCTTAGCATCTCTTAAGGCAGAACCCATCAGCTGTATTATAAAGTATACATACCAGTCACTACTGAAGGATTTCATACTTCCCTAAGGAAATATTTAACTAATAAGGGGGTTAACTGTGCCCATATATATGTCAGTCTGATGAACACTAGTCTACAGATCCTGTAGAGGAGAACAGAAAGAGAAAAAAAGCTTAAAAGGAAGGAAATACCATGTGATTTTTCCCACATCCAAAAGGCAAAAATTCCTTGCATTACTTGGGCTCTGCTCCACATCAAATAATATAGGCCTTTTATATTATCTGAACAATAATAATGTTGTTAGACAGATTGTATCTGTCTAATGCAGCATGTCCTACTCTGTTGTGTCATTTCCACATCTTTCTTGTTATATAATTGTATGTGCATGTGTATAAACACGATGCCCAACTGTGCATGATTATCTTCTAATTAAGTGTGCAATTTAAAGTTTAATAAGTTCAAATTAAGCTAATAAATAATATATATAAATCTGTGGCCCACATTAATGCACATTAGTGTTTTCACTTTTTTTTCTGGACCAGCATGTGATGGGGAAAATGTCATCGCTTAACAAAATGACAGAACATGAAAGTAGGACAAACCTATTGCAGTGAATTCTGTGTAAGAAGTCTCTGAACTATGGCAATCTGATCTGAAAGGGATTCAGCTCAGAAAGGAGATTACTTGGTTAATAGGAAGGGGTTCAAGGTGGCTTCATTAGGAAGGAATCCAGTTTATGGACTAGGCATCAGCTAATATGGGGACTTGTGAAATATTTCCAAGGGAGTCTTGCATCTCACTGGTTTCAGTTTCAAGTCTTGTGGTCCCAAAATGCTCTGGAATGTTGTCTGAGACCTGGGGTTCACATCTACATTTCTAGGAGTATAATGTTACTTATCAGGTGTGCCTACACATCATCCTGTGGTGATATAGCGATGCTCTGTGTCACTGTATGGCACACTACGGTGTTGTAGCCATCGTGTGTGTCTACATATGATTGCCAGTTATGTGGCCGTAGTGGTGCGCTGCCCAGGTATAGCATGCGGTTACGGCAATGTAGCGGTGAAATCTAACCATGTGCTCTGCTCGCAGCACGGTAACCACCCATACTGCACAGTGCTGTAGCATTTCCAAAAGGAAGTACTAAAGCACGGCACCATAGCAACGTCGTTGTACAATGACACATAGATGTGCCCATAAAGATGGATTACACTTTTTTATGTAACAACTGTTCAGAGAGCAAATGCTCCTTTGAAGAGGCAGCTTTTGTCTCTTCAAACCCTTAAATGAACACTTAAATTAACTGCTATGCCTGGCCTGGTCCTTGGACCCAGAATATTTAGGCTTATCCTTGTAGCAGACCATGGTTTTTCTGTTGTTGCAGTTAAATGAATGTTGTTGGGTGCAGACAGATGTGCAGTTCCCAGGTCTAACTCACGGGGCTTTAAAGAAATCTCCGAGTTACACTGGTCCTCTTGACGCAACCATTGTTAGAGCATTGGGTCGGGAGGGTGGGAGATTGAGCTCCAATTCGGAGCCTGTCAGGGGGGAGAGGCTGCATTTCTACAGCCTCTTCCCTTAGCTCCACCTTCCTCTCTCCCAGCTCCTGTGCAGTCTCAAGATGGGAGGGGAAGAAGCCAGTGGAGGAAGATCCATCCTGGGGTTTCCCCAGCCATGCTGGAGGGGTGGCAAGTGGATTGTAGTCCCCTGAGGTTTGTAGCCCACCGCAGCTGGGCTGTGCTGCAGCAGCCTAGCACTGGAGTAGGCAGAAATTAATGAAGGAGCTCTGCTTTGGAGAGTTTTCATTTGGATCTTCATACAGTGAAGGTTAATTTGTCATGCGATCAAAGCACTCTGCAGCTGTGCTCTTCTGTTAGGGCACAGCTTTAAAGAGCTTTCAAGGGGATGATCTCATGACAAGTGTAATTTCTGTCTGTGCCCACTATTTCTTTCCATTGTGAACTGCCCTGGGCTCTTCTCCTCCTATATCCTATATGACATCTCCATTGATAAATGGTGGAGGTTTTCTCTGTTTATTTTAAGATGATACCAAATGCATAATGTTTTATAATGGCTTCCCCTTTCTTCCTAGGGAAAGGAGGGATCTACATAATATATAGTTTTGCTTTAAGCACAGATGTCATTGAAAGTTTTCCTCTCAAAAGAGTAACCCATGCTGTACATAGGAAATGTCTGCTCTGAATACTCTATTTTATAAAACATTTTACTACCACTTACTTTTTATTTATATGCACTTTGGCAGTATCTGACGTATGTTAAATACTGTATAAATATAGGAGGATACGGTCCTTGTCCCAGAGCTTAAAGCATATAAAGGAAAGGAGGAGAAAACGGCAACAGGTGGGGAAATACATGCAAGATGCCCATTTAGACCAGCTGAGTTTCCTGGTTGATACCTTACCAAATAGTTTCTTGGTTGTTAGTATTCACAGTAAAAGTCATGGTAGCCTCTTTTAATCAAGGTTTTGACAACTGTGTGTCAGCACATTCAGCTTAATGATTGATGTGAGATTTGTAAGCCAGCCCTTATGTTTCAGAGGCCTAAGGGCACATCCTTTTTGGAACTGATCCTTATCCTTGCCACCGATATACTAGTAATGTAAAATCATCAGTTAACCAAGGCATTTTTAAAGCCTACGTGATAGAAGGTTTGAGGCAAGGGCATAGTGGGAAATTTACAGCAGTTCTGATTCTCTGTTACACACTCCTTCCTACAGGAATGATAATTCAAAAGCTTGTATGCGCTCAGATTGTTCTTAATTTGCTATTGGTAGCATGGAAAGAGGGAGAAATTTGCTTCCTCTTGGGACAGCAGAACTTCTCAAGAACCAAGATGTTGTAGTCTTTGCAGTACCTCACCTTTGCATCGTTAGGTCTGACATTTTTCTTTGGTTTAGATGTCACCTTGTAAGCAGCTCCTGTGCTGCCTGAACTGTAACGGGGATGATTACACTGATGGCTTTTTGAAAGACTTCTAAATGTTACTCCTTAATAGCCATGATCAGCATTTCCTATTTTTTCCCCTTTCTTTATGGTGTAATTCAGGTTTCTTTTCTCTGACCTACGTGCCCCTGTATTGTCCTTTTTTTAGTAGCATATTTGTTAGATCCCTTACTGTATTGATTGATCCCAGCAACCAGTTGCATGAGGTGTCCTATAATTCGTGGAATTAGTTCTGTTGCTGACTTCTTGTCCTTTTGCTCTGTAAGCATATAAAGAAATGGTCTTTGGCATGAGCAGTCAATCTAAATTGCATACAGACAGTAGACTAGAAATCTGGTGTGTAGCTATCTGCCCTGGCTGAAGAGGGTATCTTTGTGTAGTTGATAAAGAAGGTAGCTGTGGTAGTCATGTCTTCAGAAACGCTTGTTAAAAATAGGTCCCCTGAATAAAATGAATCTTGAGGAGAAATGAAATTTGGAATGGATGAATTTTGTGATATAGTAGAGTCATGTGAGAGAGCAGAATAGCCTAGATTTCGGTGGGCTTTGGACTCTAGTTCACAATTTCTCTAGTGTCTTATGGGATAAGACATGCAAACGCTATCGCTAGATTTGTGTGCATGTGTGTTTTAATTCACCTCAACAAACAGTAGTTGAGGCAACATCTTGTAGAGACATAAGAGGCCCATCAAGGTTTGTGCTGTGAATTAAGCTTCATTGCAGAACAATGTCAGTCACACTTTGAATGCCTATTTCTTATTCGAATTTGAACCCTAGACTTTTCTAAAGCTATTCAGGTTATATTGGTACTGAAGAGACATTGAAATCCTCTTAAAATGCAGGTTACCTTTCTTGAGTGAAATTTCTCTTGCTTATAATTACCCATGGAATGTCCCAAGATGCTCAGGGGACAGAAGAAATATCACCAGGTTGGAATTTAAATATAAAATAAAAAAGGACCTCAGCTGGTAAGTACGCCGGTCTTTACAAGCATGAAATAACATGACTTACCATTTGACATCTTAAAACTTTTGGTGTGATTTTTCTTTCTCCTCCCTCCCAAACCTGCTGTGCTGAGGTTTGCTTTATTGTACAATAATTCTCGATTCAGCAATTTACATTTTCTCTTAGCTTCAGCAGCTCTTTCTGTTGCTTATTACTTTATGGATGCTATGAGATCGCTACACACAGGCAGCTTTCGCTGGGGGAGCCTATTGTGTTGCTATTCCTTGATTACACTATCCTCTGAATCCTTGCTGCACTGATTGTAAAAAGAAAAAAGCCCTTAGTGTGTCAAACGCAGCCAAATCAACCTCCTGCTTTTGATATGGAAAGTGCACTTAATGGTTGGGAAGAGAAGCTGTAGTACAAAGAAGCTGCTATACTGAAAATCAGGATAAGCTTTTGTTTTCATATTGTTCCAGATAGATTTTCATAGTCTACTCAAAGATAGGCCAAGGAACACAAGGACCAAGGCTCTATAATGAGGAAGCAATGTAGATTTGAGTAAATTCTCCTAGTCTCTTATGCTGCTTGTACAGATGATTTGGGTTTAATCCCCTAAATTAAACCCACCATTTCAATGTAGGGACTACTGTTGCAGTAAGGGGTCTGATTCTTCCCACAGCCAAGGGGGGGTGAGCTGCCGGCAGGCTGAGCGCCTCTGAGCTGAAGGGCGCCCTGGTCTTTCCCTGCTCAGCATCACTCCCTGGGGCCACCTGAGTGATTTGCTAGCAGGCGGATGCTGCCCAGGGAGGCACTGCCATGATGAAAGGAAGGTCCAGGGTCCCCCGCAGCTCAGGGCCTGCTAGTAGCTTGCCAGGTGGGTGGCCCCAGGGGACGCTGCTGCTGTGGAAGGAAGGACCGGGGCCCTCCGGAGCTTGGGCCACCCAGCCCACTGGCAGCTAACCCTCTGGTCGCAGGAGATAGGGGCAGGCTCCATGGGGGGGAAAGGATCAGGACTTCCACTGCTTCTGCCTTCAGCCACCTCTCCCCTGGCAGGGTTGGGGTAGGGGGGGAAGCTGCCAAAGGCTGCAACGTTACAAATGGCTATGTTGCAAACTAAACTACATGTGGATGTGGTTTAGTTTGCAACATAGCAAACTCATTTAAAATGTAAAAAAACCAAACAAACCCCTGCATGTGTATGGTGTGACACAGTTAAACCACATGAATGGCCAATTTTCATCATGTGTACAAGTGCCTTTGCGTGCTCTGTTTTGCTTGCTATTTGTGTGGGATCTCAACAAAAGGAATACATTCAGAATGACTCAAAAGGATTGGTTACGTTCAGGGAAGAGTGCATAATTCATCACGTAAAAGTCACGATACTTCCGTCTTAAGGGACTTTACTCAAAGGTTAGAGAGGCGGGGAGATAATACAATACCTGTACAGCTCTCAGGCTCTCGAGCAGTGCTGCATGTCAGCTATCATTTTCATGAGTGAACTTTCTGAAAGGGACAGGTCTCTGACTGTCTGAAAGAGAATTAAACACGGCTTTCTTTGGCATTTGTAGGCATGGTAGTAGTGTGGTGTGTTGGGCTAGAAAAGAGTTACAGAGAATTTGAAAATCAAAATTAGATGAATTGTAATAGTATCTGTAAGCAAGCTTTAGTTAATATAGATGTGTGGAGGCTGGAGGTTTAACTAGTTGAGGAAGAAGGGATGGGATGAATACGCAAGGTTATAGAAAAGTCTCACCGCAGGAATAAAGTGTGTGGGATGAAAAATGAGTTGAGAGTCTATCTGCAGGAGTCAGAATGAGGCAAGAAACACATCAGTCACCAGAGTTTTATGGAAGCTGTTTAAGGTCCTCAAGAAGCAGGCACATTTGCGAGAGAGAGAAAGACAAATTGAAGTTTATTGCAACATTTTAAGTTCTAGGTGGGAGGGAGTTAGGCTGCTTGTTATATTGGTGTTGAATACAGTTGTAAGGAAAGCAGGGAGGGTCATAATTTTGGAGGCCACGCGAAAGGTGTCAAGTAAAGGAGGACATAGTCAGTTCCTGAATCCTGAGGAGACTAGGAGAACCTCCTTAGCAAAACGAAATGCTTTAATATGCCCAAGTTTCAGTCTTTTGACTGAAAAATGAAATCAAGCTACGTGTTTTGTTCCAGGTCGACCCCGATCTCTGTGCTGGCCCCAACTATTATAGTGTCTCATGGGAGTTTTATAGTTCAGGGTCATTCATGTTCCCATTCCTGCTCAATGGCCAGACTAGACCCCCATGATGAACAGCAGTAGCATTTTCCTGGCAAATGAAAAATAGTGCAAATGGGATGGATAGCCTGGCTTTGTGGCAGCATTGTCTGGAATGCTAACCTGGAAAAGAATAAGGCATTTCAGGCAGACAGAGCAAAGTGAGACATTTAGTTCCAGCGTGGGAAGAAAAGAAATGTTCTGTTTTGATTATCCTAATGAAGAGTACCGCCCAAATCAATTTTTGCTTATGGTAACTTTTTTCTACTTGAAGACCCCCCAGTTTTTGAAGGAGGAAATGTTTTGTTGGGCACTTTTTGATCAGTCCTGGGAGAGATTGTTATCATTGCTGCCAATTAGTGTTCCTTGTGCAGATGTGTTTTTGCTGCTGACATACTGAAGAAATATGCAATGCTAATAAATGTAACTAATGAACTGAACAAAGCTCATCTAATTGTTCCACCATCCGCCTGCAACAACCTTCAGTAAAATGACTGACCTAAAAGAGTAAATCTGTATACAAACTAATTGCTTTGTTGAATCAGGCTCTTTCAGAACGTTCTTCTTTCCTAAAAACAAAGCAACCCCCGCCCCAAATTAAACACTAAACAAAAGCATGACATCAGAGAGGGATTTTTAAAAAGTTTCCTGTCATTTTGGTCAACATACTTGAAGTCATAGGCTAGGTGCAGATGTTACACTTAATGTGCTTTAAGCATGCAGAAAGCGCTTTACAGCTGTAACAGAACAGAGGTTAATGGCACACAAAATGCTTTAAAAATGGCAGATCCTGCTCTAAGTTAACTTTGGATGGATGCATGCTAACCTAACCAGTGGTTTCTGTTAGAGTGCTTTATCGACTATCATATCTCATCAAGGGTTAACTTAGAGCACAATCGGTGCCATCCCAGGTGGCACTGCACAGGGCTGTGCTCTAGCTATGTTTGCTCTGCCAGAGTCTGGGCCAACCTTGGCTGCCGCCGACCCGAGTCAGTGACAGCTTCTGATCCCAGCCCTATGTGCAGCCTGGTGGGTTGGGGGGGGTAGGGAAATGGGAGTTTCTGCCCCTGCAGCCACCCCAGCTCTGCAGTGCAATACAGCCCACTGTGGAGGGAGGGGAGACGCTGCAGGGAAAGGAGTCTGGGGTCTTTCTCATGGCAGCTCCCCTGGCCAGCTGTGACATGCTGCTGCCTGGCTGGGGTGGTGGGAGCTGCGGAGAAACCTGCAGCCAGCAGCTGTCAAGACACTGGGGAGGAAGGGAGTCCCACCATGTGCAGATCCCAGCCTGCAAGTTGAGGGAGGCGAGGGGTAGGGGGAGCTCCTGGCAGGGAGGCTCTGTTGCTTCCTTTCCTTTCCCCAGGCTGCTGCTGACAGCTTTGTATAAAGCACGCTAAGTTAGAACGCTTCTGCCAGGGGCTTTTTGAATGTCTTTACTTACTGATAACCCTGTAAACTGAACTACAGTTGTTTGACTCCTTTTTGCTTCTCCTTTTTTGATTAAAAAAACCCCGCAGAGTTTTGGATCGTGTCTTTTGCCATGGGAGTAAGGGAGAAATTGTTGCATAAGGAAAGCCATGTGTCATAGAACAATGGCCCATCGATTTTCTCATTTACGGGTAACGCTGGAATTTATAGACTAAACTTTCTATATCCATGTAGTGGGGCTGTGTGAAACTTTGGTAGCCGATTTGATTTAGAGGAGATTAGGCTTGATTCGGCGGCCAAATCTCTGAATCCAAATTGAATTGGGAGACCCATTAATCTCTCCAAATTGAATTGGAAGCCTCTGAATTGATTTAGAAAGCTGTGGAGAGATTTAGAGATTCGGCCATAGCCTGTACAGGCAGGCGCTAGGCAGCGCTGGCAGGAGCAGCTGGACGAGCCCTGGCATCAGCCAGCAGCCCCAGGAGAAGCTACGGCTCATCTGGCTGCTCTCCCTGCTGCCCCCTGCCAGGGTGAGGCAGGCAGTGCTGGCAGCCCTGGGAGAAGCTGCAGGGGCCGGGGGGATGATCTGGGAGCTGGGGGGAATGATCGGGGCTTGAGGAACAAACAGGGGCTTTTCTCCAGCTCCCAGTTCAATCCCCCAGCTCCTGGCTCATTCCTCCAGCTCCCTGATCATTTCCTCCAGCCCCTGTGGCTTCTCCCAGGGCTGTCGGCTTAAGCCACAGCTCCCCCAGCTGCCTCCCCCCACACTGGGGCAAGGCAGGCAGTGCTGGCAGCCCTGGGAGAAGCCACAGGAGCTGGGGGGAATGATTGGGGGCTGCGGGAACACAGACGGGCTTCCCCCCAGCTCCCAGTGCAATTCCCCAGCTCCCCAATCACTCCCCCAGCTCCACAATCTTTCCCCCCAGCCCTGTGGCTTCTCCTGGGGCTGCAAGCACTGTCTGCCCCCCCAGGGGAACGGGGGTGTGGGCAGCTGGGGGAGCAGCCAGATGAGCCATGGCTTCTCCCAGGGCTGCCAGCTGAAGCCAGGGCTTGTCCGGCTGCTCCCACCGGCACTGCCTCCCCGTATAGTATATGGCCAAATATCTTCGGATTTGGATTTAGACAAATTGAATTGGGCCAGCGATTCAAATCACCAAATTGAATTGGTGTCCCTCTGAATCACTGAATCCAAAGCGAATACTTCCCATTTTGCACAGGCCTAACATATAGCAGCCCAATGTGTAGACTGGGTTTATTTTCACCGTCAGTGGTATGCATTATGCTTTTTAAATGCATTCTTTTTTGTTTTATAAAACTATGGGTTCTGAGCTTTACAATATGGTATAATATAGCAAAGATATTGGTTAATCTTGAATTGTGGAAGCAAAGAGAAATAACCCACACTTGGGAAATTCTCCATCTTGGCTGGTTTTTAACACGACGGATATGTCTTTTCAGTCTTGGTTATGGGTTACCAGGCTTTGCTATACCAATAATTCTACAGCTTTTGACTTGAGAAAGCTTAATTACTTTATTACATTTATTTCACTGAGTAGTTTTGGTATATATTTTTGTTCCTCCCCTCCCCACCCTCAAAATCATTCAGTGCCTATACTCTTCAATATGGGTTAGCTTGAGACTGTCAAGACTGAGTCTTGCACTCAAAATGAGTGATTCAGAGTAACATTCAATGATGCTTTAATACAAACTGAATTGTATTTTAGGACCTATAAATGTTGCACTATATCATCTTGAACAGGAAAAGGGCCTTATAGATGGTTTCTTTAATGGGAGCTATAAAAGGCAGCTTTTTAGTTGGGGTGGCAAGTGGAAAGAGTTCTTTCCTGATCAAGGAGGCAGAAGCTTTTTCACCCGTCTGAGGTTGAGGCCAAAGGCATTTCATAAAAGAATAATAGTGGGAAGAAGAGTGGAGCATTGAAAATCTTTTTACTGAGGGCATACACAAATGGTTGCACGTGTACGAATAGATACTACTACTTGTCATCATTACCTTCATATCTCTTGGAGATGACAGCATGTCCTCTAACAGGTGGAGAACTATTTCATAACAAATTATAAGCTCATAAATCTCAAATTTACTTATTTAAAACAGTTTACTGAAAAGATTTGTTGCTTATTTGTGTATATCACTCCAGTTTGGTAGCCCAGTTGCACACAGTGAATTCGCTTTGAATCTGAACTGTTTGAATCTACTTCCATTCTTGATCCTAGAGCTGATTTTACCCCCCTCCCCTCCACCCTCTTTTTCTTTTCTTTTCTGTAAAGGCTTTTAATATGAACATGAATGTGCAGAAAAAAAATTTCTTGTCTGCAGACATTCTTAGCGATACTGTATTTCCTCGCCTACAACACAACCTGCTAAAAGATACGCATCTTATTTGTGAAAGGCAGAATGAAGAAAAAAAGATCTTTCCTTCTAGTAAGTAACTGGCTGCGTCTACATGAGATGCTGAATGCATAGCTGCTACTGTGCCGTCATTTGGTACACAAGTATTAAATCACTACCATTTCTGTGGTGACACTAGTAGTGTCGCCAAATGGCTTTGAGGTAATGCCGACTGAGCAGTAGCGTCGTGTCATGCTTTGTGCTATGTGATAATACTGCATGGAAGTAATGAGTTGCTGTGCAGTCCATGTCTCACGTAGGTGAGGCCACTGGACAGGGCCAGACACAGGCATGTGCAAACTAGGTAGCCGCCCGGGGCCCAGACAGGGGGCCCAAAAATAGTAAGCAGTCTTATTATTATCAATATCTCTGGCTAAGGGGGGCCCGATACTAAAAGTTTGTCTGGGGCCAACAGGACTCTAAGCTGCCACTGGATGTGTCTACGTGAGATGCTACATCACTGCAATGACAAGCTGCGTCACTGTAGAGCCGGCGGGCATGAACTGTGATGCTAACAGTACTGTGCAGTATCAGTGAGCTGCTGCGCAGGAGCTCACTGCTATTGTGCAGTATCATTGAAAATGACTTGTGCACAGCTTTTTAGTACTTGCTTAAGCACATCTGGTACCTGGTTAACAACTGCACGGTCCGGCACGTGTGTAGATGTGCCCACTGAGCAGCAGTGGCTCGGGAGCTGGGTGTGCTCGTTGTTCTGCTGTCTGCAGGTCACATATAAAGTTCCTTGCACTTTTTCCCAGCAGACATGTAAGTGGCAAAACTGCAGTTCCCATATTTCCTTGTTTATATTGTGCATCCCAGTTTCCAGAAGCTGTTTTTTAAAAGGGAAAAAGTGCATGCTATATGTGAGAATGCAGTACATTATTTAACAGAATATACATGGTAAGCAACGTGGTGGGGCAGTAGAGGGTGCTCCTGCGCTGAGCCACCCACCTCACTATGCCCAACCACCTTCCAGGCTGTGAGTGCCTCCCTGGGGGTGCCTTGAGTCTAGCCAACTCCCTTCCTGGAGCACGTCTGCTAGCCTGGGGGTAGTGCTGCCACCACCCAGGGTCTGGCCTGATCCTGGCACTGTGCCCCCTGGGAAACACAGGCCTAGTAGTCTTTGAGGGTACATGACCCACTTCAAGAACTTGGGGTGCTTCCCTCCGTTGGAAACACAAATAGCGGTCTTCCTTTGTTAGCCGAACCAAGGGAACCCCAAGGCATAATCTAGACCCAATCCCAATAAGTCTCCCGTGCTAGGTACAAAGAAGAACTGTATTGGTTACACAGAGTAGGTTTGGACTAGAGTACAGAGTAGAGAAATATCAGAGAAATCCCATAGAACAAATAGGGTGGCTGGGTAGCTTTTGATCACGCATCTGAGTTATTGCAAGCTGTATATCTAGTTAGACCTCAGGTAGCTTACTCACAAGGATCATCCAGAGGCAGGTGGAGAGTCCCTCTGGAGGCAGGCAGTCCTTAACTTATATAGACCTTATGACTTCATTTACCTGGTCCAATGGAGAGCAGCACCAGTTGGCTGCCAGCCAACCAATTTGAAATGCATCACTGGTTGCCAGGTAGGCTGGCAGGGTCTCTAGCCATCTCCTCGTCGGGTTGACATTGCTGAAAACGATAGGGAGCGTAAGCCCCTCACCCAGGTATGTGATGCCAGTCATGTAGGCAGAGGGAGCAGGTTTTCCTTCCTCCCTCAGGAAGGTTACCTAAAGAGGTGGGATGTTTGCCCTCTGCAGGGCCCACGTCCACCAAATTGTCAACGTAGAGTTTTTGGGGAGAGACTGAGGTGGTATTCTGCCACAAGCAAAAAATAAAAGGAGGTCCAAACAGAATGGACAAGAATACAATTCATGTTTGAACTAATTTATTACTATTTTACTAGAGATGATTTGTCACTGTTCTAGTCCCTCCTTCCTCGGAGTCCATGTCAAAACATGTCTTCTGCATGCTCTTGAGCTCTCATGGTCTACAGTCTCAGTGATGTCTTCCCAACTCCTCAATCTTCTGTTGCATTGCATAAATCCCAGTTCATTTGCCACAGATCTTCTGTATAATACTTTGCTGAGAGAGTGACTGGAGGGGGTCACAGAATTTCATGCAACTGTGATGAAATGGATACAAACATTTCCATATTGATGTGATCCCTAATGGAGAGGATGTGTGCATTGTACAAGCTGTCAGCAGAGGGGCATTTTCAGCCTGTTGTGCAAGGCCCATGAAATTGTCTGCTGTCCTGTCATATTCCAATCAGAGAAAATCATACCCTTGATTTTAGAATCTTTGTCGGCCTCATTTCTATTCCAGCTCCACTCGTCTTAGTTTTAAATGGAGAAGACTTATCTGCATTCCTTGCTTAGATCATTGCTTTAGCACTTCCAAGATTTTATCCAAGCATGACTTTTTATAACCTTGTGGAAATTACTGTGATAAAGGATGCATCAGCAGTTTTCAATCCTATTTCTTTTCTTCTAGATGCTCATCAGCTTTCCCTAACAGAGTAATGGACAGGTCCACAGGACATTTTACTATCTTTCTTTTGCTAGGAGCTGTATTTTGGTCAATGAGAGATACAATATAGAAACAAAGTGAACTGAATTTTTTTTTCCTGTGCATATCTAGCTGAATCTGATTAAACATTAAAACCATACAGTTAATTCTACTATATTTACCAAAAGGTTTTTTTTCCCCCTGGGAAGTGGTTGTTATGGAAACAGTAGCCCGCTGTCCTACCAAATTGAAAAGATGTATTTTAAGGGAGCTAAAAAGTTTAAATATTTATTAAGTATAAGCAGGTGAGCTCCACAATATTCATTTTACATAGTCCTATATAATGTTTTCAAAACTTCAGTGAAAATATAGCAGTGGCACAGGGCATTAGGTAAAGATAGTTTATATTGTTTATTCTGATGTTACTGAAGAGTTCATAAATAAGGGCAAGAGAAATGTATAAACTACAAAGAAAAGGCCATGCAAACTAGCAAGAGAAGAATAGTAGCATACAAACCCCATTTAAAGACTAAACCTAAAACTTCAGGCACATTCTGTATGCAGGATGACAT
Source organism: Caiman crocodilus (assembly GCA_030014935.1). Classification (NCBI taxonomy): domain Eukaryota; kingdom Metazoa; phylum Chordata; order Crocodylia; family Alligatoridae; genus Caiman; species Caiman crocodilus. The sequence continues at coordinate 22,653,597 of JAGPOW010003447.1, forward strand.
TACCCTCAATACAGAGAGCCTGCAAGAGGTAACTTTACAGTTCATATTAAGTTTTTATATAAAGGCTGAAGCAGTTAAGGATATGGGCATTTTTCATTGAGTGAATTCCATACACAACAGTTATCTATAGACCACACAACTGCACATATCTTGAGGAAACCATATATATATTTAAGTTACCTTTAGTTGCATTATAGCTTATTGCAAGAACAGTTACTCTCTGTGGTATATGGCTAGGAGAAAAAGAAGTTAAGACTTTTCACAGAGTAGAAAATAGATGTGCCTCAAGATGACAACTTAAAATACTATCATGTGTTGAACAGTAAAACAGAAAGAAAGAAAAATAACCACTGAAATATCAGAGTTAAAACTAAAACAAATGTAAAAAAGTTGACCTCCAAAAGGAAATTTAAAAAATCAAACTTCAGCCGGACTATCTATCCTTTTTATGCTTGCTTCTATTGGCACACAGAGCCCTTGATGCTTTTTTAATTAGCTCAAATAATAGTGAGAAGTAAAATTTAAGCTTGGGTATTCACTGAAGATGCATTTCAGATTGCACATTTAATTGTAGTATTCAAATTCATACTGTGGGGATAGTTATGTAATATGTTCAAATGTAATTTTTTTGTTACTTAATAGGATGACTTTTTACATTAGTTAGTTTACCACGTGAGGTTATTGGGCAGAGCATTATTGAGCCTTGAAAGAGAGGGGGAGGAATTATTAAGTCTTCTTCCTCACTGTTTTTTTTTTTTTTACTTAGTCTTAGAGTCAAAGGTAGTTACAAAAGTATCAATGGTTTCTAGCATCTTGAGTATGGCAGGACAGGGTTATATTAAAGTGCCTAAATGCTCAAGAATCTGGCCCTAAGTGTTTTAACCAACTGATAATCAAAATAGCCTATTTTTTCTTTTACCACAGGAACTTAATTCACATTGAAATTACTGGTATATGCTGACTCTCTAATATTTTCCTACATAAGCATTTTGATTGTAATTAAGTACGACGCTGCTTGCAATATCCCATCTGAATCTAACTCACAATATTTCAATGTGTGCCAAAATAATTTATCAAAACTTTAAATCAAATAGAAACTAACACAGGGAATGGGAAAGTCAGCACTGCTCTAATTAATTTTCGGAGGGGCTTTGTACGATGTACAATTCTCTGGTAGAAAAAGCAAACCCAAACTTTTGAAAAAGGTCCAGAAATTGCAGGTGTGCAGTGGTTGAAGAATGAATCACAGCATTTCCAGAACCCTTTTTGCAACACAATTTCCTTTCAGTGAATAACATTTGCTTCCTTCAAAAATAAACAACCAGTGCCTACAGTTATCAGCTGATTAGAAATGCATGCTGCTGCCATGCAACGGGCCAGGAAAACAAATTCTGTTTGTTATTTCCTCCGTGCGGATGACATTCAGAGGGCTAACAGAAATCCAAAGCACCATCAAGTCTCACTTAATCTTTATTCTGTCAGCTCTTTTCATAAAGTAGACTTTACCTTCTATGAATAAAATTGCTAATGTATAGGCCACTATGCATAACGTGCATTTTGATTTTTTTTTTCTCCATCACTTCATGATATTTCCTGCAAATACTCCTATAAATTCACACTATTTTAGGAGCCCCCATGGTGGGTTGTTTGTATGTTGTTCTTTTTTTCTTGCAATGCTTATCAGGTCAAGAACTTTATATCAGTCCACAAAAGTTACACAATATCTTCTGCTTATTTGACAGTCTTCTCTAGCATCCAGTTTGCATCTTGGTGATCCATAGCTGGGGAGCCTAGTCAATGTAATTAGTTCATCATTACTTTTCTTTGACGGTTTAATATAACCTCAATAAAAGGTTGACAACATCAATGAGTGTCACGTGCCGACTGTGGATGATGCATTGCCCTAAGCCAAGTATTAGCATACTGGTTATAGATGATATAAAAAAGCATGCATTGAGGGGAACTGTCTTCTGAAGCTTTTATGCTTTTGGCAATTTGGAAGGCTTTATAATGGTGAAATATTTTCTGTCTGGATTACATGCTGGAGAACAGCTCTTCCTGAAGCTTTTATCCCTGCTAATGATCTGTGTTCTACAAGAGCCTCTCCATTGTTTGCAATCAGAAAATCACACTTTAAAATGTTGCACCGTACTTTTCAGACAATATAGTTTAAGAGTCCCACATACAGGAAGTGGCTAATAATATATTGACCATTGGGTACCAGCTACTGCACTTTATGACAGTGTATGCAACTTTTGGGACAGAAAAAGCTTCTTTCTGGAAGACAGAGCTTAACAGATGATGTCATAGCACCTCATTTCTTTTCTGTAGCATGTGAAAATTCCCATATAGATGGGATACATCTATCTAAAATGAAGTCTGTACAGGCCCTTTGTAAGTTAAATTTATTGCACAATCAGGAGAAAAATAGGCATGTTCTTCTTCATACAATAATAGCTACATTTTCACTCTTTTTCTTTTGAGCGTATGAGCGAGAGAGACCTTTATGCAGCTATCTTTCTAAAAGTGAGCCATTGATTTTATTTTGTATATCTTCATTTACTATGTTTCAGATGAGATATAGCGCCTTGGATAGAAGGTACCAACATAGCTGTTTCCTCTGTCAAAACTTTAGCAATAATTCTTTATGGCCATAGCCAGGGAGTTCAAAAATAGGGAAGTAACCACTGTTTCACCGTAAAAAACCCCCCAAAACCCCCCCCCCCACAAAACCCCCACATCTCATTAGCTTTATTGAAATTTAACCAAAACTTTCTGTTGTGACTTTAGTTTTATGGTAGCATTCGTAACAACAGATGTAGTGGGGATAATAGGAGCTGAACCTTTTAAAGATGGTCAATCAGATCCTCTGCTGGCGTAGTTAGGAAAGGTCCATTGACTTACATGGAGAGTCTGCACCAACAGAAGATCTGACTCATGCAGTGTAACTAATTTCTAGTCATCTGGCACAGGATGATTGAAAAATTACTGCTTCCAAGAAGGTGCACTGTTAATGGCAGCATTGACAAGATATCTGGAATGAGACCAGACATTCAGACTGATTGGCGTCTTAGCCTGAACTGGAACCAGGCAGCTGCCTCAACTCCGAGATGTGATATGCGTGTATATGATAGATGTAATAGTGGCTGTGAAATAGCCACGACTGAGATTCTGGTTGTTTTATTTGTTTGTTTTAAAATGAAAAATTATTTTCCAAGAAGCTGTGTTGGTGGATTTTGTGGGAACTGTAGCAGTAAATTGTCAAGGTGACTACCCTTAGCCCATGGGTAGTATAATTTTCATAGCATTCATTTTAAGGCATGGGTTTCAGAAGATGCATGTTTGCATATTTAGCGAACTTCATCCATTATATATATTATTCTGTACCTATAAATCCCTCTTCACTCATCTCCTAAGTTCAGAGTCTTTCTCCACTCAACTTTTTTGCACAGGTTATCCTTTTATAGCCTCCCTCTCTGTTCTTTCTCTGTCTTTGTATTTTGCTAATGGCTAAGAATTTTTAATGGGACAGTAATACCGCTCAAAGGTCAATCTTTGAACTTTGCTCTACGCTGGCAGGGAATGCAGATCCGCTTTTGAGAGCCTGTGAGTGAATGACAATAATATCTATAGATTGATCTTTGATCCCTTCCTCCACTCTAATGAACGCTCCTGAGAAAAAATGCCCATCACTGAATAAGGCGTTTTGAAGGGGAGGGATCCTTAACATGCAAATTGCTGTGGGGGGTCCCTCAAGGAAAAGTGCTATGCAAGGTATCTGAAAGGCATATGAAGAGCCTTCTTTTTCTTTATTTTCTTTCTTTGTATTGAATGAACCCTGGGTCAAAACTCTAAGTGGTAGCGATGGTTTCAGACGCCTGTTACTATCAATTTTACAGAAACATTTTTATAAGCTCCACTTGTATAACACCCCTGCAGTGCTGCTTACTATGACATGGATCCAAAAGAGAATGCTAGGCTAATAATAAGATTTAGCTAATAAGATTTGGCATTTTACTCTTTCCCAAGCATTGTGTGAGTATTAGCTTATAAATGGATTTTTTTAGAGCGGGAAGCTTTCTTTGTCAAAACTTCAGAAAAAGTCCTGTAGAATATATTCATGAGGAAAGGGGGCTTGTAGAGCAGTGATATGGTGAAAAATGAGACGGAAGAAAGATGGTCCTTTGTTTTACGCATTGTATCGGGGGTCTTACAATCCGTTTCGGGCTCAATGAGGTGGCGTTCCAGAGCATGTAAGGGCAAATGGGCGTCCCACTAAAGAGTGTTAGGGTGTTGCTGTGGAAACCCTCCCTGCACGCTCACCTCCACTATGCATGTGTCATGTGCTGAAAAATGGCATGCAGCCTTGGGCAAAGCAGGCCTCGACATAAGCAAGTCTAAGACAAAGCCTGGAAATGGTGCTGAGTGCAGCGATGTGACACATTTTTCTGGCATGCAGTGTGTGTGGATGGGACCTGTTTTCACAGTGGAGCTCCATGTCTATGGTGTAGACAGTGCAGAACTCATGGGATATGTATTTTTAAGCCATTTGTTTGTACCGAGCACGTTGTCTTCCTGTGACACTTAAAGGCAAGTGATTTTCTTCTGCCTGAAATCAGGGTTGTTTAGTCTAAACTAATTATTGTACATTGTATTGCTACCTTTGGATAGTAGCCCTTTTCATTTTCAGGAGCTGGTCCTCTAACCTGTGGTGCTTATGGCAACTTTTTTTTTTTTTTTTTAATTGGTTATCAAAACCCTAAAACCAAACACTTTTGAAAAAGCAAAATTTTTAAATTGCATAAAAACAATCCTTAGAGCAAAAGGATTTTTTTTTTTATCAGAAGAGTTTTGACAATCAATTTTTAACAAGTCTATTGCAGAAATATTTTTATAACATGGTTAAAGCTCGTGGGCTTAGCAGCTGCCTTATGTTCAAGCCAAATGTAAAAAGCTGTTCAGTCTTCATGGGACAATTTGCTGCAATAAAAGGAGCATAAAAACTGAAGCACCTACGGGCCTGAAGAAGCAGCAAAACCCTGTGGCTCAAGGGAGTTCCACTATGATTTAACAATAAGCTTGGATGGGGGAGGTTTATTTGGATTGAAGAAGTGTGTGTCTGCTTATGAGGCAAGCAATGGAACTGCTGCAGAAGCGGTCTCAGAGAAGAAACAGGAAGCCTAAGGCATAGTAGGACAAGAATGGGGAACGTGGCTCTAAGAAAAAGACTCTATAGGGAGTACTCTTTGAGTAGAGGGCTGACTGAAAGTGGCTTGTAACTGTGAGCAGAGGAACACTTCAATTTGATTTCTATTGAATTTATGGGATAATGTATGTTCCTTGCAAGCAAGAAAGATGGTGTCAGGGAAAGACCTGGCTCCATCATTAATTTCTTCTACCTGATACCGCCAGCAGGACATCCAGAACTAACTGGTTAATCACTTAGGTCAGCAAGGGATGTTGTTATAAAGGATTGTGTGTGTCCCATTAATATATTAATATATATATTTATCACACACACATGATCCTTTATATCAACATCCCTTGCTGACCTAAGTGATTAACCAGTTAGTTCTGGATGTCCCGCTGGCGGTATCAGGTAGAAGAAATTGATGATGGAGCCAGGTCTTGCTCTGATGTCATGTGTGTGTATAAAAGCATGTCTGTCTAATTGCATGAGTGATTATAAGCACTTCTACAAAGTGTAAAGACTGGCTCAGATAATAGGTCAAGGGAGATAATATAAAATGTGAAAGGATGGCTGAGGAAGGAAGACGGCAGACTTGACTTAGCTGAAGAAATTAAGGTTTATTAACTGCTTCTAACTGAATCCTTTTTAAAAGCTGTTCTGCGTTCAGTTACAAGGTACGTGGAAATTACTTAGCCCCTACTATATATCCCACTGACTGATTATAATCCTCCTATTTTAAATGTTTTCATAGTAATTTTGGCATAATACATAAGGGCAGGGGTCATTCCAGTCCCCTTGCTTTATATATATTTAAAATATGAAATGAATTCATCGTGAAATGGTTCAGCACTTCCAATTAATTTTAATGGTCTACTAGTTTCAACTTCATTGGATCAGAGCCTGGGAATTGAAAAGTAGCTCAGCTTTTTAATAAACCCTTACAAATCTTGTTCCAAGTATTGCTTGTGATTTATCAGATTCAGGCTAAAGAAGAGCTTACTATATCCATTTGCCCTGACAGCATGTGTCTCTGATGTTTAATTTCATTAATAAAGAAACATTTGCGCAGAGCATACAGCTGCCAGAATGGAACAGGGCTGCCACCATGGCAGAAAGTTAATAGTCTTGAAATAAATTATTGCTGTAGGGCAATTGAGGAAAAGTGACATCAGAAGAATGGGCTTGGGATTTTAGGAAACTCTTTCCCCTTTTGTTGTTATTTCAGGCTTTTTACTTGATAGGTTTGTTTGTGATGCTATTCAACCCTTTGTATGAAAATCACAAGACACTTTCGATTTGCACCAAAAGCCTGGTAATAGAGAAAAAATCTACCCATATTGTCAAGATCAATTCTTATGCTTTCTCTCTCTCCCTCTTTAGGTTTAACTTGGGCTAGCAACTACCTCATCCCCCTCACCACCTTATTTCTAATAACTCTACTTGATCTGAGCCTAAAATGTTTGACCCACCACTGGTACATTTACTACTTCATGCAAAGTCATTAAGCACATGTGGGTTATTCAAGGGATGCTCTTTTTTCTTAGCCTCTCTTTTAATGTCTGTCCAAATACTGCCCCTTTTATTCCTGCCTCTGGTTTGCTTCAAGCCACTTTATTTTGAACCTTTCATTTAAAGGATTCTGGTGGGTTGGGAGCAGGAGGGCAATGCTCCCTGCACCTTTTGCACACTAGGGTTCTCCAGCCTTAGTAAAGGAAGGGGAAGGGGACAGTGGCAGCTCAATCTGCGGGGATATGGCCCCCTATCATGTGGATCCGGGCCCATGACAGTGGGAGGATGTGCACACCCCCTTCAGTAGTGTCATGCAGAGAGCTTGTTGTGCATGAACCACACCGTCAGGGAGGACTGGGGGAGGGAGGGGGGTGGGTTGTGGCTGCAGTCCCGTGCTGAGATCCTGGTTGCCACTGAGTTCTTCCCACAACACATACAGCAGCAGGGGAAAGGAGGGGTTGAGTGGTGGAGAGCTGGAGCGG
>JAGPOW010003447.1:22660878-22677951 GCA_030014935.1 Caiman crocodilus
CCCCCCCCCCCCCCCCCCCCCCCCCCCCCCCCCCCCCCCCCCCCCCCCCCCCCCCCCCCCCCCCCCCCCCCCCCCCCCCCCCCCCCCCCCCCCCCCGTGGCTGCAGTCCCTTGCTGTGATCCTGGTTGCCAGTGAGTTCTTCCCACAACACATTCAGCAGCAGGGGAAAGGAGGGGTTGAGAGGTGGAGATCTGGAGCTGGTGAAAGCAGGGACTATTTGTCCCTACCAGCTGCTTCTCTCTTTTTCCTGCTGCTGATTTGGGTGGGAGGAGGGGAGGAAGAGGAAGGGGGAAGAGCCAACAGCATCAGTGTTTGTCCCATGGCTCCGGGCAAAAATGGTGCTGATCAGCAGATGAGCTCATGGAGCAGCTCACAACATGTGGAGCTCCCAGCAGGAGCGTTGCTTACATGCTGCTGAGCTCTCAGAGCTCACTATACATGTGGCATGTAAACAAAGAGGGGCTGCAACTCTGGCAGTGCATCCACCTTGATCCTTCCTTGCCCCCTCGCCGTTCCCAGACCAAAGTTCATTAGGTCTCAGGAGTTCTCAGTTCTTGCAAGACCCAAGCTCTTGCGAGGGAGATTGGTTAGATCAGTGGTCACCAACCAGTCGATCTCAGTCCGTCAGAGGCTCCACTTTTGGGAGTGGCAGGATGCATGTGGCTGGGCTGAGCCATGCCCACTACTGCCAGGCCTGGGCTGGGCGAGTAGAGTCAGAGCCCAGGTGGTCTGTCCGGGAGACGGGACGGGGGTGATCTTCACCATAAAAAGGTTGGAGACCACTGTTCCTGGTTTGGGCATGCTTCTGGGCAATTTCTACCAGGAGAGCAGCAATGTTTCTCGTTGGCACATAACTCTTGTATGTGGCCTTAGTAAGTTGATGGCATAGAATAGAGGTTGTCAGCCGGGGTGCCATGGTACCTTAGGGTGCCTTGAAATCCTTTTGAAGGTGCTGTGGGATGCCACACAATGTTAACCCTGTTAAGTTTACAAACATGATAAGATAAACCTGGATATTTCAAATAGATATCCACAACTGTAAGGATGCTATGGATTTTAGCTCTTTCTGGGTTTTTTTGCAGCAGAAAAACTGCTCTATTGTTTTTATGTAGGTAAAATAAGAGTGAAAACTGGGAGCTAGGATTTTCTAAGCTGTGTCTCGGGTCTACCCAGTAGCGGCTTGAGCCTAAAAAAAGTTGGGAATCCCGATACAAAACATCAAAATCTGCAAGATTAACTTAATTTTTGCATCCTTTATTATTTATTTTTGCTTATTTGCATAGCAGCAGGACCAGATGAGGTCAGGTTTGCTTGCATTAAATAAACCTTGCAGTCTATGTGTCTCTCTATACGTTGTATACTTGACCTAAATTGTTCCAGATTAAGTATATATGAAGAGAAAGTAGGGGATAAATATCTTAAATGGAGAGGGACGTAAAGTTACAATAAAAGTTTATGATAATTAGTAGAATAACGAGTGATGGCCACATGGCACCCCAAGTAATCTCCTTGGGTATGAATGAAACATGAACAGTCTTATCAGCAAGTGGTAGTGATAGGTTCCCATGTCTCTGCTATCCTCTTGAAGCCAGTTGCTGTCAGTTATTGCAGACTGATGTGATTTGTTTTCTCAATGCCTGCAAATGTTATTAAACTTTGAAATGCATCGATGTTTTGCAGCGTCATCAGTGTTTTGGACAGAGCAGGACTGAGGTGTTGGCATTACTTCTCAGAGGAGGTAGAGAGAATTCCTTTTTATCACTTGGAGCCTATCAAACGAGGAGCGCTGGTGAAGATCAGAGCGCTGGGTGCTGGGGTGGGTGTTTTTTTTCTATCACGTGAGTATGTCCTAGAGAGGTCTTCCCTCGGATTGCTCCCTTGAACCAACGTTGTTTAGTATGTGAGATAAGACAGGAAATTCAGAGTAAAATGTCACTGTGGCAGGCAGGTGATTAGCACAAGTGCAATGAAATGATGAACATGATTCGAGTGCCAGCTGGTGGGAGAGAGTCTTTCAGTCGTGCCTGGTCAACTGAGGTGCCAGTTCCAACTCTTGCGCACTTTGCTTGCAGAGCAAATACAGAGCCGAAATCCTCCCCTTACTGATTTGAATTTGAATCTTGCTCTTGTTGTGTTGGAATGGCATAACAATTTCCAATATCTGTTTCCTGGTGATGCTGATATTACTCTCCTGCTTTCTCTGCTTCCATTCACTGTTCCTCTTGCTCCCCACTGCTTCTGTTATAAATCTGCTTCATGCCTTGTAGTCTGTGGGATGGATGCTTCTCAGCCTCTGTGATGGTGTGCCCGTAGGCTAGGAAGTAGTGGAGTTTTCTAATGTGCATTGCAGCTGGCTAATAGGTAAAGAAAATATCATTCTGTGGCTCTTCCATTGCCAGTTAAAAACTGTAACTAGATCCAAAGTTAGTTTTGTACTTAAGGGTGCGTACAGATGCTTAGGGCCCTGCTCTAATGCATGCTGCTTTACATAAAGTACCATGAGGTAGAGCCTCCCCCTCAACCCAACAGATGTTTACTTGTTGGATTGGCTGGGGAGAAAACTGGGGGCTGGAGCTTACCTGGGTTGGCCTCTGAGGAAGGTGCTGAGCCAGCCCTGTCCCTCCCTCCCAGCTCTGGGGCTGTCAGTGGGGGAAGGAGGGAGAGGGGGAGCAGCAATACAGAGTGGCTGGTTGCTTTGAATGGCCAGAGCTGGAGAGGGGTGGAGGTAAGGGGGGCTCCAATCTACCTTGCGGTCCTTCCCAGATACTCCGGCTGCAATACTGGGGTGAGCTGGGCTGGGCTGGGCCTGCAAAGCAAGGCGGCACCGTTCCACTGTGCACCCCCTGCTCCCCTCAGCTGTAGCCATTCAAAGCAGCTGCGATAACTTCTCCTTCCCCTGCTGACAGCTCCGCAAGGTGGGAAAATTTAACCCTGGAGGGATCACATGTTCTCTAAGGAGCTCTATTTTATAGCGCCTTTATCTGTTACCTCATTTGTCCAGGGCCATTTTAAAAGTGCTTTGCAGCCATGCATGCATTTTAAGTCACAGCTGTAGAGCACTTTCAGGGGCCTGATCATGTTAACAATGTAATTTATACACCCTTAATTTCTACTCCTTTAAAAAGAGGACAGACTTGATGCTTACAATGCATCTATTGCTTGTTTCAGGGAGTAGCATTTTTATCTCACCAATGCTTTGCTGCAGTCTGTCTTGAATTGGTATTAGTCATTGGGGTTTTATACCCTTCCAAAGAAAATAGATGTGCTGGAAACCCATTTTCCATACAGCCTGGTTGTAACATTTCTATAAGCAATAGCTCCAAAGAAAGAATGTACTGAGTGATAAAAGAGCACCAATGGAGTAGTCTCCAAGCAGAAAAACTGTGTTGCTTTATAGCTTCACAAAGGTGGCAATTAAAATATATTCAAAATAACAACCCCAAACAGAGCTTCACCTCCAAAAAGGAGATATGCCAGAGATGTCAGGAAATCCATTAGGGAATTAACTATTGCCTTGGATCTTAAGAGGAATGAGCTCAGAGGATGATGTGAGATATGTAGAACTCTAAGGTAGATAGAAAATTTGTGTAACATATAGGTGAGTAATTAAAAGAAAAATGTTTTAGCTAATAATGTGAGACCCAAATTCCATCCTGGACGCTTAGGCTAAGTACAATCAAAAAGCCCGAGGCTGAATCAGATCAGTCGTTGCAGGTCAGTCTAAGCTGCATAGATTGAACCAATAAGCAAATGAACAGGCATTCACTTTTGATTCCAGAAATGCAGCCACATTTCTGGTCCAGACCAGAAGCTGGGTGGGGTGCTAGAGCATGCTTCCCTGCTTAGCTGGAGTAGACAGCTTGAGCCAAAGCTAGCCTATCCACCTTACTAGGGGGAGGGTGTTGCTGGGGAGGTGCAAAGCATTTTGGGATGCTGGGGGACTGAGTTAATGTAAATCTGGAAAGGATCTGGGACAGAAGTTCAATAAACCAATTTAACTTAAATCAATGAAGTCTGATGCTACATCCATCCAAGTTTGTCTTAAACTGGTTTCAGCCATTTTGGAAGTGGTTTATGTGTACTGAATTTCTGTTGTGTTACAGGTTTGAAAGGGTTTCCAATCACTTACACTAGTGTATGTGTAATTTCTGTCCCTAGCCTTAGAATAGCTGTTACCTAAGTGCTGATGTGAGCAGTAGGGCTGTGTGAAGCTTTGGTCCCTGATTTCGATTCGGTGGAGATTTGGTCCTATTCAGTGGCCAAACCTCTGAATCAAATCAGAGGACCCTTTAATCTCTCCGAATTGAATCGGAACCCTCTGAATTGGTTCAGAGAGATGCAGAAAGGTTCAGGGATTTGGACATAGACACAGCTTTAAATGTTTTTTCTACATACCTCTAGGTAGCAGGTGGCTTGTGAACGCTGCGATGCTGGGGCAGATGGAGCATCCCAGAGGAGTGTGAGGGCCTCACCAGTGCACTTGGCAGCGGACCCAGAAGTGGACCAGAAGGACTGGTGCCTCCTGGGTTGGGGGGGGCATCCAGGGTCCCCAAGCTGGGGTGGGGGGGTCACTGAGGTGGGGTGGGGGCAGTGAGTTCCCTGGCAGGCCCAGAAGTGGACTGGAAGTACTTCTGGTCCACTTCTGGGTTTGCTGCCAAGCATATGGAGGCCCTCCCCCACCACCCTGCACTCCTGTGGGATGCTCCATGCACGCTAGCATCGCAGCATTCACAAGCCCCCTGCCTCGAGGTCTGTAGAAAATATATCTAAAGCTGTGTCTGTGGCTGAATCGCTGATTCTCTGAATCAACATTGAGTCTTCAGATTCGGATTTGTCCGAATCAAATCAGGGACAGTGATCCAAATCAATGAATTGAAACACTGTCCCCAATTTGGGCCAAATCCAAATTGAATTGAATGGGGTCCCCTTCGCATACCCCTAGTGAGCAGATGTACTTAGAATATGTCATGTAGGCAGCTGATTTTGGAAATGGGAGCCCCTGGAAGCAATGTTCCTATGTATTTAGAGCTGCTTGTGGAATTAGCCAGGGAACAGACTCTCCACCACGGAGAAAATTTAGAATTTTTAGACTTGAGCTTTTTCTTCCCTGAAAGAGAACAAAAGCCCTGAATTCAAGCTCATTGCGTAACTGCAATGCCATACCACTGCATTTTGGAAGCACCAAGAAGTTTCTATTGCATAAGAACATTTTGCTATTTCCAAAGGAAAATACGTTCGTTGAGACTCCCCAAGATTTCTCCCAGCTGCCAGGAATTCTGGGAGGTGACTGCTTGCAGAGCCCGAGAGCTGAGCCTCAATAAACAGGCTGTGGCAGAACCAGTGAACATAAGGAGCCATGTGAGCTGGCAGGAGGGCCGGCAGGTAGATTAAGTGCTTATTGCTTCAGTGGGATTAGTATGTTCCCATGGGACAGTTCAGGTCAGTAGGACCAGCATTTTCTGTAGGCAGTTTTCAACTAGGTTCTGGCTTGTGGCAATTATAAACTTAGTTTTTTAGCAAAGATCTGAGCTTCCTCTGTGTATCAGGTTGTAACTTGCCATAAGGGTTATAAAAAAAGCATGTCTGAGGTGGGAGTTTTGATATTTAGCGCTCACAAATATAAAAGGCAGATCACAGATCAGACGCTTTCCACAGGCCAGGTGGGTCAGTTCACAAACTGGACGTTTTAATGTGCTGCATAAGACTAAAGGGATTTCTGCTTTTCCTATCTCCGCACTGAGTCATTCCTTAGCTCTAAATCTTACTACCTCTCTCGTAGCCTGTCATGATGCGGCCCCTTTCGCTTTCTTTCTTCCCAACACATTCTCATTCCCACTCACTTCACACATCTCTTGTTCCCCGTGCACTGCTTCTTTGCAGAAATTTACAGCATGCTACATTAATAGCTCTGACCACTGGAGACAGGCTCCTTGGTTTATGAAGACAATGTGGCGTAGCCCCACCACTGTCTGCACAGCCTGAAGTCGCCTACCTGTGGCCATGCAACTTTTTTCTACTTTGTCTCCTGAGAGGTGCTGGTGTGGCTCTACCTAGGTGGCTCACAGAAGTGGAAAAACTGTGGCCTTGTGACCCAGTGCCAGGGTCCAAGAGGCAGGTTGGCTTTACTGTCTTTCTCTCTTCCCTTTCTGTGAACTGAACTCCCTTCCCTGCTCCTTTTGTTAGCACTTACCCTTGCTGGACCTAGCATAGTTTTCAAAAGAGAAAGGTCTCAGGAATGAAGTTATTTGACATTGCATGCAGAAGATGCTGTCTGACAGTGGGAAGAAGGGAAATATTAATCCAGGGTCATAGGCAAATGTCTTCATATTAGAAGAAGCCCCACAGGCTCTTTAAGAACTGAGGTCCTGTCTACTCTCGAAGGGTATTAAGCTTGTTTTCAAAGTCTAAATATCGGTGTTTGTTTCCAGAGCTTGCATGATGCTGGTGTGTCTGTGACTGAAGCTATTTAAGGATGACAGTGTCAGTATTTATTGTATGTGCTCTCAAAAGTGATGGTAATGTCTCCCCCAAGCTCTAGTTCTGGGTGAACATTTACACACTAGATGAACCCTAAGCCCTGCACGTTTCCATTAACTATAGCTTGTTAAATCATTCTGGATACCAAATATCGAGGGTCCATTTGAAGCTATGGTGAATCTTGTACTATAATTCTCTTGATTGCACATTCTTGCAGAGCAGATGACATCTGATTAACCCAAGGCAATTAAACGAGAAGTATCACAGAACACTGAATAAAAGGTCTTTGCAAAAGATGCCATGAACCTAAAAATGTTTGGTATAGTCTGGCATGTATTTTGTGTTATGGTTCAGAGCTGGCATTCCTTATGAACAGACCAATTTTGAGACCAGTTGCTTGAACAAGATCCCCAAAAATGCTGATTACCCCATAGCCATCAGGCATCTCTGCACTGGCTTTTGACCACACCACTACTTTGTCTTCAGCTCTTTTCCTTTCTTCTCCATCTTTCTTCATTCATTCCTTGGTCTTTGTTACTCAGCCCTTCTGGTTTCTCATCGACTCTGTTGTATGCCCTGCCCCTAGGGTAACCCATGCATCTTTATGGTTTATGGGCAACAGATATCCACAAAAGTAAATTTAGCAAGCAAAGCATCGAGTCTTCATTTTCATACCACTGCATTTCCTGAAAGGCTTGTGGATGGATTGCTGTGTAGTTTAGTGAATTAACCTACCCACTCTTTCCTCATACCTAAAGCTGGGGAATTTGAACTCATCCCACAGAAAACTGACTGAAAATCAATCAGCTCAGATAGATGTACAGAGCTCACTGGGGAATTGCAACCAGGCAACTTCATCCTGAACTACTAGGGTATGGCAACAGCCTGCCTTCCCACTAATTCAATTGTTTCCAGGGCATTCACGGTAAGCAGGACCAGGAAACAAATTTTAATATAACTGCACAAATGAGTAGTCTAGGAGGCATAACACAAGGTGATGGCTAGCTGTGCTACTATAGGCACAGTTGATGCAGTACTGTTCATCCATGTGTGCATGCCTATAGAAATATCAAGCATATATGCAAGTACCTTGCAGGAAGCTAAAAGTATTTATCAGTTCACTGTTCCAAAATGTGATTCTTTGCATGTTTCTTAAAAAGGGGAGCACTCACTTATGAAATAATAGGAAGTGACAGCTTCAGTTGGCTGTAGCATTCGTCTCCAGAGATGGCTACATTTCAGTGGTGCATTAAGTGACTGCTGCATGCATAGTTTGTATGCCTTTTACCTGATTAGCATCGGTCTGCTGTTAACACAGCCCTAGTCTTTTCCATCATTGCAGTCTGTACGCATCTACGCATGACTGCATGCACTCAGTCATGATCAAATTTTACTATCTGTTGTGCTCTCAATCCTTTTTTTTTGGGAAGCTGGTAAGCTGATTTCAAAGAAGAGTAAGCATAACTCCCCCATCTCCTTGCTTGGGGGCTGGCAGCACCAGTGTGAAGCAGATATGGCTCTTTGTGTGCTGAATTCTAGAAATGAGGGGATATAGCAAACTTTGTGGCCCCCAGCTTATGCCAATAAACACCTTTTATATAGCCCGAGAGATATATAATTCACACGTCATAGCAACCTGCTGCATATCTATTCAGATTCCCAGCTCGGCTCAAGTTCGCTATGCAACCTAAAAGCATTTAAATTCGCCAGTCATCATGCTTTATATTTGTGTTATGTACTGTCCCCATTATAGCATGGGCTTTGCTCTGACCTGTGAAAGAAATGGATCCTTAAAGCAGCATTACCCAGCATGAACTGTGTAGTCCTATGTGCTTATCTGCTAAGACAGGAGTGAGTCTGGGTGAGTTGTCGAGGGCTGCATAGGTAGCTCTGCTCCTTCGACAGTTGCCCCACTCTCTGGTCACCATCTTGGGATCCAAAGCCCCATCCCTAAGCCCTGACCTTTACCATTGGAAGTCCTTCTCCTTGCCCCTCCAGAAATACTTGATGGGGGGCGGGGAGGCTGCTATTTTAGAACCAGAAAAAACCCAAATCATTAAAAGTCAAACACCTACTATAACATATTTAAATTTTATTACAAAAAATATTTTGTCATGCTTTGTTGTGTACTGTATGTAGAGGTGATTGCATAATAACTCAAAATAAATTCTTAGTCTTGTATATTGTAGTATGTGTATGTATGGTGGGGTGTAGCTGTGTGTGTAGGGCATACGGTATGGGGGCAGGGTATGGGTATATGGGGTTTGTAGGGTGTGAGGAATGGTGAGGTTGGGTGGGAGGACCCCAGTGGGACACTAACACCAGGTGAGGATGCTTAGGGTGCTGGTGTCTGGTGGGGCAGGGCTCCAGCCAGCCCTGCACATCATGGTGAGGGGCACAGCCCCTGACCAGGCAGTTTGCATCACTCCCCACACTCGCCAGGCACTGGAGGGAAGGCCCGGGTGCTGGAGCCAGATGCCTTCTGTGCCCCTCAGGGGAAAGCTCCTGGGGATTTCCTCCTCTGCCGTGCAGCCCCAGTGGCAAAAGCAATTGGCTCCAGCACCTGGGGCTTCCCTCTCATGCTGGGTGAGTGTGAGAGCTGCACATGTGCATGGGGAGCGTTGGCGATAGAGGCGGCTCAGCCAGATTGGGCTCCTCGCTGCAATGCACAGCACTGTCTGGAGCCACACCCTGCCTGGCGCCTGTGCTGGGCACGAGCACCGAGACTGAGCACCCTGCCTGCTGTAGCTGTCAGTGCCACAGCCTGCCAGGGCTGTGCACCATGGGAGGAGTTTGGGGGGGGGAGGGCAGTCCCCACACCCCTCTTCCTCCTTCACACCCACACGCTGCCCACCCAAGCTCCGCGCTGCTGCCGCCACCCCCCTGAGAGTGAGAGTTGTGCTGCCACCAGCCCCAGCCCCACGCTTCATGCTCCCATCCAGCTGCAGTCTTGCCCCCATGCCTACCCGTGCCACTTCCCTACCTTCTGCCCAGAGCCAGCAGGAGACCAGAGTAGTGGAGCAGGTCCCAAGGGGCTGCAGCAGTGCCAGCAGCAGCATCCCTGCCTGGAAGCCGTGTGCTGGTGAGGCTGGGCCATTCTGCCCACGAGGGTGGGAGCAAGGTGGAATAGGGTATGTTTTGGGGTGTGTGTACATGTGGGTGCCTTGCTCTCTCTCTTGCACCGTCTGCTCTAATTTTGCTTTCAAAGTGATGCTTTAAGACTGAGAGACCTGGCCCAAAGCTAATCTTTTACGCTGTAGTAAAATTTCTGCCAAGGGCAAGAAAATGAAAATAAGCCCTTCCCCTCTGCCCCCCACTTCGAATGTGTGAGAAGCTGATTCCTTTCTAGATCAAAGATCAAAACAGGTCCCTGGTTCCCAATAGCTGGAAGATGGGGCTTCTCAAAAGGGTCAAATTCATTTGAAGTTTGGTTACACAATAGGCCTACAAGATACCATTTAAACTTCTGGTGATCAAAGACTAAAAATAATGAGTTTGGATTTGTGCCAGAAATATTATATTTAGCTCCTAGGGGATTTTAACACAGTCCCAGTTTAGACCCATTGGGCTCCATTGTGTAATTCTCAGTGGTTAAGCTTTCCCTCAGGTCTCGCTTAACTTTGATTCCAATTTGATGAGAGGCAGAAGCCAATTTAGAATCCAGCTCTAACGTGGACAGACCTGGCAGTATGCCACTGTCCATCTTTTCTCTTTTTCCAGCTCCAGAGTAGAAAGACTAACCGTGCAAACCACCACTGGAAGGTGAATTTTGCAGCTGTAATTGTGCTGAGAACCTTGATGCACACTGTGAAATGAAAGAGAGTGACAGCCTAACAGTCCCACTCCCTTAGGAAAAGGATATTTCCTTGTTGCAAGTTTGCAGTTTTTTGGTAAAACAAACAAACAAAAACATCTCCAGTACCTATGTTAATACAAGTTGGTAGGAAACAACGATTTAAGGTGCCAAGCCAGTTAATTCTGTCTTGCTATTTGTTCTATGCTCTCGTGGGGCCTTGTTCAGCTCCTTTTGAATTCACTGGCACTGCTTTGACAGTGGAAGATCCTGCTTTCAGCTCCTGAATCAGTCAAATGCTTAAGCCTGGGTGCACCTTAAGCAGGAACAATTCCACTGACTTACTGAGGTCACTCAGCTGCTTCAAGTTAGGAGTGTACTTAAGTGCTTTGCTGAATGGAGACGTGTGCAGGAGTATACATGGCCCAATCCAGCAATTCTTGGCAGTGAGCAAATTTTACACTAGATGAGTAGTTCTGTTGAAGTCTGAGAGGATACTGGTTGGAGAATTGCTGACATGAATAACAGTTGCATGCTTAGGTCCTCTCCCTTCTCTTTCATTGGTGTCCATGGAAGTTAGGTGAGCAATAGTGCCCAAGAATGACAAGGATGTACACAGTTAACGATGGAGCTCTTGAATTAAATGAGTGCTGTGGGAGCCCGGAGGGTAAGGACATAGACCTGTTGCAGTATGTTATATAAGGGCTTATTTTTTCACAGGGAAACCTTTCTCTACCTTTTCAGATTTGAGGGAAAAATAGATTAAAACTTAAGGCGAAGAAGCGGTGGGCAAGGCACAGAAGATCATCACTCTGTATCACTTCGACATTTCTACTAAAACCTTTCAGCTCTTTGGAAGTCACCTGAAAGGAGAACAGCACTGTGGCAGATGAGCCTGAAGTTTTAAATATCGCTATAAAATGGATGTGTGATGGCAGCCGCAACAGGCACAAAGGTTACATGTGCCCTCTGAAGCATCCCTGAGTAGTTCAGTGACAGATTTAATAAAATAC
The DNA here is from genome assembly GCA_030014935.1 of Caiman crocodilus. NCBI lineage: Eukaryota > Metazoa > Chordata > Crocodylia > Alligatoridae > Caiman > Caiman crocodilus. The sequence goes on from JAGPOW010003447.1 coordinate 22,672,162, forward strand.
ACAAATAAATAAATAAAAGCCAAATGGCTTTCAAGGACAAGATCCATGCCTGCCAGCAGGCAAAAGGACATTCCATACAGGAGCCCATCTTCCAGCTGTCGGATAACATCGGAAGCCAGCATGAGAATGACTGTCACTTTTGGTGGCTTGCCCAACAGATTTTGTTCACAGATTTTTTTTTTTAATAAAGCATAGCTCATGTAGCAGAGAAATAACTTGAGCAGAGTGTAACTCAGGAGTTTCACTTCACTAATGAAGTCCTCGTCTCCTTGGTATCAATGGTAGTTTCCCTCTGACGTCAAAGGTGCCAGGATTTCATCCTGCATGAAAAGTTTATTCATCTTCTTTCTTTGTGGTTTTGCGCATGCCCCTCGTTTACTGAATTTCAAGCAGACCGACGATTTGAAAGAACTTGCCACCTCCAGCTGAAACGTGGAAAGCCTCTAGCATGCTGCTGAGTGAGTATCTATATGGTAACAGGAGACCTAATCTTGTAAAGGCCACAGGTTCAGGGGGCAGCCAGACCCAGACAACACCCATTCATCTAAGGTCCACCTTAATTATATATATCCTTGTAATACTTAGGGATTACTGCTGTAAAAATGGCAACCGGAAAGCAGGAGACTGAAAGAAAAGATCTTGGAGCAGTGGCCCAGAGTGAGTAGTGGAACAGTTCACTTTTGCCTTTTTGCCTAAGTTTTATGTTGAAGAGCAAAACTATGCAGTGATTCCTCCCCGGCTGGGGAAGTGGGCCAGCTGCCTTGTAGGCAGGCAAGCAATTGCTTACACATGTGGAATCCAGAAGTGACCCAGGCTCTTCTGAAAGATTAATGACTTTCAATGAATTTCTTGAAGCCCTTTGTGAGGCGCAATCGCTTAAACTGACTGAGTTTGCCTGGTTCCAGCTTCCAGTGCGAGGATTTTTTCTTTAATTCCCCTATACAGCTACGGTATACTAAGGGAGAAAATGGGGAGTTAGTCACTGAAACCTATTCAAGTTTCTATGTGCCAAACTGTTACTGATTGCATTGGGATTATGTGATTTGAGAGACTGCAGGACTGAGCACTTATAAAAGCCTAGGGCTCTATTTCATCACGGATGAGAAGACAATAACATTATCTTTGTTATGAATGGAAATGATGAAACACTGTGGGATATAAAGCAAGACAGGAAGTTGTCAATAGAGGTGAAATTCATGTCCAGGATCGCAGTTAAGTTTGGGGTTCTTCAGGCTAAATTCTTCTCTTGGATGGAAGAAAGATCCTACCGGCATTTAGGAGACATGAATATGCAAAATGTAAGCAGGGGTCCTTCGTTTCTAAAATGTCAATGTCAAGTCCTTAGTCTTCTTCCTGCCTAGGGATGTGTCTGTGTCACATAAAGAGAGAGCTTCTATCGCTGCTAGCCTGTGCTAAAGACCTATCAGGAAGGATGGCTCTACCTTGTGAACCGTTAATGAATGCAGTGAGTGGGCTACATGTGAAGCCATTGCTTCCCAGTTGCACATTAGTGCACAAAGAAACATCAAAAGGAGTTAGCTTTGTCTCATTTGGAAAGAATGAACTCAAGGATGAAAGCCACACAGTCCTTTAGGGCTGTTTTGCCCTCCCTGAACTATCTGTGTCTGCAGGCTGCTCCAACTAAATTACTTAGCTCTGTTTCTGCTGAATTGTCAGTGGAAAAAGCTACGTTTCCTGGTATTAAGTAAAATAGGAGAGAAAGTAGATGGGTAGTACAGTTGGTTTGGCAGGTAGGAGGAGGCACTTGGATTTTTTCTTTATCAATACGTGTGTATTTTTACATACTCTTCCCCCCTCCTAAAAGATATGCCTTCATGGTGGTGAAAGATTTAAGATGAACTCATTAGTGTAATGCATGTACACTTAAATCCCTTTGATGCTAAATGCTGAGTGATAGGGAAGGGAATATTTGGTTAAGCCCAAGAATCTCTGGGTAGCAGGACTGTGGGTCTTGGGGGGCGGGAAAAAAAACCTGGAAAAAAATAACCTGGAAAAACCTGGACATTGTTCTTCACTCTCATCTTTTACAAATAATTGGAAAATGCTTATCCAGCACAATTCCTACCATTGCTTTGCTTGATTGAAATGCTTTGTAAGTCTAAAGTCTAAAAAAAATCACAGAGGTTTATGTAAACAAAATGTTTACTTCCTGCTTCAAGCCCCTCTCCCCACCGAACAAACTAATGCGTCTTGAGCAAGAAGTAGTGTTACCTTTACTATAAGCATTGAAATTAATGCAAAAGTTGAAAATGAGAGAGAGCTTGAATAGATTGTATTGGACTTTTACACAATGGAAATGTCACCGTGTCCCAACAGACCATGGCATAAAAGCACTATTCTAAGAAAAAAACATTTGGGCAATCAGAAACCATGTGGCTTCTAAGGTTGGAGTTACGTTCGGAGACCGTTGATATGGGGGGTTGCTAGTCTTTTCTTCGTATTACTTTTGGACAGGGGTTTCTTTGCCGTTTTTACTTGCATTTAATTCTCATAAAACTAAAAGGGAAAACATAGTAGCAACCTATGGAATGAATGCTGTGTGACACAGGTCATAAGTTTCAGTGACCTTACTACTTGTTTCGTGATTAGAGGAAGGGACTAGAGACTATTTTATGAGCTTGTCTCTTTATACACTTCGTATTCAAACCAAAGATACAGAATTGGAATAATGTCCTGCTTTTTGTCTGCATTGCCTGGTTTTGGGCAGTGAGAATTGTCTCCTTAAGGAAGCCCCACCGTTCCTGAATTCCGAAATCATCCAGGCGCTGGTCACAGAGGGCCGCTCCGACTAGCCTCCTGAGTTTGCCAAAGTCTGCCTTTCTGAAATCTAGGACTTCTGTTCTGCTGATTGACTTCCCAGTCTTACAGTGGTTGGTAAACCTAATCAGGTTGTGATTGCTGTTGCCCAGAGAGCCACTAATCCTTTAATTCTCCTACCACCAAGATTAGTCTAAAGTGCAGTAAAGCATCTTGTGATGACATGCCCCATGATTTGAATACAAGGGAAGGGAAGGAGAGGGGAGGGACCTGCCAGAGGGCATAGCAGAGCACTTTAACCTCCCTGGACCTTCCACTCCTGACCTCAGAGTAGCTGTTCTTAAGCAGGAAGCCTTTAAAAACCAGCTTGAATGGGAATTGCCCAACAAGAAATCATCCATAAACGGGATTGTGTTAAGTATGCTTTAAAAAAGGATTGTGGATTCCTAGCCCATTACCTGGATTAGTTTTTAAAACCCTTTTGTTCCTATGGGTTCTCTGTTTGCTTGCCTCTCTGAGCACTGTACCCCTCCCTCTTCTCCCTCGCCCTTTCTGCCTTTTGTATTCAAAGCATTCTCTCAATTTTGTCCGCTGCTCTGTACACATCCTTTCACAGCATCTGATTAAGTGAGCGCCAGCACACACAAGCTTATACTATATATATATCTGTAATTTAATTAGTCTACAAGGTGCACCCTGCCTTTTGCTTGACTTCAGGCTAACACGGCTAACTGCTTATTCTTATTATGACACATACTGAGCACGAGGATGCTGATACACGAAACATGCCAGTGCTTTAATTAGAGTGGCTCTCGGAGCTGCTCTAATTAAAATGCACCCCCTCCCCACCTCCGGAGCATGTGTGAAAGTGTCCTTACAGGCTGAATGGAACAAAGTCCACCTCTCTGCCATGGAAAGCACCGTACCCAGATGAATGAAAACAGACTGCAATCGGTTTACATGCAAACTTGCTCAGGTATCTTCCTTCTGATGTGACAGAAACAGATGAATATTATTTCTGCAATATAGAATGAATTAATCTGTAAGGTGCCAACCCACCCTACCTTCTCCACGATTTAGTGAAGGGTTGATAGGAACAGCCGGGCTGAAATGTTCAGGATAGTGGGAGCTGCTTCACAGAAGTCTGTGGAGCTGAGGGGAATGACACAGAGAAGAGAAAAGAAATAATCAGATGCTTTGAAGGGATGTTAGAAAATGATCTGAATGATGGAAAGAGTTGAGTTCACAGTGGTGGAGTGGAAAGCCTAGGGCAAGCTTACGGAGAATCCTGAATGCTCTAAGAGGGACATGTGGAGCTGGATTTTAGGAAGGAATTTTATGTGAAAATTTTCTGAAGATGACTTTAATATTTACACCCCTTAAGGGTACAGGTGAGGAAGAAAGCTAGATACATTGGAGCGTGATGACTGTAAAAGCTTAGCTGGAGACCTACACATGAAATTTAAGTGACCAAATTAAAATAACAGTGCATCTTGCACAAGAATACAAAATCGTGACTGCAGCCATGAGAAATAAAGCAATCCCAGTTGGTCTGATCTCCTGTGCTAGTAGCAAATGTACCTAATGTTTTGTTATGCTAAACCATTCATAAATAACTGCATATCCCTGCATGGTTATACTTCCTTGTTGACAAATCCTCCCTTGATCAAAGCGTATTTCTTGGAACAGGCATTCAGTTCCTGTCTGGGGTTTTGCAGATTTCTCCATAGACCATCGCCAGTGCAGACTATTGTGGATTCTACCTCACTGTTAAAACAACTACCTAAAACAGTATCCTGTAATCAGTGCCTCAGGGTATCCTGGTCAGTCAATCAAGACCCATCATCATTTGATTGAAGTTTCACTTCTGGACTGATTTAAAAAAACAAAACAAAAAAACTTGTGAAAACAGGTTTCACATCTCCACAACCCAAAACAGGATCTGAGCAGTTAGCAATTGTAGTGTGATGATTCCTTCCTACCTGCTTGGTCAGGACATTAATTGACCAGCTATCAAGGAGGAACGCTTCGAAGCTGTAGTATTGAACAGTACAAGAATGAAACAGAGTTGCCAGCAAAGTGTGCACGCTTAGAGAGAGAGAGAGAAATCATTACAACATTGTACCTGCACCCAGCTGATCTCTCCTGGGTGACGGATCCGTGCTCAGTGAAGAATGACAAGACCGGAAACAGCTTCCTGCCTGCATTGGTGAGAGAAACTCTTGCGGTTAACACATGCTAGGACGTTTGTGATGGTTCATTTGCTGAATATTGAGAAGGAGTCTTTTTCTGTCATTTAGTTTTATAGCTCATTTGCGGTATTGTTATTAAAGCTTTTCTGTCATTAATCAAATTAGGTGTCGTGTCAATCCTGAACGGCACTAGGTTGGAATCCCTCTCTTGATTACAGCAGGGTAATTCATGATAGGAGAGTTATGAGCTAGCTAAGGAATAAAGGGGCTGTGATGAAGGAAGAAGTATTCAGAGGTTAGTCTGATTTTGCTTTTGTACCATGAACTTTGGTGCGACAAGCAGTCACCGCATTGGCCCAAAGTATCCATTCCAGGAGGATGGCCAGCATTTCAGGGACCATGACAACTAAGCCTTATTTTCTTCTAATAGGGTATTTTCAGAGGAATCATCTCTAAACAGCATTTTCATTTGAAAAAGAAGTTTAATCTATCTTGAAATATAGAACAAGGAGGTCTTGGGGTGAAAGAGCACAGAGGTGTCTCTTTGTGGACCTGAAGTGAGTGAATCCAGATCCAATTCATATAACATTGGGTTGCCTGGCCCGCTTTTGATGTCATTTGAAGTGCTACACAAAAAATTCACTACAGAGATTATCTTTTAAGAATTTTAGTCCATTTACTGGGGGTGTTTTTGGTTTTTTTTTTTTTAGAGAAACAAGCAAACAAGGGTCAAAGGGAGTAGGAGGGCGCGTAAACCCCTATGGCTCACTAGGAGCATCCGGGAATATCTCCTTGCTAAGAGGGAGGCATACACCAAATG
>JAGPOW010003447.1:22678051-22703844 GCA_030014935.1 Caiman crocodilus
CCCCGGTGCTCTTTCCTGCCAAGGCAGGGGGTCGGACTAGATGATCTGCCCAGGTCCCTTCCGACTCTAGATACTATGATACTATGATACTATGAAGTTCCTTTTGTAATAACAGCAGTAGGTTTTGTACTTCTGATATAAAATGGACCAGTCGTCTGCCAGCCTCCTCCCCAGAAAGTGTTCCATTTACCTTCAATTGCCTTCAGTTACAGTTATTCTCGGGCATTACCCTCAAATATTGGTATGAAAGCCAGGCTTGGACCTGCTTACTAGATTCATGTCTTCTTCAGGAGCCAAGGACCCATTGATTCAGCATGAAACACAGGAGCCCTTGAATTTATTTTGTCAGCAGAGGTGACAAACCTGAAGATGCTACTGGTGTATCACTCCTCAAATGTGTGCCAAATGGAGACGCTGCACAGGCATTTAGATTCTGCCTGCTTTGTTTCCGTCCTTCTTGTGAATCTGCTGTTCTGGGGAATAACTGCTTTCCCCAGGCAGACTAGAAGCTTGCATTTTTTCTATGTATATTTTAGGAAGTGAGGTATGATAGCACCTGGTGTTCTTATCATAGGAAAACAGGGCTGGAAAGAATCTCATACTTCATCTAGTCCAGCTTCCTGCTCAAGGCAAGATTGTCCCCGACTAAACCATCCCACCTAAGTACCTGTTCAATCTGCTTTCAAATTTCCAAGGATGCAGATTACACGGCTTCTTTAGATAGCCTGTTCTAGCACATAGGAAAACATTTCCTCCTAATCTCCACCTTAAATTTCCTCTGCTGTAGTTTGAGGCTGCTGTTTCAGGTTCTGTCCACTACAGCCACAGGGAAAAGCCCATCTCCATCCTTGAATCAGCCTTGAAGTATCTGAAGACTGTTTTCAAATCCCTCTTCAGTCTTCTCTGACCTTTCCTCATAAGTCATGCTTTTCAGGTCTCCGATCATTTTTGTTGCTGTGTGCTGGACCCTTTCCTTTCTGTCCACATCCTTCTTGAAGAGTAGGGCTCAAAAGTGTACACAGTACTCCAGGTGAGGCCCTACCAGTGCTGAATAGAGCAGAAGAATCACTTCTTCCTTTGATTTGAATGTGACACTTCTGTTAATACGGCACAGTATGCTGTTGGATTTTTTGCAACAAAAGCCTACTGTTGGCTTATTCTATTGTAACCTTCAGGTCCTTCTCTATAGTACTGCAGCCATGCCAGCTATTCCTCAGTCTCTATTTGTGCATGAAATGGTTTCATCCCGCATGCAGGAGTTTAGATTTAGAATCCTAGAAAATGAGAGTTGGAAGGGACCTCAGGAGGTCACCTCGTCCAACCCCCTGCTCATAGCAGGACCAGCCCCAACTGGATCATCCCAGCCAAGGCTTTGTGTACCCAGATCTTAAAAGTCTCTAAGGATGGAGATTCCACAACCTCTTTGGATAGCCTGTTCCAGTGCTTTACTACCCTCCAAGTGAGGAAGTATTTCCTAATATCTAACCTCAATTTCCCTTGCCACAACTTGAGACAGTTGCACCTTGTTCTGTCATTTGCCACCACTGAGAATAGTCAGGTTCAGAGGTGGGCAATTATTTCAGCTGGAGGACTGCTTAATGAGTTTTGGTGAGATGTCAATGGCTGCAAGGGTAACCCTGCCCCTTGACAGGCGCTCTGCCATCTTGAGGCTGGAAGTGCCACCCCTAAACCCTGACCTTTGCTACCAGACATCCCTCCCCTTGCCCCCAAAAGTACTCCTTTTGGGAAGGTGGTTTGTGGGTATGGGTGTGTGTATGTGGGGTGTGGGTGAGGGTGTGGATGAGGGTGTGGATGTTTATGTGGGGGGTGAGTATGGGGTTTGTGGGAGGCTGTGAGTGTATGTGGGGTGTGGGGAGGTGAGTATGAGGGGTTCTGGGGGTATGTTCATGGGGATGGGTGGGTGTGCATCTGGGTAGGTATGGGGTTTGTGGGGGGGATGTGAGGTGTGTGGAGGGAGAGGGTATGTGTGTGTGTGTGTGTGTGTGTGTGTGTGTGTGTGTGTGTGATGTGAGCACATGTGTATGGTGAGGTCTGTGTGTGGAGCCCTCTACAAACATGCCCCCCCCACATTGTACAACCCCTGCAAGCAGCAGTAGGCGGAGCCCCCTGGCAGTGCATGGTTCCTGCAAGCCCCAGGACTGAATGTGGCCAGGCTGGCAGCTCCATCATATATGGCTCACATGTATGAGCCCCATGGTGGGAGGAGCCCACCATGATGAAGTTGGTGATGTAGATCGTGGAGCTTGGCCAGGAAAGGGGTGAAGCGGGCTTGGCTCCATAGTGCAGAGCTCCCTGCCATTCCCCATGACTTGCACATAGCAGTGAGTGGGGCTGGGCCACTGGCTCCATTGTGCAGGGCCCCCTGCCGCCCAGAGGCACATGGCTTGGATGGAGAACCCAAGACCTACATATGAACCCAGGGCAATGGAGCCAGGTGGACTCCATGATCATGCTGGTCAGGGTTTGACACTTCTGTTGCCCTGCCCCACCGTGGGTCTGCAGGGCACTGATGTGGGCCCCTTGCTCCTAACCAGCTGCCAGTTTGATTTTGCCTGCTGCCACTACCACTCCCCTCTACTTGCTGCTGCTGTGGCCACTACTTCTCCTGCTGCCATTCTCTTGCCACTTCCCATCCTTCTCACACTTCAGGTAGTTGAAGGCTGCTATTAAATCCCCCTCAGTCTTCTCTTCTCCAGACTAAATAAGTTCAGTTCCCTCAGCCTCCCCTCAGAAGTCATGTGCCCCAGCTCCCTAACCTTTTTCATTGCCATCTGCTAGACTTGTCTATATTCTTACCTATATACTTCTTATAGTGGGTGGCAAAACTGGACACAGGACTCCAGATGTGGCCTCACCAGCGTTGAATAGAGGGGAAGAATCACTTCCTTTGATCTGCTGGCAACACTCCTTGCCAAGTATGCCGTTAGCCTTCTTGGCAACAAGGGGACACTGTTGGCTCATAAATCTTATTATCCACTGTAACCTTGAGATCCTTTTCTGCAGAGCTGCTGCTTAGCCAGTCAGCCCCCAGTCTGTACTGGTGCATGGGTCTGTTCTGTCCTAAGTGCAGGACTTTGCACTTCTCCTTATTGAACTTCATGAGATACTTTTGGCCCAATCATCCACATTTGTTGAGGTATTTCTGAATCCTATCCCTACCCTCCTGTGTTTCTACTACTACCCCTAGGTTAGTGTCATCTGCCAACATGCTGAGCATGCACTCCTCCATCCCATCTTCCAGATCGTTGATGAAAATATTGAACAAAACCGGCCTGGGGCACTCTATTTGATACTGGCTGCCAACTAGATATTGAGCCATTGATTGTTACCCTTCGAGACCAATGACCCAGCCAGTTTTCTATCCACCTTACAGTTCATTCGTTCAACCTGTACTTTCTTAGTTTGCTTGTGAGACTTTTCTGGGAGACCATATTAAAAGCCTTGCTTAAGTCAAGGTATATCACGTCTAATGCTCTCCTCACATCCACATAGCCATTTATCTTATCATAGAAGGCAAAAGACTTACCCTTGTTGAATTTAATTTGGTTGATTGAAAACCATTTCTCCAATCTAGCCAGGTCATTCTGAATCCTAGCCCTACCCTCCAAAGTGTCTGCAACTCCATGCAACTTGGTTGCCGAGTATGGACTCGATCCCATTGCCCAAATCATTAGAAAGATATTTAACAATACCAGACCCAGGGCAGGCCTCTGACAAGCCTCTCTTGGCACCCTTTCCCAACTAGACAATGAACCATTGATGACTACCTGTGGATCATGATGATTGTCTGACATTTTTTCTCCACTTCATTAGCTGTGCTAATTGCTGGAGCTGAATAGCCTGATATATGAAAAAATCCAGAGAAGACTGATTATAAACTCAGTTGAACTGAACTTAACCAGAACCTTTTAAAAATGTTAAGTCCCTCATTATAACTAAGTGAAAGCCAGTGAAGACAATGCCCTTGCTAAGTTTCATATTCAGTACTGAAGGACTTTTATTATAGCTTTCTAGAGGAAAGTTTTGATTCCAAATCCTCTTTTTATCACGAGGAAAATATATTTCGCTGTCTGGAATCCAAAATTGGTTTGATGGAATGTTATGATTTGTTAAAACTTGACTATATAAGCAGAAACCAAATGTGGAATTTTCCAGTAGTGTCACATGGTTTGATTGCTGTGAGCATATGACAAAAGGGTTAAACTGAAAAGTGTTGTGCAGCTGTAATTATTCTGGAAGCTATAAGCATAGCAACTAGAACTATGCGAAGCTTCGGGTGCCAATTTGATTCAGAGGAGATTTGGCCTGATTCGGCAGCCGAATCTCCGAATACAAATTGAATCAGGGGACCAATCCCTAAAGTCTTGCATACTTGCTCTTAAATGATCATCTTTTGTTCAAATGAATTACTGAGGTGAAGGGGCTCCCTAATTCTCTCTATTCTCCTGATTCTGTGTAAAGGCCCATATCCAATTCAGGTGTCTTTTGTAGTTGTGAATTATTGTGCTGACTTTTAATATTGTTAAATACTTTAATTTGCATTGACTTGGTACAGGATAGTATAAAGTTGTACTCATCCCCACATACACACATCCCTTACCGTAGTAAGTGTCTATGGTTGCTCTAAGCTTCCAAGACATCTGCAAAACTTCTAAGGGCAAACATCTTCATTTTATGGAGGCACAAATTAAGATGTTGGTGCATTAAACCACCTGTCCAAGACCCCACAGCCAGTCCCACGTAGAGATGCCAGTACAATTCAAGAGTCCTGATGTCCGGGACCTGCTGTCAGTACTCAGCCACACTGTACTGCCTCCTGGTAAAAGGGTAGGCTGTTTTGGGCTCCCTTAGCTAGAGGTCTCCCAAATTAAGTCCCAAAGTTCAGTTATATTCTTTGCAATCTAAAAAGGAAAGTGCATATTGAAGCAGGGAACTTTTATTTGGAAAGGAAGAGAACGTGTGATTGAGTGTGTGCGCATGTGTGTGTGTGTGCACTCGTGATTCTTCCCTTTGGAAGAATTTGCATAGGATTCCTCAGAGGAAGTACTGCTGTTGCTGTGCTCTGTAGCAGTTCATTTTCAATTTGACTATATGGCTCTTTAGCTTGATTACATGGTCTCTTGCCTCTGCACAGAAATTATTGCCTACATGCATGAGTAGAGCCTTCAAAAGAAACTGGAGGGTGTAATTAAGAGTTGGAACATTTTTAGAGGCATAGTGAATAAACCAATCAGACTCGCATTTTTGTAATCGTGAATGGCTATCCAAGTGAACTCATGGCCAGGGAGGGCAGGTGGGAAGAGGAAGACCCTTGGAATGGGTCAAACTACCTCACTCAAAATCACAGGGTGTACTAAATGCCAGGCATGTGGGTTGGGTTGGCTGTCTCAGACTTGACCGGATAATTCTCTCTGAGGTAATAACCATGGGTTGTCTGATGACCTAGGTGAGATGAAGAACTGAGGGAGTGTCAGAACGCTACCAGATCATGCAGGGTATAAAGTTCCTGAATCCACATTGCTTGGTCTCAGTGACACTCTCATGTCACTTGAAAGTCTAGATGGAAACGGACATGTGGATTGAAGGAAACATGGATTTATTGTAACATTAAAGGGCCTAACTGAAGCCTAGTGGTGTGGAGGAGCCAAGAATCTGACAGCATGAGTGATAGTGGATAAGAAAGCCAAAGCTTTCTTGGTGTGGCCTCCACTTAATTCATGGTTGACAGCCAAGCAGTTAGTAACAGCAGAGTTGCCAGCTGTATGACTTTCCCATGGATACAGTTCAGTGTGGTAAGGTACGGCAGCACCTGCAGAAGCTGTGATTCATTCTCCTGCTCCTGCCCTGTCATAACAGGGTGATTTTTATATGTGTGTGTGGCCTTGATACATCAGGCCTGCTCAGTTTGGGTTCTGTCTGTGTGTCAGTCGCAGTTAGAATCTTATTTTCTATTCCCCCTGAAGCCTGGCTCTCTTTCTCTTCTTCAGGGGAGGTGTTCAAAGGCACAAAGGAGTAGGTAGATACCCACTTTCCTACTGAAAGTCTCATACTTTTGAGATGTTGTCTGCCAACTTTATAATAAGGCAATTACAAATCATCCTGGACAACTGTCAGCATCTCAAACCGTATCCGACTTGTTCTGGTGGCTAGACTTAATGCAACATTAAACTTCTCGCATAGTCCCCAAATCGTGGAGAATGGTCTATGTCTTCCATTGCACCCACCCTGCCATCTGGGCAGCTATCACTGGAAGACGTGCTTGTCACGATGGCCTGATTTGAACGGTCGCGATGGCCCAATTGAACAGTCGATTGCCAGGTCAGCCACCTTGCCTGCCCTCCAACTGGGTCCTTAGTGCTGACACTGGGCAGGCTCTTCTGCCCAGGGTCCTCCCACTTACCTCACCAGTAGGGATCCTGGTTTTCTCCGTTTAAAAATCCCAAATTCGCTGATATGAAAAAATTGCAAATTCTCTGATTAAAAAGACCCCCAAATCTGCATTTTTTCAATGATTAAAATTAAACCCCACTATCACCACTAATTGTGCTATCAATTGAGCACATTATTTTATTGATATGTTTATGATTTTAATGCAATGAGAGAGGCTACTGGTGCCTCAATTATTATTATAAGATAAATTCTAAATACCTATATATTTTGGAATTAGCTTTCTTTTTTTATCATAGGAAATCAGAGCTCCCCTTATCCCCCTTCTCTCACCAGGATGTGGAGGTATGTGGGTGTGGCATTTGTGGGGGAATGTGGGGTTTGTGGGGGGAGACGGGCTCCTGCCACACCTCCCGCTCATGGTGCACATCCCCACTGCTGGCAGGAGCAGCAGACAGTGAGCCCTCCAGGCGCTCATGGCCTATGGCAGTCAGAGCCCCCTGGTAGTATGTGGCTCTGGGTGAGTTCCTAGGCATGTGCCTTCAGGCCAGTCTGGGTTGGCTCCATGCTGGCATGTGGGGCCCCTGGCACTGCAGGCAGGTCCTGTGCGCCATTGAGCCAGGCTAGGCTAGCTTTGTGCTTTCATGTGGGGCTTTCAACACTAGCGGGAAGCTGCATGTGGCGGCATGGATCCTGCCTGGCCCAATGGCATGCAACTTCCTGCAGTTCCTGCTCCATGCGCCATCATCCCAGGTTGGCTCCATGTGCTGGAAGCCCCAAGTGGAGGCACGAAGCTGGTCTGGCCCTATGGTGTGCGGCTCCTGCCTGTAGTGTCAGAAGCTCCATGTCTGGGTCAGAGGTGCATGCCAGCAGGCCAGGCCAGCTCTGTGCCACCATGTGCAGCATCCTGGGACTCAGCTGGAGCCATGCTTTTCTGGGGGCTCTGCCTGCCATGGGCCATGAGTGCTCTGAGGGCTTGCCACCTGCTGATGCTGTGAGCCATGCCCCACTTTTATTTTCTTCAGCATGCTGAGCAGCAGGGGAATGCAGCAGCCATAAAGACACTCTGGCTGCCTGCCAGAGTGTCTCCTTGGAGGACCCAGGCTTCAGTTACTTCTGGGTGCACTCCAAGAGTATGCCCTGAACTGTTTTTTGTGGCACTTTTTGATACCGGGATTTCCTAGTAACAAATTTCGAGTCTGTGCTGCAAATATGCAGTGCAGGGAACATTTTCTCATGTGCAGTGTGCCTGCTGCAACACACGCATGCATGCTCATTTGGATGTGGCCTATACGTACATTGACTTGCCTTTCTACATCTTTCTGTTTTATCCATTGCAATATTTCCTACGATCTTCAATACATATCATTAGCATTCTTTTTTTGTTTCCCTACTCCCTAGCATAGATGGATTATACAGCAAGTGTTCAGAGATGACAGTAGTGAGGGATATATAAGTAACTTTGGATAGACAAGCTTACTTTCTAAACTACAGGAATGAAATATAGATTATGACAATGCTTTCAAATCTTTTTATGCTGGCTCCTAAGCTCAAAGGAGAAAACACTATCAATAGGTGAAATTAAGGGTGCGTATGGAAATACAGGGAGGTTAGGGAAAGGTTAGATTTGAATCAAAAGTGGCTACCTGATCTAAGGTAAGTTGGGGTGGGGGGCTAGCAGTAAGGGGGATGGAGGACAAGCAGGTTTTTTGGGGAAAATGAGGGGGTCTGTGAGAGGGATCAACCCCTTCCCCCACCATGACCCAACACCCCCATCCCGCCTGCCCCTTCCCCCACCATAACTTGCTTGTTTGGCTCCCAGCACTGGCAAGCTCACGCAAAACTGGCACTGGAAGCAGCTTGCAGGATGAGGTGGTTTGGTACGCTGGGGGGCGAAGGGGCAGGGAGCTAAAAATAGCCCGGTGGCAGGTAGGAGAAGTGCAGCCCTGGGGCTGAAGCTAGCAGCTGGGTTTTCCCTGCCCTGGGAACTACAAATGCCCAGGACAGGTCTAAAAATGGCCAACCTGATTTAAGTGGAGTCTACTTCAGAGGTAGGGTTGATTTGGCTTGGGTTGCCCATTTTTAAACCATTCTAACTGTCTTGAACTTTTGTGCAGTTCACATTTAGATCCACCTAACTAGTGTAAGGTCTGCAGCAGGGCAAACTAAATTAGATAGGGTAGCCATTTTTAACCCAACCTAACCTCCTCCTAACCTCCCCCTATGTCTGTATGCAGCCCAAGTGATTACAGTAGACCTGATTCACTGATGCCTGTATGCCATAGTAATTATAGTTATGCCGAGATACATAGAGATGGATAGAGCTAGCAATAATGTTTGACTGAGAGGAAGGTCAGGGAAAGTGTGGGTCCCTTACTGGATTGGGGAGGCAACCTACTAACAGATGAGGAGGAAAAGGCTGATTGCTTTTTTTACCCTGGTCTTCACAGGCAACGTCAGCTCCCAAATTACTGCACCAGGCAGCATGGTGTGGGGAGAAGGTGAGCAGCCCTCGGTGGTGAAAGAACAGGTTAGGGACTGTTTAGAAAAGCTGGACGCATGCAAGTCCATCGGGCAGTACGCAATGCATCTGAGGATGCTGAGGGAGTTGTCTGATGTAATTGCAGAGCCACTAGCCATTATCTTTGAAAACTTATGGCAATTGGGGGAGGTTTCAGATGACTGGAAAAGGGCAAACATAGTACTCATCTTTAAGAAAGGAAGAAGAAAGATCCAGGGGACTGCAGACAATCTAGCCTCACCCTAGTCTCCAGAAAAATCATGGAACAAGTCCTCAAGGAATCAATTTCTAAGCACTTGGAGAAGAAGGTGATTAGGAACAGTCATCATGGATTCACCAAGGGCAAGCCATGTCTGACTAATCTGATTGTCCTCTCTGATGAGATGACTGGCTCTGTGGAGATGAGAAAAGCAGTGGATGTGATATATGTGGACTTTAGCAAGATACCATCTCCCCTAGCATTCTTGCAAGCAAGCTGGGGAAGTATGGATTGGATGAGTAGACTGTAAGGTGGAGAGAAAGCTGGATTGTTGGGCTCAATGGGTAGAAATCAGTGGCTCACTGCCTAGTTGGCCACTAGTATCAGGCAGAGTGACCCAGGGGTTTGTCTTGGGGCCAGTTTTGTTCAATATCTTCATTAACTATCTCAAAGATGGGATAGAGTGTCCCTCAGCAGATTCATGGGTAACACCAAGCTGGGGGGAATAGTAGATATACTGGAGTGTAGGTCTAGGATTCAGAGTGATCTAGACAAACTGGAGGATTGGGCCAAAAGAAATCATGAGGTTCAACAAAGACAAGTGCAAAGCCCTGCACTTAGGACAGGAAAATCCCATGCACACCGGTACAGCCAGGGGACTGACTGGCTAAACATCAGTTCTGCAGAAAAGGACCTGGGGTGACGGTGAACAATAAGCTGGATATGAGTCAGCAGTGTGCCCTTGTTGCCAAGAGGGATAACAGCATACTGGGCTGCATTAGTAAGAAGGTTGCCAGCAGACCAAGGGAAGTAATTATTTTGTCTCTTCTGCACTGGTGAGGCCACATCTGAAGTATTGTGCCCAGTTTTGGGCCCCCCACTTTAGAAAGGATGTGGATAAGTTGGAAAGAGTCCAGTGGAGAGCAACAAAAATGGTTTGGGGGCTGGGTACATGATTTATGAAGAGAGGCTGAGGGAACTGGGTTTATTTAGTTTGCAGAAGAGAAGGCTGAGAGAGGATTTGCTAGCAGCTTTTAACTACAGTGGTACCTCGGTACTCGTCATTAATTTGGTTCCGGGAGGCGCGACAAGTACCAAAAATGATGAGTACAAAAAAACCAGCCCTCCCCGCGCCCCCTTCTCTCTGCAGGTGAGGGCTTGGCCGTGCTGGGGCCCAGGGGAGGGCAAGAGGGAGTGCGGAGCCGGGCAGCGATGGCGGCGGCGCCTTGCCAGAGCAGAGCAGAGCGAGCAGCGAAGTTCAGGAGGGAGCAGGCACTGCCACCGCCGCCGCCTCCGCTGACAAGTTCTCGCTTGCACATTGAGTACCAAGCAAACGATGAGTACCAGGACAAAATTTTCACGTCAAAATGTGTCGAGTACCAAATTCAACGAGTTTCAAGGCGGTCGAGTACCGAGGTACCACTGTACCTGCAGGGAGGTTTCCAAAGAGGATGGAGCTGGCCTGTTCTCAGTGGTAGCATATGACAGAACATGGAGCAATGGTCTCAGATTGCAGCAAAGGAGGTTTAAGTTGGATATTAGGAAAAACTTTCTCATTAGGAGGGTGAAACGCTGGGACAGGTTACCGAGAGAGGAAATGAAAGCTCAAACCTTGTTCTCAAGGCCTGGCTTGACAAACACCTGGCTGCAGGAATGATCCAGCTGGGGCTGGTCCTGCTTTGAGCAGGACATTGGACTCGATGACCTCCTGAGGTCTCTTCCAACCCTGATTTTCTATGAGGCTATGAAATATCTGCAGGTATAGATATGTTATGTTCTGGAAATAGTTAATCAAGCAATCTACTAATATATCTTATTTGTTTTCCAGTAAGTCATTAGGTGCTTAAGTGAAGCTGCTCATGCCAGTTTTCCCTTTCATTAAATATTCATATTTGCTAATGGAAATTGTCTTGACAAATTGGTCAAATTGAGCAACTTATGAATTTATGCCACACACACACATACAAAAAGTTCTTTTTGGAATTCCCACTGAGCAAAAGTAATGCTTAAAATCATTAACACTCCATTGATTTTATAATTAAAAACCTGGAGAGTAAATAGAGCAGGCTTTTAAAATGTAATAGTTGTTTATCTCGGAGCTGAGGACTGATATGCCCATCTTTCTACAAATATCCATGGGCTTTTTTGTTTTTAAATCTAGCTCAGAAACTTTAACTGAACTGTGGTTATATTCATTATCCTCAAGTGGCACTTTATTTATTTAAGTCACCTATCCAGGAGCTAGAGAACAGCAGCAATAAATCATTTCTGTGGCAAAGAAAGGTACCCTCGGGGTACGGATACAGATACCCATCCTAGAAAATTTATCTGGCACTCTGTTAATGAGATGATAAAGTCATTTCCTGAAGTAGCAACCACTGACAATAGACAGAATGAACTGAGCTGGAAATCATAGAGTGAAGCTCTCTCTCTAGCCCATGTTGGTATTTTCAGGCTAGTACAAGATTGGGAAATAAATTTTATACTGGGGCATTTCTGTTTCCCATTCCTGCATATAAATACTGGGAGTAGAATAGCAGGTGGCGTTATTGCCCAGCCATAAAAATATTGGCCAAATTCAGCTTTTGGTATAAACTAGGAGAAATTGAGTTCGGTTTTAGTCGAGTCAATCACTCCAGAAATACAGAAGTAACACAGAGAACGGGGTGTTGCCCGGTACCCTCAGTTACACTGGTACGCATCAGACTGCTCAGGATTTACTTCAGGCTTAGACTTCTTCAGCTGACAATTGGATATCACCTGCGACATGCCCAAGTATTATGTAAACTGGCTCCCCTTACCTAGGTCTTTGAAAAGTAACTCACAGCTATGGAAAAAGCTACCTAGGAATGGGCATATCTTTGGCGCCAAGAGCTATATATTTATATGTATAGACCATATCTATAGGAGCGCTACTGTGTGCATATATCATGCACAAAAACCTGTTAAAAGAACATTATTCGAATTGAGAACTCAGACACTCAAAAGTTTGGAAATGACAGAATCAAGGTAGCCCCAGGCCGTCTCCCCAGATATTCAGGCACTCCTGTGTCTCTTGTGAGCATGGCAAATGGAGATTGTTCAGTGGTTTATATATGCCAAATTGGGCAGTTTTTCTACGGGGGCTGGTGTCACCCATCCCTACTGAATTTCAAGTTTGTTCCCTCTCGAACATAGAGGTGCTGGAACTGCTCATACAAAGCTTGTAAGATTTGTATTTTGTTAATATGCGCTTTATATGTGTGTGCATGCATATGCATGCACATGTATCTACATTTAAGACATTGTTGAAATGATTGAACTGTTACCTTTTTTAAACATTCACTTGGAGTTGAACACCTCCTACAGGCAAACTCAGTTCAGGTGCCTAAAGTCAGGCAAAGGTTGTAAAAGCAGCTCTGTAGACGGGATCTTTCAGTGGGAAGTGTTAGGTTGCCTTAAACAGAGGTGGGGTCACCAACCCTGTTTATAGCCTGTGTTTTCACGTGTGGGGTGAATGTAGACACACAACATATGTAGTTGTGCGTTCAGCAGGGGACAGTGCGCTGCTTGCACTGCTGACATCATAGATGTCCCGAATGGGGGAAAACATGAAGAAGGTGTTTCGATGTTTCAACCCACAGAGGTTCAGCATGGCAAGCTGGAAACTGTTTCAGCAATTAGTGCAAGAAGACAGCCTCTTTGTTTCACAGCACCACACACACAATAGCAAACTGTTTGTTCTTTGTAATTATCAGGATCTCGTCGCTCCGGTCTCTGTACTCTCTGTCCTGTCTTCTGTGATCTTTGGTTTCTCTTTCACACCACAGAAACCAAAGAGTCTGAAGCTAATTTGGGAGGTAGGGGAGAGAATGCTACTTCTTTCCCCAAATTAGCCTTCAGCTGCCCCCGCAGTTGCAAACTTCGAGAGCATCATAGTCATTACAATGGGGATATAAAGTACAACCTCATGAATACATTTCCATTGAGACTTTAACTACTTCCAAGCCACAACCCTGGGTTCTAAGTTCTAGGTACAAAATAGACATCTGCCTCTGCTGTTAAGTGATAACATGTAGCTCTATCTAGCTGATCCAGAAGTTATTTTTAGCCACATTAAATATCACAGATAGAAGCAGAAGTGTCTGATTGATGTGCTCCTTAAAAATGAATGAGTGAAGCACTAGCCCCTCCATTGAGAAACAGTGAAGATTTTCACTTATAATTGCTTGCAGTCATGTATATTACTTGGTAAATAGAGAAGCAGTGTTCTTTATGTTGTGTAGATCACATACTCGTCTCTTTGGTTAGGAAAACTGTTCAGAGTCCAGTACTTAGAGCTGAGCCCTCCCTGTGTGTGTAGATTATACTAAGCAGGCATAGCACGGCAGTCTGCAACCACTAAATAAGATAATTAGCTAAGTTTGGCCTGAAAGTACAGAACTTGCATCACACTTTGCAGTTTGGTTTGAACAACCTCCACTCTCACGTAGCAGTTCAGCAGGTTGGTATGTTATCACTGGTGCCAAGTTGCTGTCATTTTTGCTAACAACAGTCTAGAAATCCTTCCTTAGTTATCCATATGTCCACAAGATTTATACTTTGCTAGAGAGAGAAATATTTTTTCTAGGAGACTTCTGCCTGCAGAGATCTCACACCTAGAGATAATTAAAGGGCACGAGATGAAGGTAAACAAGTGGATTTAAAAAGCATGCATAACTGTTTATTCAAATGCAACAACAACAGCAGAAAATTGGCTCAGTGGTATTTGTGCCTCTCAGTTCATTTGTCATACAAGTGATTTTTATTGCAGCAATGTTAAACGTTGCAAATATTTATGAAAACAGGGGTTGTGCCATTGTGAAAATGCTTTGACTTGCCTTCTTGTGTTTCTAAATGTTCACTCCACTGATTCAGGAGCAGAAACAGTCCCACGTGATGTGGGTAAGCAGTCAGACATTGCAAATAAAGACTAACTGAAGTGAATAGCTCGTGACCAGCTCCTCTGAGGATTAATCACATGAAGTGTTCAGTGAGAAATTTAGAATAATGGATTTGTTCATCACAATCAAAATCTATTCATGGATAATTAAAGGAATAGCACCAATTAATGGAAGAAATGTTTCACTATGAAGAGTTAGTTCAGCGTCAGTGTCCATAATGATCTTTTGCAATGTTTTATATAGATACATTAGCAGGATAACCTATTAAGAATAAAAGATAGCAGAGTATGACCAAAATATCTAGTTTTCATTATTTTTATTTTATTTTGTGACTGTAGGGAAATACTGTGCTCTGCAGCTGGCAAAGAGGGATTAAATGGAAATGATGCTGCTTGATTTTGTAGAATTTATGGGAGAACTTTCAAGGAAACAGAGTTTCTGGTTCCACAGATGATGTTATTTCTGAATTGGTGACCTAGCTTATCACTTAACAACATTTTTGTTTCATGTGTGCACAGCTCCCTGCATACAAGTATGCAGGACCAGCTGAAGGTCCCATCTTTTGCCTCAAGAAACAAAGTGGAAATCTTGAGTGTGAAAATATTCATATATTACTTTTCTTATTATTTGTTCAGGTCCAGCTCTTGTTAAGAGTGGACTTTTCTTAATTCAAAGCATGATCATTCACATATGTTTAGCAATCATTCAAAGCAAACAATTCAAATCATTCAAATGTGTTTAGCAATTCCATTTAGATTTAGCAATCATTTACTATCCTTTTGTGGTATAAGTATGTGTACACAACACCTCCCATTGATTTCAGTCTGCACCTTTATATAAATTCAATCATCTCTTATTCCGGAGGCCAGATCATGGGGGTTGGTAGCTCCCCCATGTAAAAAATGTCAGTTACAGTCTACAAGAGAAAAAAGCAGATGGAAATAATAGTCTGAAAGCTTTTGAAGTTGGAACAGGCTATGATGCATAAGCCATAAAGTGAGTACGATGATGATTTAACAAAAGGTTATTAAAAAAAAATCATTAATTTCCGCTGCGAAGCTGGGTTCAACTAGTATGTAATTATTTGTTGAATTTGGTTCATCATTTAAGTAAGTGGAGGGTGGAACCACAACAAAATAGAACCATATCTCCATACACAAAACACACAATATTTTTGGTGTTAATGCACGTGATTTACTATCACCACTAAAAATAGATATATAGAGAGATCTTATTCCTGATGATCAGTGACCCCAAAATTAGACCAGCCAAAACTGGGCTTCCTGAAAACAGTGGGTTCTTTTCTGCAGTCTTTTATCTGGTCGGGTGCAACATGTTACAAATGAGATTTGATGGCTGAGCTACAAAAAGTGTAATGCAATTTTTACCAACAGCTTGTAGAGAGTGGGAGGTATTCAGCAAGAGATTAGTAGAGATGTAGGGGTGGCTTGCTCAAACTGTTCTGAATATGGAGCTAATGGACAGTTATCTTTGAGAAGCTTTAACAGTTTTGCACAGCTGGAGAGAGAATTAATCAGGAAAGAGGTGTTGGGGGAGGGCAGTGACAGCAGTTTGGTTCAAAACCAGTCCTGTTTTTATGAAACACATAATTTCTAGATGCCCTGGGGTGTTGTTAACATGGCAATCTCAGACCTGGTTGAGAGTTATTATACTTAATTAATGGATTATTTTGACCACTTGATACTCTTTAAATACCTCAGCTGGTATAAACTGCCAGTGTCATTCAGATCAAAGGGAATATAGAGATTAACTTTAGTTGAGGATCTTGCCTGAAATCTTGGTCATTACAGAAAACGTATTTTTGTGGTGGGATTGTTGAAAAGACCCAGTATTGGTTTATATTGGTCCCATTGATTTCAATGTGTTAAGTGTTAAGTACTTCTGAAAATGCTAAATTTTCCGTACTTTTAAATTTTAACCCAAATGTTAGGAATATGTCTCAGAGACCTACGCACAGGGTGACCAGAGTTTTGGTGAGTGCAACACTTGAGGTATTGTATTCTCCCAAGGAAAAATGAAAAAACAACATTCCAGATCACTTCTAGCCCTCCCATATGAAGATATCGTCCACGTTGCTGGGTTTCTGATTGTAGCTGTGTTGGTCTAAGGACACTGGAAGGCAAGGTTCTTTGACTAGATGTGATATCTTTTATTAGATCAACTGAGTAGTTAGAAAAAAGTTCTTAGCAAGCTTGTTTTCCAACTGCTCAGTTGGTCTAATAAAAGATATCATGTCTACTCAGAGAACCTTGCATGCCTGTATGAAGATACGTTTTTAATTTGAATGGTAATTTAATTTGTACCATTTAATGCAATTTATCACTGCATTTAACGTGATTTTGTAATGTAGTGTAATAATGGTGCTACAAATGAATCCAGACTGGAAAGTTTATACTTAGATTTAACACCTTTCCTCATTTTGAGGCATTCTGCTCTGGTGTTCTGCTTTCTTCTCATGTCTACTGTATCCTACAAAATAAAACTGGCTAGACACACATTAGAGCATCTGTTCCATGTTTGGAAATAAGGGCCGTGTCCGGATGAGTGTGGCCATGTGGTATGGGGCACTGCAGACATGTCTGTGGTGCCATATACTGCAGGTTCAGCAGTTCTCCACATTGCAAGGGAGCAGCGTGGGGTTTTTTTGTTTGTTCGTTTTGACCCCTGGATATCCAGGGGACAAAAAGACCCGTGCAGAAAAAGAAAAAAGTAGAGTGGAGCAGCACACCCGGGGGCAGTGTGCGCTGCTCAAAACGAGCCTGGCCAGCTGGAGTTGCCAGATGTGCAAACTGTGTTGCAGGCGGTGATCCGTGATACCACCTAGCAAGCCAAACCCCTGCAGTAGTGCCTGATCCAGCTTTAATACCAAAAAAGGAATAGAACGAAAACACTAGATCCCATAGGCTAACTCTGATTACATAACCCCGCCCGTAGTTAGCCGAGGCAGTGCTCTCCCTCTCACGACCTGCAGACGGAGGTCGTTGCAGAGGTCGGACACGGGTGCCTGCTAGAACTTGCTTACTAAGCCATAGTAAGAAGCTGCAGCAACGCCCGAGACCCCCAGAATCCTCCCCCTCCCTCCGGTGATTAACTACTTGCTGTAACACGATCCTCAATAAACAGCTACTAACAACAAGTTGTGTAAGTACCCTCATCTCCAGTGGTCTTGCGAAATCTGATCTATCTAGCCGCCAGATTAAGGGGAAACTGGAAGCTAGCATGGACCAAGCTAGGGTTCAACCCGATTCGCGTATGGGGCCCGCTGGGAACAGGGCTCTGGTCCGCGACACCAGAGAGGCTCCAAGCAGCAAGATTGCTGCTGCTGCAGCCCTAGGAGGCCACTAGGACCCCAGGTAAGGCTGCTGGGTCCAGCCCAGTGCTGGCCCCAACCTTCTCTACCCCACCTGGAGTAATCTTCTGTGTGCCAGAGGACGCCTGGCATGGGTGTTTCCTAGGGTTGTGTGAAATGGGCCATATTTGATTTGGAATCAGATTCAGCCTAAATCGGGGACAGTGATTCAATTAGTCGATTTGGATCACTGTCCCAATTCAATTCACCTGAATCCAAATCTGAAGATTCAGTGAAGATTTGGCCATAGACACAGCTTTAAATGTTTTTTCTACATATCTTGAGATACCAGGCATGGCTTGTGAATGCTGCAGTGGTGGGGTGGATGGAGCATCCCACAACAGCATGGGTGGGGGCCCCTGCATCACCAGCCGTAAACCTGCCACTGAGTGCACTGGGAGACACCCCCACACCCTTCTGGCTCAGCGATTGGCCGTGGGGGGACTCTGGGTGCCCCCCCAGATCCTGGAGGCTTTAGTTGCTGAGCTGGGGGTGGGTGCAGGGGATGGGTACTCCCAAGCGGACCCCCTGGTGCACTCCCTGGCGGACCCAGAAGTGGACTGGAAGTGCTTCTGGTCCACTTCTTGGTCTGCTGCGAGAGCACTGGGGACCCCCTTGTGCTCCTGTGGGACACCCCATCCACCCCACCATTTCAGCATTCACGTACCTTGAGATATATAGAAAAAACATTTAAAGCTGTGTCTTTGTCTGAATCATTGAATCTTTCTGAATCTCTCTGAATTGATTTGGAGAGTTCTGATTTGATTTGGATTTGGAGATTTGGCCACCGAACTGGGTCGAATCTCTACCAAATTGAATTAGCGACTGAAGCTTCATGCAGCTGTAGTGTTCCCCAGGAACAAGTAGCAGCAGCACAAGGTGCACCGCTGCTAGTTGTCCCCAGGGAACCAAGCATCCATACTTATCTGGACATGGCCACGGTGGTGGTTCTTTTCCCTATCTCACTGTGTAAAGAAGTTAGAAGAGCTCTGAAAGTATTCAGTTCTCTGAATGTATACAGCTTTCACAAGAAAGCCCTCCAAGGAAATTAGGTGAATCTAAGTTAAACTTTCTGTATAATTTGCAAGTAGTTGGTTAGATTTAATTTTTTGCCCATGTATTTCATTTTTGGATGTTATTGAACTGGATTCACAAACCACATAGTTGAATCCAAAATTGAACAATGAATATGTTCAAGGAAACAATGATTAGTTCATGGAAGGGGAGATTAAAAATACTATTGATAATATAGTCTGATGATTAGGAGATTTGGAAGAAATTAACTTTTTAGATTTTGTTTATTTCACTAAATTCACCAACCAAAATTTACTCAACAGAGATGTCAAAACTAGCATTAACAGTTTTGACTCAGCACAGTATTAAGCTGTCAGTTGTAATATCTAATGAGGGGGAGTGGGAGAGTTATCTGTAATTAACCTTAAGACTTGATCAAAGGAGCTAAAATCCATCTAAAAGGATGTAGCCTTTGGAATTGAATACTTGTCAGTTAAGTCTTGAATATCTAATTTCTGTACACCCTGTATAATCCTTTGTTCTCTTTTTGCTTTAGCCTTCCCAGAATATTTAGCAGAGAACCTGTGTGGATACTCAGAATAGGTGTCTTAGTGAAGATGATTCAAAGTTGGCTGAGTTTAACTGATAATCTGTTTTGCTTTGGATGGCAATATGGTCCCACTAAACTTGAGAATTAGGTGTTGCCTTTTAGCAGGGATTATCAACCTCTGGCCTGTGGGCCAAATCCAGGCCACAGAGCTATGGCATCTGGCCTGTGGGACTCCTCATGGATCAGGAAATTTGGTGGTGGCAGAGCAGTGGCAGTTAATACTGCCACCCTTCCCCACTGCCAAATTCCAAAACCCCACATGGCAGACTGGAGCTGGGCCCTGCTCCCTCTCCCTCCTCCTTCTGTTCCCCCTTCCCCTCCTCCTACACAGCCAGGTAAGAGCTGGATCACAACCCTTTCCATCTGCATGGTCAGGTTAGGCCACACCCCATTCTCCCCACACCCTATTCTGCAGGGCTGCACCATGTCCCCTCCCCATGAACATCTGGATTTGTTCCAGGCCAAATCTGCTTCCCCCTGCTGGGCCATATCTCCTTCCCCCTGCCTTTCCACTGCATAGCTGGATCAGGGCCGGGCTGCTACCCACACTTGTTCATGCGGCCAGATTTGGCCCTGCTGCACTGGCCCTGGGCATCAGATCAGGGCCACCAGCCAGATCCAGCCTGCAGATAGACTTGGCACTGCCTGTCTGGCCCACCATGCAAAAAGGTTGAGCACCACTGTCTTATAGTGATCAGTATAGGAATAACCATCTCTTTTCAGCAGCTCCTTTTTGGTTGCTATTAGAAATTTAATCCTATAAATGAATAAATGCTACACTTAGGGGATCTTGAGTCAATATTGTCAGGCACAGCTCTTTCCTTACTGCAAGGCTCACTTCTTTCTGTGGCACCGCTTCTCCTTTCTTCTACCAGAAAGGTCTTTTGCTTTCTGGGATAGAAGTCCATGCAAAGAGAAAAAAGCAAAAAAACCAAAGGTTGTATTTCTCCAGGAGAGGCAAGCTTTTAATTATGGGATCCTATAAGCTCATTGTCTCCATTGTTAAGCACCTGTGAAGTACCAGGATAACATTCTCTCTCAACCACCCACAGGGCTAATTCAGTTAATTGCATTCAAGCTGTGCCTGTAAACAACTATGCCCTGCCTATTCTGATGGGAGGCAAACCTCTGGACAGTCAAACCTGGGATAAACCAATTTAGGCTTTATCTATATTGCAGATACCCAAGGTACCTTTAAACAAGCCATTCTGTTGTGGGTCATAGTTTTAAGACTGTCAAGCAAATCCTGAGGGCAGAACAAGCTCCTAAATACCAACAATTAAGGAGGCACTGAACCAATATCATTCAAAAAGTGAAACAAAATCAACATCAAACCCACCCTAATCAACCCAGAGGGAAAAATCTATAGGCTAAGTAACAAAGAGTAAAAAATCCCAAGGTTGAATCAATTCAGTCTTCACAGGTTAATCTACACTGCATAGACTGAACTAAAAAGCAAGTGAACAGACATTCACTTTTGATTCCAGAAATGCAGCCACATTCCTGCAGTAGCTCAGCCCAGGCGTCAGGGTGCACTAGATCACACTTCCCTGGTTGGCAGGAGCAGACGGCTTGGGCCAGTTTACAGGGGAGATGCAAAGCATCCTGGGATGCTGGGGGACTGAGAGTTAACTTGAGTCTGGAGGGGATCTGTGACAGAAGTTCTATAAATTGATTTAACCTAAATGAGTAAATTCTGATACTACATCCTGCCAGTTTTATCTTAAAATGGTTTTGGCCATTTTGCAAGTGGTTTATATGCATTGCACTTCTGTTGTGTTACAGATTTGAACTGGTTTCTGATCACTTATACCAGTTGTTGTGTAACTTCTATCACTGGCCATAAAGTAGCACCTTCCCTCCTAATTCTCTTGTCCCTGCTAGTTGAGGCATATTTCAGCTCTGAGTGTAGACTAGTTGGTTCATGTTTTTTCATTTGGGTAGATTTCCATGCTGGTCCCCAGCCACCTCTGACTTTTGCTTGACTTCAGATAATGAACATACACTGAACCAGAACAGTATGTAGCACTACGTTCACAACTCCCTGGGCTCTTGCAGGTATTTTTCTTCTTTGGAACAGATTCAGAACTGAAATACGATTACCTGACAATTCACATTATGCTCCATTGATTACTTTTCCCTGATGATTACAGTAGTTTCCCAGTCTGTTTCTACCCTAACAGGATCAACTCTTAGCTTTAAATTAAAGAGGGGGGAGAGGGAATAAAGGAAAGGAAACAGGAAATGCCCGTTTGCATTAACCCTAAATGATAAAGTCAAACACATACTTTTGGTTGGGATAAATCTAGATGAAGGCTATATAACATTTCTGTCCTGGTATGTCAGACATGACTGACACATACTCCTAATTCAAATCCAGTTTATGTTTATTGACTTACAAAACTACTACTACGAGGCTAATAATACCAGACAATGAACAGTTCAGTTACTGAGAAGAGGCTGCTTTGATCTGTCATTAAATACAGCTATATATCAAACTAGATCAGTTGAGTTGGAGTTTGATAGCTACTATAATCCATTCAGTCATCGGACAGCATCTACAGTGCAGTTAAAATACCAGTGCACCACTGGTATGACACAAATATAACTACAATATAATTCAAGTCACAGCTTTAAATATGAATGACAGAGAACCTTAATAATACAATATAAGTTTTATGCCTATGAGATTCATTGAGATGCTCACAAAGCTCTCTGTTTACTATGTAGTTACATATATGTGTAAATATTACTCTCTGGGCATGTCTACATGAGGTGCTTGATGCGCAGTACCCTGATTGTGTGTTAGTCACGGCAAAAACCATGCCATTGGCTAATGTGCAGTACTATTGGTCTACTGTGCATTTATTTAGTACTTCCTTTTGTGTAGGCACTGTGCATTAATGAATGTGTAGACGCACCTTATATATGTTTCTAGTGATAAAAACAGGCATTTTTTTTGCAAGCTTTATGTAGCTCCTTTGGCTAATTTCTGTGATGTGAGGATTCCCCTAGATCTTTAATTAGTTTCTAAGGATCTTAATTTAGTGGTTTATTCTCACTACACTATGTCGTGTGTTGACATGCATATTTTTCAATTTACTCTCACTGCAGAGCATTGTGGTTTTGCATCTCTCTTGATTTATGCGTTAAGTGGTGATTTGACAAATAAGGTATTACTGTAGTTGTGGTGGGAGAACCATGTTGAATAACAGTATTATTAATTAGGCTGGACTACAAAAAAATTTAAAATAAAATATTTTTGACCAACCAAAGCATGTTAATTTACAAAACCCAAATTTTTGTTAGCCTTTTAAAATTTTCTTTCTTGGGCAATGTTGCAAATTGTAGGTTTCTTGCAATTTGGAACAAAGCTAACTTTTGAAATCTCAACATCCTCTAAGAATGGCTGTTCCAGCTTCTACCCAGTTGTGGTATTAGATTTGCCTGTCCAGTCCTTGCATAGGATTTCCTTTTTTGGTTTTTGCTTTTAGAGGAGCATGTTGTACCATTTTCTAAAGATGAATTCATATTGTAATATGGATGCAAATATAAGTGTCAAGGGAACTAAGATGGTGGCTTGTATATCACCTTTGCACATAAAAGAAGTGTCTGCAGAGGGTTTTACTTCCATAAAAAAATCAATCGCACTACGGTATCTGAGTGTACTCAATACTGGAGAGATGCTTATAGAATAAAAAGCACTGGAAAATAACAGACTATTGAAAAAATGTGTATTAAAAACATGTTGTGTTGTTTTTAGGTGGCTGCTTTTGGTTAAGAGTCCAATAATGTACAACCAGGCAGGGAGCCCCTAAAGTGCAG
Organism: Caiman crocodilus; assembly: GCA_030014935.1. Classification (NCBI taxonomy): domain Eukaryota; kingdom Metazoa; phylum Chordata; order Crocodylia; family Alligatoridae; genus Caiman; species Caiman crocodilus. The sequence continues at coordinate 22,700,921 of JAGPOW010003447.1, forward strand.
TCTATATATTACCAGAGGAGAAATACTATATAGTTAAACCTAACTTCATGAACTAGAAAAGGACTAAAGCCTTCCTTGTATTATCTAAGAACCACGAAGTCTTAGTTATCTTCATTGTGTGTCCTCACCCTAGTGACATACTGCTGGCTTCCTCAACCTCTGCTTCCTTTTTTTTGCCTGGGCACTTCCTTTCATCTTCAGTCTCCTTAGCGTCATTAGATAGGCAGTGACTATTCTGTTTATGCTACAGAGCTCTGCAGTAACAAGACAGAAAGAATAGTGGTTTTTGTCCATGATTACAGGAAACACTTTAACACATGCAAACTCAGGTTAGCTTCAATTCACGGGCATGTGCAAGAACTATGTTAAAATGACAACATAGTGACTAATGATTTACATACTTGTAGCATTTTCAAAGAAATGAGTATCATTTATCTCAAAGCATTATCTAAATTTGTTGCAGAAATGCGCTTAGCCATAGGGAATTCACTTCATGCATTGAAAAGAGGGCCACATATTTCAGTGCCCATAGTAAAGCCTATTTCCTTAGCTTAAAGATCACTATCCAGCATTCTTTCATTCACTGCAACTTTCATGTCTAGCAAATTAAATTCCTGGCAAAATAATTACATGTAAATGCTGCTAGGTTGTTATTCTCAAGGGGGCAATTTTCTTGCCATTTGTTGGCATCTGAAATGTCAAATTTATTGTACTGAGTATATTGTAATATGTACAATGTATAGTTCAAAATAGAATATGAAAGGCTCTAATCAAGTCTGCAGATGTAAATTTTGAATATAGCTGGGAGTCACAGTAGGGTATAAAATTATTTAAATTAAGCCAAAAGATTATTTTATTATAAATAGCCTTTGTATGCAGTTGCATGTAATCTGAATGTCTCCAGGTTAGAAGTGCTACAGATAGAGGACCTTCTGCTTTGTTCGGCTTTGTTTTTTGACTAAGTTTCTGTAGTAATTTTGCAAACATTTAAGGCAATCTCACCAGATTCCTGAAATAGTTTTGTCTGGTTGGGCCAAGGTTTCCTTTAAGCTGCATGTGTGCGGCTGCACACAATAAAAAGTTTTGCCGCGCAGTAACGTTTTAATGCCGTGCACCCATCTGGAGAGGAGCCGGGCTGCAGCTTCCTGTAAACTTTGGGCATGGAGCATGGTGGAGGAATTGGGGCCAGTGCGGGACACTTACTGGCGCTAAACTCCTCATTCCTCTGTTCCACTCCTGACGTGGGGCAGGCAGCTGCTCTTCCCCAAGGTGAGGTGGGACCTGGGCTGCGGCTGGGGCAAAGCCAGGAACTACGTGGGCTCTGCCGGCTCCAGAGACCTGCTTCGCTCCCCAGCCTCTTCTGGCAAGCTTCGCCCCGAGCCCCAACACAGAGAAGATTAATGAAGTTAAATGGTGTGTCAAAAGAAGTTGGAGATGCTTGCTTGGAAGGCACTACAGAACTGCAAAGAATTTTTAAGGTATGCAGCTGCTGTTTCTGAACTAAGTACATTGAACTCTAATGGAACAAGATTAATTACTGAACAGTTGTGTAGGAGCATAGATGAATCCCTTATGCTTTACAGGTAAAAAAGGCAGACTATGAGCTATGAAGGGTGGAAATGGACTTAAGCTAGACCTATCCCTAGGAAGGGAGAGAATACAAGGTATACTTTTGTTATCCACATACCATCTTGATTCGCTTTTATTATTTGTGAAATGTTTTCCAGAGGTTGATATATTTATAGTTTGCAGAAGCAAGTCAGTCAAGAGTAAGCATCCGAAAGCCATTGAAAACAAATTAATCTTGAAGAGTGATTTGAAATTAGATAGAGAGACTGCATATCACGCAAGACTGGGTAGGACATTCCCAGGAATTCCTTCCAGGAAGAGGTGCAGAGGACCTCTGTTATACTGTGTTATACTGTGGGGTAGACAGAAGCAGCATGTGCTGAAAGGGGGAGGTGGGACCAGTTCAGGAATGGACCAAAGCAGCACACCTTAGAGGGAACATTGGGTTGGCCCAGAGATTCTCTAAGACATCCTTCTCCTTGGTATTATAATGGACTGAAAATGCACGTATGTACATCATCCATCTAGTAGACGTATTAAGATTTGCTGAAATATGTTGCTTAAGACAGGGTGGATACTTTCCTATGGAGCAAGAGTATTATCCTAATCCATGGTTATTTTAGCCATGCCTTCTAACATCACATCAATTGTAAATGTTCATTTTATAGAGGAAGGTGGGCTATTTGGTTTTAGAACCATGCCATGAATGGTAGGAGCACACCTGAGGAAATCAAAGTCAGGAAATGGTGGAGTGCGAGGCTCTAGCACAGTAGTTAATTGCTTAGGCCCCAATTCTGTGATTTGTATTTGTGCCTAATGACCTATTTTTCTGAGCAATAGGCTAGAGGTAGCAGAACCAAGTTATAGAGTAGGAATTGGGAATTCTAGTCTCCAATGACTATTAGACTAAAGTAAAAAAAGACTACTGCAGATACAGTAGGTGTGCAAGAATTACACAATATTGCTTTCTTTCAGTTTCTCAAGCCAGGTAGAACTTTCCAGTATGCCAAGTCATGCCTAGAAGTTTCAACAGTATGCTACATGAATGTCATGGAAACAGGGTCTTTCACTCTGTAGATCTACCTTTTATTGTGGGAAGCATTTATAGTTCTAGACCTACTAGTGATGCTTCTGCCCAGGGTAGTATGGTTGGAGCCATTAATTCTATGGTAGGGTATGTGACAGCTGAAAATTGTCTGTTTGATAAAGGTGCTTGCTGAAGGCTCTATGAAGATTAGACCAAGTGTTTTTCTGTTATTTGTTTAGATATTAAGCTATATGTTGTTGCTAAGAGCCTAATTAAAGTTTAAGATGTAGTAAGGCCTTGTATAAAGTAAGGCCTAGTAAATTTAGCA
>JAGPOW010003447.1:22703944-22715439 GCA_030014935.1 Caiman crocodilus
GCTATATGTTGTTGCTAAGAGCCTAATTAAAGTTTAAGATGTAGTAAGGCCTTGTATAAAGTAAGGCCTAGTAAATTTAGCAAAGCCTTAAAGTAGTAAGACCCTGTACTGTAGTTAAAATGAACTTTATCAAAAGAATGCAAGTCTTTTACTGCTATTGGTCAGTCTAAGAACAGTTGAAATAAAAAGAATCTGAGTGGCTGTAACATATCAGCACAGTTCAGAAATTATAAATGGGTCAGCACATGCAGAAATCGTTCAGAAAAAAGATGCAGCTCTGTGGAAGAAATTAATTAGCTGTTGACCTGGAGCAGTGAGCCCATGGATCTTGAGGAGCCCAAAGACTGAGTACCAGGGTCCTTCCTGGTACCTCTCGGACAGCGCTGATCAAAGACGCCTGACTTCCCTGAGCCTGAGCTTTGTGGAAAGAGAAACTTGTCATACATCAAGCATCAGAAGAGACTGCTGATAAGTTGCTGATGTGAATTATTCTTGTCTGTCATTGTTTGTCTTGTTACTACACTTAGTTGTTTTTTTGTTAAGTCAATAAACCTTTCTTACCTTTCTACCCCCTGACCACACTCTCAGTCAATCCTGAACTCTCTACTGGTGGCTGAGACAGGGTATCCCTTGAATGGGTTGCCCACATAGATGACAGAATCACACCTGCTTTATTGTGGTCAATGTCCTCCATGGTCGGTAGTTGGAATGGAGAATTTTGCCTGTTGTAAAGTAAATCTAGTGACCCATAAGTATCATTTCACATCAAGCACCACATTTGATACTATCTTCCTTTATAGTTTTCACACGCATGCATATACTGAAAGACAGGCAATCAATTAAAAACTCTGTCATCTTCTTGTAAGATATATCATTAATGAGTTGTAATTGCTTCCCTACCCTACAGGAAACTAACTTCATGAAGAGTTAAGGATTATCTTGATGCATGTCCCTGGGAGTTTATTATTCTGGAAAATTAATTTAATTAGTTTAGACCTATTAAAAATAGCAAAACAAAGAACTGAAAAATGATAGAGCACAGGCAGAATATGCTTTTCTGAAATGGTAAAGACAAAGAGTAAAAGGAATGTGTTAGTAAAATTATTTTATCATTTGGATGCTGTGCTCTTTTTGTGAAAATAAAAATTCTGTGTTGAATTGATATGTGTGTTCATAGATTTTTAAGGCAAAGAGTTTTATTAACTTGTTTACACTGTTATATGCCTATAGTTTATTTTTACATTTTGCTTCATATAATTTGGATCATATCCTACTTGCCCTTACTCTGATGGATAGTAAGAAAATGGAGCTACTCATAGAAGCCATCAAAACAGCACTGATGGTCTTGTCCCTTGCATAGTACGGAGATTCAATATGAAGCATTCAAGACTGATCCTTATATATATTCAGTTTTTCTTCATAGTTTCATATTTTTATAGTTGGTAGAGTCAGAAGGCACCTGAGCAGATCATCAAGTCTGACCTCCTGCCATGGGCAGGAAATAATGCTAGGGTCAAATGACCTCGGCTAGGTGATTATCTAGCCTTCTTTTGAAGACCCCCAGGTAGGAGCGAGCACCACTTCCCTTGGAAGTTGGTTCCAGATCCTAGCTGCCCTGATTTATGAAGTAGCGCCTCCTGATGACTAGTCTGAACCTACTCTCGATCCTAACTTGTGGCTATTATTCCTAGTTACTCTGGGTAGTGCTCGGGGTAACAGGGCCTCTCCCATTCCCTGCTGGTCTCCCTTGGCCAGTTTTATAGTCGGCCACCAGATCCCCTCTCAGACTTCTCTTGTGGAGACTGAACAGGTTCAGGTCTCGTAGCCTCTTCTCATATGGCCTGCCCTGCTGACCACTGGTCATGTGAGTGGCCTTTCTCTGGACCCTCTTCATGTTGCCCACATCCCTCCTGAAGTGTGGTGCCAGAACTGGATGCAGTACTCCAATTGCGGTCTGACCAGTGCTGCATAGAGGGAGAGAATCATCTCCTTGGACCTGCTCGTGATGCATCTGTGGATGCATGACAAGGTGCGGTTAGCCTTCCTTACTACATCCCCACGTTGGCGGCCCATGTTCTTCTTGGAGTCTATAATGACTCCAAGATCCTTTTCTGCCTCTGTGCTGATAAGAGGGGAGTTCCCCAGCCTGTAGGTATGCTCCTGGTTCTTTCTCCCTAGGTGCAGTACCCTGCACTTGTTGGTATTGAATCCCATCTTATTCTCATTAGCCCACCCCTGTAACCTGTCCAGATCCAATTGCAGTCTGTCCCTCTGTCACAGAGCACTGAGGTGCCCTGTGCCTGAAGAGGGGAAAACTGCTAGGGAAGGAGCCCTAGCAGTGACTGAGGAGCACAGCTGTGGGTTGCCAGGGTGACCAAAGCAGGTCAGCTGACCAGAAGGGGCAGGGCCTGGCCCTTATAAAGCCCAAGAGCAGAGACCTGAGGCAGTTCCCTGCCAGCAGCCAGAGAGGCAGGAGCTCCCTAAAGCGAGATGTGAGGAGAAGCCAAACTGCAGGTATAGCTTGACCTGAGTTTAGCAATGTTGTTTTAGCCGAGCGGCTCTACGTTATGTTATAGCCTAGGAGCTTGTGTGTCTTGCTTTGTTGTTGTTAGACTGGTGGTTTGGGTGAGGCTATTAGGGGTTGGAGGGGGCCTCATAGGGGACTCGCAACAGTGTGAAGACCCCAGTGCCAGCAGGTGCAGCACACGGGGTGCATAGACCTGAACCCCAGAGAGGGGCTTTTGAGAAGCCCCAGTGCAGTTGTGGCAAGCCCCAGAGAGGGGAGCAGTATTGAGAAGCCCAAGTTGGGCACAGTGAGCCCCAGAAGGGGAGTTGCACTGCTGAGAAGTCAAAGTTGGGCACAGCAAGCCAGATAAGGGGGGCAACATTTAGGAAGTCTAGCATCATAGAGACAGCCCAGAGAGAATAGGAAGGGCCAAGATAGGGATAGACCTGAGTTAACATCAGTGAGGTGTGGACTGCGGTGTAGGGGAGGAAACGGAGCCACAAATAGCGCCCCCAAGCAGCGGGGCAGTATAAGGGCAGCCTCCTGCTGATTAACACTGATCAATTAATTAAGAACAAGGTGTGGCAGGTGAGTAGGTGGGCGGTTGCCCTAGACAGGTGTGTGGGCCACATTGAGAGTGGTCCAGAGTGGCTACCTGTCACACCCTCCCTTCTAGCATGCCCACTTCTCCCCACATCTTAGTGTCATCTGTGAACTTGAACAAGGTGCTTTCCACCCCCTCGTCCAAGTCACTCATGAAGATGTTGAACAGTGCGGGCCCTAGGCCCGAATCCTGCGGGACTTCACTGCCCTCATTCCTCCAGGTTGAAAATGACCCATCCACCACCAAACTGTGTGCAACACCCTAGCCAACTTGCAACCCATCTAACTGTGTAGGCATCAATGCCACAGTCTCCTAGTTTTTGAAAAATGTATAACAGGAAGTCAAGGAGGAAAGGCTTGGTGAAGTTCTATGTAGAAATTATAAAACAAAGTTGCCAGCATGAGGAAGACAAAGAAGCTTTAGGCAGATTTCTTTAATATACCAAAACTTTAGAGTGGGGAAGACAGCAGAGATGTGTCCAGACAAGTATGCACATGCGGTTTGTGGCTTCGCAAACTGCACATGGCATATATGCACCCATTTGTTGCACTACTAATTTGCAGCACAGTGCCAAAATTTGACACCAGGAGATATCAGTGTCAAAAAAAGCCACTAAAAAAAAAAAAAAAAGGCGGCATGGTGCATGTGGCAGTCATGTGCACCACCAGAAATAGAGCCCGGCCGGCCAGATCTATGCTTTGGCTTCTGACCATGCTCTGTGGAGCTGGATTGGTGCCAGTGCTGCTCCAGGAGGCTCCCAGGACCCCAGAAAAGTCTGCAGGGCCCAGCACAGGTGCTGGCCTGAGCCTCCCCTACCTCACCTGGGACAGTTTGGTGCACATCAGAGCACATGTGCAGGGGCATGTGCTCTGGTGCATGGCAGGTTACCCCAGGTGAGGTTGGGGAGTCTGGGGCAAGCAACTGCAGCCTTATGTGGAGTCCTGAGGGTCTTCTGAGGCTGCAGCCATGGCAGGAAGCCTGGCTGAGTGTGGCTCTGGCCAGCCAGGCTCCAGTTTTGGGTGGCATGCTTTGCTATCACATGCAACACCCTGCTTTTTTTGGTGTGGATCTCTTGGGTCAAACCCCACCCCATCACACTGTAAGGTAGCAGTGTGGTGAATACCTGCACGTGCAGTGTGTGGTGCTGCAGATGGCTGTGCAGTATCACATACCACATATTCGCATTCATCTGGATGTGGCCTTGGAAACCAAGAAAACCACTAATCACAGCTGAATGATCTACCTGAATCGCAGGGGAGGGACCAATTCCAATAAATATCGTATAATATAACACAACTCTTTTGGGGTATTTAAACAACTAATTTATAGGTGCTGTCAGGATGTTGATATATTGGTCTCTACCCTTCTTTTCCTCCTAGATTTTTAGCTCTTCCTTTTTATTGCTCAAAGCATCACCAGAGTGCACACAGGAGAGTGCTCTGAGACAGTACACACACTCTCTATTGCATCTTCAATTCCCCATCTAAACATACAACTACTGCTTAAGGTAGCTGTGTGGCCTAAAAGGTATGCACTCTCAATTACTTAGTATAATATACAGCTATCACCTTACTGGGGTGAAAACCTCACCAGGGTTGGTGGTCTTTCCCAAAGTCTATCTCATTTTAAATGTCTACTATATGGTACAGTTTGGTCCATCTTAGAAACCAAGATGCTCAGAGGTATCAGATAAATCATCAGCTCATCGGACAAGTCATCTCTGGCAGGCTGATCGGGCATGGTTCAGATGGAGGGGTGGGCTCTTGTCAGAAGCATGCAACTCAGAGAAAGGGTCCCCTTCAGTTGGGTGGGAAATATTTCACTGTGTTTCTTGGAGCTCATCCTGAAGGTCACTGTAGATGAACTATCAGGTGGATGCATTTGTGCTTAAAAAACGCAAACAACTCTCTCCCCCACTGTACAACTGTACACTCTTCTAGTGCATTCGTGCCACTGTTTCAAGTTTTTCTTTTCCGGAGGCAGCTTCTGTTGCAGGATGACAAATATCTCTCTAACTAGCAGCACCATCTCCAAGGGGAAAAGGACTTCACCTCTGTGCTTGCAATTTACTGTAAGAGTATGAGGAGATCTTTTCACTGGAGACCAGGCTGAGACTTTCGCATCCAGGGAAAGGAGCAATTTATCAGTCTGTTTATGTTTGAACTATCTCTTAGTGTGCAAACATGTTAGATGAAGCTGATTGACTAATCAGTGCTTGAGATTTTACTATGTAGATAGTAATTTAAGCAATCAAATGCTACGTAGGAGAGGAAGGACGGCTAGTACCCTGAGACCTGACACCTGGGAGAGCAACATGCAGTTCCTCATCCTGCTTCAGATTTTCAGTGTGGCCTCATATGAGTAAATGATGATAAATACTTCTTTACCTGCCAGGAGGATTAGGAGGAGTTCAGATACCATGGTAATGGGGCCTAAGATTCAGTCCGTAGAGCAGAGAGAAGATTTTTTTTCAGATATTGGGTGAGGATTGTCTTTGAAAAAACGATCTGTAAGTGCAGTAAAGTGAAAATGAATGACATGTTTATATGTCCTAATCAGAATAAAATAATTATTTATTGCAGTGTATATGACAAGGTTCATTTCGGAAAAAATGGCTGCTTTCACAGGCAGCCAGCCACAATGTTATGCCCTCAGGGTCTGATTAGCTATAAAGCCTTCTCTACACAAGCAAATTTTTTGCAAAATTTCTTTGACTTTGCTCCAGCTTTGCTGCTGTTAGAAGCTTTGCAAACACTAGTGTTGACAGGCCAATGACATTTTAAATAGTGTGTTACATAGACCTGCAAGGTTAGATAAAATGTTCAAGCCTTCAGTGCCTTTTCTACACATTGCTAACACTGGTTGAACTGACCAAATAACAGTAGTGCAGAATATTTGCAGAATTCCTTAGCCTAGACAACCTGTATGCAACAAACAGAAATTAGATGACAGAAACATTGCTTCACGTTATGCATCTGTTACTGACTTGGTGTGAGAATCGCAACTGATCAAGACTTTTCTTGTTGTCATGATTTTTCAGCTGAAAATGTATTTTCTGGAAATTTTCCATTTTGACAATGTTTGCTTACTCCTCCCCTCCCATAGCAGGCTGCAGCTTACATTGTGTGACACAATTTCCTTTCCCACTGAGTGGTATGATGTTATTGTGGCTATGACAGAGCTGCAGATGGATTGTGGGATGTATTGTCTGGCCAGCAGCCATGGCCCGAGGGAGAAAAATGGAGCATCAAAGTACAACCTCTATAAGACAGCATGCCACTACGGGGAAATGAAGTGAGTCAAAATGAAGTGTTTCAGCTCATTACATCAGAACAACGTGAAACGTTTCATTTACGGAATAGTGAAATATTTTGCGTGGACAAAAGTGCTGCAGCAAGATATTTTCCCGTTTCCCAATCAAAGACTTTTCTAAATTTTCTTTCATATCCTTCCCTTTGCCTTTCCCCTTCCCCCTTCCCAAAGTCTGGTAGCTCAACTCTTTGCCCCAACTTGTAAATAAATCAGAAACTGAATTTTTCACAGAAAGAAATTCTGTTTTTTTTCCCCTCAGTTCTTTCTTAATCAGGAAATTAAATTAATGTTTACTGCTCTTGGATGAAAAGTACTTATACTGTGCTTATTCAACCCCTGTGCCTGCCTTAAGCACTTACCTTTTAGCAAGGAATGAAGTGTTTTGCTGAACAAGGATGAATTTAAAACATGCTTACCTTCTACTTTAACCAAGTACTTCAGCGCTTAACTTAGCATCTTTAAGCATTAGCGTTATTGGTCAAGCTAATGCCCGGGATATTTAGCACTCCTACTATGAAATGGTGGTGGCTGAGATCTGAGGCAGGTGGGTGTGGGGATGAAAGAAAACAGCGTGGTTGTGAGTATGTCTTTTGACGGAAAAATAAAGGAAGAGATGGTGAGATGCTCAGACCAGGGGTAATAAGCTTTGGGATTCTCCAAGGGTTGAAAGCCAACCAAGATCAGTACTAAAAATAAGCATATGCATGTCACAACTGATGGCTGCTAGGTGGTCTGTAAAATGAGGTGTGGACGTGTTTATACTGGTGTAACCCATGTCACTTGGTACACTGATGTAAATCATGTAAACACTGATGTCTAGACTGGACAGATGACCAACTTATTCTTGTACAGCTAATGGTAGTTGTACCAGGCTATAACCAAAGCACTTTTGCCATTACATCTCACCGTGACAATGAGGAGCTCAGGTGTCCGGGGAAGTTGCCACACACTGGGGTAGCAGGACTTTCTATTGCTGCTGCTTGTGCCAGTGCAACTGCCCAGCTGCAATAGCAGCTATTTTTTTCTGCCTCTCCCTCTGCAAGTTGGCAACTGGTGTGAGTGCCCCAGGGGTCCCACCTTAGTTGCACCACTGCTGTGGCAAACACAGCCCTATTATTCTCTTGATTTAAGTATTTTGGAGAGCAGACTTTATTTGCCAAGTTCTTAGCAGTTTTCATGTATCATATACTCATACAACAGAATTTAACATAAAATAGTGAGAAAGGAAACCTGGACTAGCTGGGAAAGAAAAGAGAAAGGGGAAAAGTGTGTTAAATGATGGCCTGAATTGATTGCAGTGTTACAAGTGATTAAGCTGACTGATGGAGCCTTCAGATGAGCTGCTCTATTTCTCCTTTACAGCCTTTTACAGAAAGTGCCCCTCCCCGCCCCAACCGAAGCAGATGCAAACATCTCCTACAGAAAATGTATTTTATAGCTGCCCCAGTCTCATGGTATCTGTCATAACAAAATCCTGTTCGCCTTTGCTAAGGAACATGTAGTACATTAAGGTAATTAATTAACAGACAAAAAGCTTGAAAATGGAAAGCCCTAGTCAGGAAGACAATTCATTCTGTGGCTGCGGGAGAAAATCATTAATAGCTGTGACAGGTTTTTTTTTTCCTTTCTTTTTTCTCCCTTCTCCAAACAGAGCAAGCTTTAATCTAACACATTAGCACATCGCTTCCTAAATAGAGTGGGGTTTATTACTGTTGCCTATATAGAATCAGAGGTAACATCTGTAAGACCTTTTATCTGAAGCTACATAACCAGGGGATCTGTTTGATCCGGGCAGGTGTGTGGGTAGGGCAAGGATGAAGGAAATTGTCATATTGCTGGCTTAGCAACCTTAGTACAATAAAGAGCCATGCTCTCTATGCCTCCAATGTGTCTGCATGTACAGTGGTGGTGCTACCCATTTTCCTGTTTGTGTCCTGATCATTATACAGTAGTAACAGGTTATTTCTATGGAATAGACAGAAAGTATATAAATGGTCACTGAATTTCCCTCTCCAAAATATCCTTGGCAAAGCGTCTTCCCAATGCACGTGGGTGCTTCCTTTTCTCCCCAGCTATAGGGGGAAAATATGACATATGTTTAACCAGGAGTGGATGTAGGATTTTGAAATGGGGGATCCTCACATATAGCACACAGATTTTTCTCCAGGTAAAAAAGAAACTAGAAGCTTTACTAATATGCTAGAGGTTTAGGGCTATATTATTCAGGTTGATGGAAGCAAAACCAAATATAACTTTGTTGGAATGCTCATTAATTTGCTAATGCACATTCCAATATCTCTGTCTCTCTCTCTCTCTCTCACATGCACACGTTTTGTGAAGCTTTGGTAGCTGATTTGATTTGGAGGAGATTCAGCCGCTTTCAGCGGCTGAATCTCCAAATCTGAATTGAATCAGGAGACCAATTACAGATTGCAGCTGAAGCTCCGAATCAAATCGGAAGCCTCCGAATCAATTTGGAAAAGATTCGGCACCACTGCGCAGATTCTGCCATAGACTAAACAAGCAGCAGACCTCACCAAGCTAGACACAGTTGCCTCCGACTGGTAAGTCTGCTGGGATTGGTGAAGGGGGGAGGAAAGGGGTGTGAGGGAGAGGGATTGAGGCTGGGGCTGGGACAAACTGCCCAGCTGGGGTGGGGGAGGGCATGGGACTCAGAGAGGGTGTTGGGGGGATGTGGATGCAGCAGTGCTGGGAGCAGGGGCTCTTCTATTTTAGCTGAGGCACTGCCGCCACTTGTCCTGTTGTGGCAGGGGCACATGGGATGCGGGTGCTGCCACTTGCCCAGCTGGGGCGTGGGTGTGTGGGATGCAGGCACTGCTGCTGCTTCCCCTTTCAGGGTGGGGATGCAGGGTGTGGGCACTGCCACAGCTTGCCCACCCAGGGTGGGGGCACACAGGATGTGGGAACTGCCACCACTTGCCTAGCCATGGAAGGGTGGCATGGGCTGCTGCCACTTACCCAGCTGGGGTGGGGGAGGCAGGATGTGAATGCAGCAGCACTGGAACTGGGGACTATGCCCTGCTTTTGCTTACCCTCTTCCACCTGGAGCGAGCTGCGCCTGCATCATGCCCCCTCCCCCCAACTGGGCAAATGACAGCAGGGCATAGCCCCTGCTCCCAGCACTGCTGTGCCTGCATCTCGTCCTCCCCTCCCTGAGTCCCATGCCCCACCTCCCTGGCTGGGCAGCTTGTCCCAGCCCCAATTCCTTCCTCCCACATGCCCCTTTCTTCCCCTCTGCCCACCACAAGTGACTTCCCAACTGGAGGCAGCAGTGTCAGCTGCCTGTTTAGTCTATGGCTGAAGCTTTGGATCTGATTCAGCTGAAAGCCTCTAAATTGATTTGGAATTGATCTCTGAATTGAATCCCTGTCCCTCCTAATCGGCTGAATCTGAATCCAAATTGAATACTTGCTGCTTCACACAGGCCTAATAGATATCTATGCATGCACTCTGAACGCAACAAATTAGGCAAAAAAAAAAGTGTTGTTTCTTTAGTCCTCTTGTCATTAGAATAAAATATACATTTCGTTCAGATTCATAGGATCATAGAAAATTAGGGCTGCAAGGGACCCCAGGAAGTCATCTAGTTCAACCCCCAGCCCAAAGCAGGACAATTCAGAAAACAAAATCTAGCCTTGTGCATCTTAATAGTGCATCCAGTGCTGCACTGGAAGTTATTTCTTCACTTGAGTTAACGTTTCTGCACCTGAGTTAATGTTTTTAGCTAAAGTTAAAAAGAGTTCTGCAGGGCTGTGTAATGGAAGATTCGTTGCCAGGAACAGCTAACAAATAGCAGAATTGCAAAAGAAAGACTAGCTTGATTAGTGGACTATCAAGACCAGTAGAAAGAAGACAGGGTTTGTTAACACCTGAGGAAAGAAGAATTTAGAAGGAATCAGGAAGATTATAATGAGCCATGAAATCAAGGTGACTCCCTTAATACTGCCTGAATATAAATGCTGCTTCTACTTCCAGGCAGTTGGTATTAAACTTGGGTAGACCAGGAAGCAGAGGGGGCTGCAACTGCACCCCTGTACCTTCACCCCACCTCCCCCCGGGTCCACCTCTGTGCTTAACTGTATCCCTTAGGCTATGGACAGACATTCAAAAAGCCTGAGCCTGATTTGATTCAATATTTGCAGGTTAGTCTAACCTGGCTAGGCTAAATCAGTTTTGCCTGCTGTTTTGTAACTGGACAAACATCGCAGAAATGCAGGCACAAACCTGCAGTGGCTCAGGCTAGAAGCCAGGGAGCACTAAAGTAGCCCTCACTTGCTTCCACAGAGCTGAGCTGAGGGGGGCATGGCCAGGTCCCAGCAGGACAATCTGATTATTCCCTCCCCACCCCAGTAGGGGATGTTTATCACCTTTAACTTATCAACATATCAACCCATTAAGAAAACAAAGCATTTATCCATTAACTAATGGAGTTCTTCTTAAACAGGTCTTCCAAGGAAGGACATTAAGCTACCTGTTGATTAGCTCCAAAAAGCCTGTCTGCCTTTCTTCTCCCACAGCATGGACTGTAGCTAGCATGTAGTCTGCACAGTTGAGTGGGTCAGAAACTGGCTGACAGGATGCTCCCAGAGAGTGGTGGTGGATGGGTCGTACTTGACTTGGAGAGATGTTAGCAGCGGGGTTCCCCAGGGCTCGGTCTTTGGGGCTGTGCTGTTCAACATCTTCTGACTTGGATGAGGGGGTGGAAAGCAAGCTATCCAAGTTTGCTGATGACACCAAAATGTGGGCTGAGGTGGGGACACCAGAGGAGAAGGAGAGGCTGCAGCGGGATCTGAGCCGACTGCATGAGTGGGCGGACAGGAACAGGATGGGATTCAACGTGGATAAGTGCGAGGTAATGCATCTGGGGAGAAGCAACCCCCAGCACACATACTGGCTGGGAAGCTCCCCTCTTACTAGCACGGTGGAGGAACAGGATCTTGGCATCATTGTTGTTGCCAAGATGAACATGAGCCGCCAATGTCAGACGGTGGTTGGGAAGGCCAACCGAACCCTAGCGTGCATCCAACGATGCATTTTGAGTCGGTCCAAGGC
>JAGPOW010003447.1:22718347-22735576 GCA_030014935.1 Caiman crocodilus
GGAACGGGCTCCCAAGGGAGGTGGTGCTCTCCCCTACCCTGAGGGTCTTCAAGAGGAGGTTGGATATGCATCTAGCTGGGGTCATCTAGACCCAGCACTATCTCCTGCCTATGCAGGGGGTCGGGCTCGATGATCTATTGAGGTCCCTTCCGACCCTTCATCTATGAATCTATGCTATGCAGTGCAGCTTGCATTGCACTAATCAGGGGTGGGCAAAACACAGCCCGTGGGCTGGATGTGGCTCACCAGGCCATTCTATCCGGCCCATGGGGCCCCTAAAAATTTAGAAAATTAGTGTTTAACTGCTCCTGGCTGCCTGTCATGCAGCACTTGATGGCTTGTCAAAACTCAGTAAGTGACCCTCTGCCCGAAATAATTGCCTTCCCCTGCACTAAGCTGTAGTCGCTCCAACTGTTCTTCATTGGGTCCACTGCCCTCTGCCCCCCTGTGCTTCCTAGCACCCTCATTGCCTTCCTTCCCAGCCCTGCTTAGTTGTGGCTGCTGGCACTATCTATCCTGGGAGAGCAGGAAGGGAAGAGTTAAACCTGCAGCTGCTGCTCTCTGGGCAGGATAAGTCCCCAGTGGAA
This sequence comes from Caiman crocodilus, assembly GCA_030014935.1. Lineage (NCBI taxonomy): Eukaryota > Metazoa > Chordata > Crocodylia > Alligatoridae > Caiman > Caiman crocodilus. The sequence goes on from JAGPOW010003447.1 coordinate 22,718,935, forward strand.
CAGAGGCTGGGTAAGCAGTTTAACCCTTCCCTGCCTGCTCCTCTGGGACAGACAGGCGGGCAGCTACAAGTAGGTGGGTGTGGGAGGCAGTAGGGGGAGACCCTGATGGGCAGGGAAGGTGCCCCAGGGGACAGAATCGGGTGGGGAGGGTGGTTCTTACCTTTCCGTTCTCCAGGCCCCTGCTGGCTTGAAGTGTGTAGCACTAACACCCATCAACATTAGTGTGGCTCACAGTGTAAGGTGTAACAGGGCAGTCAATGTTGAGGGTCACAGTAGCCACATATGATAGAGATTTTTCCCTTTAATTTTAAAGTGTTTTGAGTGCCTTCTGAGCACAAATTATTAGTCTGAATACAGAGGTAACTGAACAGTAGTACTGGAGTGATGTCGTAGTCGTGGTGGAGGTAAATAGGTTCAGCGTAACTGCGTATGTTACAGGGGAGGTCAGATAAGGTTGTATGACTCTAAGTGAGAAATTCACTAGTGGAGAATTATGAAAACTATGTCGTAAGATCTTGAATATTAAATCAATGTAAAAAAAAAAAGTAATAAGGTGGAGGTACCTGTGTAGCTGAACCTTATTATGTAATGGGCCAAGTGAAAGCTCTGGATTCTCTAAACTTTGGGGAATTTTGAATATAGGTTCCTAATGCGACCTTTAAACTTCAAGGCCACATCTATTCAGTCAGGGTGGTGATGTCAAAAATATATCCATCCTTTAGCAGTGTACTGTTTTCTAGATGGGGCCAATCCAGAGACCAGCAAAATGAATGGCAAGATTCTATTGGAGAATGGAATCAGGCCATGGAGGGTAAGAGCTGACAGATTCACGCTCCTGGAAAATCTGACACATTGATATATACAGTACAAATACTCACTGTTGCTGCTCCCATCTGTGGGATATGTATGATAATCACAGGATAGCAATTAGCTGGCAACTACTCTAAAAATGTTGCTGGCTAGAATACCTGTTAGCTTATAATCAAATAAGCAGCTTCTCATCCTTGATCTAATCCTGAATATTGACTCCAGTGGAGAGTTTTGCCATTGACTTCTGTGGTAGCAAGGTCAGCCCCGTAATCCATATAGTGTGTGGTGCCCTTTCCATTTGCCAGAGTTAATTAAAAGAAAAAAAATCATTAAATACATTTTTAACATCACTTTTTCATGTAAGCAACTGCTCCTCTGCTTTTTTGCTGAGATTTCCAGCAAAGGCATCAGTTAATGTACGATTCCTGCTCTCTAGGAAAAGAGGACTAACACATTTCATGCAGGCCACCACACAGGCGTGGGAGAAAAAATTTCACTCAATAACAAGCTAGGATGCAAAGCTACCTTATGTTAGGTTAGGCATTTGCCCAATATTTGGTCATATTCATGGGAGATGTGTATTTCTATTCACTAGAGCTATTCCAGAAGAAGGGTTAGTCTGAATACGGAACAGAAAACAGCTGCAGGAAACACGAGTTTGAGAGAAACCTAGACAACTGGCCATTGTTTATATATATGTATATATACAATATTATATAAGTATTTAAAGACTTAAAAATGAAAACAAGAAATTGTGTGAAATTGAGGGTGAGCAATTAAGGATGTGTATAGAAACATTAAAGCTTTTAGGGACAAAATCAGAAGAAAGGGCAAGGTGTAAAAATAATTACAATTAGAAAAGTTTGCAGAAGGCAAGGTTGTATAGAAGAACAGGTTGTGTTTTGGATTTTGTACGAAAAGGCAACTTCTGCTCTCTAAAAAAGATTTTATACAAATATTAGAATTAGGAGGGAACTAGGAAAGTATAAGTCTATTACTTAGTAGAAAAAGAGAATGAACTATAGATGACATAGGAGAAGGCTGTATTTAAGGCTGCCTTTCAGTCTTTCTAAAACAAGGGTAAGTATGATCAGATACCTAGCAGAATTAATTTAAACTAGGGTGCAGAAGCACAGGCCAGACCAAGGAAATAACAGGTTAAGGAATATTTAGATGAGTTTGATGTATTCAAGACAACAGGCCCTGAAATTTGCTCTAGATAACTGAAGTAAGTAGCTGAAGAATTGAATAATGTTTGGAAAGTTTGGACATATCTATAGATATCAGGGATAGGAAGAGTTATTATAATGAATGGTAAACATTTTGGAAGAGCTATTAAGCCTTAATCTTCAGGACTTCAGGTGATCTCCAACTATCAGAGATCAGGATGAGACCTATCATAGAGGGCAGGTAACCTGCCTTCTGTGTAATTTCTACACCTTTTCCTGGCTTCTTTCAAGACCAGACTAGATGTACTATAAGCCTGGTCCACTGTTTCCAAGAACACTGGAAGTGATTTTTATGTCCCATATATATATTCCTGACCTTACTATTGTAAAAGGCTTTGAGGACATTTCCAGTGTTCATATAAATATGGACCTGTTGGCTAAGTACAGAAGGTCAAAAAGCCCAAGGCTGAATTGATTTAATCTTTGCAGGTTTTTGTAAACTGCTTAGACTGAACTGATAAGAGATTGAATTTATGTTCACTTTTGAAAAGTGAAAGGCAGCCTAACCCCTGCAGTGGCCTATACCAGGAGCCAGGGGGTGCCAGAACATGCCTTTCAGCTTGCCAGCTGGTGCAGAGAACCGGGAGATGCGTGATTGGCACAGCTATGTCCCCTCTTTAGCCTCCAGTCAGCTGAGGAGGGAGCACGGGCACAGGGAGAGAGAGAAACACCCTAGCTGGGGTCTCCCTAGATAAAACTGGGGCGAGGAGGGAAGCCCCCAGTGGGGTGTTTCTCTCCCTGTGCCCAGAGCTGGTCTCCCTAGCCGCCCAGCCGTGTCCGCTCCCCCGTCTGGGGTGGCTGAAGAGGGAGTATGGGGGGCAAACCCCCCCCCCACTTGACTCTGACCCCCCCCCCCGGCTGTCCCCCCCCCCCCCCCCGGCCCTGCAGCTGGCCTGCTAGCCAAGCAGGGAGCATGGCCAGGTGATCGGCCCAGCTCCTGGCTGTGGGGTCGTTTTCCACTCCCTCCTCTGCCTACCCACTGGCTGGGTGTGGGGGCATGGCCAGGTGATCATCTCAGCTCTCTGCTTAGGTGGGGGAAAGCTTGGACTTCCTTGCAGCCAGGAGCTGCGCTGATCACCCAGTGATATTCCCTCCCCAGCTGGTTTGCTGGCTTGAAGGGAGTAGGGAGGAAAAATGGCAACCTCCTCCTCCTCCCTCTCACACCCCCATTCCAGACCCCCAGCCAACTTGCCTGGCATGGTGTGGAGCTGGGGCAATTCCCCATCCATGCTCCCTACCCAGCCAGTGGGCTGGCTGAGGGTGTAGTGGGGGCAAAATGCCCCCCCGCTGTACCTGGCAAAGGGGGAAGCCTTCAGTGGGGGCTTCACTCCCCCCAACCTAGCTGCGAGCTGTGTCAGTTCCCCCACCGCAGGAGGGGGTGGAGGTGGGGCCAGGGGAATCTGCCTGGCTCCTGGCTGCCAGAGATGGAAAAGTCCCTCCTTTGGATCTAAGTGCATAGCATCCTGGGATGCTGGAGGACTGTGAGTTAAGTTGATTTGGGAGGAGGTCTGGGACAAGTTCCATAAAGCGGTTTGTCCTAAATTAGTTAAGTCTGATACTAGGTTCAGCCAGGTTTATCTTAAGCCAATTTCAGCCATTTTGAAACTGGTTTGTGTGCACTGAACTTCTGTTCTGTTACAGGTCTAAACCAGTTTGTGTAATGTCTATCCCTACCCATTGTCTTGAATACATGAACCTCATATACATAGGAACACTGGAAGTGTCCTTAGGTCCTTTTACAATACTAAGGTGAGGAATTTGTATCAATACAAACTGCAGAGCCAGTGTAGATGAGTTTTCCAAATCCCAGACTTCGAACTTTAATTGGGGCCAAATAAATAACAAGTTTGGTGGTTGTTTACCTTTCCGTTGTAAGATTTATGCACCATGCTTAGAATGGTTTATCTGGGTGAGTAAGGAGACAGGCCCTGAAATGGATTTTCATGCTTAAAGCTTCCAAACATAAGCAGTGTGCAGCTTTCCGTTTGTTTTGCAAATCCTTATCGTATCACAGTTATTGCTTGTGAAGTGGAGCAAAAAATAAAACCCACTGAAGACTTAGCAAAAGGCCTCTTCCTTCACTGTTTGTTTAGCCATTCTGTTGCTCTGGAAGGACAAACATAAATATGTGCTTTAAAAATGTACATTTTAGTGTGATAATTAGTCAGTTTGTGATTTTGGATTTCTAGGAATTAAATATGTAGCATTTCTGCTTGGTTATGAGCAGCTTGCAGGAAATCCATAACCGGCGTTGCCAAAGTTATTCACTGTCCATTTATTTTATTCCTTGTTTTGGAATAGAAATTGCCATGTGCTTTAACCAAGCCTGTTCTAGCCAGTCTATTTCAAAAGCAGAATGCAACCTTTTCGTTTCTATAATGCAGATTATATTGTTAAATTTAAAATGGAAAAATAAAAGAAGGGTATGAGTGAATGTATCCAAATATGCCATATCTGATGGTTGTTGAAGGATGCCTATCTCCACAGGCAACGTGTTTCACATTTGAGCACATGGAATTAGATTTTTTTGATCCATTTTCTGAACTCTAAGTAGGAGTGATATGATTTTCAGAGATGCTAGGTACTCTCAAATCACGAAAGCTGATAGTACTTGCAGGTATACAACTATGGACTTGGCAGCATATGTTTGAAAATTTTGGCCTTGGCTCGGAACAGGAAACATGGCTATTTAATTACCCATGAAACTAAAAGGGTTTTCTGGTTCCAGCGAGCTACTGTAACCACCATATGTTTAAACACAGATATTTCTAGCAGAAGTCTCCAGTGAAAAGGGATTTTTATTCTGAGCAATGCATTAGAGCAGGATAAAACTACACTCTGGATGGCATAGTTGAGTAGTATATGGAATGATTCCCAAAGGAAAAATCAAATCCTCCCCACACTGATCAGTACACCGCGCTGGAATCCTGTGAGCATTAATTATATTAAAACATGGTTGCTTGCAGCAGTTTTGATCTTAGCCTAGCAAGGACCAAAGTGATTTGAGGATGAGTATAACAGCAATTGAATGGATATTTAACAAATGACAAAGTTATCTGAGGCTGTGGCAAAGATAGAGGGAAATGCCAAGATTAAACATTTATTAGCAAAAAATTAATTGCAACAATGAAATACATAATTTAGAACCAGTGAAAAGGTACTTGCTTCCACGGGTGGTTGCTAATAGTCCAGCGAAAGGAGGATTCAGAATGAATTTGAGCTTAGGAATATGCTTTCTCTAACATGACTACTTCCTCTACAGTTATATTTTATAACTTCACTTACATGGTCTCAGACAGCATGAGGTATTGAAGAAGTAGATATTACACTGCCTGAATGGGCTGCAATGGCAGAGTGCCCTGATCTTGAAACTGAATGTGGAATGCAAGCGTCTCAGCTCACGCTCTCTCTCTTTTAAAGACAACTCCCTTGATTAAGGTGAGGTGGTAAACCTGGAGATTGACACTGCAAAGCAATCTCCCCTGGAGCTACATGGAGGCTCTAACCAGGAGGAGAAATAGAAAGAGGTTACAGCTGGCTGCCTGAAAATAGTTCTGAAAGAAAAGCAAGATTTATTGACACTCCTTTGGATGAGATCTGGATATTTGGACCGGGGAGACCAGTGAACAGGCCTTGCAGCTTGATGAAGCTTTAACAGAGTTGGTGTAGAAAGACTGTGGGTTCTTCTACTACCGTGTGGTTCTTCAGTGACTTGCACCATCTCTTTTCCTCTGCATGCTTCTAATCTTCATAAAACTGGTTCACTGGACAGTATAGGTGAAAATCTCCATTCATTTCATAGACCCTTAGGTGTCTTTCTGTTGTAATAAAATAACTACCAGGGAGAGAGAGCACTAATTTTTCTAAGCAACATTGTTTCTTTTCCCTGAGGTGGCCTCAAGCCTCATGGCAAGAAGGCATCTCCCACAACCCATTGGCCATGCAGCCAGAGTGACCTTTGTCCACTCATAATTCCTCCCCTCCCTTTCTCTCCTCATGAAATAATAAAAGCAATGGAAACTATTAAAGAAAAGTTACAAATAACAATTTGGGTTTGAGAGAAAATTTTGTTTTGGGGTTCCCCCCGCATATATATATTTTTTTCCAAAATGATTGAGAGTTTGGGGGATGAAAGTTGAAAGACAAATTTATTTTGCAGGCAACTTCCTCAAAATCACTGCAGTTTTGTAAAAACATCAGTTTTCTTGCCATTTTTCTCTGGCTTTTTCCCCTGATTAGCTTGATTCATGAATCCCTCTCATTGACAGTTCTCAGCTATTAGAAAGTGGCTGTTCCCTGCATCCCCCTGACTCCTGCCAGAAGCCTGCCAACCCCTTCTTCTCAATGCGGCAGATGCAGCAATACCAAACGAATGACATCGAGTAGCATCGAGTCACTGCCCCCCCCCCCCCAATCATGGCTTAACAAGTACAATATTTCTATTAGAAATATTGCATATGGGGTTCTTCTGGAGTATGTCTACATCATGCCCTTAATGTTGCCAGAGGCGCAGACTCCCGAGCTGGTCCCAGCTACTCACTCTCACGTGCCAACTTGATACTCAGTACTGAGGATGTGAATCCACTCCCAGGATGCTCCTCTGCAGCTGCTCACAAGACGCTTGCCTCTGGAGTGCTTGAGAGTGATTATTAGAGTAGGTGTGTTCATGCTTCAGTTTTGGGTTTGGTGTGTCTGAGAAGGAGTAGGGTGGAGGGTGTGCTCCTGGCCATGGCACGGCCTTTTTGTTTTCTCCCCTCAGCCACAAAGGCTAGAAACTTCCTTCTTGAAATAAAAGCTGGGATTTTCCTGCAAGCCCAGGATTCTGTTAGTTAGAGCTTTAAAAACCCTCCCAAATATCTCAAAATTCAATCAGATCAGCCGAGGTGGTAATGTTGAAACTACCCACGTAGATAATTTCTGCTGCAGGCAGCCATGCACAGCACAAAGGAGCAGAGCATGTAACACACTTCCTTCCTACATCCGACTCTCGGCTTCCCACAGGACTCTGTGCAGTTTTCTCCTTGCTGCGCTGTGCAGCAAAACAGAGCATGCAGGCTCCAGCCATTTATCACATTCACAGCAAGGAGCTGACGCTGCCACTTCAGAAAGTAAACACTGAGGTTTGCTCCATCCTCATGGAGCATAAAGGAAATCTCTCAGGATCACTCTGTGCTGTTGCTGCTGCTGAAATAAAACCCACACTGGTGCTATGTACATAGGAAGAGCAAACAATTAAGATGATGTGAGAAATGTAAGATAGACATTTCTTGTAAAAAAAACCCTGTATGAAATTTCACGATCCAAAGAGGCTCTTTCGCAGGATGAGGGGGATTTCTAAAAGTGCCAATAACAATTAAGTTTGTTTAACGTAGAAAAAGAAATGCAGTTTGTAAAGTGGTATAAAATTATCCATGGGATACAGATAAATGGCTTTTAAAGTAGGTCAATGTGGTTTCTTGCATAGTACAATGATTATGCTTATGCATGTGAATTCAATTACCGAACTGTAAAAGTTTATAGAGAAAGCTTACATGTAAGCAAATTTCTTGGTTTCTTGCTTTTGCGTTAATCTCTCCATGCTCGTGAGTCTGGGAAGAGCTTAATTAAAGTCAGTGGAAGTAATTCCGAGAAATGAAAGCCTGCGGAGAACTCAGGTCTGTTGTTATTTTGGTATGCTATGTGATGTAAATGAGGTATGGTTTTCCTGTGTAGTATCACCACTACTCTGTGGCAAATGCCCGTGAGCACACTCTTACCGTGCTGTAACTGAGAAGCAGTTCACTTCACTTTCATTGAGGAAAGGCCACCTTGCTTTAACAGGCATGAAAGCATGCACCCAAGCCAATAGAGTGGATAGCAAATATGCTTACAGATAACACCTGACTTACCTTGTGATAATTGTTCATGTAGTTATATCCTCAGTCCTTCCTCTGACTTGCCTCAGTCTGTGAGAAAACAGCAGAACAATTTAAGTTCAAATACCCGTTCATGCATAAATTCTGTAGTTAGTAAAAGGAAAAAGAAAAGGTTAATTTTGCTTATGTGCTACACATTACAGGATGAGGACCTAACATTTGTGGACCTACTCTGAAAAGCCTGATTGGGTGAGCTTCCCTTTATTTAGTTTTTCCAGAGTTGGCTTTGCACAAGGACTTGAATTTAAACAAATGATATATTGGATTTCCACGTCTACATAGACTCTTGTGTACCACTGATCTGATCTGCACTGGATGTTCAGTGCATTGGAAGTTTATGAAGACATTGCCTTAGTTTTATGTGAATGTGTTTGCAGATCTATTAAATGCAAGGTGATGTTTTAATTGAAAATTTTTCTCATAATGCCTGGGAAACAGCTGGCTGCAATCCCATTAATTTAAAGCATATTTTGGATGCCAAGTTAATTATAATGTTTATTAACAAGTTGAGTTGCTGCTCAAATGGGAGCCTGTGTAGGCCTAGAATAGGCTGGTATGCTTGCATGAATAATGAAACTTTTGTTTGTTGGGGCAGGATTAAGTGGGTTTTGATGACCCATTTATTGTTCCATCTTGCTATAAGGACGGAAGGGCAATATGGCAGAAGCTAAACAATCTTGAGGGAGGAACCACAGAACAAACCACATCTTTGGAAAAGGCTTGAGCTTTTTTGTTGTTGTTATTGTTGCATTTTTAACGAAGCCAAGCCTTAGCAAGGTGAAAGAGAACTTGGACTTCCTACTGGTTGAGGGAGGATCCTGCTGAGAGCTTCATCCCACATCTGCCTACTTCTGCATTTGATGGACTTCATTCAAGAAACATTCCCACTGATTTCAGCCCAAACACTTGACATAAGATACTATCTGAAACCCAAGCCTCCAGCAGTGCAGGCGGTAACATATGTGATTGTGTATTAGGGCAGTGTGAAGCTTTGATCTCTGATTCGATTTGATGGAGATTTGGCCTGATTTGGTGGCTGAATTTACAAATCGAATCAGGAGACCCTTTAATCTCTCTGAATTGATTCAGAAAGATTTGATGATTCAGACACGGATGCAGCTTTAAATGTTTTTTCTACGTACCTTGAGGTACCAGGTGGCTTGTGGATGCTGCAGTGCTGGGGCAGATGGAGTGTCCCACAAAAGCGTGAGGGGCTCCCCAGTGCACTTGCCAGCAGACCCGTAAGTGGGTCAGAAGCATTTCCAGTCCACTTCCAGGTTCACCGGGGAGTGCACCCTCCCCGCCTCCTCCAACTCGGTGACTGGTGCCTGGGTCAGGGTCCCCCCACAGCTGATCGCAGAGCTGGGGGGGTGTCGGGTGGCCCCCCTGCATGCCTGCTGGCAGACCTGAAAGCGGACCTGAAGTACTTCCAGTCCACTTCCAGATTTGCCGCCAAACACACGCAAGTGCCCCTTGTGCTCCTGTGGGACGCTCCATCTGCCCCAGCATTGCAGTGTTCACGAGCTCTGCTTTGAACCTCGAGGTGGGTAGAAAAAATATTTAAAGCTGTGCCTGTGTCCGAATCACTGATTCCCCAAATCAGCATTGAATCTTCAGATTTGGATTCGGCTGAATTGAACCGGGGACAGTGATCCGAATCAACTAATCGAATCGCTGTCCCTGATTTGGGCCAAATCTGAAGTGAATATGGCCTGGTTCGCACACCCCTATTGTGTATATTTTGGGGCTGTTGGTTGTAGCCGTGTTGGTCTAAGGACACAGGTAGACAAGGTTCTTCGGGTAAATTGATATCTTTTATTAGAGCAACTAAATAGTTGGAAAAATTGTTCTTTGCAAGCTTATGGGAACAAACGTGTAGGGAGTCTCCTGGCATTTTGTGTTCTCCTGAACACAAGCAAGCAAAAGAAAGCATCTAGGAGTTGCAAGTGTCAGGGGGCAGCGCGCTGAAAATGAAATTATGGTATGGTAGAAAATGGAAACTTTGATTCAGAAGGATTGCTTTTTTGCTTGGAAGGAAAAAGATTAGAGGTATGTGGGTAGTGAAAGGCTTCAAGAGATGAAGCCTCTGCAGTACCAGCACTTGTTGTCGGAAGTATTTTAAGCATGAAAAAGCATATTTTTATTTCTTGTTGCCAGCAGTGGTCATTAAGTTGCCCTGGTCTTTTCTAGTGATTATCTATTTTCATTGATATGGAGGCAAGCTAGGTCTACAAGAGAAAAAAAAACGGAAGTAGTGCCATATTTTATGGTCTATTTATAAAGGTTTGATGTTTCTCCTTGGAATATGTGGAGAAGCCAGCACTGCAGCTGGAGAGCAGAGCTCTCTGAGAAACTTCCTGCTGAATTAATACAAGGAAAGAGTTAGTAGCTGGCAAATATATGCAGATATGGCTGAAAAGCAAATGTAACTGCTCTATTTTTATGTTTTGGCTGCCAACTTTTAAGCTCAGCCAGATGGATTTACAAAATGGGAATGGGGGAAATGGAGGGGGGTGGGGAGCAGACCAAAAGTAAGGGCAGTAGTGTTATTAAGGGTGCACTACTGGTGTACCAGCCCTGGATGCCAGTTTTGAGGGGGTACAAGAGATGTGGTTGCCACAGCTGCTGGCCTGGCCATCACTACTCAGGCTTGTTATGCCTCTAATAAGGATTTAGCTTAAAGTAAAATAGCTGAAATGAAAATGTACTGCTCACAATGATGTGTTATTTTGTGGGGGAGTGAGACAGTGCCTTTGTTTTCAAGAGCTGTCAGCAGACACTATCTGTTTTTTCTTTCTGTTGTGGCAGTGGTACCTCAGTCAAGGTCTTTGTACAAATTGGTACACTCACAAGTTCTGCTCTTGATCAAATCTTGTGCTGAGTTAATCCCACTTCCATTTGAGGTTAATGGCAAAAGTCCCATTGACTCTTTAATGATACAAGATCAAGCCCTTTCATAGGGATTAGTGACTTGTTTACTGCAGGTCAACAACGCCATTGTTGTGAGCCATGATGTTAAGCAAGGTCAGGCTGAAACACAGTACAATGCACCCATGTTTTAGCTTAGTGCTGGGATGATATATAAACTGTTTATCCCCAGATGCATGCTAAAAGCTTCTGAAATAGGCTGATTTCTTTTTGAAATGCCATGTTAATCTGTCAGTATTATTTACATCTCTGTATGATATGACATGGCTTTGAGTCAAATATGACTCCTTTCATTAAAAACCTACAATTACCTCGAGATAACCTTCTTTTTTTTTTTTCCCCTCTCATTTTATTCATGGCTTTGACATTTCTGGTTGATGTGCTTCAAGCTTCAGTTGGGCTTTGTGGAAGGAAATCTTTTGTGTCTCTGTATAATACTTGCATCATATTAGTATTCAATATACATGCACTGAATTACATAGCTATATAGTTAAGGTAATGTCAAATCAGAGCCGTTTGATGCATTACCAGCCTTGCAGACAGTTTGTTCTTCAGCGTGGATCCCCTGTCTTTAAAAGCTCTATTTCAGAAGAGCTTTCATTTGAGTTGTAATCTGTATTTGTATCTTGAGAGGTGATATTCTGGGATCTAAAGGACGTTAGGGATGCCCATGCTCCTTGGATCAGTGGTTTTATCTTCCTTATCCTGGGTATATCTATTTCACTCTGCCATTGCATCTCTGTTTTACTCCCTCTACGTGGTTCTTTTCCTGTACTTCATTTATCCCTTGATCTTAGAATCGTAGAAAAATAGTGATGGGCTGGTCTTCAGGAAGTCATCTAATCCAACCCCTACTGGTGGCAGGGTGATCCAGGCACTTGTATTTGGAGGAACATTTGTTCACCAGAGCATCCCAAGGGGTGACGAGGTTGAACATTTATAAGCTACTGCAAGACTGTTTCAGGTTGGAAATAAGGAAGAATTTCTTTACTGTCCGAGCCCCCAAGGTCTGGAATAGCCTGCCATTGGAGGTGGTTCAAGCACCTACATTGAACACCTTCAAAAAAAAATTGATGCTTATCTTGCTGGGATCCTATGACTCTAGCAGACTTCCTGCCTTCGGGTTGAGGAGCTGGACTCGATGATCTTCCAAGGTCCCTTCCAGCCCTAACGTCTATGAATCTATCCATATCTAAACCAGTCCAGGCAAGTGTCCATCTAACCTGCTCTAGGTAGCTTGCTCCAATGTTTAATCATATGCATATTGGGAAAGTTCTTTGCAGTATCCAACCTAATGTTCCCTCATCACAATATAAAACTGTTACTCCTGGTCCTATCTGCTGATTAAAAACAAAGTACCAAACATATCTGGGAACTACTGCATGGGTTCTTTACCCAATAAAGTGTTTTTATGTTGGATATTCAAAATATCCAAATACAAAGTTATCTAATGCTATGTGGGTGCATCTACATGTACGCTTTAATGCATGTTAGCCTATTTTAATGCACATTAAAGCGTCACCAAAAAGCTGTGTTCTTTATCTAATGCACATGAAATTAAGCTAATGCACATTTTTCTGGTACCTCACAATGGATGTAGTAGATTTAATGTACATTACCTAAAGAGCATTAATGAACATGTAGATGTGCCCTGTGAGTACCATAAAGAATAAGTATGTTGATGAAATTACACATGACCACAATTCTGCTGTGCTTATGGTGAGGCAAAATTGTTTGCAACGCTTTGTCTGTAAATGAACATGCATTTACTCATCTAATTTGAGCACTGTCATGCTGTGATTGTGCATGGAGACCAACTGTTTGTTGCATACCCTAACAATTCATGATTATGGGCACATACAGGATTGTTAAAGCAGGGACACTAATGTATCAATAATAGGGGACATAGGGAGTGTTAGAAGTTAGGTGAAGAAACACACAAACTACAAATTAGAGTGCCCACACAAGTAAAAATCCATTTACCCCTCATTATAACATCCTAGATTGGCAAACTGGAAAGAAAATTAGAAGTCTAATGCTCCTCCATAACAGCTGGCTAATGATTTTTGACCTTTATAGATGTGCTCTGTGAGGCAGGGGGGCAAGGGACACTTTAATAAACGCAGCTTCAAGAGCTGTGCTAATTAAAGCACCCAGAGCATCACATGTATCAGTGTCCCCATGCTGAAAAATGGCAGCAGGGCGTTTTGAACTAAAGCTTGTTAAACGGGCTTTAGTTTAAAGTGCCCTCCTGCCATTTTTCAGAGCAGTGACACTGATGCACGTAATGCTGGGATCTGCTGGAGTGCGGTAATTACCACACTTCACTTAACTGAGGCTGCTTTGACACACTGTTATTATAATACATCAAAGCAGCCTACTTGCATGTGTATAGGAGCCCACTGATTTTATTCATTAAATAAGGTTTTGAACCAGAGCTATCACTTGCAACAAAAATCAAAATAAACAGTTGTGCATTTCAGATAGAGATTGGAGTTTACCTGTTCATTTCAAACTGGATAGGTCAGGAAATATTAAATTTAACATCTGTGAGAATGCCAAAGTATAAGCTGACTGAGGTCATTTTCATGTCACCTCAATAAAATGTGTGCGCGTGTGTATACTCCCCCTTGCACATGCAAGTGCACACGCACCTACCCAGTCACAATTGCCTTATGTTTTATCACTTTCTACTGTTACAGTAATAACTTAATTATTTGTAGAATATAATTTGTCTATTGCATTAGAGTGTAACTGTGCTACAATTATGCAAGGTTAGTACGAAGTGATAAGACTATTCCATATTACATTATGCAATCAGATTTGTGTTGTTTTAATGAATACATTCTGGAGAAAGCTATTATTAATTAAGTTGCAATGAGGTGTAATAAGAAAGGGGAGATGTTAACAGGATATGAAGGATCCATCTGCAGATCTTTCTCTTTCAGGATCACAACCCAGTTGTGGCCATACTCTGGAGGCAAATTGTGGCAGCATTTCAATACATTGCTTTGCCAGAAAGGAGCCTTTTGAGGTTAGAAATAAATTGCAAGTGTGGGGATTCATTGTGATATCCCTGCCACAGGTAGATGGCCTGGGGACAAGAAGCAGTCCAGTGTTACAGTCTTGCAGATGAAAATATTCCAAACATATGTTAAACTATTCACCACATGAATAACAGTTTCTAATTTGCTTGACACATCTCTAATAATCCTGGCAGCTTCTTCTTTCATAATTAACATCTTCATTTTGTTGCTTTCTAAAGGTGTAATGTGTATACTGGCTCAGAGGAATTCAGTCTCTTAATTTCAGCTGTGGGAAGTAGAGACTGCATGGAGAAGATACTGTAAAAAGATGAATAGACTCTTTCAGCCATCTGGGTAAGTGAAACTACAGCACAAGCAGAGTTCATTTGGCTCAATTCTTATTTTCTGAGACTCCTCTGAATAGCTAAGTTTGATTTGAAACTTGCCATATGCAAAACAATTCTGTGTGTAGAAAGATGGGTGAAACAAATGATGTTTCCTAAGTCATAGAAAGGAAATAATGGTCTGTTCAGAAAATGGAGTTGAAGATCGAACGGCATCTGGTTTCCATATAAATGTAACGCTGCTCAACTATATCAGTTAGTTCTACTGCCTGACATTGCTTAGCTAAAGTAATATACTTCAACACTAGTAATTTTGTTGAAGTAACACAAATAGTAGCAGAGGCATACCTTGCAATTTTGGCGGCGGGGAGGGGGGAGAGGGAAGGGGGAGGATGGGGAAGGGTGAAAGTGCGGGCTGACGTCCTAGGCACGCATCAACACAAACTGCTCACGCAGGATCTGCTGTGGTGACAGCAGTAGCATGGATTCCCTGGGGCTGCCATTGTGGGCCTACCCCTCTGAATCAGTGCCCAGGGCTGGTTTCCCACTCAGCATTTCCAAATTACACTGCTGAACTGTAGCATTTGGGCAATAGCTGTATGTGAAAACCAGTAAGAGCAGTAAGGAGAGGCCTGAATGAAAACCTCAGAACCAAACGCTCGTAGGAACTTTCAGTCTCAACATTGCCTCTTCTTCTGAAATGGGCTACAGCTAAAGGCCCAGTTAGAAGCAGCCATCAGATTTGGATTTGTATCTGCACGAATCTGGTCAAACAGGTCCAGCTCTAAGAAAAAACATCTTTAATTTGTATGGAGATGTGAAAAATAGAGAAATATGGATTGTGAAATGTTTGAGTATACAGGTGATATATCTTTGTATTGCTCAAGAATATATCCGGGACCTTCCCAGGGGTCGTATTAGAAGAGGCACAAGGTTCTAGCCACAGCTGTGCTTCCACTGATTCTACTGAGAGTTGTATGTTTAGGTGGCCACAGATTATTTCAGGAATGTGAAAAGACATGATAAGTACTGACTCCATCCTCTTGTAACATGGTAGTGCAGCACAAACCTGTCTCCACTATGTATGTGTCAGATGATACAGTCGCTTCCTCCTTCAAATCTGCTAACTACACATAAAGTGTTACAGACAGTAGGACTGTGCAAAGGTTGGTCCCTGATTCAATTTGGTGGAGATTCGGTCCGATTCGGTAGCCAAATCTCCAAATCTGAATCGAATCAGAGGACCCTTTAATCTCTCTGAATTAAATCGGAACTGATTTGACTTGGTTTGGAGAGATTGGGAAAGATTTGATGATTCAGACATAGATATGGCTTTAAATGTTTTTTTCTACATACCTGTAGGTAGCAGGCGGCTCAAGAATGCTGCGATGCTGGGGCAGGTGAAGTGCCCACAGAAGCACGGGGGGCTCCCCAGTGAGCTCAGCAGCAGACCCGGAAGTGGACCAGAAGCACTTCTGGTCCACTTCTGGGTCCACCAGGGAGAGCGCAGGGGCCCCCTGAATTGCCACCCGACTCACCGAGGGGTGCCTCCTGGCTCTGGGGGGGCACCCAGGGTCTCCCTGTGGCTGGTCCATTTCTAGGTTTGCTTCTGGTCCACTTCCAGGTTTGCTGCCGAGCATGTGGGAAGTCCCCCGCAACCCCCACACACTCCTGCAGGATGCTCCATCCGCCGCAGCATCACAGCATTCACGAGCCATGCCTGGTATCTTGAGGTATGTAGAAAAAACATTTAAAGCTGTGTCTATGTCCAAATCACTGATTCTCTGAGTCAAATCCGAATCTGAAGATTTGATGTTGACCAAATCGAATTGGGGACAGTTATCCGAATCAATGAATCAAATCACTGTTCCTGATTTGGGCCAAATCTGAATCGAATAGGGCCTGTTTCACACCCCCTAACAGATAGCTCTTTTGTTACTTTGTGCAGTTCAGGCAGTGCAAAGGGATCAGCCATTGGTTACACGTGCTAGCTAGGAATTGTGTGGCTTTGGTGAATAAGCTTAGTGTTGCCAGGTCAGCCTTTCCTTGATGCAGGGTGTGTGTGAGGGTTAGGGAGGTTGTAGAAAATGAGCATACCAGCAAAGCAGATTTAGATTAAATCTCAGGGCACATGTCTATGCATGAAATTAATGCAAAACAATGAACTGCAGTACATATCGTGCTGGAGTTCATTGCTCCCAGGCACCACGTTTGAACGTGCACCTGGGACTGCAGCACACTGAGCCAGGTGAGAGCAACCCAGGATTCATAGTATCATAGTATCATAGTAGCTAGTCGGAAGGGACCTGGGCAGATCATCTAGTCCGACCCCCTGCCTTGGCAGGAAAGAGCACCGGGGTCAGATGACCCCGGCAAGGTGCTCATCTAAC
>JAGPOW010003447.1:22744445-22783868 GCA_030014935.1 Caiman crocodilus
AACAGGCTCCCAAGGGAGGTGGTGCTCTCCCCTACCCTGGGGGTCTTCAAGAGGAGGTTAGATAAGCATCTAGCTGGGGTCATCTAGACCCAGCACTCTCTCCTGCCTATGCAGGGGGTCGGACTCAATGATCTCTTGAGGTCCCTTCCAACCCTAGCATCTTTGAATCTATGACTGGAAACTGGACCTCCTCCCACAAGTTGACCCAGGTCATTAGTACTTGAAAAACCTGTCTGCTTCACTGAAAGTGAATGGTAACAACCAGCTCGACGTTTGTAAGATGGACATGTTTTCTTCCCACACTCAACAAAAGTACTAGAACACATTAACACGTGACATGATTGAACATCTGAAGTATTCAGTTATTTACAAAGAGAATATCATTTTGTCATCGAGTTTTATAGAGGAAATAAAATGAGCAATGGAAGTCCTCAATACAGTGCAAATTAACATGAAGGCGACATGCTGCCTGCATCTCCTCCTCTTTAAAAACAAATTGTATCAGCCTAGATGTTACCTAATATGCAGAACCAGCAGCAAAAAACTCGTAGCCATTTTCTTTATTATACATGTACTAGCAACTTGCCCGTCATGAATGATGGGGGGTTGGAGTGCACGGGGATGAAGCACCAGCACCACCCAGTGCCTTGCAGTGCCGCTGCTCTGCCTGTGGTCCTGTGCACCTCCTGCCTCCCCTGCATCCCCCATCCACCTGCCCCCCCCGTGTCCAACCCCGTGCCTCCCCGCCCCACTCCACCCCACACTGCTGCTGGCCCCCAGGAACAAGGAGGTGGGGAGATTGCACCCGGTGGCAGGCAACATCTCTCCCTCCCTGCCTCCTGCCGTGCTCTCCTTCCTCCCTTCCAGCCACCCCCGCATCTCTGCTGGCTATTGTTAGGGTGGGGTGGCAGCGGCAGCAGCGGGGTGCGGTGGCAGAGGGGAGGCACTGCCACTGGTAACTCCCCTTTCCTGCTCCCCTCCCTTCTTCCCCACCACCTCTCCCTTCCTTCTGGTGGTGGGGGGCACAGCAGCTCCCTTGCCCCCTCTGTCTGTAATGCCCTTGCAGCCAATTGGTGTGCATCCTCTTGGCAGTACACGCACAGTTGGCCCAGAGCATTACAGACAGACAGACAGATTAAGGCTTTTCATATATTAGAACTAGCAAATTGCCCGTCATGAATGATGGGGGGGGGGGGGCGGTGCGCTGCCACCCTGCCCCTGCGGTCAATTGATCATTTTTTGAGGCTGAAGACGTTTTGCTGAGAAAAGGAACTTTGCAATTTAAAATCAGGTCTTCCTTTTTCACTTGGATTGCAGAGTAATGGGTTTATTGAAATGCAGTTCTCTAACCCTCAATGATTACATCAGAGTTTGCAGGGTGCAGGGTGGGTTTAGCTTTTATTTAGGTAATCCTTGTTGTATTGGACGTTAATTGAATTTCCTGTGAAACGCATCAAATCTTTTAATGTCATGGACCACTCCAAATTAAGAAAGGAGTTTCATTTTCGCATAACAGCAGTTATCAACATTTTCATATGAAGCTTCATTTTCTCCCAAAGAAACGTAAGAAAAAGGAAACATTATAAGCACAAAATCCACTCAACATATTCTTTCCAGAGAGGAATTAGCTTAGCATTATTATTTGTATTTTCTATGTTTCTTTTTATTTCACTGATTCCCAAATTTGAGTTGCTGCCATCTTAAATATAGGTTTGACATTTTTAAGTGAACATGTTAAGATAATTAGCATGCACAATTAAGTCGATATTTATATTTGTAGATATTTTTCTCTTTGTGGGGAAGTTTGATTTCAGTGCCTCATTATCGTGGTGAAATTGTCCAATTATACAAAAAATATCATTAGGAAAAGTAGGCCTTTGGCATTTGGGGTGGATTGAATGCATTTGGTGAGCAAATGAATTTAAGCGTCCTTCATTTGACTTCACTTGCTAAGGATCAAGATTGCTAGTAATGGTAAAAAATAGGTCATCCTTTTAAAAGAAACTGAGGTCTTTCTATGTGGTGAAGCTGTGTAGACTTGCCAAATGAAAGTACCCAGTTTAATTGTTAATATTTGTCTAGTTTATGGGAGACAGAAATAAACTGTCCCATAAAACTAAGTTGCGGTGCTGTCTCAGGCTATAGAAATGTGCGTTCTGAGCCCTCCTTTATTACAGGTGCAGGATTAGATTCTGATCTGTTATAACTGTTATAATATCAGTGTAACTCCAGAATGGCCTTGCTGAAATAGTGGTTTATTCTGATTTGCACAGGTATAATTGAGATCATATCCCTAGGCCATGAAACACTGTATTAACTACTATAGTTTCTCACACTGGGGTATGCAGCAAACATATGGAGGTTACATGAGCAGAAGAGGAAAGGGGAAAATATAAACACAGATAAAGAATAGCCCTCCAGTATCTCTTAGGTTGCTTGGAGAGGTCACAATATTGCAGCGACATGAAGGGTTACCTTTGTATTATTTATAATAAGAAGCATAGTGATACATTGTAGTAGATCAGATTTAGCTAGCAATATGCAACCCAACAGCCTTTGCAAACTGCAGACTGCTGATTATGTTTTTTCAAAACTTAAAAAGTGCAGGTGAATGACATTCACATAGCACAACAGCTGAATGTTGTGCTTTGTATAAGCTCTTGTCTTCTGCCTCCTGGATCCTTGTCCAGTTTTTCTAAGTATCACTGCCATCATAATTTCCTTCTATTGGTTTCATACCAATCATGGCAGGGGCACAGTTGGAGTAGACACAATTCCAGCACATAGGCAGACACGTATCGTATTAAAACGCTTAGATGAATGCAAATGTGTGGTATGTGCACATGCAGGTGTTCCTTGCACTGCTATCTTGCAGATTTGGGGTGGGGGGGCATTAAATTTGGGAGATCGCAGGGTTGAAAAAACCCAAACCTTAAAAAAGCTGGGTGGCACACAGGGCAGCAGCATGTGCCATCTAAAACCAGAACCTGGCCTGCTGGAGCCACACTCCAGCTGCTCGCCAGGCTCCCAGCTGCTGGAGCACCGTGGCTGCAGCTCCCCAAGGCCCCCAGGATCCAGGTGAGCCTGCTGGGGTCAGCACAGTTGCTGGCCTCAGCTTCCCCTACCCCACCCGGAGTAACCTGTCACGCATCAGAGGACATGTAGCATGGGCATTCCCTCAGGACAAGTAGCAATGGCGCAAAGTGTGCTGCTGCTTCTTGTCCCTGGGGAAACACATGTCTGTGCTAATGTGAACAGGGCCCAACTGTGTAACACAGCAACATAAAGTATGGAAACTGGGAGAGGAAACAAGTAAAGGCCTTAAACCATGTGCTTAACTTTACAAACTAAGTAATCCCATCAGTGGGACTGTTCAAGGTAGTAAAGGTAAGCACATGCTTACAGGATCATGGCTGAAACCAGCTTTATCATCCAATGGAAGATGCCATTGCAGCATGTTGAAGATGCCTTGTAGTGCTTGTTATGGAAATCCATATGAATCAATATGCTACTGATTAGTAAAATAATAATCAATTAAAAATGCAAAGGGAATAATTAATGTAGGAGAAATACAGGTTTGTATAGCATTTCTGGAGTTCTTGAGGACTGGAGAATTGTTCTTAGGGTTTTTTTTTGGCTGATTACAACAGCATTCCTCATTTTTGGACTTTATACTGGTGCAAATGGAAGCAGATTGTGATAAAAAGCTCTTAATACCTCTCCTTTCCCCATTCAGTAAAGTAAAAATTTGAGCTTATATTATATTCTGTTTCAGTTTGCACAAATGCATGCCTGGAGGCAGCAAAGTCTGTCAGATTTATTCAAGTATAATTGGGAGCAGAATTTGACCCCATTTGTATTCCTCTGCTAAGGGCTTGAATACCTATGACACTGTAGGGGAAATTCTGGGAGTTTGAGATCAGCTGATGTACATTCACAACCACCAGTGATTTCAGTGTGAGGTCACAAGCTGAAAAAGCCCAGGAGAAGCTAGACCCTTCTCAGGATATGCATTAATGATAATAATAATAAAGACATAGCTCATACCTGCTAGCTTGACCTCAGAGACTGGAATTCCAGGCTAGAGACAAGATAGGAGTCAGAAAGGGTTGATAATGCAATGGAAAGTAGGTTTTCACTTCAGTATCTTCTATTAAAGTCAGCCAAATAAAGTAGTACTGCATTGCCTTAGTCTGTCTTTTTTTATTTTAATTTGTCTTTTTAAATTTTATCTTTTTGCTGGATGCAATCAAATGGGGATTCCAGCTTCTCCTTCCATCGTACCAAACAAAGATGTGCCTTGACTTGAGAAGGGAAGACAGTTTCAACTAGAATAGTGCAGAGTATGTCGGTAGTTTAACAGCTGCAAAATAAAAAGCACCCTCGAAGAGATGAGAAAATAGCTGATATTAAATGATACAATAATCGTATCCCATAATAGAGTTGTGCATAGCTTAAAGTGGCTCTCCTCACCTAATATCTGTCAAATCTTATCAGGAATGTAAGGTGACATTATGAAGTCTCCAGATATATTTTCATGTCATTTAGCTGATTTGTGTCATTTGACAAATTGCATGTTTGTGAAATCAGTGCTCTTCATTGTGTGTTTTCCACTACTGTGCGGGTGTCAAAGATCTATGCTGGAAACAATAATAGTAATTCATATAACCTATCACTTCACAACATTATATCACTGTCTTCTTAAAAAATCCCCCTTTATTTTCCAGCACACTTGCTCTAAAAGATTGATGTGATACATGAAGCTACACAAGGTGAATATTATTAAATTCTACTTAATAATGTCTCAG
Organism: Caiman crocodilus; assembly: GCA_030014935.1. Classification (NCBI taxonomy): domain Eukaryota; kingdom Metazoa; phylum Chordata; order Crocodylia; family Alligatoridae; genus Caiman; species Caiman crocodilus. The sequence goes on from JAGPOW010003447.1 coordinate 22,749,254, forward strand.
GCAGATTTTTTTTTTTTCTTTCTTTCTTTTTTTTTTTTTGCAATGGGAAATAAAAGGGAATATTAAGTGCTAGAAAAAGTAAAGGTATAAAGTCTGTTCTCTCTCTTGCACCAGATATATACCAATATCAATCAATTTAAAGGAAATTACTCCTGGTTGAGGGTAGTGGAAGTAAGAGGAGAATTAGTCGAAGAAACATTGAGCTATACACGACATAGATGGGCTCTGTTAATGTCCACGCATGTCTGATCTGCAACACCACAATCCAGAACACATAGCGGTTCTTCCAGCCCGTTTCTGTTTGTAAAGCTCTGCCAATGTACCTCATTCTTGACTTGAATTATTTCCTGTTACATCTTAGGGCTTTCCTTGAGGCAAAATACAGTCAACGGTATGGAGTTATGTGCTGGGCTTACAGGGCCCATAAATATTCAATGGTGACTGGGCATAAAACTTAGTTCCCATTGGGTCTTGAGGCTGATTTGAACTTAGATTGCCAGAAGGGAGCATGCATTTGTATAATTTGGCAGTTAAGTGGTCAAGCACAGGGAAGAGGGAGGTACTAATCAATCTTGGAAAAAATAGAGATCTGGAAGAACGTGTGTTGCCCTTACAGCCCTTGGCTGCCAAATTGCACTTGAACTGGTGGCATTTATAGTTGCCTTAATAACATGATGATTGGACGATTCAGGTGAAACTAAGTAGTTCTATCCATTTGCCTACAGAATAAAATAATACAAACTTTGCAGTAATGGTGAAAGGAACGTATTTTATTAAATTGTCAACACAGCCTTGCCTTTACATACACATTTCAGAACAAACTTTGTTTTAAATTTGTTTATCTTTTAGCTTTGTCTCGTACTCTGATTTTTTTTCCCCCGATAAGCCATTAAGTTAAAAGTATTTTTTAGGAAACAGCAGAAACTTTCCCATTATTGGCTATTTGTTTCAAAGTCACTTAGTCTTTCCTGTGAAATATATAATTTGAAGTTTTATGTAGCCTGAAATAAAGTACAGTAGATGTGCTATATTTTCTGCCAAATAAGAATGCTTTTCTATAAATAACATACCATTTTAAAGGTAAAATATTTCCAGTCTGTGATGCTCTATAACTTGAATATTTCTAGATGACTAAACTTGCTCTGGTTTGTGCTCAACTTGTTAAAGCAAATAGTCATTTTACCTATTTTCCTACCTAGTGGTGTTAGTTGTTAGGGCGTCTGTTCAGCCAAGCACTTGAGCTTCCACACCTGACCTTGATCCCAGGCTAATGCCACTGCCCCTGTTTTCTATAATAGCATTCAGCGCATTTAAGCACGCCTGTAACTTCAGGCATGCTTTGACAGCAGCCTCTTTCTGCTCCAGAAAGCCTTGCATTCATTGCTCTCTCTGGTTCTCCTGGCTCCTGCCTCGATTTTAGCTTTTCCTGACCCTGCCCTTGGATCATGCCTGGACCTTGGCACCTGGCTCTCTGAATCTCCTGGCTTATGACCTCAGTTTGCACCCTGGACTAAGTGCCTCAGATCTCCCTCTCAGCTCTCCTTGAGTGTGGTCCCGTGCTCCACTCTCCGCAGATCCAGACCCTGACCCTGACCTGACACCCTGGTAACCTGTACTCCCACCTAGCTGACCTTCTGGTCATAGGCAGTGGGAAGTGTTGGCAGGGCAGAAGAGGCATTGTCTGTCTTGGGGAAAGGTGGTCAGAGGGCTAAAAATAGTCCACTTAGGGTTTGGGAAGGGGTGGCTAGGAACAGCACAGCCCTGGAGCTGGGGCAGGCAGCTGGGCTTTCGCAGCCCCAGGGCTGTGCTCCACATGTGTATGTTTGGTTAGATCAGGCACAGGTCTATGCAGTGCACCTCCATAGGTGAACTAAGTTAAACTGGATCGGCCAAGCCTCCGAACGTACGAACAGTTCTGCACTTAGATCAACCTAACCCCTTAGACCTATCTGAGTGTAACATTTGCATGCACCTTAAGTGTTAACGGGTTTACGCTGATATCATATTGTCTCTAATAAGTTACTGCTAACCACAGAATAATATTTCCATGCAAGTCAGACTTAGCTGAAATTAAATGTTCAGAAGTTTTGCATTCATTCAAGAAATGTATTCTCTTTCCCTCCCTCTCTCATCTAAATTGCATTATATCTGAATGGTACTTGATATTCAGCTGATTTTCCCCTGAAGATTAACACTACTGGAAATGTAGCCCTATGTTTTTTATTGCAGCATGTGCTATAAAATGTAAATATGATTATTTGTGGTGGACTGGTGGGTAAACTACTTACAAAATCACCACAGTAGTGCTGTCTCACTATATAGCTTTTCTAAGTTTGATTGGTAGTGTGTAAATACACATTTAACACAAAGATACACACATGGATATAGATATAGTCATACTTGTATAGATTTGAAAGCGTACGTATTTTTGTAAGTAAAGTCTATTGTTGCTTGACAATCTGTCTGGCACTTTAAGAGTCCATTGTGATTAATGGACCATTGGACCATTTTCTTTCCATTAGGACAGTTCCTACACTTGTACAATCACATCTGCAGTTTGCAGTAGCTGAGAGACAACCTACAAGTGCTATCAATCATCATGTTTCAAAGCTTGAGCTAATCACCAGATGGGATCAGGAAAAATATTTCCTCCCTATGGTATAATTGTGCACAGGTGGCCAAGTGCATTATGGGGTTTTTGTTGTCTGTCTGGTGAAACAGCTGGTATAGGCCACTGGCAAAGATATAAGAGCAGGATTGATCATTGGTCAGTTACACCATGCTTGTAGTATATTCCTATATTGCTGTACCAGAAATCGCTGCAGGGACTTCCATTGCGTTTTCCTACAATTAGAAGATATCCTAATAATTAAGAAATGCAGATGGAATGCACTGCGTTATAATGCTGCAACAAACGTTAGATTAGGCATGAGAAACTGTTAATTTAAAAATATTGCACATTTTTTCTTTTACATTGGGTGCATCTACATATGCCATTAAGGTGATGTGATAAACTCTGGCGCTGTTTGCACTAGAGAAAACTGCTCCTGGGCACTGCGTTTACACGTGCTTCCAGGACCACGTAGTTTGATGTGGTAGAGGGGCTGGCTGGTGCACAAAGGTGCTATAGTACAGCCTGTACTTTAGCACCCTCAGGCCCCAGCCAGCCCCTATCGCTGTCTACCCATGTATTTCAGCGTGCATAATTAAATAGGTTTGCCATAGGATTGTATTCTCAGGGACAGTATTACCCCACAGCAGAGTAATTTACTGTGCCTTAATACCAGCAACCAGCACACATGTAGATAGTGAGGGCTTTACTACAGAGCTAATTAGTCAACTGCAGTAAAGTGCACCTGTAGTCGTACCCATTTAAATGGAAAAATCCTCCAGATCTATATCTCATTCAAATAAATTGGCTTCATCGCTATTCCAGATGTTGTGTGGGAAATAAAGTCCATTTTTTGTTGTTGTGTTTTGTGTTTTATTGAAGGCTTTAATATAATTTACTCTTCAGGAGTCAACAGAGAGACCTGCATTTCAAGGAACAGCCAGTAAGTCATCTCAGTAATGAAATCATATGTAGAATTTATATTGGGGCTACAGTGCTATAATTTAGGGGGTTCAGCATGTTTGCTGAGAACTTATATATGAAAAATATCTAAGCTAGCTTTCTCTTTCCTGGTCAGGTACCTTGAAATATTGCTAGCTAAGTACACCACTCTGGACAGGTGTCATAATGCTTATTTATCATGGATCCCAACTCAACTAATCTCCCTGTTAGTTCTGCTCTGTCAGCTATGCTTCTTGCTGGAGTTTGATTCGTCCTGGCTGCTGTCTGTGAATTAAGTTTTACACTCAAAATGACATAGTTTTTTCTTAACATGTGTGCTGCTGACAGCATCTTTGCTCTTGTGTTGTCTTTGTTTCATTGATGTGTTTGACCATGGGTCTGTAGTTCTTCTCTGAGGTTCTCCAAGTTGTTTTAATAATGAACATCAGTTTTCAGAGAAAAAGGAATGCATGCAAAAGCAACTTTCCAGGTCCCAAATACATTTATATGCTCCTGGTAGGCATTGTATACAATCAAATATTTGGGAAATATATAGGCTGAGGATACACGGTTCCAGGAGGAATGCAAATAATTGGCAAATGACCTAGTTGCAAATAATTGGTAAATGACCAGGAGTTGTTCCCTGAGGGGCCAGGAAGAACTGATGGGGAACTGGGTCAGTAACAAATGAAACCATAGTGAAAAATGATTCCCTAGACAATTTAACCAGAGTTTACTGTAATCAGGCATTGTCATCCAGTGAATTGTGGGTGGACACTTTTGAAACAGCATTAAAAAGATGACTTTTACCTAAGTCCAAACCTTTCCTGTGTAACCATCAGGTCATCTTTGCTTTTATTATTCTTTAAATCAAAATAGTCTTGTTGCATAGTAGGGCTGTGTAAAGCGTTGGTCCCTGATTTGATCTGGTGGAGATTTGGCTTGATTCGGTGGCTGAATCTCCAAATCCGAATGGAATCGGAGGACCCTTTGATCTCTCCGAATTGAATCGGAACCCTCCAAATCAATTCGGATAGATTCAGAAAGATTTGCAGATTTGGGCATAGAGACCGCTTTAAATATTTTTTCTACATACTTCTAGGTAGCAGGTGGCTCATGAATGCTGCGATGCTGAGGCACATGAAGTGTCCCACAGAAGCATGGGGAGATCCCCAGTATGTTCAGTAGAAGAGCTAGAAGTGGACAATCAGTACCTCCAGTCCATTTCTGGGTCCACTGGGGAGTATGGAGGGGGACCCCCCCCTCCCCGTGCTTCCCCCTGCTTGGCAAATGGTGCCTCCTGGGTCTGAGGGGAGCACCCGGGGTTCCCCTGTGGCTAATCGCTGAGCTGGGGGCGGCACAGGGGGCCCCCCCACATACTATCCAGAAGAGCCAGAAGTGAACCACATCCAGGTTCTCTGCCTCAGCATTGCAGCATTCACAAGTTGTGCCTGGTTCCTTGAGGAACCAGAAAACTTTTAAAGCTGTGTCTATGCCCGAATCACTGATTCTCCAAATCAGCGTTGACTCTTCAGATTGGGATTTGGCTGAATCGAATCGGGGACAGTGATCTGAATCAATGAATCAAATCACTGTCCCTGATTCAGGCTGAATCCAAATCGAGTAGGACCCACTTCACACACTCCTACTGCATAACTATATTTATGATGGGGTTTCAAACTGTCACCCTGTTAAAGCACTTTTAGTGCAAATGGTATCTATTAAAGTGATCAGTGATCCTATGTGGTTCTAGCAGATATTTCCACTCATAAATGATGATCTATAGATTACAAGGTCAGATGGCACCATCTGTATGAAACACATTGGCTAAACTAGCTTTTGGAATTGTATCAAAGACTATATCTTTTATAAAATGACCCACTTTTCATATAGAAACTTGTCTGTGATGGTGAATCATTGGTAACTCGTTCCAGTTAATTACTTTTTCTGTTAAAAAAGTGCACATTAAAAATATTGTCTATATTTGTCTAGTATTTTGTTTGTTTGGAAGTAGTGACATGCTATTCCTGAGCATCACCTTTTTTCTACTTTAAAATGTATAGCTATTGGTAAGATTCCTTTGGCAAGTGGAAAGGCAGGATAATGAACACTAACAGGTTATAAATTGAGGAAACAAGTAGAGATAATTTATGTCGCCAGTAAATCTTGTCCAGATCACTACTGACCAGAATCATTACCACCCGGCAGTTGTTCCACAGCCTTCCTGAAATGAGTTTCTGGCCTTAATCCACCTACTGGGTATCTGTGTAACATAACTGCCGTCCTAATTAGCTCTGATCGTTAATATTCCTATCAATTTGTTAATTTTCACTTAAAAAATGAAGCTAAAAGTATCTCCACTGGCATCAGTGGGATTCTGGTGTTATAAAAGCAAGCAAGAATTCTCCCAGTTTATTCCTTAAAGGCAACTCTGCCTACCTTTCTGCTGGCAGAAAGAGTAGAGAAACAGTAAAAGTATCTACGAGTCATGTTTTTGCAGAGAGAAAATATCTTAACATTTGTTCTTCCCTTAGTTTTTTCTTGCTGGTTATCAACTTTTGATTTATATGATTTTTGCCTTGGGACACAATGGATACATGTTCATCTTAACCCTGCCAATCAATTTTATTTTAGTTTTTTATGCAAGACTTAAAACCCTTGCCTGCTTATGCAGTAGGTTGTTTTTATTAAAGCAAACCAGCAGACAATAAAATTAAATTTTGTTGCAGAATCACACTGTACAATGTTTCTATTAGGTAGCATGCCTAATCATAAATAAGTTTGAACTATATAAATGATGTATATTAAATACTAACTTTATAACAAGGCTCATTACTATGCAGCTAGTGGCTAGCTGATGAACTCATTTTCAACATGCCATCAATTTGTTTGGGATTTTAATAGCATGAGTTGTGCTATACTCCATAGTTAAGACCACATAAACTAAAGAATAAGTTAATCATTTGAACAGTCCAAATGAATAGAATAGCAAACTACTGTAATTTAACTGGAGTGTTTGAATTTGTCTCTGCCAAATGAAAAAAGGAGGGTGATAGAATGGAAAACTCGGAAATGATTAATGAATTATTTTATGGCTACATCATTGGACTATTTATTTATCTATCTAAAATTATAGCCTTTTCACAAAATAATTGTCCATGCTTCTAGGGCCAACATTTAAAAGTTCCAGCTGTGTCCTCCTGACCACAATAAGGCTCTTTAATATTAGGAAGGACTGATCAAAGTTGCTAATGACCATGGAAAAATGCAGTAAAACTTTAAGGAGAAAAACTTTGGAAATGGTGGGTTTCCATCTGGCAGAGTTCCAGCCTCCAGGGGGCTGGGGGCAGCAGGAGGAAGGCGATCAGGCAGGGGCGTCTCATGCATGTGCACACGCACGCAGGTACCTGGCAGCCAGACAGCATGAGGGCAGCTCTTGCATCTCCCTGCAGGTAGGTTGAGAGGGGTCGGGGGGAGGAGATTGAGGGTGGGAGGGAGTGGTGCATAGGGCTTGACACCCAGCTCTAGAATGCATAGTCGTGGAGCCGGGTGGGGAGTGGGATGGAGCTGGGGGTGGCTGCCTTCCCTGTGCTGCATAGGACTCCTGGGGAGGGCATGGAGGGGCTCTGCCCTCCTGCTCTGGGTCCCGTCTGCTGGGCTATGGAGGCCCCAGGGGGAGGGCAGCAGGGTGGGGAGCAGAGAGAGCACACAGCGGGCAGGCTGCATCCTCCCTGTAACCTCCACTCCAGCTGTGTTGCCTATGAACGAGGGGGAGATGGGCTCCCTGCTGCCCTCAGGCCACAGCAGCTGCGGCTTCCTACAGGGCCCAGGCACTGCTATGGGGGGCAGAGGGCTGAAGACCTGGGTCCCTGGCCCCATAGCCCTGGAAGCTGGGGGCCCCCTCTGGCAGGGCTGTGGGTCCCAGGGGGCTGTGCATGGGGAGTGAGGGGCCCTGTCAAGGCCAGGGTGCTGTGGGTGGGGAGTAAGGGGCACTGGCAGGACCAGGGGGCTCTAGGTGGGGAGTGAGGGGCACTGGCATGGCAAGGCTGCTCAGCACCACAAAACAGTGGGATGGAAGGGATGGACAGCTGCAGCTGGACCTACATCCTGGTGAGTGAAGGGGGGTACGGGGAGCTCTAATTTTCCACGATAAAAAAACATAGAATGAAAAATCAAAACTTACAGGTATTTAGAATTTATTTTCTTATAGTGATTGAGGCATTGGTAGACTTCCCAAATGCTTTAAAATGGTAACTATATCAATAAAACACTGTTCAACTGATACTTATATATAAAAGTGGTGCTTCATTTTAATTACAGAAATGCATGGATCTGGGAGTTGTAAATCAGAGAATTTGCAATTTTTTTATCAGACAATTTGAGATTTTTAAGCAAAGAGAGCCAGGATCTCTGTTCTTGAGGCCACATTAAGAAGTCTCTGTTTAGCGCCTCGGTTTCAGAAAGATGGAGACGACTCAAAGAGCAACACAAATGATTAAAGGTCGCTTAGGATTTATGAAGAAAGATTAAAAGAATTAAATATGTATGGCTTGGCTAAATGATGACTCAAGGGGAATCATAACTTTTTATGAGCATTTGAAGGTTGCAGATATCAAGGATGGTAAGAATTATTTAGCCTCATACAGAAGAGTATAACAAAGAATAATGGGATGAAATTAAAAAAGGTAAATTTTCAAATGCTAGTGAGGCTGTTTGATCACATTTATATAAAACTGGAAAATAAAATGTAACCACTTAGAGATGGCAGGACAATTTTAGCTTTATGAAGTGCTTTTAATTTTCAAGGATCCCCAAAGCCCTTTATTTGCATTATGGATTCACCATACTTGCCACCAAAATGCAGTCCCCTCTCTACTGAACCAAGCTGCATGCAGCAATGTTACCCAACACTTTAGCAAAGAAGTGAGGACTAATACCATGTCCCGCAGCAAAAGAATTCTTAATCCTGAAAAATGGAGATTCGTTTTGATTCCACCCCCATGCTCATTATCACACAGGTGACTTGAATAGACTGCAGAAATAGGGGCAGAAAGGCATGTTTGCAAACAGATGTGGAGGGAGTTCGTCTGCTTGTAGATTCTTGCCCTGCCAGTGCTTAACCAGAGGAAGGTAGGGGGAGTGAATTTCATTTCCCCCTGCCTGGGAGTTTGGGGTATGTCTACACTGCTTCCACAAGGAAGTTGAAGAAACCACTGAGAAGCACATCTCTACCCACCTGTTTGCACTCTTCCGGTGCCAAACCTGGCAATGTTTGGTGATATTGCACTGAGGGCACTTCTCTATTACTCTCCAGCTGCCCCAAGTGCTGACTTGAGGGGAGGGAGGGGCAGAAAAAACCCAGCTGCTGCTGCAGCTGTACAGTTGTGCTGGTGGCATGGTGATGGTCAGAAGTCCCCTATGCCTCCATGTGTGGCAGCTACCCCAGGTGCCCAGCCATGTCATTATGCCTCCATATGTCCTTTGAGCCCCTTGCTTTCTGTGGGTACGAAAGTATCCTGCCAGACAGCAGTGCCCTCTAACAGTCTGTGCTGCTCCGTGCAGGCTATGAACTGTCCTAGGAGTTATTCTTTCCTGGCAGTAGTAACTAGCACCTCCTGATCATGGCCACACTGCTTTACATCCGGTAGGTAGCCTGCACGAAGCAGTCTTAAACATTTGGGAGCACCACTACCTGGCATAGTACGTTCACAGCGTAGACATGGCCTGTGACAGCACCGTCCATCTTCTTCAGCCTCTGTCTGTCTGTCTGTAATGCTCTGGGCCAAATGTGCATGCGTCACTGAGAAGGTGTGTGCTGGTTGGCGGTGAGGGCCTGGGGCACAGGGGGGGGGGAGCTGCTGCACCATCCCACCTCCCAACAGCAGCTGGCAGGGAGGGAAGGAGGGAGGGGAGTGAGAAGAGGACAGGGGGGTTATGGTGGCAGTGCCCCCCCCCCATGGCCACTGCTGCACCCCTCCCCCCTGTAGCCACCACCACCACCTGGTCCCAGTGACAGCCAGCAGAGGGGGGAGGTGGTGGGGAGGAAAGGAGGAGGGGAAGCAGGGAGAGGGGGCATGTTGCATGCTGCTGGGTGTTGTGTGGCTGCCGCTGTGTGCAAACTCCCCTGCTCCTGGGAGCCAGTGATGGCGTGGGGTGGAGCATCAGGAGGGTGGGGGGTGCTCAGGGCTGCACTGGGCGTGGTGGGAGTGTTGGGGGCCCATAGGGCCGGGGGCAGAGGAGGAGCATGGGCCCATACTTGGGGAATGGGGGAGTCTCAGGGGGTGGGGAGGGTGCATGGGGCCGGAGGTGGAGCAGTAGCACTGTGGGGGGGCTTGGTGGTGGCACTCTGGCCCTGCCTCTTCATCATTCATAATGGACAATTTGCTACTTTATTTATAAGGTCATAGCTCTGAATTAACAGCATTTCTTTTTACAGCTTTATGGACTGAATATGATGAATCTATAGATCGGATAAACTTTGCCGTTTTCCTTGAATTCGTTGCTCCGTTACAGGAGTGTGGGGTCCCAATTCTAGGTCTTCACTTCTTAACGGGTTTCAAATGTTCTCTGTTTTTTTTCCCTTGGGGTGTTTGTAGTATTTTGAAGCATGTGGAACATCTCACTGGCATTGCTAAAAGGTTTTTTGTCAGTGCACTTGATGAGCAGGTTTCCACGATAGCTCAGTATTATGATTACATCCTGAATTTTTCTTTTAACAGTTTGGTATATTTATTCTTCTTTTTCAGCCATTCCTTTATCATTATTGTTGATAACATGAAACCGAATGCTTTATATATTGGGGCTACTTTAAATTAATGGATCTGCTATTGATACAGCTCTGCCAGGGACAGGACCCCAGTACAGTAGATATTCTGCAAACAGAAGTAGGCAAGGTTTACTCTGTGGTCATCCCATTTTGTGTTACAGAAACGTTTATAATACAGCAGAGTAAGCAGCCAGGGTGGGTAAGATGGAAAATCATATCACTTGACTACTCGAGACTCTGTTGTCAGGGAAGTACTAAAATGCTGTAAACAACGGCTTGAGAATCTGTAGGTCACTTCTACTATTGCATCCTTGCATTGTGTTTTCTGCCTTTTTTGTAGAGGATCTAAGGGAAGAAATTGCTTCAACATGGGATTATTCATGATTTTAGGAATAATTTGTGTTTCAGAAGTAAACTATTATAATAGCTTAGCATCAAGTGATTATTTTCCAATTACCTTAATTAATTTTCTCTAGATGTTTTTTTATGCTTAGTAATTTGTTTACATAACTCATCCAGAGCACTGAAAGTAAAAGATGCTATTCATTATTAGCCTTGAATGATGACTTCAAGTTTAACAATATTAGCTAAAGATAGTAGTCCTTCAGCTCTGTAAATGAAAAACATATAATTTCTGAATTATCTTTTTAAAAGAGCTGCAGTGGCTGGGAGGGAGCAGCAGTTCTGTCTCTAGTACAATGATTCCTTACCAGGGTGCTGGGGCACCCTGGCATTCCTTGAGACCCTTTCAAGGGTGCTATGGGGTGCCATGCACTATTAGCACTAAAAATCAGTCAGTCTCTTTAGGTCTCTTATGCTCCACCCCGTATAATCGTTTACATCTGTGTACAGAGCCATAAAGTCAGCAGTCACCACTCTTTTGAACCCACGTTTAAAATTTCGCACTACGTGTAATAAACAATTGTACAAAGTACAAGTCAGGAAAGAATTAGGGCTTCCAGCTCTTCAAATGAATTGCATCTAAGTGTAAAATGTTGTTGTTAGGTATGGAAATAAGTAGATAAGACAGTGTGAAATAACAGGAATGCACAAATACATTCTCAGAAGAACTCTTCAAGATTGTATGGAAATTTAAAGTAAGAGGCAAGGCTCTTTGTGGGTCCAATCTTTTATTGGAGCAGCTGCTTGCTTGGGATAGACTTAGACGTGCCGTCCTGGGTATGACTGTAAGCTGCATTTGACTGCAGGGCTTGGTGGCACTGTAGTGGGGACTTGTGGTGGGGTAGCTCCTATAAAATACCACAATGTAGTAACCTTTCAGAGTAAGGTGAATTTAATACACCTCAGAACTGTAGCTTCCACCACCTTGTGGGTGCTCCTTGGTTGGAAAAAGACTAAGGGACTTGATAGAAATATGCCCCACTGAGGTGTTACGCGGTTAGCAACAGCATTAATCTGTTGCTGTCTGACAAGCTACGGTCGTTGAGGCAGTGGATGTCTGGATTTGGTCTGGCCTTCGGACTATGCCTCAGTGGCCTAAGTGGAGGACGGTAGGTTTAGGGCAACCTCCTATTCCACCATAGTCTTACCTAGGCATATGCATTGAAGGTCTTGGTGTGATATATCCTGGCCAAAATGATAAAACAACTTTGTACGCTGGAATGTTTGGACTCTGACCTGGGGTCGATTCAGACTCTGCTAAACTATGAAGTGGTTAGACTGTTGACATAGCTGCATTATGAGAAACTCTATCCAAGAATGATTGCATCATATTCCATGGGAAGACAGCGGGAGAAAGGAGAAAGCAGGGAATAGGCTTTGCTCTTAGAAACAGCTTACTATCTTTCTGTGAAAGCCCCATTGCTGTATCTATTTGACTCCTGATGCTCAGAGTGCATATACAGAATGGCTTCATCATGTTGCCTTTGTCCCTACCCTTCAGGCTAGCAATAAAGACAAGAATATTTTCTATCAAAAATTTGCAGAGGAGATTGAGAAAACTTACAGAAGGGAAACTATTATAATACTTGGTAACTTCAATGCAGTAGTTGGATGTAGTTTCAAGAGTTGGCCTGGTATTCTGGGGAAACATGAAATTGGTAATAGGAATGAAAATGGCCAGTGAGCGTTGAAACTTTGTGCAAGTCCAAATCTATGTGTTACCAGCATCTACTTCACCGAGAAAATCACAAGAAAGACATTGTGGAAACATCCAAGATCAGGACACTGTTACCAATTAGATCTAGTACTGACCAGGTGTAACCATCTGAAAGAAATCCTGCATATCGGGTTTCATCACATGGCTGACTATGATAGTGACTGCTACAAAGTCAGGCTCCATGTAAAAAAGATCCACTGTAGCAAAACTACCAGTCATATTCAGATGGACATCAGCCAAACTAAAGATGTAAAAAAAATGCAGACTATTCAACGAAGAAGTTTTGTGACAGCAAGTTTACTTAACAAGGCAGCCACAGAGGCTTGGAAAAACAGAACTAATCAGTACAATGCTGCTGTAGCAGCATTTGGCAAAAACATACAAGAAAAATGCAGACTGGTTTGAAGAATGTTGGCCTGCGATAAAAAGAAATGCAAAACTCTAGAACTCTTGGTTCAGAGATGATGCTTTTTATTAGACCAACTAAGAAATCGCAAGAAAATTATCTTTGAAGAGGACTCTGAAATCTTTATACCACTGCTGGAGAGCAAAAAGACAGTGATAACTAATGATAAGAAATCTCCCATCACCATAACTCTGAAAAAATAAGAGAAAGGCTTGAAGAGAAATGAAAAAGGAGGCTATGTGGTATGTCCAAGATTTTCGGCTGAACCTCTGTGATGATATTCAGAAAGCAGCTGGCACAAGTGATAGGCATGGGATGTATGAAGGCAGCAAATAAGCAATTGGTCTAGTCAAAAAGAAAACAGCTCCACTGAAAGACTTAAATAGAAATGTCATTCCTGATCAACAAAAACAACTCAAGTGTTGGGTTGAACACTGGGATTCTGTACTCCAGTGAGACTGAAGTCAAACATAACGAGTTTGAAGGATTACAGCAGTTCCAAGTTATGATGGATGTGGACAACAAGACTCCATTAGAAGATTTGCAGAAAGCCATTATATCAATTCAGGTGAGCGAGGCATTTGTCAGTTAAAATCTACAAATGTGCCAACGATGAATTACTTTGAATGCTTCATGATGTTATATTGTTCTGCTGGAAAGAGGACGTGCAAGATTTCAAAGATGCTTGGTTTGCACAGTTATACAAAACCAAAGGGGATAAAAGGTATCTCCATGTTGAACATTGTTGGAAAAATTGTCGCGCACGTCATGCTCCCTAGGTAGCCATAGCTAGGTGAAAGAATCCATCTTAAAAATCAATGCCGTTTTCACTCAGGAAGCCCCACCATAGGTATACTGTTGGTCAAGCAACTGCAAGATGAGTGTGGAGAAAAATGAATACCACTGTACATAGCCTTTATTGATCTGATGAAAGCTTTTGATACAGTCAACAGACAGGCCCTTACTGTTCTGAAGAAAATGGGTTGTCCCCACAAACTTGAACATCATTCACTCATTACATCAAAGTATGAAGGCAACTGTAATGTTTGATTCTCTGTTTTGATACAACTTTTCCATCAATAACAGAGTGAAACAGGGCTGTGGCTTAGTCTCTGTGCTTTTCGGTCCTACTCTTCATTCCTGAATGTTTATGCAGTCAATGACGGTGGTTTATCTTTGAACCAGACTAGATGGAGGCTTGTTCAACATCACAAGGTTTAGAGTGAAAACCAAGGTAAAAGAACTGGTTCTGAGAGATTTTCCATATGTGAATGATACGGACTTGGTTGTCCACAGTGAATCTTCCTTGCACAATTCCTTGGGCTGATTTTCTGAGTCATGCAAGAGCTTTGGGATGGCTGTTAGTCTCAAGAAGACTGTGATCGTGTACCACGGGGTGGAAGAACCAATACCTGACATCACTCTGGAGGATTCATCTCTTGGTGTCATTGTCAGTACTTGGGTTCTGCCATCAGCAGGAAACTTGACCTTCAGACTGAGCTCATGAACAGAATTGGAAGAGCAGCTAAGAATTTCAGGCTATTACAGAAATATGCCATGAATAACAGCAAACTATCAGCTAAGGTGAAGATGCAAATCTACGAGACTTGTGTGCTGTCAGCCCTGCTTTATGGTTCAGAAATGTGGCCTACATATACTAGGCTCTAGGGCTGTACAAAGCTTCCGTAGCAAACTCAATCTGGAGGAGATTCAGCCTAATTCAGTGGCCGAGTCTCCAAATCAAACTGGGAGACCAGTTAAAAGGTCTGAATCGAATTGGAATCCTCCAAATTGATTTGGAGATTTGGAAGGCTTGCAGCAAACAGAGAATGAGAAGAGGGAGGAGGATGAGGTGATCTTCCATATATGGAAAAGGCTGAGATGGGGGCGGGGTGGGGGGAAGACTGCTCTGATATTGACATCTGTAGCTGGCCAATGGCTGCCATCTTTCTCTGAGTTCACAGTGCTCTGGGGAAGAAATGTAGAAAGAATATGTCAAGCTGTGTCTGAAGGGATCTGTGCCTTTTGTGAGTTGTCTCCCCTGGAGCAGCAGTGTCTGAAAGGCTCTGGCTTGCTATCTAATCTCTTCCTAGCTAGTCTTCCTGTAAGTTGTATCCAGTCCTTTCCTACTTACTCTTGTCTATGATCTCTGTTGGTATCCCTATCCATGCCTTTCAACTTATTCTTCCCCCAAACACCTCTTATTTGTTCTTTTTAGTCTGTCTTGATTCTTTCCCCCCCACAAAAAGAAATGTGTTTTTCCCCTGACAGTGTGTTATCACTGTGTAGGAAAGCACAACATATATTTCACACACACACATTTTGCCACACACCAAACATTATGAAGCGTGCTGGAAAGGCAGGTGCCAGATCTTCTGGCAAGGGATGGAGAGGGGACAGAGGGAGAGCTGCAAGTTTCCCCACCCCCTCACATAGATTCACCCTCTTTCCTGTCAGCAATGAGTCTTCTGCTGCTAGTGGGAGTAAGGAGGTGGTAACAGTGCCTGCAACTGCACCAACACTAACACCACTAACCAGCAGCAGCATGACATTCTCCACCTCAATTTCAGTTCCCAATGTGAGCCTTCCAGTGCCAGAGGAGGAGCTGAATCTGGAAGCAGAGGAGCTGAGGGTCATAGAGAAGGAAATTCTGTGGAACAAGAGGAATCTGTGCTCCATGCCTCTCAAAGTTCCCCTACAGGCAGGTCTCCTTCTCTGGAAGGCACTTCAGAGGAGGTTGTGGGGGCAGGTGGCTCAGCTCCTCCTCCTGTTGTGCCTTTGCATGGTGAAGAAGGGGATGAGGTGGTGCAGTGTAGAATCACCGGAGGTGGGTGGGTGGTGTAGTGTAGAATCACGTTGAGGTGGCAGATGATCCCAGGTTTGCTATCTGTCAGCACTGCTGAAGGCATATCAGCTGGGGCAAAGAGGTGAAACACTTCACCACCACACCGATGCTGCTGCATCTCAGGAGGCAACACCCCCTTGCCCTTGTTTCTCCTCAGCCTAGCTCCAGTGGGAGCGTGCCCCCCAAAATCTCCCTCTTGCTCCAAAGCCCCCATCCCCAAGAAGCGGAGGCAGTCCACCCTGCACCAGTGGGGGAAGGGCAGAGACAAGGGGGGGGGCACATTCCGTAGGCGTGTGAGGTCACTCAGAGCATTGAGGAGATGCTTGCTCTGGATGGCCAGCCCTTCTTCTTTGTTGAGTGTCCAGGGTTCAGGTGGCTCATGGTGCTCATGGCCCCATCGTACCAAGTGCCTGCACACACTACCTTTAGCAGGACAGTGGTATCCTCCCTGTATAAGGCATGCAGGGAGTATTTGAGGGAGACGCTGTGGAAGGCAGGTACGCAGGTAGGCTGGCACTTCGCCTCGGACATCTGGAGCAGTCAGGGTGGAGATCATGCCTACCTTTCCCTCACAGGGCACTGGTGTGATCAGGCAAGGTGTCAGCGGGCTCTGCTTCAAGCAGAAGTGATGGATGGGTTCCACATGGCAAGGGAGATCATGGTGGCCATGAACCATGTGGTGCAGGGGTGGCTCAATGGGCAAGGCGATATGGGGCCAATACAGTCAAGGTGGTCAAGTTTGTTGGCATCTGCTGTGTGGCACACAAGTTCCACCTTGTAGTCAGGGATGCCTTGGAGAAGGACAGGGCTCCCAGTGATGGTGCCATCACTACCAGCCAGCTCATTTTGAAATGCAGGAAGGTGGTGAGCTACTTCCACTAGAGCATCAAGGGGATCAAGATGCTGTGGGACAAACAAGTGGGACAAAATCATGTAGGATGTGGACACTCAGTGGAACTCCACGTATCCAATGCTGGAAAGGCTGGTTGAGCAATAGAAGGCCATGCATGAGATGGCCTTGGTTGGGGAGATTGGGATCAGTGGCTTGCTTAACGAAATGAAGTGGGATACCATCTTCCAGTTCTTGGTAGTCCTTAAGCTGTTCCTTGAGTCCACTGAGAGCCTCCTTAGTCAAGTGATTCCCATAGTGAAGGAGCTTGAGAATGAAATGGAGAAGTTCCAGGGAATCAATGTTCCTGGCTTGGGCAAGCTGCTTTCACCAGACCTGCAGGCACTGGTGAAGCAGCTGAAGGAGGGCATCAAAAAATGGCTGGATCTGTTGCAGTCCAGTATAGTCCATGTGCTGGCAGGCAAGTGTGACCTGGGGGTGAAGGGGAGCATCCACAGTAGCAAAACCCTTGATCACTGGATGGAGGTGCTGGTGAACAGAGTCAGGGAGGCAGAAGGGCAGAGGTAGGGGGACTTGGAAGAGGGGGATCCACTTTCCCATGCCAGCACTCCAACCATGAACCAATCTCCTCCACCACAACCACTGCCAATGTGGGCCAAGGGCATGGTTTCAATGTTGGGGTCCAGAGGCACCAGACACTACCATCAGGCAGGTAGCATGGAGGCCTAGGTGGCTACCTATCTCACTGAGGATGTGGAGCCGCACTGCAACCCTTGTCCTATTGGGCAACCCACAGCCAGATGTGGCAGGATCTGGCCACCATTGCCTGGGAACACCTGTCCTGTCCACTGCCAGTGTTCCAAGCAAGAGGGTGTTTAGTATTGCTGGTGATGTTGTGATACCCCACCACACTTCCTTGGATCCCGGTTTGGTGCAGCCACTGGAGTTGCTGAAGGTAAGGTGAACCTCCCACTGCTGGGGTTCCCCAAACTTCACATGCAGATGGAGTGAGTGCCACCCTCCTTATTATTTGCTTTTTTTTTATTTGCTTTCAGAACCTTGAGGTGCACTTTCACAGAAACCCCTTCTCCACTCTGCCTGAAATCTTGCAGGCCTTGTGCTTACACAAGGGGCTACCATCCCTGCTGTTTCCATCCCGCTCTGCCTTAACAGGTACAAGTGATGTAAGATTTTCTTTCAACAGTTTGAGGTGCACTTTCACAGAAACCCCTACACCTGTCTTGTTGAAACATGGTAGGCTTCATGCTCTCAGAAGGGGCTACCATCCCTGCTGCTTTCATCTGAATATGAGGAAAAAATGACAAAGTTATAGGTATTTTAGTAATAGTTTATGGACAGATCTCCAAATCGGCACTGAATCTCTGAATCTGAACCAGCAAATCGAATCGGGATAGCACTTCAAATCACTGAATTGAATCACTGTCCCTCCAAATCAGCTGAATCTGAATCTGAAGCAAATACTTGCTGCTTTGCACAGCCTACTAGGCACATCAAGAGACTGAACAGCTTCCACATGAGATGTCTGCATAAGATCCTGAAAATAAAGTGTGAAGACAGAATACCAAACATAGAAGTACTGGAGCACTCAGGACTGATGCATTTAAAAACCACCATCAAGAAGAGGAGGTTGTGATGGCTTGACCATGTCAGGAGAATGGAAGGAGACAGTATCCCCAAGAATATTTTGTATAGTGAGATTAGAGATGAATCTAGAAAGTGGGGTCACCCTTTATGGTGGCACTATCATGCATGCAAAAATGAAATAGTCATTCAGCATTAGTTTAGAAAGCTGGGAGGAGCACACAGAATCCTGTCTGATCTGAAGGGAACATCAGGCACTGGGTGCAGCTCAGCATGAAGCAGTTTTGATCCAGAGGAAGAAGCAAAGTGAAAAGGAATAAATCGGTGTGCTGTAAACTTAGACTCCAACTCAAACAGCATTTGGATCTGTGAAACTTGTAACAAACTGTGTTGCTCTTGAGTTGGGCTTGTCAGCCACAAACAGATTCATCAGACATCTGACCAGACCTCATACATGTACACCATGATCCAAAGGATTGATGGTTGTCTACGAAGGCAGTTCATTTCACCTATATAATAATTAGGTTAAAACATTAACCAGGTTCAGAGGATCAATAATGGGATATGGAACCTTTTACTGAAAGGACCAAATTAGTTCCTAATTTCATGCCCTACTTTATTTTAATGGATTTGCATTAGGAATTGGTTTGGTTATGTGCTGCTGGTGAAGGTCCAATGGAGTTTTCTGTTTCTGGTGTATATTTGTCTGTTTAATGCTCTGACAACTGATGACTAACAAATTAAATGAGAGAGCTTCGCTTAATTTCTTAATGTACAGATGTCTAAATTACCTTTTATGCTAACAGACATTAATATTTATCTAGGAGTCTAAGGATATAATGGACACAGTGGTCTAATGTAAGTATCTATTGAATTTGACAGGTTTTCCATTGACTTCAAGAAAGGAGTAGGTCTAGAATGAACAACTGTTTTACCCATTAAGGTTGCCTGTCTGGATCAAGTGGGAGGAATACTAACAGGATACAGGGGGACTGTGTATTACCTTCTGTCATATACTCTATATTGCTTTGTGTTATGTACCCATCCAAAGAAAAAAATAAAGAATTTAGTCACATGAGAAACCAAGCTGACACCTTTATTGACATTTTTATTTTCTTTAAAGGTGGGGAGAGAAAAATGTTTATAGCAAAATGATGGTGTTTCAGTCACAGCAACAAGTTTTGATTAATTCCCTTTGTCTTTAAAAGAACAAAACCCCAATAATTATTCTTCCATTTTAATAGATTTTTCAGCAGCTGACTCTTTGCTCTTGTGTTTTGTTGCCATTTTCCTGAGTTTCCTTTGTAATGGACAATGCATCCTTACATGCCCAGAGTCGGTTACCATGATCCAAAGCCATTCTGGAAATAGTCTGTCTGACAGCTCCTTTATTGGCATAGGGACTATTTAAATGAAAAACTTGTGCAAGAGATGAACTAACTGCCCCTTGCAATGGCAAATGGAAAACGATGAATTTTGCATGGGCAAACAGGTGACCTTTCTGCTTTCCACTCTAATTACTTTTCTGTCAGATGTTCAATTAGAGTGACAGGGTCTCAAATCCCCAAAGATCTCTGTTTTGTCTTAGAAGATTAAAGGGTGGCAACTATTTTCAACATGATTATTATCATTATCTCAGGAAGATGTTATACTTCAGAAGTCAGAGTCATAATAGCCCAGCAGACAGCAATTATTTGCAAATTGCCTTAATGTATTTTCCAAAAGCACTTTTTGCACTTCGTAATTTGTTTATTTGCTCAAACCGTTAGCACACTGAAATGATAACATTTCCCTGAACTAATGTGAAGCCATTTTGATATGGTAACTTACATGCATCTTACCATGATTCTCCTGCTACCCAGTACCCCATGCATGTTAAAATACCCTTTCCTCCCTGGATTATATAGTCACTGGGGCATAACATCTTGAAGAATTCAATTTTTTTTGTGAATGTTCAATTGAATGTAATAGAAACATGAACTTGCATTTGTTGAAGCCTTTTTGTGTTTGCTCTTTGTTAATATTTTAGCAAATGACACATGGATCGAACTGTTTGTGAAGACTTTGACTATTAAACAAATATTAATATTTTTAGAAAGAATATGCTTTCACTGGAAGCATGATTCTAAGCCAGTAGCGCCCAACCTTCTGGCCCTGCAGGCTGATGCAGAACTCATGGGCCATATCCTGAACGGGCTTAGCTCACAGGGTTGGTCTGCTTTTCTGATTCAATGCACTGGCCAGGCTCTGTGCCCCAGATCTGACCATGGAATGAGCCCACATACTGGATCTATTTGTGGAGCAACCCTCTGCACTGGATCTGGTTGCGGCCATGTGGTGGCAGTGAGGGACTGGTGGCGGCGTTAATTGCCACAGCTTCCAAAATTACGTTCAGTGCCACAGCAATTAATGGTGCCACTGTTCCCCCACCACCCCACCAAATTTCCAGACCTGTGGGGAGATCTGCAGGCCCAATGGGATGGCTTCTAGGGGCTGGAGGTTCAGCATGACTGTTCTGAGCTAGAGGAATGGAAATAATACTACATGACATGTACTGAACAGGAATTGGGTAGTATCTTGTCAAAAACTTTGTAACTGTGTAAGGTCCCTCCTTGTCTTCTATTATAGAAGCCTTCAGAGCTTGAAAGAACATGAGCATGTGCTTGTGTAGAGTTAGCAATACAGCTACAACCTAACACAGTTGGAACCCAACTGTGTTGAATGAGTTCCTTGTATTTTTTAATGTTGCATGGAGAATGAAGACACAGTATGACCTATGTGTTTAATCAAAACTAACCAATATAGCTTCTAAAATTCTCTCAACTAATTGCTCATGAGTAATTTACAAGAATTATTTGCAAATAATTTTGAATAATGAATAAACTCAAGAAAATGGTTAGTGGCTCGCAGATAATTTGTGAACAGAAAATGAGGCTAGATTAATTGAAAACATTAATTGCTATGGATTCAGCATAGTGCATTCAGCACTCAGCTCTAATCTGTGGCCTGCTAAGAAAAGTCCATGTAAATGCAAAAGCTGGTCCATCACTTTTATTTTGAAATATTGCTGCTTAATATTCAATAGGAGACAAATTAGGATTCAAAGAATATTTTTATAATTATAATTGTACATAGCAGTTTTATCACAATGTTCATCTTCAAAGTTATTACACATATTAACTTGCGAATATCTTGTAAGAGAGTTTTTTTATCCCTTTTTATTTACTAGCACATGAGCAGAGGTAGAAAGCCAGATTTTGGCCCAACTTTCTTAGCTGCACAGAAGTGTACAGAAGTCAGGTGCCTGAATTGATATTGCTTCTTTTAAATAAAGGTTAGTGTGGAGGGTCAGTGAGAGGCACTACTCCAAATATGCTGATGCTTCCTAGTGTTCACAGGATATGTGTTTTGCTGTGAATGGGCTGGATCAAGTTTTTCCTGGACTGGGGACAAAACTAGAAGTCTCAATCTGTTTCTAGAGTGATAGAACTAGGCACTGACTTGTACTTGTAAGTCCTGTGGTAGTGACATGATTTTCATAGATTTCATAGATTTACATAGACATTAGGGCTGGAAGGGACCTCAGAAGATCATCAAGTCCGGCCCCCTGCCCAAAGGGCAGGAAGTCAGCTGGGGTCATAGTATCCCAGCAAGATAAGCATCCAGTTTCCTCTTGAAGGTGTTCAATGAAGGCACTTGAACCATCTCTGGTGGCAGGCTGTTCCAGACCTTGGGGGCTAGGACAGTAAATTATTCTTCATTATGTCCAGCCTGAAATGGTCTTGCAGTAGTTTATAACCATTCAACCTCATCATCCCATGGGGCGCTCTGGTGAACAAACGTTTCTCCAGATACTGGCGGTCACCCCTGATAAACTTATAGGTGGCCATCAGATCACCCCTGAACCTGTGCTTTTCCAGGCTAAAGAACCCCATAGCTTTCAGCCTGTCATTGTAAAGTCTGTTTTCCTGACCTCTGATCATGTGTGTGGCTCTTCTCTGGACTCGCTCAGACTTCTCCACATCCTTTTTGAATTGTGGGGCCCAAAACTGGACACAGTACTCCAGCTACGGCCTCACCAAGGCGGAGTACAAGGAGAGAAGGATGTCCTGGGATTTGCTTGAGAAGCATCTATGGATGCAAGCCAGTGGTTTGGTTGCTTTACTAGCCTCAGCATTGCAGTGAAGGCTCATGTTCATCTTGTGGTCAATTATTAGCCCCAAGTCTCTTTCCTTCCTTGTGCTAACCAGCATAGCACTGCCAAGCTTATAAGGATGCTGCAACTTTTCTTCCCAAGGTGGAGAACCTTGCATTTTTCAGTGTTAAACACCATCAGGTAATTGTCCGCCCATTTGCTGAACCTGTCCAGGTCAGCCTGGATTGCCCTCCTGTCTTCAGGTGTGGATGCTTTGCCCCAAAGTTTGGTGTCATTGGTGAACTTGGCCAGTGTGCTTCTGACTCCAATGTCCACATCATTAATGAAGATGTTGAACAGTATGGGTCCAAGGACAGAGCCTTAGGGGACCCCACTGGTCACAGGGCACCATGACAATTGATTTCCGTCAATTACCACCCTCTGAGTCCGACCATGGAGCCAGTTTCCCAGCCAGTGGCAAGAGGTGATCATGGGATACCAGATCAAAGGCGTTTTTGAAGTCAAGATATATGACATCAATCTCTTCTCCCTTGTCCAGGTGATAGGTCACCTGGTCATAAAAGGAAATGAGAGTGGTCAAGCAAGACTTACCCACAACAAACCCATGCTGGCTATCCCTCAGGATGTTGGCGTCGGCCAGTCCATTAAGGATGACCTCTCTAATAAACTTTTCTAAGACCTTTCCCGGGATAGAGGTCAGGCTGATGGGCCTGTAGTTTGCAGGATCCATTTTCCTCTCTTTCTTTAAGATAGGCACCACATTGGCCTTCTTCCAGCCTTCGGGCACTATACCAGAGTGTCAAGAGTTCTTGAAGATCCATGGCAGAGATTGGGCTATGATGCTGGCCAGCTCCTTGAGTACCCTGGATGTAGATTGTCAGGGCCAGCTGGCTTGAAGGTATGCAGTCTCTCAAGGTGTTCCTTCACGAGGTCAGCATTGATAGAGGGCAGGGCATCTCCCTCATTCAGACCTCCCTGTCCCCTAGTGGGTGTGAGCGTCCCATGGGACTGATGGAACACTGATGCAAACTACCCATTTAATAGGTTGGCTTTTTCCTGGGCATTAGTTGTCCCATCTGGTTTAGCAGGAGTCCAATGTTGCTCTTGCTTTTCCTCTGGCTCCCCACATATCTGAAAAAGGACTTTTTATTGTCCTGTATACTGGAAGCTAATTGGAGGTGAGCTGCAGCCTTGGCTTTCCTGGTTTGCTCCCTGCAGAATTGGACCAGTGCAGAATATTCCTCCTTGGAGGTGACTCCCATCCTTTGTAGGCCTTTCTTTTTAGACTCAGGAGGTGTATTAGATCCCTGGAGAGCCAGGGGAGCTGCTGTTTCCTCTTGCTGCCTTTCCTCCAAGATAGACTAGAATTAGCACGTGCATTGAGGATTGAGGAGCAACCACTCTAAGGTCACTGATGGGACGCAGTCTAGATCTCTGAGTTTCAAGCTCCTAGGTTTGTGAATAGAGCATGAGGCTACACTTATTTCCTTTGTAAGCTCTCCCTTTCCTCCATATATTTTTTCATGCTAAGAGGCAATCAAAACACAAGATCCCAGAGGTGGCTTTATTTTTGGCCAAAGACAATGCAAAAGAAAACACCAACCAATTCTGCTAGATTACTCATAGTAAGAAGGACCTGTATTTCAAGACCCTGATGAATTGCCATAAAAGACTACCATGGCGGAAAAGCACGTTTATGCAAGAAGTGAGCTTCCTCCCAAAAGGTCCCATCATTACTATAAGCAAGAAATGGGCCCTTCTATATAATCGATCTGTTAGTTTTAAAAGAGAGTGCATCGGTGCCACTGGTATTGTCATGAAAAAGGCCTGATACATTAATGCCAGGGAAAGCAAACCTAAAACTCAGTCCTTTACTTGATGAAAATCTGTTATAAAGTTATTTGTAGTGTTTTACAGATAAGCCATAGTGTTTTATAAGCTTTTGGCAGGCTTTGCTTATCACATCTACATGTGAAATTAATGTGATGCAATAAACTCAGGCACATATTGAGATGGAGTTTATTGCTACTGGGCACAGCATCTTCATGTGTGCCCAGGACCATAGCACACTGAATTGGCACAGAGCAGCTGGCTGGCAGGAGCCCCTAGGGTCAGCCTGCCAGCCTGGGGTGCTCCACCCTGGCTCAGTGTGCTGCAGAGGGGCTGGTTAGGCGTGAGGTTGCTTCGGTGCAGAGCTAGCTGGAGGGCAGCCCCTGCACTGAAGCACCCTTGTGCCCCAGCCGGTCCCATCAACGTCTATACAGCATGTGTTGCAGTGGAGTAAATAACTCTGCCATAGATTAATAAAGCAGAACAAAAATACAATATTAACCATAGCATAAGGCTTGAGGTGAAATGTAAAAGGAGATTTGGTTGTTTCAGTCAGAAGTCGAGCTTTACTGGTACTGTAACCCAATGGGCTACTTCTTCCTCCAAAACAACTCTTCCCAAAATGCACTGTACAAAGCCAACAGTTACCAAAGTCAATCATTTGGCCCCTTTCACTGATATTTCATGCTCACGTCAGTGATATGATACCTTGTTTAGTACTGATTGCTGGCCCTGTTGAGACTACTTTTGTGGTCTGAATTTCGGTGATGTAAGAAGCCTGATGGGAGAGGAATCCTGCTACCTACCAAAAGTAGTTTTCAAGTGAAACCAAGGCTTTGGGTTTTATTTTGTTCACTGTTTTGGAAGATGCTTAATTCTTTTGGCCTGCTTCAAATGCTAGGGCTCAGAAGTTACTGCATTCCCTTCAAATGACACCAACATAAAGAAATTAGAATAAATGTCTTTTCCTGACATGCCTGAAGCCATAAAATGATTTGTATACAAATAAAAATCAATCTAAATAAATCAGAATCTTTGTCTCCATGTTGAGGAAGGTTAAATCACCAGCAATTGTGGCAGCGGCACATTGTACACAGCATTTTGCAGACATAGTGTCACTTCTTTATTTTATTATACAATGCAGTTCACCCTAAATTACATTTTCTTGTTTTAATTTATTTGCATGAAGAAGGTGATGCAGCATAAATCATCTTGTGTAGGTTGCTGGGTTATTTGCATTGCAGAAGTTGTTTTTAACTTGGTATTGGAAGGGAATTTGCCGATGGGAGGCTTTGGAAGGCATTACAGCTAGTGACTGGTGAATCTCAGAGGTGATGAATGAACTTCTATCCCCTTTAGACAAACATGTTTGAGATTAGGTGCTTATCAAAAAGCTTATCCAGGACTTCCCAGGACTCTTTTGGTAGCTCCCCATTTGCTAGGCCAACCTCATTTTGCATCAACTTTTTTCTCTGCTGCCCCATGGGATGAATACAAGCTCTTTATTTTGTTGGGTTATCTTTCTGGGGATATCCATTTGGCTCCATCTGTTCTCACCCTTTGTCTGTATGTGTTGACCTGCTGGCTTTCTCCATTAACTCTTAAATCTATATAACCCAGGACCAGTTAGTGTTGAGTGATGGCTAAGAGGAGTAGTTGACTCTTTCTTTCTCCAGCCCACTATCCTATGGACTGCACGCTCTTTCCTGTAGTATGATGCTAAAGAGATGAAAACATAATATTTGTTTTCTACCTCCAATCTCATGGCTTAGTATTCAGGTTTCATCTCCAGTTTGCCTTAAAAAAATGACTTCTGATAAAAAGGCCCAGTGGAAGGTGCTGGAGGAACTTCTGTAGGAAGGGGGTTGGCAATTGGGGTTTTTGGGACATGAAGAGAAGGCTGCTTGGCTGCTCTCTATAAGGAGGTAACAGAGCTGGATCCTTGGTTATTTTCTCCTAGAGTAAATCAAAGGTACAACTACCAAGAGCAATATTCATAACTCATTGTTCTGAATGCAGCTCTAGTTTGTACTGACAGAAGTTTGACACTTTCTGGGGACTCTGAGTCAGAAGGGAGATTTTAATTCTTCTGTGTGAGAAAAGCTTGTGTTGCAAATGCACGTGTGTGTACACACACACACGGACACAAACACAGTCACCATTAGCCCTCTATTAGCAGAGACAAGTGCTACATCCAGATGAGCAGGGCCGTGCTGTCTGTGGTACCACAACCTCACGTGGTAAACATGAAAATATGAGCCATGCTGCAAGTTTGTGGCGCGGTGGCAACATTTACTACTGGATTTTCCTGGTAGCAACACCCCAGGAAGCAAAAATGGCACAAAACAAGTATGCACCCGCAAAACCAGAGGCCAGACCATCCAGAGCATGACCTATGGCTCCGGAGCCGTTGATATGCGTCTCTTTTAACTGTTATACAAATGCATAGTGACCAACTTGGAAACTTTATATGTCTCCTTGAAGCTTTATAAAGCTTGGAAGCTGGTCATTGTGTGCGTGTGCATGTGCAAAGATTCAAGGAGATGCACATTGACTTCTGAAGAGCTGCATGTGGCTCTGGAGCTGCAGATGGGCCAGCCCTGGTCCAGAGCAATGCTCTGGCTGCCAGCCAGGCCTCCGTGCTGAGTTATGCCTCTGCTGCTCCAGCACACCACCGGGTAAGACTGCAGGGGCCAGCACAGGTCTTGGCCTCAGCCTCCAGGTCTCCCTCGCTGGAGATGGGAGGAGATGGGTGAGGGCAGTTTGCCTGTTGTGGGACAATTTATTCCACACTGAAGCTCAATTTCAGGGGTGTGCACCGAGGCAATTTGTGCTGGTGCAAGTGCACACCCCTGCTCATCTGGAAGCAGCCACAAAGGACAAGAAAAGATTCAATTAAGCAGGATGTGAACTGCCCTTTCATCCCTGGAGGCAGCCCTTGGAGGAAAAGTAATGCAGCTGGCCTCTGAAACCACCGCTTTGTGTAGTACCAGTAACCAGCTGCCATACAGCCTGCTTAACCAGACTGCTGTGGGGGACCCTGGTGGTCGATCCAGGAAGGCCAAGACAGCAAGAGGCATTGGAGGAGCAGTCTTGCTTAGCACCGCTTTATCTCTCCAAGGCCCAAGTAGCCGAGAAAGTAGCCCTTTAGCAAGTCAAAGTAGGATGTGTTTTACTACTGCTACTGCTGTACTGTATTCTGTGCTTTCATGTGTAAGTAGAGGACTTTCAGTCTCCCAGTCTGTCAGTCCTGACACTTCCCAAACACACTTACTTTGTTTAAAAATAGGGCAATTCAAGGAAAGATTGAGTGCCAGGACTGTATTTTTAAAGCAGTTTTGGGGGAACATAAAAATCAGGTATCCTACTAAGCATTTATCTCATCTGAGTAGAAACTACTGGGAGATTGAGGCGTTCATGATTTTTTCTTTCTGAGATGTATTCATACATATTTATTATTACACCAGCAATTGGGACCTGACATTAGGCCAAACGCAACAGTAACTGTTCTCTGTTACTCTGGTTTAAATTCAGAGCGGCCCTGATCTCTTTACAGCAGTGCAGAATCTAACTAAAAGACTTTGAACACTGAGCAGCTGCCTTTCTAGATAGGAGCGAAGTGTATTGCAGTTAAATGTCTCTCCATCTTGTGTCTGAAGAATTGCCACACCCCCTTTGGAAAGGAAGATGATCAAATGGCAGGACATTTGCAACACCATTCCCTGCCTGAATTTGCTCTTTGGTTCTCATTAGGCTGTTCGTTTAGAGGCATCTGTAGCCTGGCTGCTGGAAGAGTGGGGTGCTTTAATGAGCTCTGGCGATGACTGTTTCCTACTTGAAAATTTGATGAGATGCGGTATCTTAAACCTAGTGCCGCATGTAGCACGGAGCGAACAAAACAACAGAATAAAATGTACTTTATAAATGATGGAGCAAGGCTGCATATGAAAGAACCTTTTAAACAAGCTGAAATGTTAAAATGTATTATTTCCCTTTGGGGAAGGAAATAGTCAAAGGGACAGGGCTGATGAACTGAGCTTATTAAATTGACTTGAAATGGTATTGACGAAAAGGCTGCAGCACACTTCAAACACATTTACTGCAGTAATGAACTTAAAGGACTGTTCTGACAAAAAGTTAGATTTGCTTAATATACTGATGTGAGGTCTCTGGCGAGACGCTTGTCATCTGAAGTTGAGCATAGTGATGTGGGAAAAACATACACGGCTGGGGGCCCAGTGGGAACTGAAGCATTGAAGGGCCAGATCTGCTGTGGGTGCAAGCAGGAGGAAATCCACTGAAACAGGACAAAGATTCTTTAGGAGATCTGGTCCGATAGCCTGTCGTTGCGGTCTGATGCCCTTCTGTGTTTCCTATGGTTGACCTGCTTTGTGTACCGCTATTTCTGTCCCATGTCATGTTCACCTTTATGGATACAGTGAGGCTTAAATAATGTTTGTAAACTACTTTGGGATCTGGGGACTACTTGCAAATGTGCAGCATTATATAGGCACTCTCCCAGTTTTCACCAAAGCAGTTTTCACATGCAAAGCATGTGTGAAATTTTTCCTTAGGATGGATTTCTGCCTAGGATTGGACGTGTGAAGAAAGGCCTCTTGGAGTTGTGGTTCCAGTGAGCAGACAGTGAAATGCAGTCCTCCCTCTGTGTCGTATTCGGGCTGCCCGCCCACAGAAGACAGGGGCATGTAGGGGACTTGATTTTGCCACAGGGGAACCAAACCCACACTATACATTAATGTCAGGCAGCTGCCCTTGCTTTTGCGTGAGGTGCGCTAGCACAGCTCCACTGCAATGTTAAGCTGTGTTCAGGAAAGGGAGACAAGGGAGCATTTTATATTTGGAGGATGAGACTTTAAGGAGCTGGACTGTAAAACTACCTAATTTTGGTAGAGCTAGTTTATGGACAATTAAGATCTATTGGAATCTGATCTGGTATTTATCTGACTTCCCTTGGACTAATTTGTTTACTGCCTAGGAAATGGCCTGCTCAGGTTTATTGCTATCTCCATGCCTGCTCTGCTTCCTGCGAGTGTGACACAGTTGCCTAGTTTGTTGTACTATCTTTTTTTTCCCACTACTATACACTAGCTACTTTCCAGGTCTAATTAGGACTGCATCCATGAGCTTGCAGGACCCTTAGGTATACGAACCATGCATTAGCCTCAGAAGGGCTCATTGTTGATAGGGAAGCTATTTCATCGCTCTTTTTTTTATTTCTGGTCCCACAAAGATTCAATATTACAGGGGAAATAGGCAGCTCTAACTTGATCTTTGTTTTGTATAATGGAGTCTTAAATTTGTGAAGAATTGTCCACTCATTGTTTGGTACCAAATTCCTTAAAGTTAAAAGGGATTCTTGTTAAATGAAGGGGAAAGGACTAAATGAAACACCATTTATATTCTGAAGAATTTGGAGCTAAGGGAGCATATTAAATAGGTCAGCTGCCTTGTGATGGATTCAGTTTTTATTATGAAACCGATTTAGAAATCCATATGCAAACCGAGTTCCTCTAAACTGGCTGTTAATGATGTTATGCCAATGTCAATATTGCCTAGTAAAAACACAGAGACAATTTTCTGCAGATGGATATTGCTTAGTGTATAAGCACAAGCCAGTAATGGTGTTGCCTAATGTGTTTCTGTAATTCTAGTATATTGGACTACTGGTCCTGATCAGAGCTTCTGCAAAATGAAAACATTTAGGTCCTGAATATTAACTCTTTATTCTCACTGGTGACTGGTTGATCACACGAGTGAGATGCTATTGGTATCAGGGAGTTAATCTGTAAGTACTTCCAATGGAATAAATGGGATTCACAGGCTGCATCTACACGGGACGTTACTGTACAGTTGCTTAGGTCATGGATAAACAAGTACTTGGATGAACAACCCGAGTTACCATACAGTAGCACCAGTAAGTGCCTTTATTGTGATGTTACTGCTCAGTAGCCTAATACTACCATGCAGTAGCATCGTGTCATGGTTTATACCACCTGACGCTACTGTGCAGTAGGGCTATGCGAGGCTTTGGACCGCGCTTCAGATCCGGAGAAGATTCAGACACTTTGGATGCAGAAGCAGCGCATCTGCATTAAAGCGCTGGCTTCTTTAGGCTTTCTGAATTGGTTTGCAGCTTCTGAACCACTTCAGAAAAGCTTTGGAGCCGCTTTGGAGATCAAGCTATAGGGTATAATGGGGAATCAATGAATATCTATAACTTTGTTTTTTGTCTGATTTGGATGGAACTTGCAGGTGTGGTAGCCTCTGCTGAGAGCATAAAGTCTGCCAAGATTCAAGAAGATGGGTGCAGGGGTTTGGGGGAGACTGCACTCCAAATTCTTGAAAGCAAGACTCATGTATGTGTTACATCACAGGGGGGTGAATACTGCAGGGGTGCTGGCCCTTGGTGAGACCACAAAGCCTGCCAAGTTTCAAGGAGATAAGTGCAGGGGCTTGGGGGAAACTTCACCTCAAGCTGCGGACAAGCAAAACTCGTGACATGGGTGACACTGTGTGCGTTAAGGCGCAGCAGGGTGAAAGCTGCAGGGATGCTAGCCCCTGCTGAGGCCATGAAGCCTGCCAGCTGTCGAGGAGATCGGTGCAGGGGGGTTCTGGAGCCCTGTGCCCCTAGCTGCTCACAGACAAAACTCATGACATGGGTGCTTGTGCAACTGTGTCTGTCTTGAGGCACTGGATGGGAGGGAACTACTGCAGGCCTTGGTTGTTGGTTGCTCTTGAAGAAAAGGCCTGCAAGTAGTTCCCTGCAACTGTCTAAAGGACAGTTCATGCGAATCGCACAGGCTTAAGAGCTCTCCATTCACTCTCCTATCCATGTGATATAACTTTGGCATGCTTTTGAATACAAACATCATCGTTACAACAGACTCTAACCCATTAGTTTCCTTCACACTCCTGTTACTCATGTACGATACTGCTGCTTAGGGACCTAGTGAGAATTTATTGAAAGAATTTAGTTTCCCTTCTCATATAATGGTTTCTGTTTTGAAAAAGGAGACAAATATTTAGATCTGTTCTTTTCTGCGCGCATACTTGTATTAGGCCTTTACCACCATTAGAGTGAGAAGGTCTATCAATGCTTGGTGAGAGCAAAAGTAGATATATTACTTTCGGAGCCCAGAGGAACTTACTCAGCAGTATCTGAATACACTATTCATTTTTTTTTTTTACACAAAGGCTCAGTCTTCTAAATGTAAATCATCCCCGGGAGGATCAAGCCTCATACTGTGCATCTCAGCAGCTACCCGTCCGCCTCCCCGAAGTCTCCTAAACCTATTCATGAGAAAATTGTGTGCCTAAGGGAGTTTGGGATGTTTGGGAGCCTAAACATTTCCTTACAGAGATTTTAGGTTGGTAGCAGCAAGTATGATGCTAAAAAAAGGCCGTGCCTGCTTTAATGAACGTGGAGCACAGTTTACTTTGTGTCCTCTGCTCATGTCTCTCCTGACTATGCTCATGTCTCTTGTGACGCTATTTTAGAATAGTTGTGAGGATGACTAGGCATTACTTTCTTATTGCCCTTTTTTGGTAGGATTAGTTCCTGTGGAATTGATGTACATCCATTTTTGTCCTTTTTTGCCTAGAGCTATTCCATTTGGATCTTTTAGTCTTGTCAGATCTAGCAAGCTAAGGGAACCTCACCCATACTTGGATGAGAGACCTTCATAGGAAAGTCAAGGTGCAGTGAGAAATTGTCTTTGAAGATGGCAGGATTTCCTCTGATTCAAAACTGAATGGATAGAGATACTTCAGGATAGCGTTAAGGTTCCTGCAGTTCTGTGGGTACCATCTTTTAGAAGAGATGCAGGTGGACCTCTGTGCCTGTACAAATGCATTACTCCACTGCTGTAGCTATCTCTCTACATTGTGTCGTCAAAGAGCTGCCCACGAAGGAATCAGAAAATGCTAAACAGAATAAAGGGCTGCCTGCTCTTATCCAGGTGAATTCCTTTTGCCAACAAAAGGTTTTCTTCCCTTAAAGTGGAAAACACCACATTTGGGATTCTACTCCTAATTCATTAAGCATTTTGTGATCTTTAGCTACACTCTGCAAATAGTGCATCGTTTAGCATCACACCATGACTCCCTTCCTCACATTAATGAGTTATTATTCACATGAATAGTCCTATTGACTCCAGTTGGACTATATGCTGGATTTGTTGCCTCTTTATAATTCAGCCACTCAGCAAATAACTCTTCAATCGTTTAGAATACAAATGCCACTGCCAATAACTTTCTCATTTATGGAGAGGGGCAAAGAATTTCTATCTATTTCATTAAAGAAAGCATTATGAGAATGTTCAGTTGCTTAAATAAGTTAAGGATAAGTCAACTTCTAGAGCGGTACAAAACAATAAACAGACATAAATCATCTCTATTATTGGCAGCCTGGATTATCCAGCTGTCGTCTCGCTGATTTTTTTTTTTTTTAAACCTTTTCTCAGGAAGCCTTGCAAAGTAGATCTGAAATCTAGAACTGAAGTTGCTTTTTTCCCAGATTGTGCATAATCAACAATATTCTGCAGTTTGAAATGCATGAATAGTTTGGTTGATGATGGATGATGCAGAAGTGAATCACTTTAATTCTTTCAGATATATACATGCTTAACAACAGTTCAAAGTAGATCTAATTTTATTCCAAAAGTAGGAAATACACATGGCATTTATGTGCACTAAGCACATAAACACATGGAAGGCAGATCTGCTCAAAAAGAAGGGGCAATTTTTCATGCAGAAGCTTTTCACAGTAGAGCAGCAAGTTAAAGTTTAAGAGCAAGGCTTTAATAAAACAAAAAAAATGTTGAGTTTGCTGGAGTATGACTACACTTCTTTGGAAGTAGTTAAAGACCAGTGTCCTGGCCAAACTCCAGCTTGGTAATTATACTCCACCGTCTTAAACTTCCTCTGCAGTTTCAGGTGGTTCGAACATCTCTAACTTCTTTTTCCCAGGCAGTATTTCTGCATATTCTCAAACTGATGCTGTGCAGCATTCCAGGGCAAGGGTAAGGGACTCCTGTGTATGTATAGCTTACAACGTTTTGGGCAGGTGAATGTCTTGGGTTTGAAAGTTTGGATAAGATTTGAAAGCAGTGGAGGTGGTTCATAGGCGGGCCTTTCTTGGGCGTGTTTGGATAACGTGGAGCTGGTGTCCTCTGACTCAGCCTGTACTGAACTTCATCCTTGTAAGAGGAACCCTTAATGGGTTGACAGGAACCATGACAGATGGGAGAACCTTGTCAACCTTGTAGATGCACCTTCTCCAAGTCCCTAGCATAAAGGGATTATTTGAAGAAATGAGAGTTTAGTTAAGGTATCTCTGCTATCTTTGCCTGCTCTTAGAACTGTCCTAGGAGGCCTATGGTAGTGACAGACTTTAAAGCAGTAATATGGCTGCTCAGCTCTACTCTTCCAGCTTGATGGGCTGAGAGCTAGTTTCTAGCCTTTTCCAGGTTGAAAAGGAAGCACTGATTTTCATTTCCTCCTTCAGTTGAGTTTGGCATGCAGATGAAGTTGAGAATCTGGTCTACAGACAGCAATATCTATAGATAAAATAGGTTAATATACAGAAATGAGAGGGGAGAAAGCAAACTAACAGAGAGGGGGAGTAAGGAAAGCGGCAGGGGTAGGCATTCTAGCAACAATTTTTTGCGTGTGCAGACATAAGACACCAGTTTTGAGGAAATAAACTTGTATTCATTTGGCAGGTGATTGAGGGGTTGGGGGTTGTAATTAATGCTGTCTCTCTCTCTCTCTCTCTTTTTTTTCTCTCTTTCTTTCTAAACAGCACAGGTTTTCTTAGCTGTATCTTAGAATGGAGGTTCCCAAACTTTTTCTTATTGAGCACCCCCTTCCAGATTTACCAGTTACCCATGCACCTCTACCAGTACACACATTATATTTTAACCCTTTAAATGTCAATTATTATTGTATTAACTTTATGTAATGAAAATTAAATCCACCATTACATGATTTCTCCTGTGTACCAACCAGAAATGTCTTGTACTCATGGGGTATGCATTAGGGCTGTGTGAAGCTTCGAGTGCTGATTCAATTTGGAGGAGATTCAGCCTGATTTGGTAGCCAAATCTCCAAATCTGAATCGAATTAGGAGACCAATTAAAAGGTCTGAATCGATTCAAAGCTCTCCGAATCAATTTGGAAAAGATTCAGAGAGCTTTGGAGATTCGGGCAGTCCCTGCCTGTTGCAGCAGGGAGGTGGAGCCAGACTCCATGCTGGTAAGTAGGGGGTGGGGGAGGCAGTGGCTAGAGGAGGGGACCATAGAGTGACCCCTGCCAGGCCCCATTCCCTGCCTGCTTCCCCAGCCCCCTTGAGTGCCCCCTGTCCCCCACCCACTCCCCCAGCCCCCCCATGGCTGCCCTGCCTGCCACCAGTACCTGCCTCTTTAAAAAAAAAAAAAAAAAAAAAAAAAAAAGCCCCAACTCACTGGC
>JAGPOW010003447.1:22783968-22820056 GCA_030014935.1 Caiman crocodilus
AAAAAAAAAAAAAAAAAAAAAAAAAAAAGCCCCTACTCACTGGCTGCTATGAGGTGAGGGGGGCAATCCCTACTGCCCCACACTGTATGGGGGGCTCTGTCACAAGCCCTCTGACCCCTACCCGCTCTTCTGGCTCCCCTCCCTGCTCCCGCCCCAAGACTGCCCTGCCTGGCCCCAGCTCCTGGTTCTTAACAAAAACCCAAGCCACACACAAAAAAGAAAAAGCCCCAGACTCGCTGGCTGCTGTAGTGGTCTGTGGGGCTTCTGGGGGCTCGTGACAGAGCCCCCCATGCAGTGCAAGGCAATGGGGGGCAGAGGTGTTTACCCCCTTGCCTCGCAGGAGCTAGTGGAGAGGTTTGTTTTTTTAAAGTGCTGGGAGCTGGGGTGGGCAGCACAGCCATGGGTGGGGCTGGGAGAGTGGGCAGGGGTTGGTGGGCTCATGGCAGAGCCCCCCATGCAGCATGGGGCAGTGGGGATTGCACCCCCCCCACCTGGCAGGAGCCGATGAGTTCTGGGCTTTTTTTCTAAAGAGCTGGGAGCCGGGGCCAGGCAGGACAGCCATTGACAGGGCTGGGAGAGGAGGCGAGGGATAGGTTGATTTAGGGATTCGGCTGATTTGGCAGCGGCCAAATCAGATTCAGCCACATCACTTTGGGACAGTAATTCAAATCACTGAATTGAATCACTGTCTCCTGAATCATCTGAATCCAAATCCAAAGTGAATACTAGCCATTTTGCCCAGGCCTAGTACATATACTACAGTTTGGGAACCCCTGTCATAGAAAATTGAATTTCCCTTATTTTAGGAAAAACTGAAATCCCCTGAATGTAGTTCTACCTTGGTGAGAAAGGACCTCTCTTGAGGTATATGTACAACAATGTACAGGCAATGTACAGCACAGAATCCTATGTGTGGATCATGTAGAAAGAAATCTCTGTGGAAAAGCAGGAAGGAAGTGAGGCTACCAGCCTTGATAGATTCATGGCTTCTTCCTTCATCTAAATCTTTGCAGATTAGCGCATCTATTTTCCATCTACATATATGGTTGGTAGTATTAAATCATCAAACCAATCTGTAAGGGAAGGATATACATTGTAAACCTGTCGGACATTTGTATTATTTGCTTGTCACAAAGAAGAATGCAAAGGATAGGTAAGATAATTTCAGCCTATTTTAAAGGCTAACAGGTGACCATGCATATTCTGGTAATAGGACTCAGGTACAAATTACTAACACACAATAAAGCATAATGAGACTGCTACACAAACGGTATGCATAGCTGAAATGCATAGAGTACTTATTTTGCAGAAACACTATCTCATTTTAAATTGTTCTTCCATTTCCCTACTCTCACTGATGAAAGAGGATGTGCCAACAGGACTGTTTAGAAGAGGAAGTAAATTAATTAGATTACTAGGGCATGTCCAGGCAGGAAAATAAGCTGGCAATAAAATAGCTTACTTAATTTCTTCTCCCCAGGACTTGTTTATATGGGGGAAATGTAAGGTAAAGTGGGACTTTACAGCGCAGTTGTCACTCTGCTAATTCTGTGTGGATGCATTTACTGTACTATAAAAATGTCTTTGTGAAACTGGAGTTACCTATTTTGTGCTTAGTGCACATAAATGCCTAGATCCTGTTGGGTATCTGAGTTGCATTTAGTTGTCTAAGTGCAATCCTAGTCCACTATACTTGCACCTTTTGAAAACAATTAATGCATCTAGTTTTATAAGGTGCCTTCATCTTAGCCTTAAAGCTAAGTTACAAAAACAGTTAGGAGCAAGAAAACCACTCACCTTTTGCATTAAGTATTTTTTCAGGGCCTTGAATAGGGTAGAACAGGATCATACTTAACTACCTAAGAACAGGTAGATAGCATACACGTTCACACAGGGAGTTATGGCAGAATACTTAGTGCACTATAAATTCATGCTGGCTTATTATATACTAAATTCCCCATAGAGTTACAGCCTTAGCATCAGTCACTGTAGGTGACTGCTTCTTCATGCTTTCTGCAGCAAACTGATAGTACTCACAGGTCCTATGTACTGCATGCCAGGTCATTTTTCACACCTCACTCTGTTCCCTCTTGAACAGATTGCGTGCTTTGAAGCAAGCCAGCAGGGAGCCCATCAGAACAAGAAGCATATCAGCCCCTCAAGAAAACAAAAGCCTCTTTCTCATTTCTTCAAACACCTCCTAAACAGCTTTTTCCAAGGCATTTGTAAAGAAGAATGAAGGGACATTACCAGCTGACCGGTTGATTAGCTTCAAAAAACTCTAAGTGGACATTTTTCTGTATTTCGTTGTTGCTGTGAAATTGGAGACACACATACATAGATGAACACCACTCAGCATTAGGTAGCATGGGGGTGAAGTGACCATGACCAGATGCTGACAGGCATCTATACCACTGGGATCCATGCTGTAGGAGAGGGGAAGGGGGAAGATCCCTGCTTGAAAAGTGAGCAGGAAGGGGTGGATAGGGGGAAGCCAGGCAGACACTGTTGTGCCTGCAGTCCCCCACCTCCTTCTCAGCCAGTCGGAGCTCTGGCCAAGGAGGAGAGGGGCGGGGCCAGCCCTGCTCTCTGGAGTAGACAGCTCAACCCAACTCAGCCCAGGGCTGAAAAGCATGCTGGGATGCTGGGGGACTCTGATTTAACTTAAATCAGGAAGGGGTCTGGGAAGCAAGTTCCATAAACTGGTTTGATCCAAATAGGTTAAGTCTGATATTACATTCAGCCAGGTTTATCATAAACCAGTTTAGGCCATTTTGAAACTGGTTCATGTGCACTGAACGTATGTCCTGTGTGAACTGAATGCATGTTTTGTTACAGGTTGGACCAGTTTCTTTTAAACCAGTTTATGATCACTTAAACTGGTCTATGTGCATCTTCTGTCCCTAGCCAAGGGGATGGGAGGTGTTTTCAAGTATATCCCATTCACCCAATTTTGCTCACATACACCAAGCCCAAACATGAGGCAGTAAATCTACCTAAAATTTGGTCATCACAGCTGCTCTGAAGTACACTGGAGACAGAGCTCAGGAGTAGTTGTTGGGGGCACTTGAACTGTTTTCATCACTGCCCTTTTCTCTTTTGTAGATGTGAGCTGGCGCAGGTAGGCAGGGCATGCTGGAGTACCATGGATTCCTTGTACTCCTACCCTGTGACTTCTTGCTAATCACTCTCTCAGCACCTCTCTTTTTCTATCTTAATCTTTTTCTTTATCGCAGGGATGTTGTATAGCTCTATTAATTCAAGTTTATAAAGATTCTCTGATGAAACACGCAATATATTGTTTGAAGAAACTACAGCTCTGCTTATGACAAATGTATGTGAGTATGTGTGTCATTTCCTTTCCTATACCACCAAGCTTCACAACTTTATATTTATATTGAGCTAATACAGAGAGATGTATACTACAGATACCGAGTTGTGGTCATGCACTGAGCATCAGCTTTTATTTTGTGTGTTTAATCAGGGAGCATTAACTTAATAACCTAATGTTTTGGGAATTATGTTTCTATGAGATGGATAGACCAGTAAGACTGGTTCAACTTGGATTATTTATGGGCTGGGGAAAGCTCCTTAGAATTGGCATCATGCAAAACTGATACCAGTGGGAGAGGGGAGAAACAACTGCTAAACCGAATTGAGAGCATCTTTGAACAATTTGCTAGTTTGTATAGGATTTTAAGGAAAGACCTTCTCTCAAACTGCGAAGAGGAATTTTTAGTTAGTTTGCCGTTTGCTGTCATCATGGCTACATTCAAACCAGTCTGAGCTGCCTTTGTTACTGCAACAACAGCAGGGAACCTGGAAGAGACTGGAGCATTAGTGTTCTTAATATTGTAGAGTGGGTGTAATAGTGGGATAAGGATGGCAATTGAGGAAGTGGGGACATTTTTTGAAAGGCACAAAGGGCAGTTAGGCATGAGGACCCTTTACATCTCTGTTAAACCGGTACCATGAAATCCTTGAA
Source organism: Caiman crocodilus (assembly GCA_030014935.1). Classification (NCBI taxonomy): domain Eukaryota; kingdom Metazoa; phylum Chordata; order Crocodylia; family Alligatoridae; genus Caiman; species Caiman crocodilus. The sequence goes on from JAGPOW010003447.1 coordinate 22,787,954, forward strand.
TCCAGGGTCCCTAGGTCCTCTTTCTATAAACAAATGGAGTCCAAAATAGAGATGGCATATCTTTTAAAATGGACATACTCACCACAATTACTGGTGAGACCTGCCATTTGCAGAGACAGTACAAAGCAGTAATTAGGAAAACCCTTTCAGTTTTCTGAACCGAAGTAGAAACTGGTCCCCAAAGCATGCTTGCTGAGTTGTATGCTGTGGCCAGCACTTCAGTGACACTTAGGTGATACTTGATTTTGAGTTGTATGTGATCTATAAGTAGCTCAGGAGGTCTCCGGACCTTTTTTTAAGGCACTGCCAGTAAATGGAGTGAAAAGGTGTCATTCCATTATGTCTTATAAAACTGAGACATTAAAAGAAACAGTTTGTCCCTCCCCCCATCACTTTCTTCGTATTGAAGTCAATGGTAGAAGTCCTACAAATATCAGTGGACCTGAACAAGCTCCTAGCTTCTCATCAAGCTTCTTGTAGAGGATCTGCTTCTACTGCTTATGGCATTAATTATGAAATTTGTCCCTTCACTTCTCTGACCAACAAAATAGTAAGTTTGTTTTAAAATTGCCTACCCCATTAAAAAACCTGTCCCCTCTAAGGGGTAGCACCTCATATTCAGTTAAGCGTTGCCTCCTTCAACACCACAGAACGAGTTTTGTGTTGGTTCTGAGAAAACCAATCGCTTACGGAAGTGCCAAATATATTTCTAATCATGCAATTACTTCAGTATTCAATATTCTTAAACAGTTACTTGAGATATAAACAAATGCCTCATAAACAATTTATTTTGGTAAATTATTTTGACACGCTAAATTATTTTCATGCTAGAGGGTGGTAGAAATACTTTACAGCTAGTAATAAAGTACTTAAAAGTAATTGTATAATTAACAAAGGAGTCATAAGGGACAGTAAAGTTCAGTGCAATTAGACCATGCATTTCTATGAAGTTGTAAGGTGCTATAGCCAAAAGCCATATGCTTTTATCCATGCAAAGCATATACTATCTCAAGGGTGTGCCTTAGGGGCCTTGTTACATGGTACATTTAGGTGGCTTCTAGAGCTTTTAACCCCTGGACTGGTTGCACTTTAACACCTTTTAAGTGTCTTAAGGCACTCATTATTCAATTTAGAGTTAAGCCACTCCAAGGCAGGTTTATCTCCAGTCCGTCTAATTTTGTTCCTGTTCTATTGCTGTGTGGTCACTTCTCAGAGCTATTCCACTCAAGATGAAGTCCTCCAGCATCCCAGAAAGCAGGGGTCCTCCCTGACTCATGGTGCGTGGGGACGCTGGGCATAGTGGGGACAGGCAAAGTGCCTCACAGCTATGCTGAGAGCAGGGCTGCCAGGACTTAAGCCCGACAGCTTTGCCCTCATGGCAGAGCCACTGGCCGCGTCCACATGAGTGCAGATGTTTGGTTCCCCAGGGACAGCTAGCAGCAGCACACCGCGTGCCACTGCCGGTTGTCCCTGGGGAATGCCTGTGCCACGCACCCTCTGGCGTGCAGCAGCTTACCTCAGGTGGAGTAGGGAAGGCTCGGGCCAGCACTGGGCTGGCCCCAGCAGCCTTACCTGGGGTTGTGGGGGCCTCCTGGGACTGCAACCGTGATCCTACTGCTTGGAGCCTGGCCAACATGTGGCATGTGGCTCTGGCTGGCCAGGTTCTGGCTTTGAGCAGCACATGCTGCCCCTGTGTATGCTGCTCTGCTTTTTCCATGGTTTTTTGTTTTAACTGGGGTCAAAAAATCCTCCCCTGCTGCTCCCTTGCAGTGCAGAGAAGAGCTGAGTGTGCAGTATGTGGCACCACAGACGTGTCTGCAGCATCACATACTGCACAGCCACCCTCACCTGGACATGGCCGCTGTGTCCATTTCAGCAAGCTCCTTCCCTGGGTATCTCAGGTCTTGCTGCAGGTGACATGATGGTGGCCCACTCTCTGCCCAGCAGGAGCAGTGAGAAGGTCCTTCTTCTACTCCTTCACCCGCTCACCAAGCCTTCAGTGGCAAGTCATACTGGTACAGGTGAAGGACAGTTAGAGCAGGCTTTTTGCCTTACCATGTGACTGGTTTGCTAAGCTGAACCACATTAAGCTGATTAACATTTGTTCGGTTTATGGTGCGAGGTCTAACAAACAAAGCCCTTACTGACTTCATGAAAAGGAGCTGTACTACATCCCAAGGAAATCCAGGAAGGGGTGCCACTAACATCAGTGAGAAATAATTTCAATAATAATTGAAATCTGAATTGTCATAGAACTATAGGGTAAAGGAGACCTCAGAAGGTCGTCTAGTTGATATGTTTTTTCAAGGCAGGGTCAGGATACCTGGACCATCATCATCCTTGAAATGAGGGATTTCTGATCTCTACCATGGCTCACTGATAGGTCTTAAGGTGACTTAAAGAGTCCAGTCCTTGAGCCACACATCCATCCTCAGAAGTTACAAATCTTTCTGCAGGGGAGAGCAGGCAGTCAGCTGGGATTCTCCTCCTTTTCCTTCCTCTGCTCGTTCTTCTCTGCATCAAAGACAGGCTCCTTTACCTTGAAACAGGCTGCTGTTTGGCTGAGGTTGCAGCCAGCTCCTGCCAGCTCTTGATGTCAGCATCTGTTTTCTTGGTGTATGTATTCAGTGTGTCCTTGTAGTATTTCCCTTGGCCATCACGAGATCTCAGGCCATAAGTAAGCTAGGAGCAGAGCACTTGTTTTGGGACTTGAGAGTCAGGCATTGGCACACAATGTCCTGTCCAGTGAAGCTGGTGCTTGAAGATCATTGACTTGTAACATTGAGTTCAGCAAGGATGCTGGCATTTGTACACTGATCTTCCCATTTGATGTGGAGGATTTTTCAAAGGCATCATTGATTATACTTCACCAGGCTCTTGAGATGATGACTGTGGGTCACCCACATTTTACATCCATAGAGGAGCGCAGTGATGTGACTATGTTGTAGACCTGGATCTTGGTGTCTTTCCAGAGACTGTGATGAATAAAGACACACTGAAGCAGTTTCCCAAAGTGGGCACTTGCATGCCAGATCCTGTGCTGGATCCTCCTCATCAATGTTTGCTTTCTGAGAGAGGTGGCTATTGAGGTAGAGGAAGTGCTCAACTACCTCCAGTCTTTCCCTTGATGGTAATTTGAGGAGGGAAGTCACATTTATGGTCTGGCGCAGACTGATAGTGCACTTTAGTTTTCTCAGTGTTGAGAAGCCCAAAGTTTAGTAGGCTTCTGAAACGGAACCATCTTTGTTTATCTAAGCCGATAAAGAGGATTCCTAATTAACTTGTGCTAGTGTTTAACTAGTTTTATCATTAGAAAGGTGTTTTTTTTCCCCCCTTAACATCGAACCAAATCAATTTTGTTGCAAAATATACTGATGATTTGCTTCCCTCTCTTCTGTTGTCATGGAGAACAATTGATCACTTTCCTCTGCCCAACGGTCTTTGACATATTGAAGACTCTTGACTTGTCCTCCCTCATTCTTCTCTTTTCTACACTAACGGACCCAAATTCAACCTTTTCTCATGGAACACTTTTTAGAATGTCTTATTCTTACTTTTCTCCTCTGGGCTCTCCAGCTCTTCTATGTCAATTTGCAAAATCTTATGCTCAAACCTGGACACGATGGGCACTTCTACACATGATGGACCTCTTCTCCAATGTGTGCTAATTAGCATGATTAATTGAATCTACTGGAGTGTGCTAATTAGTGTGCTCCAGCAGCCTCTGTGTCATGTGTATTTAGTGTCCCCAAGTTTCAAATTGGCAGTGGGGGTGCTTTAACTAAAGCTCATCAAATGAGCTTTCAAGTGCCCCTGCTGATATTTTGACTCATGGGACACTGAATAGACATGACTCTGTAGGTGCTTTAATTAGAGCAGATCTTAGAAAGCCACTCTAATGTGCTGCCCCCTCTCCACCCGAGCACATGTATAGTCACCTAGTATTCCCTCCGAGATCTGATCAGTGCTGAATTGCCTGGAATAATTCCTTTCCGTCTTGCATATATTAGCCTTTTATACAACATTGTTAACTTATTTTCTATTTGTGATCTATTCTGACCTCTAGATCCCTTTCTGTAATTCTGCTGCCTAGCCAGCTATTCCCCATTTGTGCATTTGATTTTTTTTTCCCTCTCTAAGTGTAGGACTTTGTGATTGTCTTCATTGAATTTCATCTTATTGATTTCAGTGATTCTCTGATTTGTCAGGATCGTTTTGAATTCTAATCCTGCTCTCCAAAGCTCTTGTAACCCCTTCCAGCTTGTGTCATCCACAAATTATGTAAGTGTACTCTCTGTTCCATCATCCAAGTCATTAATGAAAATATTGACTACTGTTAGACCCGGGGCAGGGTCCTGTGGGATTCTACATGATATGGCTTCCCATTTTGGTGGTGAAGCATTGATAACTGCTCTCTGAGAGTGATTTTTTCAAAAAGTCATACACACATTTTATAGTAGTTTCTTTCTGGCCGTATTTATGCTGTTTGCTTATAAGGATGTCACGTGGGACCATGACAAAAGCTTTTATAGCCAAGATATATGATATCTGCTGCATCCCACATATCCATTAAGTTGGCTAGCCTGTCAGAGAAGGAAATTAGATTGGCTTGACATGATTTGTTCTGGACAAATCCATGTTGGTTGTTTCTTACCATCCTATATGCTTACAAATTGATCATTTAATAATTTGTTCTAGTATTATTCCAGTTACCAAGCTGGGCTAGGGTATAATTCTAGGAGTCCTCCTTTTTTCATTTTTTTTAAAAGATAGCAACTCTATTTACTCTTCTCTAAGAGTTTGGATGCGGTTGCACGTTTGACTTTGACCATACTACATCCCTGGAATATTAAAGTTAGAACATGTTTTGGGCAGTTACACATTAAGGAATAATATACTATTTCTTGCCTGCAAAGCTCTGACTTGCCTCTGAAAGGCAGAGAGAGAGATGCTTAGATGGCACTTAGCACGAGTTAATGAGCTTTAACATGTGGATGCTCACCTTTTAAGTGTCTTTACTATGGTCTAAGAGTCATGTGTAACGTCATCCTTTGCCTGGTTTCCTGCTGTTTGAAGGCTTCATCTTTCAGCTGACTAATAAAAATTAGATAAATTATTTGTATATTAATTAAGACATAGATTAGAGACATGTTCTTTTAGATGCTGCCCAAAAACATGGTAAATAATAGTCTTTGCTTAGAGGAGTTTGGAAGAGCTTATGAGCTCTTTTGAACTGGGACTACCTTAATTAGATAAAGCAGACATAGAGGAGGACTGTGAAAAAGAGGCATAGAGCAATAGGAGCATAGAAAAATGATTTCCCTAAAATCACACAGAACTTTATAGCAAAGCTGGAAAAGGGAAGCACATCAAAACCTAGGCAGTGCTCTATCCCTTTTTTCATGACATAGTCTAAAAAATGTGGACTATTAATGATGTTTTCTTAGACAAATTCCAGACTGAGTACTGGTACATAAAATTATCTTATACTTTCAAAGATTACACTCGTATTCTCTTAAACTAGAGCCAGAACTTTTGCAATTGAACTTTTAGAGTTATTTTGCATTTATATTTCTGATGTGACAGGTAGATACTGATATTTTTGCCTCCCCATATGCAAGAAGTCTGAGGAAAATGCTAAATTTCATCTTCTTCCATAACTGTAGATAAAAACAAAAAGCGGTTATGAATCATTTCTTGGTGATGTAAGGAATGTATTTGTCCATTTATTTTACTAGAGCGTCTGCCAAAATTGAATTTCTTGATTAATGGTCTGCAGGAGGGAACACTTGCAAAATCTGCTGTTGCAACCATAAAAAAAAATTACAGAAGGATTTAATGGGTTATATAATATATGGGTCCTTGCTGAGTGCGAGAACATAAACTGTACTTATGTGAATAGACAGAATATCATGTAATGATAATGCTTACCCACAACCCTGGACAAGTACCCCTCTTCCCATATATTTATCTGGAAATATGTGCACTAAAGTTGTTGAGTAAGTCATCAGAAATAACTCTTAAAGTAATTCTCCTAGATATATAAGCAATTCCAGGATAGGCAAACAACTTTCAGCTTACCTTAGCGGAGGAGATATGATATAGTCATAGGCAGCTCCCTTTCCAATATAAAACAGCGAAGCTCTGTGTAGTCCTGCTTTTGTATTTAATTATTTATTCATTAATGTATTTTGAGATTCATTAATTTTTATGAGAAAAATAGAAAGAAAGGGAGGAAGTGTGCTGAAAACTGACTAACCCTTTGCAACATGGTATGCTACACATCCTAGTTTACTATGCCAAGGCAAGAGTTGTTGGAGAGAGAACTGTATTATAAAAAGCACAGTTCCATTACTCCAGCATAGACTAAGGGACAGCTGCTAGCACTATGCTAAGCACTGAAGTTTTATATTATTAGTCCACTGAATATAAGATTTTATTCACATGTGCCTAACAACTATAGGCCATGTATTAACAATTGAAAATTTCCCTCATGTATGCAAAAAAACCCCTCACTAAAATACAGAGAAATGCTACTTCCCTTCATATTTCAGTGTTCATTATTGATGATACAAACCATAAAATTTTGAGTCTTATTTACATGGAAGTTTGCACGTAAATAGAGATATTCATATAAATTAGAGAACACTAGTTGCCAAGTGGCATACCTGGAAAACATTTTCCAGTGTTTTTGTTTTGTGGATCACTGCATGTGTGTAAGCGTCTTTATAAATGTGTTTTAATGTTCTACCCCTCTTATCCTTTGTTCTCAAAATACTCTTTGGGCCATGGGAAAGGCCTTTTCAATTGCTAAGCATAAGCTGAGAACAGCTTCTGTAGACTTTTTATTCAAGTCCCTGTTTGTTTCTTTTTCTGTCACACTCTTTTTCAATGAAGAAAAATGCCTTCACACACTGAGCGTGTCAAATTCATTCGTGCAACTTGCAGATACAAAGTACCTGAGCCCCTGGATGAGTTTTGCATAATTAGAAAAAATTATATGCATAAACCAGGTTCTAAGCATGCAGTTACAGACCTCTCCTCCCCACCCACTCCTACATATGCTTATTTGCATAGACAAGTAATTATTTACAATCTATACATGCAAGACTTCTGTACAGAAATATGGATTGTGCCCACCATAGATTTTGGCCAGAACACTTCTGTTGTATTCAGGGAGCAGTAGAGAAAAACTCCTCCCGTGCTAATTTAATACCTGAAAATTCTCATGACGGGTATGAGGAATGCAATTTTTTTGCTTAATTATTTAAATCTAGTTACAAAGGTAGTTTCAGTGATTATTTTTGTTCTCTTTCTAATTATTGCTTATTGGACCTGGGAGGGAGTAATCTTAAAACTTTGATCTGGCATGATGCAGCTGTACAGCAATTTGGCACCTGCCAGTTTGTTGATTATGAGCCATATTTAATAACGCTGGTGTCACAATTGGAGTAATATCAGATTTCATTTGACTAAAAAAATGAATATGTATCAAACTTCTAAGCCTGAGGAAACAATTGGTTGATCTAGTGAACTTTGGTTCAGGTATACAGACTATAGCTAGTCAAACTGGGATTTTTTTTTCTAGACAAATTAGGTGTTAGGTAATTCAGGTACTGCAATAACTTTTTTGTTTGGCTTGGTTCTTTATGAGGCTATAGTTCCTACAGTGTACTAGGGTTTTCCCTTCTGGAGATAGGTAGAGCTTTACTTTTTTTTTGTAGTCCATTTTGCTAAGACCATGGTCTTGTTAAACCCATTGGAGTATACTCTTTGACTTCATTGAAGTCAATGCAATTGAGACTGGAATTGATCCTTCCAAATTTATGATATATCAACTTCATTTTTGCTGGGTAGAAATTACGTAGTGCATTAAGTGCTGTTTTACAGAGGTTGACTTCTGATACACTTTTTACATTACCAGAAATTGAAATAAGTTGTTAAACCAATGAAGCGTTTTATGGGGAAAAAGAAAAAAACCCAACAAATCAGAGAATATTTCCCAAGGGTGATAAGTGAATTCAAGCATATACAATCTGATAAAATAGTATTATTAATCTCAGCTGGGGGCAGTTAATGGGTTCGCAGCAAAAAGAAAAAAAAAACCCCAAACAATTTCCTGGAAAACATATCTTGAACAAATGTAGAAGCAAAACATTGCAGATATCACATGGGGTTTGTCTAATGATCCAAAATACTGTTCAATAAGGAACAAGGCTTTAAATGCAATTATCTGTCTAAGTTTAAAATTGTATTATTTTAAAATGAAAATATATCCTGTGTTTAACAAATCACTTCATTCAAATTTACGTGATTATAGTCTACCTACTTAAATTGGTTTTAACTAAATAAAGTGTTTTCACTTTCTGCCTAAAGCTCTTTTGCAATATTGCTGCATGGTCTTAAACTGCTTCTGCATTTCAGCAATGATGATAGTTTGGTGATTCCTTTATATTTTTTATACCAGCTGTCTATATGACTATTTCCTGAGGCTGCAACCATTTCACTTGAATGGGTCTTGCTGAAATCAAGAGGCATGCAATGTGTATAGCTGTTATGGAGTCTGAAAGAATTTATTTCACAAAAAAACTCCATCAATAAAGTTATAGAAAGCACATCTACAGATGCACATTTCTTGTGAAGTAACCTAAATTACTGCACAGTAACTGAAAAGTACTGTGCAGTGTGAGTGCACATTTACATGTGCATGCCCATACTGAGCAGTAACTATGGTGACTTATGCCGACATTTTGCATAAATTTGATGCATCAAATTTATTCCTGATTAGTTACTGTGCAGTATACACACATGTATATGCCATACTGTGCAGTAACACTGTGTATGTGGACTGACTTGGGACTAACTTTAGTCCCAAGTCAGACCACACACTGTTAATGCGTTTTAATGCCTGCACTTGTAGACACTGTCCTATTTCTGCTTACTGCACAGTAAATTTAGTGTAACATAAATGCATGTGTAGACGTGCCCAGAGTGTCAAGTAGATGCTGGTTTGCAACTACAGATACTGTAGTCATTGCTATTGCTTTAATATATGCACATGTCTGAGGTTTTGCTTTTGGGGTTTTTTTACATTTATAATTAATGTATAACATAGACACACACAGACATATTCATTTAAAGTTTAGAATTTAGGAGCAAAACATTTCAGCTGACATATGGCAGTGAACATTTTTCAGTTATTCTGTATTCGCTACTAGCAGTGAACTAAATAGCTATTCTACGCTGGTATCACATACTTACATGTCTGAAGCCATTTTCTTTGCAGTTCTAACCAGACAAGATGTATAAATGCAAGGAAAGGTAGTCTGTATCTGATATGAATTACATGCTTCCAAAGAGCAAGCAACTGCAGAAAGAGTATCCATAATAGGAGGTTATGGAATGCTTTGATAGTTTTTGGCTGAACATATATAATTAATTTAATCTTAAATCAATTTAAAATATAAATAATGCAGCACCTGTTAATGGGCTTTAGGCTGGTCAGGTGTTGAACCAGATTGCACAGTATACGCATCAGAAAGAATTGAGAGGAACAACTTGCTCGGTTATGTAAGTTCACTGTAAAGTATAAATAAAAGATTCCCTCTTACTGGCAACTGTTTTATGCTGGTCTAAGCTTTCTGAAGTTGACTTTGTTATTTAACATATGCCAGAAGTTTTAAAGCAGCTTCAACCTCTGAAGAAAAAGTGCCTAATTTATGCTTGGAATTCAACTATTCATAAAAAAGCATGCTGATGAACTCTGATAAAAAGGCATAACTTAAAAATGAACTTTTTAAAACTTTCAACCAACTATGCAGATTAACATCTACTCATAGAAGAATTTCATTAAGTTAACTACACTTCCAAAAGACTATGAGCCCAGCACTGCTGCTGTGAGCATTTTTAACTATATAAATTGTTTTCTTCTACATAAGCACTTGACAGCTTCTTTCTCCAGCTCTTGCTAAAGTATTATTTCACATTTTTCATCCAAGACTCATATATTGCTGGAGACTTCTGATACATTTATGCTCTGGAATGATACCATTAATAATGCAGATGTATGAACTTGCTGCTGTTCTATTGAGCTGAATTACATATTTGCTAAATTTCTGAAACTATAGGAAACCCTCACTGTTTGTGAATCTGCTATTTGCAGATTTTAACATTTGTGGTGTGCTGCACCAACAGAGTGGGTTAGGATAAGTGCCACCCTGGCTCCCTCTGGCATTGCACCGAGCTCCTGCCTTTGCATAAGCAGGCAAGGAACGCTGTGTGGGGCAGGGGAGGGCAGAGCTGGAGACAGCGGAGGGGGAATGCTGGGGGCGGGAGACAGCGGTGGCTGCAGCCATAGTTGGTCCCCAGGCACTGTCAGGGAGCCCTGTGCTTCCAGCTTCTCATGGCGGGGAGGGAGTGGGGACAAGGGGTGGCTGTGGGGTCTGATGGGGAGCCCGGTGTGGATTATGCCATTTGTGGGGAACTCCAGAACAGATCCCCCATGAATGGTGAGGGTCTCCTCTATGAAGATAGTTTAGCCCTACTACACCCATTAATATCATGGACCTAAATGCCATAAATCATTCATAATGTTTTGAACTTGCAATTTGCCTGTAAATATGTGGGGCGACTTTCTATGCTACAGAAATGTGAGTACAACCAAGAATTCCTGTTGAGTAGCTAATCTATTTCCTGTGTCTTCATCTTCCACCTGGACTGTAGATCATACTCATCACAGTCCAAACCATGTGATGATGGTGATTGCCTTGCACTGTTATCAATCTGTCACGCCAGCTCAAGATAGGCCATATGGGGAATCATCTGGCTAAGTAAACATGGATACTTCAGTTTCTTGCTCCTGAAACTTTGTCAGCTTCACAGGTTTAGAAGGTGCTAAGTATGGGATCCACAAAAGTCGGCATACCATGCATGCTATTCTGAGGTGGAATTTTCCTGCTCCTGTTCCAGTGAACAGTATGGGTGCATCCTGGGTATCAGAAAATCCCAGTATTAAAAAACCATCCCAAAAACAATGTGGAAAAGAGTGGCATGGGGTACACTCCTGGAGCATGCCCTGAAGCAACCAGAGACTGAGTCCTCCAGAGAGTTGGAGTGGGGGGGGCTGTGTTGTTCCTCGGGGGGGGGGAGGGGGTTGTGGGTGTGGGGTGTGTGGATGTGGAGTGGAAAGGGTGTGGGAGGGATGTTGGGAGTGCAGGGAGGTTTGTGGGTGTGGGGTTTGTGGGGAGATTTGAGGGGAGCTGCCACACACCCGCACCCCCACCTCATTCAGTGCACAGCCTTTGGCACTGGCAGCAGCAGCCAGCTGGGCCTTTGAGGTCATGGATCCGTGAGTGGTGGCAGGAGCTGTCCTGGGCCTGTGCAAAGGCACACACTAGCAGGGCAGGTCAGGCCAGCTCCATTTGCCATGTGCAGACCCTGGGTCAGGTGGCACTGCACCACCATGGGGCAGTCAGTGTCTGCAGCAGGCCATGGCCCTGATGGCCCAACTGGCTGCTGCTGCTAGCACCAGGGGCTGGGCACTGCAGGGAGTGGATGGGGGGGAGCAGGTGTGTGGCAGTCCCCCACAACTCTGCACATCCCCACACACCCACCCATGAACCCTGTTAAAAAAGTTCAACTTCTCTGATAAAAAACCCAAATTATCTCATTAAAATACCTAAAATCCATGTTCTTCCACAATTAAAATGAAACACCAGTGTATATAGAGAGAGATCAGTTGGGCAATGTTTTATTGATATATTTACAATTTTAAAAGCAATTTAGGAAGTCTACCAGTGCCTCCATAATCATAATAAAATGAATTCTAAATATCTATACACTTTTGTATTTGCTTTTATGTTTTTTCTCATGGAGAAGTCAGAGCTGCCCTTGCCTCCTTTGCTCACCAGGATGTGGAGTGTTGAGCTGTACTGGGATGCCAGTGCCCTGCCCCTTGTCCCTCATTCACAACCCACAGCTGCACCAGTGCCCCTTACTCCTGACTGGCAGCCTCCGCCTGCCTCCTCTGGTTCCCTCCTGGCAGCAGCTCTGTCCCAGCATCAGGACACAGGTCCAGCTGCAGCTGTCCCACCAGTTGCTTTGTGGCTCTCAGCAGTGCCAACCCTTTCTGTTCTGCTCTCTGCACCTGTTCCCAGGCTGCAGTGATCCCCATGCTGTTCCTGGAAAGTCCTTTCCTGGGGCTCAGGAACTAAACTGTGCAAGCCCCTTCCCTTCCAGGCTGGCTTCTCCCTGCACAGGCTGCTGTAGCGGGGCTCTAATCCTGCTCTGGTGGCCTCTTCTACCTGAAGCACTGCCCCTCTCCCCAACTCCCATCTCTCTCTCTCTGACATACACCCCTACTGCCATCTCTATCTATACCCCCTAGCCCATACCACCCCCCCCAGTAGTTCCTGGGACCAGGGGGCCCTCTTAGGCTGGGACCACATGTCCCAGCACTGGTGTGGGCACAGGGCAGGGATGCAGTGTGGCAGCTGGCCCTGCAGCTATCACCAGCAGGTCCCATCCCATCTAGTGGCTGGACATGCAGGGTGTGAGATTGAGGGAAGGGTGATATTTGAGGGGGAAGGGGTGTGTGGGTGAGGTTTGTGGGAGCAATGTGGGGTTTGTGTGCAGGTTTGTGGGTGTGGGGCCATATGTGGGTGGGTGGATTGTGGGAGGGCTGGGTTCCCTGCCTGCCTTCCCACATGGGTTACAGTTCCCACAGAGTAGCAGCAGCAGCAACTATTGGGATGCTCGTGGCCACTCCTGGCAGAGACTCCAGGCAGTGCAGTACTGCTTCAGACCCTGTGGTTGCATATGTTGCAGGGTGCCAGCTGAGACCTGCTGCCATGAAGCCTTGAGCAGGACTGAGCTGCTTTTGTTGTCACCGGGTTTCTGGCACCACAAGCAAGAGCTGTGTGCTCTTGGGCTGGGCTGTGTCTTGCCTCTTTGTGTCCCACATGCTGTTAGGCCAGCCTGGCTCCATGGAGGCAGGATCTGGCCTGGTCTGAGGGTGCACAGCTCTGGTGTGCAGTGCCAGGAGCCGCACATGACAGCAAGAGTGGTCTGGTCCTGCCTTTTCATTCTTAGCATGCCTCAAAGTGCTCTGAGATGCTGCAACAGGCACATGCTCTCTCATCTGGACATGACCTATGGGGGCATCTAGACAAGTGTACATGTGCAGTTTGTGGCACCGCAGACCCATCTGTGGCACCTCAAGCTGCATGTTCTGCACATGTAGGCATTTGCTGGAGAACCTGCACCAAAAAAAGTGGGACGGCACACATGGTGGCAGCATGTGCCACCTGATACCAGAGCTTTGGCACTGAGCCCTGAGAGGTCCCCAGGACCCCAGGTAAAGGGGCCTCCCCTACCCCACCTCAGGCAACTTGCCACATGCCAGAGTGTGAGTACCTGGGTGTTCCCTAGGGACATGAAGCAGTGGCACAACTATGTGCCACTGCTATTTGTTCCCATGGAAACTCACCTGTGTACTCATTTGGATATGCCCTATAGGGGTTTTGCCATTTAGGGCATTACCTTCTAAATTTAACTTATGGGTTAAGCACCAGTGTGCTTCCTGGTGGACCCAGAAGCAGCCAGAAGTACTTCCCATCCACTTCCAGGTTCTCCACCAAGTATGCAGACCCCCCCCCCCCACCCTGTGCTTTTGTGGGGTGCTCCATCTGCCCCAGCATTGCAGTACTCGCGACCTGTGCCTGGTACCTGGAGGTATGTAGAAAAAACATTTAAAGTTGTGCGTATGGCTGAATCAGCATCGAATCTTCAGATTCGGATTCAGCTGAATCGAATTGGGGACAGTGATCCAAATCAATGAATTGAATCACTGTCCCTGATTCAGCCCGAATCGGAATCTGAATCAAATAGGGCCCGTTTTGCACACCCCTATTGTCTGTCTGTCTGTCTATAATTTTATTTTAGTGTTTGCCTCATGTATATATATATATATATATATACCACTATTTGTCTTGTTAAGATAAATATTATAGTCAGTGTATGTTTCTGATCTGAAGATGGAATGAGTCGGTAGAAGCTCTCCCTTCCAACCTCCATTTCTTTTCTCAAATGGCTGAGCAGCAATTTCAAGTAACAGGCTAGTCCTGACCCCAGCAGTGTTCGTCACTTTATCTTCCAGCAGAGAAATTAGTCATGAAGTAAATAAATAATGGAGAGAGGGCGAAAGGTAGAGGGATTCAACATTTGTCTTTATCTCTTGATGTCTGCATTGGTGAAACAGTCACTGCTAATGCCATGTGATCTACAGCATAGTAGGTCATATTTGTAAAGGGATGTATTGTACAGCAAGGTTAGGGATAAGGTAAAATGTGCACTTACTTCCCCAACTTCTCACATCAGCAAACATCATCTAATTTCAAACCAAACAGTTTATTGGCTTGTGAAAGTCTCCCAGAGTTGTATGTTTGCTCATGTCTGATTCCCCTTGGACTGGGTCTGGAAATGTCAAAATTACTATGAAGAAAGTAGTATTTCCAACAATAAAATTGTTGGGGAATTTTATGAGGGAGCTTATTTTTATGAGATTTCTAATCTAATACCTCAGACTCAAATAATTTAAATAAGCACCATCCCATAACCACTTAAATATTAGGATGCTTCTCTGAACCAGCCGCTCTGAGACTTAGAATTCAGTACTAAGCATGTACAATGGCTTACTCGAAAATGCATGTTGCTAATTCAGTATACATTGTATATGTGTAGTACTGATAAACTACCTTCAATCTTTACAGAGTCATTTGTCCATATAAAACATGCTTTGCTCTTTAACATAAAGAATAAAAGAGTATCCTATATCTACCACCACAATTGCTGGCAAGGCAGATTGTAAAAAAAAAAAGGAGTTTTCAGGTTGGGATGATTACATTTTTCAATTTTTTCTGTTCAAGATTAACATTTATCTGTTAATGAATGAATGATGAAATCTTCCCGTTTGGCCTCTTCATGGAATTGAACAGAATATCCTTCTGAAGTCTAAGAGATTCTGTCTAATATCAATGGCACATACTGCCTTTTTCTTAGCTTTCTTTTTATTTCAGGGAGCTGGGGTAAAAGCACACACGATGCTTATTTCAAATACATTTTCATATCATAACTATACAAAAAGTTATGTCAATTGCAATGAGACTCAGGCACAATGAAAGCTGTCAAACTTTAAATTTCTTGTCCCTGTACTAGAAGTTAGAATAATTTCTTGTCAATTTTCTAAAAAAGCAATATGTAAGGTAGAGTGGGAAACAGGTTTCTCATTCTGCACATTTTTTTTGAGACTTCAAAATTTTCCTTTTCATATTGGGTTGAAACTAAGCCCTTTCAAAATTTACATGTAAAAACAAAGACAGCAAGATCTCTTACTAGTCTGCTGTGTACTGATTAGGATACCCATCTGGAATGAGAGACAGCTTCAAATTCTTGTCTTGATGACTCTCAGAGCTATAGAGGAGGCAGAATATTCCCGTTTTGAGTCGTCAGACCTGGTTTAGTGAGGACCATGTGTTCTATTCAGTTTTGATTAAAGGATGGCATAGATGTCATAAACTGATCGTCAAGGCTCTTCTGGCCTCAGATCCAAAATTTATTAAACACTTCAGCAATACCAAAACAAAACTCTGAATGTTTTACATGGGTATCCTTACATAGGCCTTCCAGATGACACAGCTGGCCAGGCATTGTCGCAGCACTGGGGTTGCAATCACAGCAGCCACGTATTGTTTGCTGCTTTGGCTTCCCAATTGTTAAGGTGCTTCTTTTGACTATTGTACTCACCTGGCCTCGTGTAAATGTCCGCTGGGTACCTTGGAGCATGCGCCTGGGGTCTGCCGTGGAGGCTGCTCCTGCAGCCTCAATGTTGGGTCATGTTCTCCCTGAGGAAAACCACAATACTCACCTGCTATGACTTGGATCTTCTGTTCAGTGGTGGGGCTCCCTCCTGTTGCTCTTCCGTAGTCAGGCATTACCACTAGTGGGTATTCTTGGGGCTCCACCTGCCCTACACCCCAGACATGCTCCAGCCTCTTAGGATGGCCAATCAACAGTCAGTTGGCTTGCTTTCCAGTGTTCCCTCTTGCATCCTCCCGGCGTACTCGGCTCCTGGTTTTCTTGCCTTGCCCAGGCGCCTTCAGGACAGTGGACCATCTCTGGTGATGTGCTGGGCCTTCTTCACTGTGCCACTGTCCCTATCTCTGTCCCAGCTCACTGTGTCCTTTGAGTGTTGCCCATGGTCCCTTTTCCTGACCAAGGGCTTAGGGAGAATTAAAAAAAAAGAAACAATTAACTGAACCTCTTGGGGAGGGGTGTGTCTCAGCCTGCCCCCCTCACGCCTCTGGTGTCTATGGACCCAGCTGTCCCTTGACACTGTCCCCCCCAGTCCAGCTTCCCTGCCATCCAGGATTGCAACCTCTTAATTGTCTTCAGACCCTTCCAAAGGGTCCCTCCTTGATTTCTCTCCTCTGCCTGTGCAGCCCTTGCTCAACTTGGGGGATGGCTCCATAGCCTGTTCCCTGCTGCATCCCCCCAGCTGTTTCCCTACTGCTGGATTTTATCTCTGCTGTGCGGCGTTCTTTTGTGATGTCATCTCTCCACACCGTTCCCAGTAACAGAGAAAAGTGGCTGATGAATGTTGTGGGCGTTCTGTCTTGCTGTGGCTTGTCCGGCCCATCTATTTCTGGAAGAGGTAAGTTTGTTCGGTCTTCAGGGCTTTTCATTTTGCTGTATTGGCGGGTTGTTTCCACCTTGGACCCCACCACAGAAGGGGTCTCCTGTCCTCCTTTCTTTGTCCCCCTGAGATAGCTATTTGTATGTCCTTATGACTTTTTTTCTTTCACATGATTGACAAGCTTCCACAGGTTGTCACAAGTTCCTACTAAGCACCCCTTTGTAGCAACTATCCTCCTTACTTTATTACTCACAATCTGTCTCTCAACTCTTTTATTGCTGGATATGTTATTCTTATCACCAAGTAGGTTATCTAAGTAGGTCATTTACGTAGGTCAAATAAATAGGTCACCCCCCTAAGCTGCTATGTGCTTGCTCCATATGCCGCTAATGGCATCGGGCCTATGCATGTATACCTAGGTGTTCATTTTAGTCTACTTTTTAGGAGATGGATAGTCACAGCACAACTTTTACGGCATTACGTAGAATTCTGAAATGGTAGTTTCAGAAAGGTGAAAGTTTGAATATCCCGTCTGAATGTAGACAATATGTGGCTTTCTTGTCTTAAAGTTGTCTCTTCCAAGTCAGGATGATTCTTGATCACTAGTTTGTTAAAGTTATTAACAATGTATTCAATGCCATACACAATACAAAGGAGAACCCTTGCCTCAGAGAATTTATTATTGTAAAAATATAGGACTTAATGGGAAGCCTAGAATAAAGGAATAACTTAAAGCTTCAAGTATCCAGGTTGTAGACATATTGGTCTAGAGGCAAAAGGAGACAACACTTGTGGCAGAGGTGAGATCTTTTATTAGACCAACTAGATATTTGCAAAAAAAATCGTTATTTGAAAGCTTTTAGGCACAGGTACCCTTCATCAGGCATAGGAGATTGCAAAGATTGCCAAAGTTCTCCAAAGTAGAAAAGAAAATTTATATTTCACAGGAGAGCAGAAATCTCCTGAAGTGATAAAGTCTCCTGTTTGGAACAGTTCATTTTGTGGAGATTAGGCTCAGAGAAAAGCTGGAAAAGTTTTGTTTTTCTTTCGTTATCTTTTCAGTTCACTTGCTGGCACCTTGGAAGTGAATCTTTAAATCTTGAATGAGCAGAGGGTAGTGAAGTGGTGAGATTGGACCCTCTGGCAAATTTTCATGCTTGTGCTTATAGTACAGAAATAAAATGTTGCTTTTGATGTAGCCCAACCCTATTTAGCAAAATGATTGGAACTAGGTATTAGGAGCTATGTGAGAAAATGGAAAAATTATGCATTGAATATATGACGTAAAATGATCAAAAAGTTCACTGAAGAAATTCCTTAACAGGAGAGATGGATGGAAGGACTTAGATGAAGGCCCATTTCTTAGAAAAAGCACTTTTGTCAAAATCGAAATGCTTCACGTAAGTGGGTGGATTTTGCCAGAATTTTATTCCACAAGAAACTAGAAAAGAGCTCTGAAAACATCAGAACAGTTCTTCGTAGAGAATTTCGTAATTTCTGTTTTCCACCTGATTTAAGATGAGGCCACATTTCCTAATTGTGAAATAATTTGCACACTGGAACTTCTGCTACCCATGATCCTACTGAGCAAGCATATATATGAGTATGTATTCATATATTAATATATGAATATGTATTTGTAGAGTATGCTTTTTGCAGTATATTTAATTATATATATCCATTGAAAAATGCCGCAAAATATATCAATTATTTGGTGAAGTAAAGGTTTAGCCATCTCTATGCATGCTGCTGTGCCTCTTCTCTATTATGCTTTGGACCTTTCTGCACATTTAGCTTTACATTAAAAAAAAAGAAAGTGCCTTCTCTAATTTCAAGGTAATTCAATCATTCTTATTTCTGTGGTAGAGAATTTTGCAGGCATATCTTTCCCACAATCCAAAGAGGACAAGTAATCCTTAGGAAATGACTGAGAATGAGAAATCAAGCTAATTTTTTTTTAATGTTGGGATTAAAAAAAACAAGGCTCTTGAACATCTGACGGAGTGTGCTGGAATTAAATTCTTATCCATGGTGGAAGAAGTTTACATATTCAGTTCAGGAAGTCCTGATTATTTAAAAAAGAAAAAAAGAAAAGAACCTGGAAATGTAAATGATTTCCCCTTGTGCGCTCTCTGTCTTTTCACAGCAGTTTTATTTTCAGTTCGAAAACGTTGCTCAAAATAAAAGTCTTCCTCCTTAGAAACGGTGTGCATGAAGGAAATATACATAGTTCAAAGACAAGAGATCTTTTCAAACTAGTTGAGTTACAGTAAGATATTGATGTAAACAATGATTTGAGACTGCCTTAGTTCCCATGTGGTTAAAAGCTTATGAACATTTTCCTTCTGGTGACCCCCTAGACATATAACCTTTCCATTGACACAACTTCCAATCTGTCTCGTATCTAATAATAGAAGGAAAATTATCAAAGTCTATGCCTCTTAACACTATTGGAAATAATGATAGGACTCTATTAACTCTATTGGATAACGATCTTTTAACAATGCTAAAAGTAGTTTAGCCAAAAGTTTGATGTTTTATTTTTACAAAATTTTGTTTCTTAATAGAAGGTCTTTAAATTTGAAGTGAAAGCGAGTTGAATTGGGCACACTAGCTACAAGTGAATGATGAAAGGCACTCATCTTACTCCTTTACTGCACAGTATACTTAAAAATCTGGTATGGCATGCTAGAGCTGCTTTTCTCCCAAGTAAGAGACCTAATTGCATTTGTCTCCTGAGGGGACTGCTATCGAACCTTTGTTCTGTTCTCATTAAGCTATTCTTATCAAAAGGCTTTGCACAACATCTCTATCCCTCTCAGAATAAAAACTAGAGAATCATAGAATTATCTTTACATTGGACCTCATCCTACTCATTATTTTCAATCCATAGACTTCATTAGCTTCCCTCTTGAGGTAGCTCTTAAAATTGGGTCCTTTAAGCACTAATATCAGCCTTTCGCCTGTATGTGGTTGCATGTCTCAAAAGTCTTGTGCATGAAGGTTCAACAGTATGTTCTCCTTTGCTAATATTAGAACTTTCCTTTTTTTTTTTTTTTTTTTTTTTTACCAGGGTAGCTTCTTGCATAGAGACCGAACTCAGAGACATAGAGTCATGGCACGTGTAGTTAGCACACAACAATAACATCTGATGCAGTTTGCATCGGAGTTTATTGCTCCCGGGCACATCATCTGCATGTGCCCCCAGGACTGCAGCACGCTGAGCCAGAGCAGAGTAATCCTGGGTGGCAGGGGATCTATCAGTGTGTTGTCGCTTTGCCCTGGCTCAATGGGATATGGAGGGTGCTACAGCGTGGGGCTAACAGCAGACAGCTCTTGCAAAGTAGTACCCTCGTGCCCCAGCCAGCCCTGGTCACCGTCTCCACGTGCATTTTGGTGCATGTAACTACTCCACTGTAGGATAGTACTTGTCCTGAACAATAATATCCTACAGCAGAGTTAAATAATTTACGGTGCCCTAATACCAGCATGTGTGTAGATGGTGGTGCTTTACCACAGAGCTAATTAGTCAGCTCCACAGAAAAGCGCACATGTAGCTGCATCCATATAGATCTAAATGTTCTCTCTTTCCACTAAACTTTACATAAATCATTTGTCATAGCAACAGTCTTATATAGTTAATAAGAACCCTACTGGACCCAAGTTGACGAGAAGTAAATGCAATCGTGTTGCGTACAGACAAAAACTTAGTAACTTTAGTGAGGCTTCTAGACCTTTTTTTGTCCCTTGAGAAACTGAAGACTGATAAAAAGAATTACAACATTGCGAATATAGAAAGTACCCTATATTTTTGGAAAGTGGTATAAAATTCACTGTTTTAACATGATACACCATATATATATATATATATATATTCAAATTCTGGGTTGACTACACATATACAAATGATAAACTAAAAAGAAATACTCTTAGTATTATTAAACATCATGGCAAAGTAAATTAGTAATAGTAAACAGGAATAACTCCACTGAATTCATGTAAGTAATAGGTGTGTAATCAGCATGGAAACAAAATCAACACAGAAAATTACATTTCTATAAATTGTTATTATTTATATAGCTCCAGAAACATGGACAGCGTATTACACACAATTAACTCCATGCCAGCTTGCCTCGGAGTGTGAGAGCCTTGATTAGACCTAAAGCACGTTGGACAGCCCTGTCTACCTGAGAATGCAGGAACGAGTCTTTCTTCTTCACCGAGGTGTCCTCTTTGTCCAGAGACATGCACTTAGCCATGTTAGTTTGAAGTCAAGTAAAAGGCAGTGTGCAAATGTACCCTGCCTCCTCCTTGTCCAACCAGCGGGGAAGAGACTGGAATTACCCCCTTGCTCAGCGCCTCATTAATCCAAACTGTCGTCACAGTATTATGGAGCATTGTGCTCCTTTACCTGTTCTACCTTCCCTCCCTGAGGATATAGCATTGGACTTGTTGAATATAATGCTGTAAGTCTGAGTAATAACCTTTGTTTGGGGGGGGCAGAGGGAATTTTTTTCTATTTTAGTCAAATTGGCAAAAGGGATTTTTCACCTTCCTCCTATTGTTGAAGAGTATTAGTTCAGTTAAAGGGGAATAGGACTGAGGAATTAATCTGAATAACTTGTAGGAACGTTATTTCATTGCAAGTTGTGTCCAGAGCAGATAACAGCTGAAGAGGCAGCTAGCAGAGATCACAGGCCTTGAATCTTACTGGTGAATCTTGCCCCTGTGAGAAAAGATCTGAAGTTTTCATAAACAGATTCTCCCAGTAGGCTTTCTCTTTTGCTTGTTTTTAAGAAGCAAGAAGATTCAAAAGAGCGAGCTGAATCCTAAGGATAAGCTAAGGCAGGTAGACCTGTAACCCTTCCAGTGAATCTCTCTATCTGTCTGGTACATGTGAGTCAGTGCACATAGTGGCCATCCCAGTGGTACATAAGTAAATTTGCAATTTGCCACTTCAATCCATCCCTGTGTCTGTGTCATGAATTTTTATCAGTGGTCATCCCTGCCATAAATCATTATGTGTGCACCACGGCAGGGATCAACGGGATGCAAGACAACACCTAGTGACCTCTTAGCAAAAAAGGGACTAAGTTTGTGAAATAAAGCACAATGAATATTCCAGCCAACCAGTACAAAGCATATTCTGGGGGGTAAAATGTGTGAAAAGCTGAGATTTTACGAGGCACAGCTTCCATTGCAAATAAATTTCCAGTTTTTGTTCTAAATGTTAACGGCGTCATCATAGTTCTTTGTCTGTGCCTGTGCACATGCGCGTTGTGTGGATTCTCCTGCTTTCTGAGACATCAGGTAGAAGGATGTCTCCATTCAGTCTTTTGCTGAAATACAGAAGTTTATTTAAATAGGTCTCTGAAGTGATTTATCAAGGTTATACGCTGGAGGTCTGCAACAATTTAAACTGTAGCTTTTCAGAACTGACACTAAATCTATGGAAATAAATCACTTCAGAAAGCCCATTATTTCTTAATTACAGGACATATTAGTGTCTAGCTTTAGAAAATCCCCAGTGGGGCAAAGGAACATTTGGTTAGAGGATAGTTTTCACTTAACCTTTCTACTGTGCGAGATATCAATGGAACATCATTATCAGTTAGGAAAGAGAGAAACAGAAAGAGAGAGAGAAGCTGTTTGTCTGCCGATGACTGCAATATATTTCCCTAAGCTAACTTTAAATTAGTTTGCATAAATATCAATACCAGTGTAACTGTCAGCTGTAAAACTCACCTGACAGGTTAACTAATCAAATGGTTAGCCCGCTGAACTCCATGCTGGCATGTCGGGACTGCTACAGGTCTCTAAACTACTGAGTTTAAAGCTAGTTTGATTACGTCTACATGGTATGGTTGTCACAGCTGTGATTATACCCATGTTGAGAGAGACTTGGGGCATATCCTACACCATGGTGGCATTTATGTCCCAGCTGGGCTGTTAACAAGCACTTCCCTCCTGTCCACTCTCATCCATGCTGCAGTCTCAGGAATGTGCCAATAAAGGTGTCCCTGGGCATTGCTTTGTGGCTGCTGTTGAGCTCTTGGCCTTTGGAGTGCTTGAGAGCAACTCCTATGGATGAGGCCACTGTATTTCTGACTTTGGGTGGAGCATTCAAGAGGCTGCCCTGGCACGCTCCTAGGATGCAACAAGACTTAGCGCATGGGTGCTCAACCTCTGGCCCATGGGTCATCTGCAAGCTGTGGAGCTGTGTCATTCAGCCTGCAGGGCTCCCCACAGGTTGGAAAATTTGACAGAGGCAATTAATATGGCTACGCTTCCCCACTGCCAAATTCCTAAACCCAAGTGCCACAGTGAGTTGGAGCTAGAACAAGTCCCCATTCCTCCATGGGATTTGGTTGGGGCCACATCAAGCTCCCTTTTCCCCTGCTCCCTACCATGGAGCTGGACCAAGTCCCTTTCCCCTCCTATGGAGCTGGATTGAGGCCAGGGCACACCTCCTTCCCCCATCCCTCTCTCCCCTACAGGGCCGGGTTGGGGTTTCATGAAGTCCCTGTCTCTTTCCCCACACCCACCCAGGGCTGGGTTGGGGCCGAACTGCCCCCCACCCCCTCTGTGCAGCTGTGACCGCCAGGTGGATCTAGCCTATGGACACATGGGCATTGCCTATCCCGTCTGCTGGGCGAGAGGTCTGAGCACTTGTGACTTCGAGCAGTCCTCAGAATGACTGAGGTGTCAAAGGCCCAGGGCATTACTCAGGAAAGCTGGGATATGGACTGGCAATTTAAAGGGACTTCAAATTCTACTTTTTCTCTCAAACTAAAAGAGAAGTGAGCAGGATAGGATAAACGCTAGGAGAAAATACAGAGTGAGCATCAATGTTTCTTGTATATGTAGCGCCAAGTCCAGCTCCCAGTAACCTGGACTGCCACATTCCCTGGCCTGAAGGTGCACTTCATAGCTGAAATTCTCATTGAAAAGAATAGATTTTGTTGTTGTTGTTGTACAAGGACTGAAGGATTAGGGGAACATATCTTTTACCTTCAATAAGATAAATGCTTCCTTCCTTGGCTAGGTTCATTTTTGGTCTAGAATATGCTATGCTTTCCATCCCTCACATAAAACATCTGTATCATACTTATGGCTGCATACTGTACAATAGTGATAATACGCTTTATAAACATAGAGAAGGGAACAGAAGAAATTTAGAGGAAAGAGGAGATTTATTTCTTCAAGCTAAGAGTTTTAAATAATCATAAATCATGAAAACATTTTACAGAAGAGTTGGTTGTGCTGTATGGTTAAAGCCCTAGGGAGGTTCTGTTTTCCAGCTGCACACGTTTTCCAGATATACTTTGCTGTTTAACAATTGCCTGAAAACTCATCTGCATAAAATGTACCAATGTATTACCAGCCATCCATGAGCTTAACAGGAAATGCGATAGTAGTTTCAGAATTTGTTGATTTATTTATTTTTTTTTTTTCCATTTCAACTTCCTAAATCTAGGTAGCCTCAGATGCCCATTTCACAGTTTGGCAAAAGTATAAAAGGATGAAATTTATCCTCATGTAGAAGGCCAGCACAAGGGGTCCGCTTCTCTTGAGTCCTCTTAATCCCATTTTAAGTGTTCTCAATTCAGACAAATTTAAGAAACGAACAAAAAGTGTCAAAAATAAATTGGAGGCAAATTCAACAGAGATTGAAGGCCAAATGATTTATAGAGCACCCCGCTTTCATTTGTGGACGCATGCTTCTCCTTTGGTCAGTCATGAAATAGACTCTAAGGATATGAGCATTTCTACTGAGTTACTGCGACCATTCACATGTATAAAGACTTGATGGATTTGGCTTCAGTTATTCCATTCAATGAGTGATAATCTGGGGCGGGTTCTGGTTTTTCCCCCATTCCATACATTGCACTTTTGAGCTGCTCTCTACTCTGCTTTAAAAAATGCAGGTTTCTACCAGGAAGTGGCCAAATTAATTCTTGAGTTTCAGGGGATTGGTAAAGAGGAATATAAGTACTTTCTTATAAATTGCACTTGGGGGAAGGCAGTGCCCTCAAGCCATAGTAAAACTCCCACTGACAGCAAATGGAGTATATGCTGGATTGGGGTCAATCTACAGCCTTTCATGTGTAACCTGTCTTGTGTTATATGAATTACTTTTTTATAGCCACTAGTTTTCTGCATTCAGAGTACGCTGCCCTGCGTTCTCAAGGCTACGGATTGTGGGATACAAAGGCAGCATATAAGAAAATGTCATGAAGCCTGGTGTGAGAAAGTATAGCTCCATTGTTTTTAAGGGATTTGGGCTGGGCTTCAGCAGGTCTACATTTGGCCCGTACTTCATACTTTAAAGTCAAACTTCAACTCCGTGCACAGCGCTGGTCAAATACTCGTGTGCCAAACAAATTTGTATGATAGACACTTGCAAGAATTCCATTTGATGGCTCACGCCAAACACCTCTTAAACATTAAAGCTCACAAATACTCTCTTTAGCTTCACTATTTGTGGAATAACAGACTTGCTTCGTTGGCACAAGATAAATAAAACAAAAGGCACAATATACGCAATAGCCCTGTAACTCATTGTTCAGATTCAGATTAAATTTAACTCTACCTCATTACTGTGTTCTCCCATCCTTTGCCATCAAAGACTTTCATCAGATCAAAAAATATCCCAGCATGTATCTTTCTTTGCCATGAGAGCACAGCTCAGGAAATGCAGTTATTTTTGTGCTCTGTGCTTTTCAAAGCTTTTGCAGTTTACACCCTGCTCTTTATTTTATAGTCTTTGCTTGGAATATTTGTCTCTGCTTTGAAGAATTTCTCATCCAACTGCTTCATATTGTTGGCTGTGTCCCCGCAAGTAGGAACGTATGGTTTGCGTGGTGCTCACGATTCTGTTTGCCACGCTGCAATTAGATATTGAGAAATCCTGGTATCTAAAAAAATGCAGCGGAAACAAATGGGGCCGCGCACACAGCTGCAGTGTGTGCTGCCCAAAACTGGAGCCTGGTTGGCCAGAGCCACACTCTGGCTACTGGCCATGCTCTGAGCAGCCAGATCATTGCCCTGGGTTTCCTGGACCCCAGGTAAGGCTGCTGGAGTCAGCCCAGGTGCTGGCCCAGCCTCTCCTACCTCTCCCGGGGCAATTCGCTGCACACCAGAGTGCATGTGCAGGGGTGTGCCCAGGGACAACTAGCAGTGGCACAAATATGTTCCTGGGAAAACACGTGTTCCCACTTGTGGGGACACACCCATTGTGTGCTATTCGTGGCAGGCATGAGCAAATAACTAAGAGGAAGAGACCACGAGTAGGCCATTTTCATTGAGAAAATAAATAATGGATGTTGGGTGCAAACATTAAAGTAAAAATGTCCAATTTTTCTTAATGTAGAAAACCTGATGTGTTGGTGGGGGCAGGAACTTTGCTAATGTACTTTCTTGGGTTAGGCAAAGTCTAAATCTTTGGGGGGCTGAAACAGATGACTTCATTTGTGTGCATGTATAATGTGTGGCAATATCTTTAAACTGGACCAGTTTGTATAGCTGGGGGGAAACAGGAGCCAAGCCTTGAGGCTTCAAGTGCTCGTCATCTCAAATACACAAGTTGCTTTGTTAAAGGATATGAATTGCCTCACCCCACGTATCTTGTTTCTCGAATTCTTGAACCATTGTTGCTCCAACACAAACTCTACTATGTGCAAAATATCCATTTTCCATAGATGGAATGGTGTCTGGTGAGTAACATTTTTCTTGTTCTAGCCAGTGATTTAAGATGTTACAAAATCTTCCTACTCTATATTTGAACAACTTTTCAAAGCTTCTCATTAAAAGTAGACCCCAGGATAACCAATTACCTGGTGGCCAGGGCACTTGCCTCGTAAGTTGGAGGGTGTCAGAAGAAAGGATTAAACTAGGCTGTCCCATACCCGATCTCCCTGTCAGAAGGACTCCATTCCTTTTGGTATAAATGATTAACCACTGGGGAAGGACCTGAACTTAGGCCTTCGGCATCCCTGGTGAATGCCCTAGTTACTGGGACATAATCACTGTCTTTCTCTTCCTGTCCTAAGGAATAATTAATTATTCATACAAATCACAGTAATAAAAGACCGAGACAGACATGCTTCAGAATACCTAATAACCTGATGATAAGGGCATTCATTTTGGATATGAGAGAATATCAGAGCAGGGATCTGAACTTGGTTTTGCATATATCCCAGTGAAGTGCCCCAATCAGCAGGTTATTGGGTATTCAGGAGTCTTGCTGTCTGGCTTTGAGAAACCTTTCTTAATGAAAGTTTCTTCATACAGGCATGGTATCCGGTCCCATCCCATTTCCTCTCTCCCTTCCCCTGCCCCCACAAATATTTTGGTTTTGACAAATCAACATTTTCTGATGAGAAGACTTTGGCAGAACCCTTCCAATATTTCAGATAGAATATATGCAACTAAAATGAATATGTAAGAAGTCACATAGATTCACCTAAAATTAATATGTAAGAACGGCCAGAGGCCTTAGGTCATCTTGTGGCGCTGAATGCTACAAACTCTGTATTTTATGTGCTTTTATACATTCTTATACATTTAAGCGTTCTTTTTTCGTTCTTCGAGATTTGGATCCAGATAGCAATTCCTCCCTCCCCCTGAAAACAAACAAACTGGGCAGAAGTCTGTCTCACTGCAACATCATCTAATTTCTTATAGGTACCTCAGGACAGATGTGGGAAAAGCATACATCCTATTAACAGGATCTTCTCAAGCTTTAACCACTACCAAAGGTGCTGAAGACATCAGCTGCTTTTCAATAAAAGCTACATCACCTCTTGGTATCAATAGAAGCTCTGCGATGCTGTTCATGGCAGAAGTCAGCTCTTTCAGTGTTGCATTTTCCAGTTAAGTTCAGGGTATCTTTCTGGTTTGCACACCTCCTTTCTTAAATGTATCCCTGCAAATCTTTCATTCCAAGGAAGACCAGAAGAAAGCAAGCGTAAGGCTCAGAAGAAACATTCTCATTTTTATCTGTGAGGTTTCAGCGTTAGTGTCCCGAGTCAAATTCTTCACCCCCTCTTCTTTTGAAAAGAGCTGCTAAATATAGACCCAGGAGATATTTGACCAGAATAAGAGCTCCAAACCCTTGCTGTTAGAGAAAGATGGCATACACTGAACAGCTGCCCAGGTCCTTTTCTTCTTAGGAATTCAGATGGCAACATGTTAAACTCTTGAGTGCAACCTTGCCTTTTGTTGTCTGTTGTCTCTGGATGGCATACGTACAGAGACTCAACCCCTGCTTGAAAGTTCCTTTCATCTAATATAGAGTTGTATTATTCATTTTACATATTCTTTGCATGGCTTGTATTAAAATGCTCTTTGGTCTTGGTTTAACAGACCCCCCACCTTGCTAAGAAGTGATGCAATTTTCTGTTCGAACAGAAAGGGAGGGTTATGTCTCATGTGAGAAAATTGACCCTCATGATCTACATGGTCTTTCCTCTAAGCAATTAACATTAGAATAGCCTTGATGAAATTTGGAGACCCAATTTTCAATAATGACTTGCTCAAGATGTGTTGGATGTAACAGAAATCAATGAGAATTAATCATCTCACCTCCTTATAGCTCAGACTTTAAAGACCCAGTACAGTATCTATCGAAGCTACTGTAGTTTTGCTCTTTTTCACTGCATTCATGGTAATTTGCATATGGTAACTGATTCATTCTTCATCTCCCGAAAGCATTTGGCACCCTAATTTAGTGTTTCTCTCTTGTAAAATGATATGCAAAGGTTTATACAATAGCCGTTATTTACAGGATGCCTAGAGGACATTGGGCTTCCTATACTCTGAGCTTGCTCTCTGTAATGAACTGATTTCCATTTAATTGTAAGAGCGAATGCATATATGTGTCCAATGGCTAGTCTAGACCCTATTCATGCCACCATGTAAAGAGATAATTAAATTGGTTAGAAGACCATTTTGAAGTTGTTCAAGTTGCTTCAAAACCTGACTTCAGAGCCAGGTTCTCAGTTGTGTAGAAATACCATTCAGCTCCAGTGAGGACAGCAGGCAGAGAAGTCACTTCTCACTGCCTTTCTCTTCCTTCTTCCTATTGCTGAGGAAACACAGTGTGGTTGAAAACACACTTCAAAACCCAGTCCACATTTTCTGGAGCGAATCCAGCACAACATGTTTAGCAGTAGGCACACATTCTCCTGTGCATCCAAGAATGTTATTTTGTTGCAATTCCAGCACAGGAACATACTAAAAGGTAATTATGAGAGCAGTACCCTAGAAAAGAATAAAATAGGTTTATTCAAGTATGGAATGTTATTAGACTGATCAGCTTCTCTGAGAGATTTATTATTTGGTAAGGAAACTGGAAGGGTGAGTACAAATTAATACAGAGCACGTTTCTACCTTTTCGCAGAAAGTGTTTGATTAGTGTTATTGGTCTTAGATGCAGAATTTAAATATGAAGAATGCAAATAATGTTCAAATGTTAACTTCAGGCTTTGGATGTGGGTGATTAAAAGGGATGTGCAGCTTTTCTGAAGTGGCAAATATGTGTTCAGCAGGTGGACCAAGCAAAGAACTTCAACACCATAGTCCTGGGTTATCCAAGGCCAGATCAGGTTGTGATAAAAAGCTCCAGTGTAAAATATTGAGCACTTGTTCTAAGAAAGCTCTTTAAAAATCTCATTTCCTGGTATATGGAAGACATTTCATGAACACTAGACCTGGTTTTGGGAATGCTAGGAAATAGCTGATGTTCTGTCACTAACAATATTTTCTGTGTGTGACTGTTTGGGCAGAGAGTTTTCAGTGGCGGGCCCTTGATACTGGAATACGCTTGTCAGTACAGCAGGGCTTGCATTTCTTCCGAGTCAGTTCATAGTTTAAAGCCCACCCATTTCATCATATTCTTTGCCTTAAAATGGATATATGGTGGGGTTTTTTGTGGATTACTAGCTAGAGATGTCATCCGTGTGTTCATTGTCTTGTGATGTGTTGACAGTTGCGAAGGTAAAGATTAGCTTTTGCTATGAACAGCCATTGTGAACATGATTGAAACAGTTTTATGACTTGTGATTTATTGATGGAAATGTATCTAGCAGTTTGCTTTTGTAAACCCAGAAATAAAGGTAGAACAAGTTTAGGACCAGTCACAGGAGCATAATCTTAAATATCTCTGTGCTGTGCTGCTGCAACAACGCGCTTTGGTACGGATGCAGAGCTCACATCATCATTGCTCAGCAATAGTTACTCACAGAAATTCCAACTGAAGATTGAATCTCCACCGAGACCCCATTGTGCTAAGCCTGCACTATATGCATACTCTAGAGTACATAGTTTTTTGGGTGAAGCTTAGGCCTATATTTAGAGATTCCTTGCGTTTGCAGAGGCAGGTCATTTTTTTGGCAGTATAACAGCAGTTTTCTGACTGAAAGACTTGGAATGAGTTCACTGTCCAGTCCCATTCACCATCTAGACCTTAGGTAAAAAATGCCAAGACAGAAATTAATTGATAGTAAGTGTGCTACGGACACACTTCTCTACTCAGAGGTGAAAGGAGACAACCAGGTTCTTTCTACATAGAACGCATGAGAACTATTGTATAAGTAATATTGGATCGCTGCTGACCTTCACTACATTCAAATAGAAAGGTCCTTCTTAAATACCTAGCCGTTGCCAGAGGATTGTTTTTAAATAGATATTTGTGACTTCCTTGATTCATTTTTCAAATTTGATATTTGAGGCTTACATTTTTGCAGCATTCACACTCAGAAGTGCCTGTTTTTAAATAGATTGCAAATTATTTCTCAACCATGCTCACATTCTCAATTTCTTCCACATCAAATGTGGTTTAGGTTGTTCTGATTACACTTCCATAAACTTCTCTAGGCAGGTCAGCTGGGTGTTGATATACCAATTGGATTTTTTTTTCTTCGTGTGGCTTTAAAAATAGAACCAGAGGTATTTTTTTTTTTTGGTTAAAAAAATATTGAGTTTAATGACCCTATTTCAAATCTTTTCAGAACTTCCTGAAATATTCCAACACACTGGAAGCTAAGGCACACAGTACAACTACAGATTTGTCCTATAAACCCAGTAAAATGCATTTCTTGCCCTACTGTACATTTCTTTGCAGTTCATTATTCCTGGACTAGTAACTTCTTATTTCTTTAGGAATTCAAATGCGCTGAAATGCAATGGGAATGAGATGGTTGGGAATGCTACGGAGCTCATTGTTTGAGGACAATTTTAGAAAAGACTTGTGTGTGCAATACGTTAGTACCCAGTGGTAGAGAGTTATGGAAGCTACTTAGAGTAACCTCTTGCCACTGTTCTCAAGGAATGTAGTTCACCTCCTGGCTTGGGATCTCATTGTCGAGAGCAACAGGTTTCTTTACGAGGGAATCTGAAGTTGGAGCCTTTGAGTGTGCTCATTGCTGCCCGATGAAAGAAATACTGTCCCACTGATATGTTCATAACATGGTTTTCTTTTCATGTAGGGATAAAAGTTAGTTTTTCTGACATGTGCAAAAGCCTCTATGATTTTTGTTATGCTGCAAATGTCACATGGACAATAATTGGCAGAGAACATATCCCTCTGATTACAATGCTACAGTGTATGCATATATAGTACAATACATACTAAAACCCATAGATTTTAGTATGATTTTTCATTGCTTGATTTACTTTTCAATTCGGTAAAGATTCAATTCTTTTTCAGATTTTTCATTGTTTGATTTACTTTTCAGTTCTGTAAAGCATTTTAGATAGAGTTGATCTGGAGAATGGGTATGACTTTATGTTAAAACAATGGACCTGGGTTTTGGTTGGGAATGTTTTCTTCCAAATTGGCTAGAAACCGGCTGCAAAATTTGGGGAAGGCATTTGACTTTACTATGACAGTGCTCTTCATTTGAAAAGCAGGGAAAATAATTTCTCCCGTACAGGAGCATTATGAGACTTAAATTATTTTCAAGTCTAATTTTTATTAATAATGTTATTGTATTATACAACACAGAGAATAATACAAAAAAAATTCATGATCTTCCATTCAAATAAAAATTGCAAAATCGTGTTCATATTCATGATGTTTTTGTTCTATTAATTTTATTTTCCACCGACCCTGATGCAAGGACTAGTTTTGTCTTCAGGAAACTAAAGGCATACTTTTTCTAGTCAGTGCCTCGGTTCTTGTGTGCCCAGCTTAAGATGTCATAAAAGGACCAAATATTAGAAACGGGGTGATGTACAGCAGCCGCCTTTCAGACATCTGAAGTGAAGTACACAACATCTAGTGTTTTAAGCAGTCACTAGCCATTTTGAAAAATGTAGGAAAAATACCTAAACTTCTATGAAGCCTTTCTGGCAGCCATCTTGAAACGTGTTTGATTTCTTTCTTCCTGTGTATAAAAGCGTCACCATCA